>OX578224.1:3775000-5025000 GCA_951216915.1 Tetheella fluctuosa
CAGTTAGTCAGTCACTTTTTCCTTTTATATACAGAAGATTTGTAGTAGGTATCTAAGCTAAATATTTAGGCTTTAAAAATAAAATTCAACAAATACAACTACGAGTATTTTTTTTACCTAATGTAGATCACATTTAACATTATATAATTTTATAAATATTTGTACATTGAGGAATAAATAACAATATGTGCAAAAATAGAGTAACAATTCCTGTAATGGTAAAAAGTATTCAAGTATTCAGTCAAAGTATTTCTCAAAAAAGCAAATATTTTTCCGCAAAAGTAACGTTCGAAACCGAGTACCTAATCTACTTGTGGCGTCCTCCCACATAATGCATTCATGTCCACAGCGGTCACATGCTCTTTGAAACTAATAACTGAATTTGTTCATAATCTTCACACACGCTCTTAGTTCTAAATTAAATGTACGTAGGTACATATTGATATTATTTATATTATATATACATAATATCAAACTTACTCTATTTCCATTTAGTATGGAAATTCAGACATTTCCTAATAAATAAAAATAAATATAAATTACTAACACCCACCCGTCCATCTGATCCCAAACCAAGCAAAGCTTGTGCTTTTTATTACTACTTTTTTTTCTAAATATTCATTGCAGGTTCCTGATGAGTCTTAGGAGCTCTGGATAAGAAATCTGGGTTAATATGATTCAACAAGCTTTCGCCCCGCGGTTTAACCCGGAATTAAATGTAGCTTAGGTTACTCTTTGGTTCATTAACTCTCTATGCAAAATAACGTTGATGAACACATTCGCATTAATAATAATAAAAATTAAAATAATGCAAAGAAAATAGCTCTTAAAGCCTTATAGCATTTTTTTGAAACCAAATCTACAAGAATAATATTATAGTGAAAAGCCTTAAGATTTTGAGAAAAGATAGTTCTAGTTTTGTCTGTAGAAAAGATACGGATGTAAGAAATTTGCCAAGAACGCGTTATTTTAACGTAGTTACGTTATTAAAAGTTTTTAATTGCATATCTCAGAAGTTCGTTTTGACTAGTTTAACTAACTAACTTAATATTCCTATTTTATTACTTGGGTCTCCAAGTAATTTCTTATTTTAATTCTTTGGGATCTACAGTTTACAATCACTTCTGTAGCAATTAATGATAATTAGTTCAACACAGGTTTTAAAATGAAAACTTACATATTGAACGCAATTTGTTCAATAAGAGACTATTATGACCCTTATTTTTTTTAAATTAAAAGACAGTTGATATATGAACATATTTATTATTCAAATAAATCATCATCTTCATCATCTCAGCCGCAAGACGTCCACTGCTGGACAGAGGCCTCCCCTAATGATCTCCAATAGGACCGGTTTTGGGCGGCCTGCATCCAGCGTTTACCAACGACCTTTACAAGGTCGTCTGTCCACCTTGTAAGCGGACTTCCTACGCTGCGCTTGCCGGTCCGTGGTCTCCACTCCAGAACTCTTCGGCCCCATCGGCCATCCGTTCTGCGCACTATGTGGCCTGCCCATTGCCACTTCAACTTGCCAATCCGCTGGGCTATGTCGGTGACCCCAGTTCATCTACGGATCTCCTCATTCCTGATTCGAATAAAATAGTTTTGTTCAAATATTGTTTTTTTTTTTATCTTTTTTTTTTATCAAAGGTGACATTCAAATTCAAATTCAAAAATCATTTATTCAGTTTAGGCCCTAATAAGGCACTTATGAACGTTACAAATGATTCTACCACCGGTTCGGAATACACTTGGACTGAGAAGACTCCGGCAAGAAACTCAGCAAGGGACATTTTTTATAGATCTTTGTTCTTTTTTATTTATGTAAAAATTTAATTACTAATAACAAAGTTTATAAAATTTTAATGAAATAGTTTGTGTAGCGAACATTTCATTTAAATGCATTCTTGTCTTCTATAAAATCAGAAACTTTATAGTACCCTTTCTTACATAAGTTTTGTTTAACTAATTTTTTAAATCTATACACAGATAGTTCTTGAATTTCTTTGGGTACTACAGCGAGTTTGTGCTTATTTCTAGTGTTCAAGCTATGAGTATCGCTGTTCTTAGGAAAATTTTGTATATTTTTCCGAACATAAATTAAATTTTCATAAATGTACTGTGACGACACAGTCATAATATTTATGGATTTGAATTTATCTTTAAGAGAATCTCTAGGACATAATTTATAAATTGCGCGAATAGCCCTCTTCTGCAGAATAAAAATTCTATTGATGTCATTATTTAATTAATTAGGTACTTTAAATAATTTTATTTTCAATTTGTTTCATTTTAGGTAAATACGTTTTATATGTTTTGAATTTAAAACACAGCAGTAAAAGCTTGTTATATTTGATGACAAATAAAAGAGTTTATAATGGCTAAATTCTATTTTATAAAACAAATAGAAAAACAGCTGCAAAATGTCCATCACTTTTTTGCTCAAGTAATATATCACTCGAGTCCGAGTTTAAGCCTCTTGTTGATCAGAAGGTAGCTTTCATTTTATATTTTCTTGGCAAGAAAATTGCACAGCATTAATCCGCAAGGAAGGGCTGCGACTGGGATGTGATTAAAGCGCTGCGCTGCGCTGCGCTGCGCTGCGCTGCGCTAGGGTGCTTCCGGGCTACTGCAGTCAGTGCCCTCAATGTCAATAGCTACATTTTACCATTGGGGTAATTTTTATTTTTTTTTCATTTAAAAGATAGGTGGTCCATCTCATACTATAGTTGATTGGCAATATTAAAGAGATTGCCAATGTGTTGTCGACAATGAAAGCCTAGAAGACTTATGTATATTTTAAGTAGAGAACAAAGATAGCAAAATGTACAGTCAGCGTCAAAAGTAGATGGGCACTTTAGTACTCTATTGACATTTTATTGACAGTTTGTATGAAAATTATAAATTGTGTAATGTGACACGGTACTAAAGTGTCAATCTACTTTTGACGCTGACTGTACATCCATTATAAAAATAACATGCATGTTCCTAATTATATAATATATGTGAGTGTTTTTGTGTTTGACGTTAGGTACATTCATTATACCCGGGAAAAACTTTTAATCTCTCGGGACAAATTGTTGGTATGTACAAACATGATTTATTATATTGTTCTCAGTGTTGGTAATACGCGAGAACATACATGTACCTACCGGTACAAGTCATTTTAATATTTTGTACCGTCAGCGACATAAGTAGTTGAACAGGTCATAACATACAAAACGCTACGTACACTATAACTCTCCAGATGTTTTATAAATGTGTATTATGGATAGCTTTTACAGATGTACAGTTTGTAAATTTTAATCTGTTAAACTAGTTATGTTACTGACCGTACATACTTTACAAGAAAGGTTGATAGATTATCATCATCTATGTCAGCTTAAATATCTGGTATCCTGACTCTTTATTTTGCTAAATTTTACCGTGGTTAGCACAATTGGATGTTTTTTTTTTATATATTCTTTTAGAACATTTCTCAGTTAAAAATATACCTATTTTAAATGCACTAAAAACGATTGTCCTTTAAATACGTTGAATACTGACATGAGTTTAAATACTTACTTTCCACAGCACTAATATATGCTATAGTAAAAAGGAAATCATAATAAGAGCGTAAGAATGGAATAATGTAATTCGACCCAGGAAAGTTGCAAGGACAATAATAATCCTCGCTGTTCTAAAACCTCTTGAATATGCTCCTGTTTTCTGAAACAAAGAATCACATCATTGTCATACCCTTCACAGTTATACAAATTATTGTTATCCCCATTTATTTGGAAGACACCATCGTCTTCCATAAGCTTATTCATTTTATTAACCTTTCAATTTTACAGTGACGTTATATCTATAAATTACGCCCGACATTAACATTGTGAAAAAAAAAGAAACATTCTTTTTATCAAGTACTAGCATTCATTCCTCGGCTTTACTCGCAATCCTGAGGGATTTAACTTAAAGGATGATTTTCAAGAAACGGTGAAATATGTCGATCTTCATTTCTAATAAAAGGAACAAGTACCAATTTTCGTGGACTTATCTTCAACAATGACGGAATTCACATATAAACTTTTATTCCTTTTTTTTCCCATATTTTCTTAAATAAAGAAACGTTATCCAACTGTACAAGGCGGAACACTAAATTACATTGATTAATTTTCAAAAATTACTGATTTACGAACAAACTTAAGTAAAACTTCAAATTTACCCGCGTTTCCGAATCTTATGTTTTACCGGGATAACAAAAGTATTATATATTTAATCATATATAATACTTTTATTCTAGAGTATGATTTATCTATGTACCAAGTTTCATCCAAAGCCATTCAGCCATTACATAGCTAAGTGGCACACAATCTTTTTTTTTTTTCAACTTTCAACTTTCAAAATTTCAACCAAACAAACAAACAAACTCTTCAGCTTTATAATGTTAGTATAGATAAATATTGCAGATTTTTTGCTACTGCTTTTAAAGGTTCGCATAGTTAAACCACAAAATATAATTAAACCACAAAGTTTGTGGTTTTGTGGGAAAAAAGAAGATTAACAAAGGAAATAAGAATAATTCATACGTAGAAATAGTGAATGAATGCTGAAAGCATCATTGTGAGCAACGATTACACAAGCATAAAGGCGTATATAAGCCGCACACTGGATGCCATCCGCACTGGAGTCCTAATGACCTGGATCTACGACTTTAGATAGTATTAACCCGCTTTGCTGAGCTTTAGGATGTTTGTTACATGCGTTATATATTTCTCTATATGTTTGATAGAGCAGTGTGCAGAATAGGATGCAGATTTAATTTTGCACAGTTTGCTTGTGTTTTGAGGTGGTGAAAAATGTATTAAAACAAAATTTTGAATAAAATTCTGAATACTTTCTAATGTTACGTTTACATTCAACATACTCCCAAAACTGCATAAAGTTTGGGAAAAAAGAAAAATGTTATTCGTTCCATATGCACATGATATTGTATGAATAAACGCAAGAATAATCGAATTAAAAAGGCTATAAGTAGGAGACAAACAAACAATTTTATATCGAAGACAAGTTCATTCATAATATATAGTTATTCAAGATAATGATATACAGTCGTATCCAATTACGGGATTAGATCCAGTTTCACTACAGTCCGCCGTACCTACGTGTATAATTCACAGGATGTGTCACAAAACGTCCGCCCTTTTGTTTTAGCTAGTTGTAATGTAAACTCCTAATTTATTCACCATGGTGGTTATTTAGCCCACTTGGAGCACATGTTGTTTCGTTTATTGTATTTGTTTTGCAGTGTGGACATTTTCATGATGGAATAATTGTACTTTCTGTTACAAAATCTATTGTAACAGAACGTTAGTAATTCGATGTAGTAGGTATCTGGTATTCTATTTCATCATTGAAAATATTTTTCAGGAAGACTCAACTTTTCTCAATCGATTATCACTCTACTGCCCAGTAAAATGATAATCGATTGACAGTATGAAGTCCGTTTTTGAAATACACTATCGTAACTCTTTTTATAGTTATAAAAGTTGAGAACAATTTGTTCTTAAATACATAATATGTAATGTCACAGTCAATGTAATTAAAATATTATGACAGATATAACATAACATATATTATATTTACGTAACAACGGTCTCAATATCGTGAAAATTAAATTCATATTAATGTTGCCTTCATCGTGTTTAAAAACGATAAAATGAATTAAAAATAGCAGCTAAGAGCACACAAAACGAAGGGAAAATTAAGCACTCATCAAAAATGAAAAGGTGGGAATGATCCACTTCTCTGACGCTCTAATTGGTAAGTGTTCGCGGATTTGTGATGAGACTCGGTGTGCCACAGAGTCAGATTAAATATATGCTGACAGTGTGTGAGTGAAATTAATTTGACTTTTAGATTATTATTCTAAGCTTTTACTTTACAGGTTATTTTTATTAAATTCAAATGTCAAAACAATGGTAGAAATTGATGAAGGTAAAGACTACTCTTTAATTTATTTTCATGAAAACTGCACTGATATAATTATCCCATAGAATTCTGATTCTGATAATAATAGTCAGTTAATTTGGGCACCCTACATTATTTTACATAATTTGATTTTTTTAACACTAAAATGTACCTACACATAACTGATTTAAATATTAGGTCTAGGTTTACCCATTTCACCACCTTAAATGTCACCAATCGACATCGCATTTTGTCATATTTGTTGTTTTCTGTAGTGACATAATAAACTCGAACCTTTAGGCGTGGCATTGGACTTAGTTCTGACGACAGTTGCTCTTTCGCACTCCGCTCCCTCTTTATTTCTTGCAAGTTGCCTTGTGACCTTTACTTCCTTATAAAATGTACCAAGTATTCACTGATACTTTTTACTTTGTAAAGGCTTGTGTTGCTTGTCATTTAAAAACGTCAACGTCACAAATTCACTATAATTTTAGGGTTCCGTACCCAAAGGGTAAAACGGGACTCTATTACTATGACTCCGCTGTCCACCCGTCTATCCGTCTGTCACCAGGATGAATCTCATGAACCGTGATAGTTAGATAGTTGAAATTTTCACAGATGATGTATTTCTTTTGCCGCTATAACAACAAATACTAAAAAACAGAATAAAACAAATATTTAAGGGACCATACAAGTAACGTGATTTTTTTACCGTTTTTGTAGATAATGGTATGGAACCCTTCGTGCGCGAGTCCGACTCGCAATAGGGAATATGCATGATTTTTTTTTATTTCTTAAATTTATCATTTACATTTTTATAACATGGAAAAAAATATAAATAGGCTTGAAAAGAGCCAAATTATTTTTCAAAGTGAAATTTAAAACCTTGAATAAATTTGAGCCGTTCAAACGCCACCATTTAGCGCGCGCTTTTGATGACGTCATTTGTTATATCCCACGTTTGTTTACTATAGTGTTTCAGTTACTTCATACGTATTTTCAGTTTTAATTGCTATACAAATCATGGAAGTAGTTAAAAAACCATCTTACAAGTATTGTATGGTACCGAAGTGCAAAAACACTATTATTAGTACACCCGATAAAGTGTTTTTTCGTATTCCATGCGATGCGAAATTACGAAAAAAATGGTGTAAGATGATGAGAAGGGATATTGTATCTCCATTATCGGTTCTATTTTGTTGTGAAGATCATTTTAACGTAAGTATAGCATATATTTATGTACAGCTTAGTGTGAAAATAGGAGGTTTGGTCTAAAATTCAAAAAATCATTTGAAATAAATTTACCGATACTAAACAAATAAAACATAAAACGCATCAAAATTCCATTCAATTCCGCTGGGAATTGACAGCGTTCGTTGTGTTATATATTTAGTTTCGGTAAATTTATTTCAAATGATTTTTTGAATGCATATATTTTTTATTCGACAGATAAGTAGTTGCTTTCGGAGTGGTTAAAGTGTGATTTCTCTAAACCATTACTTTGTAATAGAAAAAAATATATGTTGCAAGGGTCAAATTCAGAAATTTATAACTTTTTAAAGCAGTTTAAATAAGACATTGAGACGATTTTGAAAAAAAGTAACTAGATAAGATTATTGTAAAGGACTTGCCGACAAATGTAATCTGAATACATTTCTTGTTTTTATTATATTTTTTTCTTGGCGAGTGCATGAATGAGACCCTCTACGCGTGGAACGTAAATAGAGGTAAGTTTAAAGCCTCACAGAGCTAATAAAAGTGGCGTCAAATTAAAAAATTAAATATGTATTAGAAACTTCAAATCTCACACTTTAAAATAACGTAAAATATATTTAATTTTTGTTTTTCTGATGACTAAAAAACAATATTTCTTTTCTGACAAATTCCGCAAGAACACTGATTTTAGGGAGACTAGCCTTAAGGAAGATACAGTTAATTATATTGAATATAACATAATGAAACAGAAAGGAGAAAAATGTAATCTACGGTTAAAGAAAGGAGTTGTTCCTCATATATTTTTGTGTCAAAAACGGAATATGCCACCACCAGTTGAAAGAATGGCTGTAGTTAAAAGGCAAAGACTCGAGATTTGATGCAAAATATGCTGACATCATAAATGCATCTATTTTCGGCAGATTATCTGATTGTGCTTTAACAAAACCAGTTTCTGTCATCGTCCTCGATTGACTACAAATATATATCCACAAGTAATCACACAGGAATACAGTTTTAAACACTTTTTCTCACAAACACTACTTTAACACAGTATGAATATCGACGCCGATAAATTCAATGACGTGACAATTAACGTCACATTTCGTTTCGACCAATGGTGACGCGTTTTGTAAGTTTGAATTTTCCTCCCTTATTTTTCACTTTTTATGTAATATTTTCTGGGTTTAAATAATAACTAAATAAAAAAAATACCTTTTAAGTATAATGTAATGACAATAAAGAATCTAGAAAAAAATATTTGAGACAAATTTAAATTTTATGCATATTCCCTATTGGCCGGTTTTTTTTTAATAAAGGAACATTAGTCATGTTTGACCACAATAAAACTGTTTTAAGAAATTACTAACTCCTACCCTGCGGTAGCATTCACGTTCCCAGGATAAAAAGTATTCTGTATTAATCCAGAATATATCTTTATGTGTGCCAAATTTCATCCAAATCCGTTCAGCCGTTACGGAGCTGGGTGGTAAATACAAAAACTTTCGCGGTTATAAACTCGGACTAAAATCAAAATTCATTCTACATTATACTATTTTTTTTTCCAAAATACTTAGTCTAAATTCACAAGAAATTTACATGCGTAAATAAATTGTAGACGTATGCTTGGTGACAGATATATGGCGGGTACTACAAACAACCCTATCACTGTGCTATGGTTTCCTTACGATGTTTTCCTTCACCGAGAGCTATCATCGCCTTGGAATGTATATAGCAATATATTACACCTTCTTTTGGACAACCACACCTTACAAAATTGTTATTTACACTTATTTTGTAGGGCATATTATTTCAAAATATCTGAGATACAGATTTGAAATACGCCATTTAAAAAACTTTGTAAGTGATGATGTGGCCGAAGATAGAAAGCGCATAAAGCCTAGAAGGAACTGGCTGTCATGTGGACCACATATACCACATACACCAGCTTCACGACAGTTTTTTTTTACAACATAGTTGGCAAACAAGCATACGGCCCGCCTGATGGTAAGCGGTTACCGTAGCCTATGAACGCTTGCAACACCAGGGTTGTCACGCGTTGCCGACCCTTCTCCCCTCCCCGATGAGCTCTGGCGACCTTACCCACGCGCAGGAACACAATTATAAGTTATTTGGCTGCGGTATTCTGTAAGGTGAAGGTACTTCCCCAGTCGAGCTGCTCTTTGAGCAACATATAGCTATGCTCTACCTCTCTTAATAGTGGTAGTTAGCCAAGAGGTTACTACAAACTAAACTCAAGCTAATTGCAGAATTCGAACTCACGAACTTAATCACTACATTCGACGTCATAACCACAGAGTTATCACCGCCATTTCAATTAGTCAATGCGCTAAGATCACCGTTAACTAGAATTCTAAATGCATGGTTTGGAGATATGTATTATGGTTTATCCATTGGTATTTTTTAGTATGTGGCAAGCGTGCTAACGAGTGAGCTCTTTCAGAAAAGGTTACTCATTTACACTTCGATTTTAACCAGTGACGACACGTCTAAACCCTTAAAAATAATTGTAAGATGACATTGTATCATACATGTTCTTAACATCAACATATAATAAAATATGTTCTTTATAAGGGAAGGGGTTCTATAATAAGGATCAGTATAAACTAATCAGTAACAGGAAAAAGACGTGTAACTAAATTCTTTCCATTGATCTACAAACTACATTTTCGTTCGCGCAGACTTTATAGAATATTTATATCTTATATCAACAACTTCCGATTTTAATGAAACAGCCTACATTATGTTTTAAACATTAAAATTTGGAGTTAGACATCTATCTACCTGTGAAAACTACATGAAAATCCGTTCAGTAGTTCCGGAGATATGCGAAAAGAATTCTAAAAATACTCTTCTTTAGTTACCTCCTTCAATTTTTATTACTCGTCTTCAATGTAGAGACACACCGGATTCTACTGTTTTATTATATAATATGTTATATTTATAGATAAGATAGATGGTAAAGCTGTAATAAGTACCTAATAATGCGAATCGAATTTGTTATTTAAGAAATCATTCACCATATACGATTTACAATGAATTGAATTCTTACATTTATCAAAAAGCCAAAAAGAAATTTTTCTAAACGAATATTATAAAGAGATAATGTTTGTGAGTTTGTGAGGTTGTAGGGGTAATCTCAGGAACTACTGGTTCGAATTGAAAAAATATTTTAGTGTTGGATAACCCATTTATTGAGGAAGGCTTATAGGTTAATTTTCATCCCGTGAAATCGATCCCTCAGCAACGCGGGTGAAACCGCGGGGCGGAAGCTAGTATTTTATAAATGAGCCCATAAGCGCTAAGATTTACTATTTTTAACTCCTTTTTCTTTTAAATTACGTTTTTTTTCTATTAATGTTGCGATCGACAGTGACCTATGACAATAATATTCACTAAAGAAAAATAAGGTAAGGTATTATGTTCTGTAGAACCGATATCATTTCCAAAATTCAGTCTTCATTTTTCTTGCAAACGGCTTTGATATGCCTATCGCCATCTAGCGTCAATATCTCGAAGTTAAGGCTGAGTTGCACAAAACATACGCTATGTTCTGCATTGTTTGGTAATACCATTTGGTATTATCATGGATCAACATTTACTAGCAGAGTTTAGTTTAATTCGGAGTCTTATGACATTTTAATAATGTTGTTTTTGATACGAATATGGTTACGATGCATTAATCATTAAAATTAAATAAAAAAATACAAAACAAAAGCAATTTTTTAAAGACCCGTGTTTGACCACAATCTCACCATGGTATGTGATGATGTGGTCAAAGGGAGATTGTGGTCAAAGGTGGTAAGCACACAAAACCTAGAAGGAACTGGCTATCAATTTTTTAAACAGATTTACAACATGACCAATTGTGGATTAATTGATTCAATTTTAATTTATAATGTACGAATTTATTTAAATCTAGATTCAACATTTAATGAGGCTTAGTCAAAGGAACGGCAAAGTCGCGAGTTAACCATTGTTTAACGAAATCATAGATGATGAACACCCGCCTTGGAGAAAAACTATTAAAAAAAAATAACTAAATTATCTTTCGAACAAACTAAGTTCCATCAAAGCTTTACTTCAATTACTAGGTATTTAGGGGATTAAATATATGGATTTCAATTAGCTTCTAACATACAACATTTTCCAGGAATGACAATGCAATTTCGTAATGTAATCACGAGTTCAATAAATGAGAGTATTTAATAATATTGTGCGGTAATGAGTAGGTTACCTACAGCATTGATTCAGGATGTTGTAAAGCGGTTACATATCCAGTAAATAGCGTCGCCCAAATCCTTAATTATTTCTAATTTCAATTCTATAGTTACCTCAAGGCTCATCTCTATATATTTGTTAGTATTTTCAGTCTGAAATTATCATTAAAGTTGACTAATAATTGTTGACCTGCATAAAATATTCATTGAAATAATAAAACAAATGGGTTAACAATTTTTCCACGAATGACAATGCAATTATATATAAAGTAATCGCAAGTACAATAAATGAGAGTGGCATAGTGGCAGTGAAAGTATCACTGTGTGGGTCGGTAGGTCGGTGGAGCTCGGTGGGGTTCGGGTAGCGCTCGGCTGTTGCACCGTTCGTGCCAACATCGCAGGGCGCGCGAGCTCGGACGTAGACCTCGGGGTTAGGGAGAGGATATGTAAGGGAGCAGAGAAACTAGAGGAGCGTTTTATTTTTGTTATGTAAAATTTTAGTAGAAAAATCATACTGACGCAGGAGTTGGTGGGGTTATAGGTAAATAAAGTATGTTGGTAAATAATAATAACTGGTAATTTTAATCTTGGAAAGCTTACGCTCATTGTAGAATTTAACGATCTTCCTCGTGTTTTATGAAATACTAACATATTGAAGAATTATCGTTTTGAGTTTGAATTTGAATTATAAACAAAATTATATGCTTTTTATTATTACGGGTATTTTCATATAAATCAGAGTAGTTACTTTTAAATTATATTTAATACATAACAAGACATTTTCTGAAATGCTTGGTTATAATAACATTCTCTGAGATATTTCGTCCTGACTATGTATTTCTGGTATTATCTAAATAACATAGTATTACTCTGTTAAACCTAACACAACATTCCTCAGCTCCACATGGAGTGACTTGTGTACTAAACATATCATGTTACAAATGAAATCATATCACAGAGGATACATTCCTACATATTTGCCGTTCAAGAAGTCAGTGGCTGTGCTATCAAATTGAATTCCACTCGTCTCGACTGTCGCTAAGTAGGTTCTAAGTGCGTTTTCTGTAGTCAGCGTCAAAAGTAGATTGGCACATAGAACCGTGTCACATTACACAATTCATAATTTTCATATAAACTGTCAAGAAAATGACAATCTGTAGATTATTATGAAAGGGTACTAAAGTGGCAAACTACTTTTGACGCTGACTTTACAATGTAGGGTTTAAATTTATTTATATTTGGTATAAATCTAAAGTTTGAGTGATTAAGCGAAATAAAAGTTGCATGAAAACCTTTCTCTCTTAATAACTTATTGACCTATCTGCTACTACCTAAATCAAAGGTAGCTACTCAATTATATTTTTACTGTGGATAAGCACTATCCCACCAGTAAGTGATGATTTCACCGAAGGTGATAAACAAACAAACTCAAAGAAGACTCTCATGCTTTTTTACAAATCGCAGAAAACACGTTCAAGTAGGCACTATCAGGTTATCTCCTATTGCATTTATGTAGAACAAACGGATCGTGACATCTCTATAAAGCGTATGAGTGTCTAACGAAGCCAATAAATATAGCAACGATATATTATTATCACGCCTCAATGCATGGAACAGTATTTGTTACCAACTGATGCTTAGTTAGAATATGTAAGAGGTTTGTGGATATACCTTTTTGATTATTTATAACAATTTGTAAAAGTAATTATTCATAATTAATAATTTAATTTAAAAAAAAAACGTTTAATCTAAATCTTAAAAAAAAATGTTTCAAACAAAAAAAAACAAATTACTTTGTAAAGCTTACATTAGATCGTTTTTCTATGAATTAAATAAATAAAAAAACTTGAATCGCTCAGCTTACCGCTACGCTACACTCCTACGTGTGCTACTTTATGAATGCAGGGGTGCCAACCGTACGAGCCGTGTAATTGGCAGTAATAGGCAGACGATGGAAACCCAGCTTTATTAGGCTACGGACAGACGAACGGCCCAACCGTTTAGGTTCTGATTTAGAACGAATGTTCAATGTTGATTGTTTTTAAACGTAGCATGGAATGAAAATAAAAAGGGTATTCTCGTGTTGACACAGATTTTATTTGTTACCTTTTTATGTGTGACAGATAACAAGAGGTTAATGAAGTGTTATTTGACATAATAAATAAGCAATCGATTTGTCTCTTCATTTGTTAGGGTTACCATTGACAACGAAGTGTGTGGATGTGGTTCAACTTTAATAACTATTTTTTAAGATATGGAAATGTTGAGATATTGTTTGTTTCCTAAACACAAATATACAGGCCTATATATAAAACAAAGGTGCGTCGTTATTCCACAATAATTTCATATTTGTTTGGTCAAATAGATAATATGTCATAAGTACCTTTAAAAGAAACCCGTACCTACTAATATTATATCTTATTTATACTTCTTCTCTATCATATCTCTTATGTCAGAGTTGCTCAAGCTATCCGAATACCTCTGATTTGGCTTAACGACTGCTATTTAAATGATAACAACCCCGGCACCAACTTCTTACGTGCCCTCTGAAGCACGGGGATGCTCAGTTCAAAAACTAAATTGTCACTCATCTCTGGCTATGAGTGCCTTAATATAATTTATAATCTTGGAATAAATATTTTAACTAGTTGTATAAAGTAAGCGGTTAAGCAATGCGTGATTAAGAATGAAAGGAAATGTTTAATTATCAATTTGTTATATAATTTGTAAACACGCTATGCAAAAACAGCACACACGCGTCGTCGCGTCATCTACCTAAATAGTAGTTTTTGTGCTTTGTCACAGAGTAAAACATATTATTCTCATAATATATAAAATATGCAATAAAAATTTTGAAATAGACGAGTGTGATTTTTTAATTTTACTGACATCGTTTTTATTTATTATAGTAAATAAAGCAACATAAATGCTTTCCTGTATCTAAAGCAAAAGGCTGCAAAGTAAAAGCGTGACGACACCCGAATTTTTTCATTAATTTTCGTAAATTTAAAAATTCATTCAGCATATTAAATCGATTTTTTGAGGTATAATTGTAAATAACGTCCTCTACCGTCACACTGCGATGATAGCTCAGTGGTAGTGACGTCGGACGCCGCGGCGAAGGTCATAGGTTCGAATCCTACAATGAGCTTGAGCATTCGGTGAAGGAAAACTTCGTGAGGAAAACATAGCACGGTGGTAGGGTACTTTGTAGTACCCACCTGGCTGACTACCATCCTCAAGTTGAAATTTTGTCGTCAAGCACTTATTGTTGCGTTCCGGCAGCTGCACTTGAGAGCCAGTTCCTTCTAGGCTTTGTGTGTGGCACCTACTTAGTACATTGTAACGTTTAGGTACAATACAAAAATAATACAGTTAGGCTGATTTGAATCTCAATAAAAATTGGTGGTGGGGTCTCAAATTTTTGACCGAGTTCAAAACTTTAAATAAATACCTACTGTAATTTTTAGGTTACTAATTTAATTGTAAATTTAAATATTATACCAATGGTAACATTTGTTTCCCGTATTCAATTCCTATTAAATTAAAACTATTCTGGATATAATCGTAAATAGACAGCAAATGTAGAATAGATTTATTCATCTTGAACGTGGCAGTGGGTGTAATACCGTCACTCAACAATCAATTGGTGTTCGTTGATACGGCAAACCGCGTGATTGATGGCATCTGAGTCAGGGCTCAACTGTTGATTCCGCGGGATGAGGCCTTGGTTCCTTGACCTATTGTGTATAACATTTTATTGGGTTAATTACTGTATCAAGCTTTCTTTATTGCACAACTAAAAGGTATTTCCCTGTATTGTGTATGAGTGATCATTATCGCCTGTGGTCAAAATTCGACCATAATTAAACAAAAGAGTATATACAGGTTGAACTTTTCAAGTGGGCGTGGATGGCCAAATCCTAAATTATAAAGAATAGCGTAATATACTCAAAATAGTTTCGAGTCCGATTGTGATAAAAACTAAAACTGCATCATTGGATTTTTGAAAAATCAATATTCCTAGCCAGGAATCAAACCCGTTGATTTTGAAATAAAAAACACACACTGTATTATTACACCATCCGCTAGTGTTGCTAATAAGGATCAATTTCTGGGAAGTAATAACATCCGACAAAATAAAGGACAGAGATCATTCTTAACAAAATACTATTTTATGTCTTTCTTACGTTACCTACCGATTACCTAAACCTTAACTGATTAATCAAATCAAAGAAACAATTTAAAAGAAGTAGACTAATATTACATATGCGAGTCTATTATTCAAATCCAGAGCGACAGATATCAAAACAATATTAGATTACCTGACTAGGCATTACATCATACCATATACATTATATCCCTTTGATGCAAAATCTGTATGAATTTAGTGAAGAAAATGACCAATTTATACTGATCCTTGAAAATCAACTAGTCAACCGTGCTCCATGTAAAGGCACAAGATACATAAATCATTAGTTAGACAACGGCAGGTCACATTAGTCTGGCCGTTGGCAAACAATATGGGTGTTCTACCACTATTAACATTGTGCCTTAAATTTTATCATATAAACTGCTTACTTATGTAACGGAATTAGAGTTCAAAATTGCTTGGCTTTTGATTTACGGGTTGTCAGATAAGTTTGTAGATCGTAGCGTACATTGCTGTTAACACTGCGGCTCTGATTGATGATTCATGATTGTTTACAAAGCTCAGATGGGCTGTTTCGATTCTATCGTAAAATAATGCATTTATAAGAGCTGACAATGCTTAAATCAAGAGCACTACAACACCTATGTCAATGAAAGCTATTAGATAGGTATAATTTTTGTAATCGCCTCTATATTTCTTTTTTGTATTATCATTAATAAATAAGGTAAGATGGTGAGAGACCCGACGGAATGACTCTCATGCCCTGGAAGTTAGGACGATCCTTGGTTTAGGATGCCAACTGCGTTGATACCTTGGCGCCGTCCCATCTTCCAGGCACATCAGAGGGAGCTGGCTCCGCAGCAACATCAGTGGAGTGCCTCAAGCGGCGCAAGTATGCACACCTCGACAGAGGGTACATGTTTAAGCCGTTTGGGGTTGAAATTCCAGGCCCATAGGGACCAGGGGCACACAGTATATATAAGGACTTGGCGGAGCGGTTGAAGGAACACACGCGTGACCGGAACGCTGGCTTTTATTTCGGTCAACGGATAAGCTTAGCTATCCGACGTGGAAATGCAGCTAGCATTCTGGGCACGCTACCATCTGTTGAAGGTCTTCCTTTTTAGTTGTAATCTTAATATATATAAATCTCCTGTCACGATGTTTGTCCGCGATGGATTCCTAAACTACTTAACCGATTTTAAATTAAATTGGCACACCGTGAGCAGTCTGGTCCAACTTGAGAGATAGGATAAACGGCTGGACCGATTTGGATGAAATTTTGTGTATGAGTTGGACAGGACAACGTCTGTTGGGACAGCTAGTTGTTTATATTTTTATAATGATGTGTAAATAATATGGTTATTAATAAAGTATATTCTATTCTATTCTATTCTATATTTCTGTTAAATAAGTTATAAATATGTTATCGTATTGATTTCCGAATCAAAGCTAAAGCCATTTACTTACTCAGTTTTGGCCCTAATTATTATAACTGGTTTGGAAGTTAGCATTCAACTGAGAAGAATCGGCAAGAAACTCAGCGAAAGCTACATTTTTTTTTCTAAAACTATTTCTAAACAATTAAATAAAAGCAAATACACATACCTACCTACATAAACACAAAAAACCATCTGTATAAAAATATTCTTGGTAAAATAGTTATTTGTGCAACAAGAGAGCAAAGTCGTTTTTTGCTGCGAGTGCTGATTTTGAATCCTGAGTGTGGCGAGGGATTCAAAGGCACGAGATGCAAAAAACTTTGCTCTCGTGTAACACACATAACTTTTCACTTCAGCAGCGAGAACACTTTAGGAGATAAAAATTATATTACGTAACATTATTGAAACTAATATTTACAAGTTAAATATCAGTTTTATTTGCAGTTAATACTTATTTTAGTTTCAATACAACAATAAGTTAAAAATTCAATAAATTACATTAATTAAAAGACATAATTATCTTTTTGCGAAATGTCTTTAGTTAGTACGGAATTCCGAACGTGTTTGTTTTTGAGGTCGAATTCAAAATCGGAACATCGAAAGGGCTGGTCTTTGTCTCTCTCTCTTTCTAATGGTGGGAAAGAGAGAGTGTGAATGTTTCGAATTGTATGATTAACCCAAGGCTGAATTAGATATTCGCGGCTTTCTGAAAAAAAAAAACAAAAAAATGTTACTTGGTCTCACTCAGGCAGCAAAACCTACATGTTTGAGCTATTAACCCTTTACACCCGAGAGATGATGTTCTTTAAAATACTGTTAAAATGTGGTTAAGTGGTTTCCTTAGTGTCCAGAACATATGAGAAAAATACTGAAAAAAATCCTGCTGGCGCTGGTTTCCAGCAATCAGACCCTCACGATCGTGAGTTTCAGGAAATAATTGTAAGTCGCACGATCGTGAGTGTGTATCATCGTCGGGTTATATTATCCTGAATAATGGAAGTAAAACTATGTTTTACAAATATAATTTTTATATTATATTACAAGAACATTAAAAAAAACGTTTTCTATAAGTTTTAATCAATATTTATGATAAAGTTTCGAGTTAAACCCAGTTATCATAATTTTAAACATTATCAGATCAAAAGAGATCAACAATTACAGTTTGGTAAGTCTTAGGTATAGGAACTAAGTATATTTAATCAATAAAAAGTCTTACTCAATCCTTGTAGAAAAATAATCTACTTATTTGTGATGTGATAAGTCTTAAATCTAATTTTGTCTCGGCATAGACACAAATAAACGATACATTTTTCGCACTTTATTTTAGAACGACTACTACATTTTTCTAATTGACAAGATCTAGGTGCTTTTATGTCATCACTAATAGGATAATGTTCGTAGTCGTCATATCTTTTCGCTTCCGGTGGTGCGATTGCTGGTCTATTAGTTAATCTCGAAGAGGTACTTGAGCAGATGAATTATCTTTGCAGTCTTCCCTCCGAGTACGATCGGGTATAGACGATAATCTGTCAGCAACGTTCATGCTAATGTCAAGGAGGGGCATTGTGTTTTTTCTAGGAAATACATTTGCCAAGCAATCGTTCCTATAAAGCCTCCATGCATTAACGATTGATAGATCTAAAAAGCTAAAAAGCGTTTCGTCTGCACCTGGAGTCGGAATTGACAACACGAAGGGCATTGTAAAGAGTAAGAAACCTGTCTGGTCATCAGGTCACAAATCAATCAGGCCTAATTTAGTACCAGCTCTCCAATACATTGGTACTCGAGGATAAGGAATGCAGCCCATGATGATGTGTATTGCAAATACTTTATCAATTTCAGCGCCCGTAGATTTGAGCCCGTAGTGCGTAGGTAATATGAACTTGTGCAGTGAGATATCTTTTCTAAAAACTCAGAGTCAAAATAGTCATTAAAAAATAATCCATTGGACGTCTTAACGGCTTTGTGGATTGCAGGATAGTCATGAGTCTTTCATGTGAAAGCAGTCTGCTTCCATATTCACTTCCTTGTAACTCTAGGTACTGTTACTGGTCTTCTTCCACAAATAGATCCAGTTCCACGTTCACTGGCAGGGGAAAGATTCCCTACCAGTAAGTAAGATCGAGAGATCTATCATTAGGGACAGAAGTTGAATGGGAAGACCTTTGACGTGAACTTCTTGATTCTCGGGTAGTAGCCCTGGGTGTCGACGAAAGAGGAGACTCAATCGGCAGTGAAGGAGGCTGTATCAATGAAAAAGCTTATGTAGATGCCGTAGACGGTCTTTCATGAATAATTTCATCACCCTGCTCCTCTTCAGTTACATTTTCGTCAGCTGTTGGCCGAAATAGGACATCCGGATCAAATTCATCGTCTACGTCGTCTAAATCTTCGATCTCGGTGATATCGCCATTTCCTGAAAAGTCACACGGTCTCTTCCGTGAGTGGACATCCTAAAAATAATAAAATAAATAAATTCAAGGCCACAACACACCAAAACAACAAAAAAACGCACAACAGTTGATAATATAAAGTTCACATACAACAACCGATATGCTACGACCGTGTGAGTTTGAATTTCAAAGGATATTCTCGACAAACTATTAACTTAATGTACAAAAAACACACGTTAACTTCTTTAACATCTAATAAACAAGCAAAATACAGGACAAACTATTTAAAAATCTCGTTAATTTATGTTAATAAGAAGTACTTACTTGAGCGGGCGCTGTTGTCAAAAAACGCAGCCATCCTTACCGCGACCTTTCGGTGATTGACGAGTCCTAACTTGTTTCTATGACCATAAAGCATATTTTGGCACACTCACAAATAGACTCACGATTGATCGACGTCGGTTGCGTTTGCAAAAATTGTTTCGGATACGGTGTAGAATTTTTCTAAGTTTAAACTCACGATTGTACAATCTCGGGTGTAAAGGGTTAAAGTGAAAATAATATTTTATGCAGTAGCAGCTATTTTTTTAAAATTTATTTTTGAAACGTAAATCATACGAAAGGGATTTGTTAAAATCATTCACTATAAAACCACAGTGATAAAATAACTGGAATAATTATTATAAATATTATCATTATATGTTTTCATTTTATTTTATTAGTAATACCTAAATATGTTACGACATTGAATAAAGTCAAAGTTATTTACTTAATTTAGGCCCCAGGGATCCACTTATGATAATCAAAGTTATTGAAGCTACCACCAAACGTGCCTACCTACCTTTTAATATACATATATTCATCAATTAAGTTTATTGACTCAACACCATATATCTGCAAGCAGGACCTTCGAAAACATCTACAGTATGTAATCTATTAGTACGTTTCTTTAAAAATCAGCGGCTATAATCGTTGAATATGTATGGAGTAATAGCAAGGGTTGCGTCATAAAGCTATCGAGTATGTGAATGCTATAATTTATAGTGTAGTTTATTTTTTAATAACCATTCCAGTCAGTTAGCTTTGGACGGTATCATCATCACTTTCCACAGTAAGATTAATTGTAAACTATTAAAGTATCCTTTGTAAAAAATACTTTTATAAAACCTGCACTTTATTAAAATATAAAAATGATCGTTATTACTACATACTATTTACTACAAAATTGAATATTAAAGAATATATCACCCGTTTTATGAAAGGCGTTCATTTTTTAACGACATTACGAATATCACAGAGCTCACTCCGTTCTCCCATCGCCCGCCCTGGCGAGCCTGTGCCACTGAACTAATAACAGACCAGAAAGGGCATTGGAGTGTACGTGTATTACACAACATAAGGCATCGTTTCTATCCTATATCACTCTCCAGCCCATAAACTATCTGCATGAAAGAAGGACAAAACTATCGAATATACTTTCGCATATAATAATTTCAAATTGTCTCCATTTATCAAATTTTGCATTTGTATGAAATTAATTGCAAAATCTGTAGTAGCTACTGTATTTTTCTAAAAGTAGTAGGACTAGAAGTCGGTGTATAAATTATTGCTTTGTGCGTTTACTGTAGGAATAACTAAATATATATGTATACAGAAATACAAATACCCAGTAATATTATTATTTAACTTTACATTTTCACATACCTAACATTATTCCTCACACACGGCCATCTGACCCCAAACTAAGCAGAGCTTGTACTATGGAAGCCAGATAACTGATATACTACATATACTACTTTTCTTTTGTAAATATCTGTAATAAGTAAGTAAGTTTGAATGTTTACCAACCATTTACATTAGTGATATAAATTGGGTTACGTATGGCATTTCCTACGCCCTTATTCTGTGGTCGCTACACTGGCGTTGCATTAAAAATGCAATCGAGTTATCCCGCTGGTACTCAGTTTCCACGGAACTGATGTATGGCGGAACATAATTTCGTTTCGTCTGTAATTTCATAACGATCTGTAAATAAATTGGCAGAATGGAATCGAATACTTTATTATTTATGCTGTTTTGCGATACTTGTTAAAATTGTTTACTATGAAAAAACCTTAGGACTGGCGGACGGCAATTTGTTAGTCTTTTACCTACCTGTAGTTAAAATTTACTATATTGTTTGTCTGTTAGGTTCAAAATCAAATGAACAAAGAATTTTCATATAATCTTACTTTTTAATTGAAACTGGTAGCTTTAACTAGCAATCGGATAACAGGTTCTTAGTTTTTTAGAAATCCAGTAATTATACTTGATATATTTTCTAGTAAATATTAAAGAGTTCCTTCCTATTTGCTGAAATCTAAACTCTCAATACATCTTTGAGTATTAAATTGTAGGTATGGTATGCCAAAATACCTTTCACCAAACGAATTTATCGTCAAGATAATAATTCGTCTATAGAAATATATATATCGTCATACATCTATGAATAAATCTTTCGCAATGTATCGGTTTACTGAAAGTACTCTTACAAAACTAACTAACTTACTATACAAGGTGGATATTATATTATATAATAGTCTTCGGAGAACTACTTTCTTTTCTTCTATATCTGGTTAGACTTCTTTATGACAAAAATACGCTATATGCGTCAAAAAGGTCCATGACTTTTTATAGTGATGGACAAGAGGTCATATCTTTGTATCTCATTACGTACTTGTGCGTTAATGTAAAACGCACGAGTTTCTTTTTAATAAGGTAAAACGTCGTCTAAAACGAACGGTACTTTTTTAAATCTTAGCAAAGAATTTTTATGTCAGAAAAGTGGTCAACATTTTATGAATAAAATTAGCTTTGGGTGATAAAATATAATAAAAAAACATTTAATTCTTTAATTTAATTACAACCATTTATCTGTAACAAAAAAATAATTTACTTTATTATTAATACTGGCTGTTTTTGTGCCTTTGCCTTAAAAAAATCCCGCGCATCGCTAATTTGTGAACATGTAAAAATTATTCCGCGTGCTTTTTTTTTTCCGCTGTATTGTTTTTATTTGAAAATGTCGTCAAGTAATGATGAATTAAAGATTTATTCGTTTAAGAAAGTCCGAGTTTTATTTATTTCTTCGCAAATATGTTATCATAGCAATATCGCCTCGACTGTAATTTTCAACTTACCGCACTTATATCATAATGTACTATTAAAGTTTGAATTGAACGTATGTGTAATGTGTAATAGCATGGTCCTATAGTGTTGATAGCTCATAGATTTTTACCTCACCTCCCGCAAGTTTTGGCGGACTTTATTGTAAGTGATTGAATATCGAGTCAATTTGTGTATTTAATCTCATTGTTGGCAGCCTACTAAAATAAAAATAATGAATTGCTCTACATAAAACCTTAAAAAACAAAATAAAAAATTAAACTCGCAAAGCAATTTTAACTATCCAAACACTCTTGTTTGGATAGACGAGAGTACCTCACGTGCCTGCAAACGAATGCAGACAAAGCTTTCATAGAGTTTGTGTAACTACTATTTAAAATGCACTTTTCTTTTTTCAAAAGAGATCATATCATTTTTATTCATAAAAATAGCACATAAAAACATTAGTCCACATGAAAAGTGGCGTTTT
This sequence comes from Tetheella fluctuosa, assembly GCA_951216915.1. NCBI lineage: Eukaryota > Metazoa > Arthropoda > Insecta > Lepidoptera > Drepanidae > Tetheella > Tetheella fluctuosa. The sequence goes on from OX578224.1 coordinate 3,798,028, forward strand.
AAAGGAAATTATTTCTTATTATTTACCCATTATGATATCTGTCTATTTAATTTATCTATCTAATATAATTATCTATAATGGTCAAAAGTGCATGTTGGTAAACAAAATATATAAATATATGTTTGTTGCTCAATAACGTCGTAAATGCCCGGTGAAACTTAACACTTATACAAATGTTACTTTGATTAAAACATAAAATACTTTTTGTATCGATAAAATACTACATCCCTCTAAAATGCGAGTAAAACCGCAGGAAAGTTGCTAATAAGCATTATGTACTTCTAGAAAGAAAAAGATCATAAAAGTTCTCAAAAAATTACTGGAAATTTCGCCTAGGAAAAGAGCTATGGTATAACATTTTAAAATAATGGTGATTGTGATATATAATGTGAAAAGAGAGCTCATTACAAGAATTATTCGGATGGAATGGGTCTCGGACAGCTGGCTCCTGGACCACGGCCAGGGATAAACTGATTTAAGAGGCCGTGCGGACAGGCTCCAATGGAGCGTTGATAATTTTGCTCCAATTGGTAAATGCTTTTATGTTTCACTAGTAGCGTATAATTTACCTGAGTTCGATATTGTCTTTCTCCGGATTTTGGGCTCTGAGAATTTTCACCAAAATCCGTATCTCGTGATAGCAAACAAACTGACAGATGAACTTACTTTTATATTTAGCATCAGTAGTTACTAGCTCCCCCCCCCTCGGTCCTGAGGGATCTTATGTTTACTATATAAAGAGTTATGCTATTCCAAGGTATGATCTATCTATGTTCCAAGTTTCATCCAAACCAGTGGTTACAGAGCTGAGTGGTAACAAAAGGGTGAGTACATGTCTCATGTGTACGTATTGTGTTTAATTTGTGTGCAAAAAAAAAAAAACCATTATTTGAGGTTTGGGCGTAGCAATTAGAAAGAAAGAAAGGAGTCGTTTTTAGGGTTCCGTACCTCAAAAGGTAAAAAAAAGGAACCCTTATAAGATCACTTTCTTGTCCGTCTGTCCGTGTGACACCACCAATTTTCTCAGGAACGGGTGGACCTAATAAGTTGAAATTAATACCAGATACTGAAGTCAATAGTCCCTATTAGGTGTATAAAAATCAAGGTCCTGAGTCAACACAATAAAAAGATATGGGCAAATTTAGATTTTCACGAAAACTTGTAAGTTCCAAAATCTACCTTAATTTTCAACTTTTTTATTTTTCGGAATTTTCTCTTTACTTGTGCTGTAAGACCTTGCTTAAATTGACAATTCTAGGTCAACCGGAAGTACCCAATAGGTTTTGGTTCGAAAACCTATATGGTAGTTCCCGTTGACCTAGAATCACGAAATTTGGCAAAAAGCAAGGTCCTTACAGCACAAATAAAAGGAAAATTCCAAAATATAAAAAAGTAGAAAATTAAAGGGTGTCCCCATGCATACATTGTTGCGCCAATTAAGATAGTCCTCTGAGTTGTATGGGCGCTCATACAATTTAGAGGTCAAGCTTAATTGACACCATCCTCAAATAAGGTAAATAAATAAAATTGTGCTAAAATAAAACAAAAGAAAATATTTTGGCGGTATAATGGGTAGTTATGGAACCCTCGGCGCACGAGTTCGACTCGTACTTGACCGTTTTTTTAATTTTATTTTATTTTAATTAGTAGCCATTCAATAAATATTGGTTTGAAACCTCGCTGATGGCCTTCTAACATATATGTCCTGTAAATGAACATAGTTTCCATATCTGCATAAACAACGCTACATCTCTCTGTATCTGTATGTCCGTTGATAAACTTATAACTAAAAACCGGTAGACGGATTTTGATTCGACTTTTCAGTTACCTTGAGGAAAGTTTTAGGAGTAGTGCTTGAAAAGTTGATTGGTGATCGCAGTGAAATAGAAAATAAAATCTTTTTCATGCGGATGCAGTTACGGGAAAAAACTTGTTCAAAATAAACATCAAAACATTCAAATAAACATATAACATTTGTCAGGTTTTTAGAACGACGTCATTAGGGCGGGTAGTTAACAATTATTGGCGTCTGCATTTAATCGTTAACGATAGGTTGTATGTTAGTGCTAAGGCTATACACACGAGGAAATACTAAATTTTATTTATTTATTACTAGCTGTCCCCCGCGGTTTCACCTGCGTTCCCAAGTAAAAAAGTAGCTTTATATATATATATAGGCTTCCTCAATAAACTGGTTATCTAACGCAAAAATATCAGTATCTTGAGTTCATACAAAAATCCCATACATTCAGTTTTTCCCGAATTTTCCAATTTTCCAGGCATCTTTTCCAATTTTGCTCTTCATGAAAACCTTCTTCAGACTTTAACAAATATTAAAAAAAAACATATCGGAATCGGTTCAGCCGTTCTCGAGTTTTACGCTTAGCAACACATTTAGTGATTCATTTTTATTTATATATATAGAAGATTAATTAATGCAGTTATGTGTGGCATCAGAAATGAGGAGATTCGTAGACAAACTAGGGTCACCGACATAGCCCAGTGGATTGGCAAGTTGAAGTCGCAATGGGCAGGGCAAATAGTACGCAGAACGTAAGGTCGATGGGGCCGAAGAGTTCTGGAGTGGAGACCATGGACCGGTAAGTGCAGCATAGGACGTCCACTTACAAGGTGGACGGACGACCTTGTAAAGTTCGTCGGAAAACGCTGGATGCAGGCCGCCCAAGACCGGTCCTATTGGAGATCCTTAGGGGAGGTCTATGTCCAGTAGTCTATAGGACGTCTTGCGGCTAAGATGATGATGATGATGTGTGGCATAGCCAGAGAATTATTTTTTGAGTAATTGTAACATACCTCCGCAGTTATCAATTTCTTTTTATTCTCTACTAGTACTAGATACCTTTTCAAAATGGGGTCTGATTTAAGTGAAAAGTGGTGTACATACACGAGCTTTGGAAGCTTTAACAGCTAGAAGTCTGGTTGAATTTACTCATGTGGTTGTGCATCAGAAAGTTTCCTAGACTTGTAGACCTCGTAGCTTCGTAGACCTCGTAGAGTCTCAGAGCTCGTAGACGCTAGGTAAACATACCGTTTTGCTTTTAAAGCACTCGCGAAACGTTCAAATATTCAACCGCTAATTACAAAACTTTTAGGGCTGGTGATATAAAAAATTCCATTAGCTTAAAATATATATTTTAATTTTCATCTAGGTACAGCAAATGAGAAATGTTTTGAAAATAGTAATTTAAAATTTAGTTTTGTTCAGGAGGCATAAGATAGTCTTTTCTAGAATTTCGTAGTCAAACATGAAACCATTATAATTTCGTTATGTCCGTCTATCTGACATGGTAATTTTACTCGGAGATAACCAGTGATATCAAGCTGAAATTTTAGATATATATTTATAACGCAAACAAATAATTAAATAAAATTGTAGAGACACTACGGAAAGGCTACGGAACCCCTATAATGCGCATATTTCAAAATGCTTTTGGCCGCATTTTAAAATACTAAACTAGAAAAAGAACACATTTTATTCTCTCGTTGAGTTTCCAACACCAAATATTATCATTTCCTTCGCTAGTTAGAAAAATCACAACCGTTCTCAAAAATTCAGCTTATATACTTACTCTTAATTACTAAAAATTATAGTAGTTGTTACGAATGTTGTTTCTATACTTATTTCTTTATTTAATTCATCAAGTCAAATGAGATTTCGTTAGGGCAGCTACACAAATAAATTGCTTCGGGGAACGCCTCCGCGCTTCGCCTAGCATTTGGGAATCCCTCTGAATTGTTTAGATCATTACTTAGTGCTGTTATTGGCGTAGTTTGTGGTTCTGTTTTTATTGCACCACTAACATATAAATAATAATATTGGTTATTATATCTTGTCAGATAATATACAAAATACTTCACACTAAACTATTGCCGCCTTTGTCATTTTGTACACCACTGACAGTGACAGTTTAACAAGATATTAACATTGATTTGACTTTTAGAAACTGGGAGTTAATCTCGTAGAGGTAGAATATGCTTACTACATAGCTTATAACGTTGTGTATTTATGTATTGCGTGATCTTTATAACATTTATTTACAACAAGTATTTACAATAATTGTATAAAATACAAACTATATATAAAATAGATTAGTAATCCGCTTTACGATATTTATATTAATAGGCTAGAATCTATACAGCGAAGATTAATTAGACACTTACAGTTTAAATGCAAAAAACAAGACAATGATTATGAATCAAGATGCAAGAGACATCATTATGCTCCCTCTTCATGAGAGACTTAGAATAGCAGACATTATATTATTAACTAAAATAGCACAATGTTTAGTTGTCTCTCGTTAACTGCGTCAATGGGCAAGGTTCCCAACAGGCTGGCAGCGTTCCCTTTTGGAATGTGTTGGCGGAAATAACTCCCAGCCCGTCGGTCTCCCAAGCTTGGATGATAAAATCCGAGCAAATCGGCGAGCCTCGAACTCCCACGAACCCAAGGTTCGTACCGCGAACGGCAAGAACAAAAAATTCGGACCAATACAAGCGTATTTTTTTAAATCTGGTTTTTTAGTATTATTTCCTGCTTCCCAAAGATTGTCTGGAAGAAATCGCTTAAGTGATAAGACCGCTTCTTTTTAAATCACATCTTCTATTTATTTGTAGCTTCTTGTAGTATTATGTGGTGTACAAATAAAGCAGTATATTGTATACAATATAAAATGGTAGACTGACTAGGTGATATATCAACGCACAGCCCAAACCGCTGGACCTAGAGACTTGAAATGTTGCACATAGATACCTTATAAATATAAAATAAGGGTACGCTGGTGAAACCGTCGGGCGGAAGGCTAGTGTATATATATTATATGTCTTAGGACCAGCCAGGATCCAAATTCAATTGTTTTAATATTGACTCAATTTCGTTGACGTTCTAATACGGACCTATGATGCTCTTATATTATAACATTGTGTTATACAATTTCATTTTGAATTCTTATTACAATCTTCAGAAGGTTGAAGTTTGTTTGACGAGGAAATTTAACATGTACCTACCTATTTTATAATAATGTCTTCACTCCTAATTGAAATGAATTGAGAAGCGTCAAATAGCGATTTGAATTTAATCTTGCGCAGTTTCGACGTAACTGAATGCTATTACGAGCATCTACCATTTCGAAAACATTATCTTAGTTTGTATTATTCATGCAATGCAAGGTAGAACGAATTTTAGCGTTAAACAAATAAGGTTTGCAGTGGATGCATACAATGTTTGTAATTGGAAAGTCCCAGGGCGCCGGCAATATAAACTCGACACAAGATTGACTTGTGGCTGTACTAACTGGTTTAGTATACAATTCGCATTATACACGTATAGTATCTATACATTGTTTGGGTTTACAACGAGTATGTACTAATCTGCTAGACAACATGAGTATTTATCTAATACTATATTTCACGCGGTTTCATCTGCGATCCTTTATTTTACCCCCTTACAAAATCCTTTCTAAGTAGGCTACTTATAAAAACAAGTTACTCTCCAAATTTCATGGTTCAATGGCCTTAGGCTCTGCGTAGATTATTTGTTTAAGAAAAGGATAGATATTGTTTGAGAAATTATGTTTTTATAAGTATTCCGCCCATTGGGTTAGAAAATAAATACATTTTATTAATATTTGAAGATAATTATTACCTCTGCTTTAGATCAAGATTACGTAATAAAATAAGAAATATTTTTTTTAAATAATAAATTGCACAATTTTGCAACTAACTATAAAATAACACTGACAAAAAATGATTACCTTTTCCTTTGTAGATAGGTACACCTGTCTGTTTAACATGCACCTCAGCCATTTTACTTTTCCCAGCTGTTAAAAAAAGCAAACATCACTACATGGAGAGCCAGTTTCAGTTTTTGACGTGCACAGAAACTTCAATTTTGCAAACAAAAGTAGGTACCTACTACCGGAACGAGTGTCCAGAGCTTTCAATTGAGTTTGTCGAACAACAAATAGCTTTGACTGCCCGTACCTACAGTTTCCAATGGTAAATGCTGTTTCATTTATTTTTATGCTTCCCCACGGTTTTTGCCAAGTTTTATTCAAATATATTCAGCCGTTTATACGTGATTGAATTAGAAATATCCAAACACTCAAACATACAAACTTTCACACATTACTAGTAGATAGGATAGTAAAATTGTATTTATAAGATAGTAGATGGTTTATTTAAAGATTAAGATGACGGTTGGCTTGATCATGGGTTCGATTCCTACCCAGAATAATCTTTTGTTAGGTCTTCGTCTGGGTGTAAATATGTATAATAGTGTGTATATTATGTAGTGTATCAGTTATCTAGTTTCCATAGTACAAGCTCTGCTTAGTTTGGGATCAGATAACCGTGTGTAAAGAACGTCCCAGGGTAATTATTTATATTTAGATTACGTTCGAATTTGAGTCTTATTTTATAGGAGATATTTCAATTAACCATAAACAATATATCTTAGAGTGTGCAAACATAAAAAAAAGGTATTGGCGTTATAAATTAGTTATTTTGTTCATATTTAGTAAAATGGCAAACCTAATTAAATATTTTTTTATACTCTTTATATTTATTTTAATACGCTCGATATAGAGTTTCACCACTCAAAAAAGCTTTCTGTTAGTTTAAATTGTAACATTTTATCATGTTACCATCGTCACTATTACGATATTGCTACTTTATTTTATTTTATTTTATTGTTCACTTTTCTAATTAATAAATATTCCAGGATATTTATATCGTTGGAAAAAAAAAACTTTGTCATTTAATATATTTGCACCAAACGTGGCTTTATAGTTTATCCAATTTAAATATTTATTATTGACTAGCTTATTGATGAAAAAATATTTTTTGGTATAAGTAACATATATACTTTCATATGCATTTAGTGAAAACCTGTTATTTTGATATTACAAACAGACACTTCAATTTCATTGATTTGTATATGTATATAATATGTATAAAGAGTATATAGATTTAAGGACTAACAAAAAGTACCTCCTTATATCAAGAAACAAAATTATTACAGTGCGACCGGTGTAGAAATTTCGAAATTTAAAAAATACGCTTTAATTGGACCTTTATGTTTATGCCTTTTGCAGTTGAAACGAGCTCGCTGATTCGCTCCTAATTTATCATTACAACTCATCCAAGCTTCGGGAGACCGGTAGACGGGGAGTTTCTACCACCAACGCATTAGCTTGGCCATTCAAAGAGGAAAACTCTTCTGGGAACCTTGCCTATAGGCAGTGGCGGCAGCCTCGAATGTTTGTTTTATATATTAAATAAGCTTTTCCGCGTGGTTTCACCCGTGTTCCTGGGATAAAATATAGCCCATGTTACTCAGGGATAATGTAGCATTCTAGTGGTGAAAGATTTTTGAAATTGGTCCAGTAGTTTTTGGGTTTATTCGTTACAAACATACAAAAATACAAATTATTCCTCTTTATAATATTAGTATGAAGTATGATAAATATAGATCCACCGTTATGTCCTATTTAGAAAGCTTTATAAGAAAAAAACATTTTTTTTCATTTTCCACGAATTCCACCTTGAACTTTTATTTTTATTTTAAATCAACACTGGAAAGTAGCAACTCTCATACAATTGAATTTGAAATCAGAATATTTTAACAAAAAGTCGACAACAGTTAAAAAATTCCAGCCAGCCAGCAATGTTTTGAAAAGCATTCAGTTTCAGTTTCCAGTGTTTAGAAAAAAAATGCCAGTTTACAGTAATAGCTTGTTTTACACGGGAGCAGTTTGGAGATTTGCCAAATCGGTGAGGGTTTAAGTAGCTTCAAAGTTTCATGATATGCTATTCACGGTAATATAGTCTTAAAATGTCGGGTTGGTGCTGTAATTTCACATAAATATATGGCAACCTTCATTACTTTTTAATTCGCGACTTTATCAAAGAAAATTACAGTTCCGCTTGGCACGAAGTCGGTAAACCGAATTTCGAAAATTATATGTTAATCTGTAGTACCTACATAATTTTTTTGGTTTATGTTCAGAATGTACCTCACATTTTAAAGAGTATGCAAAGATATCATAATTTTGCCGGGAGGTTTTATTTTATTCGGATGAAATACAAAGAGTGACATGTTTTTTTTTGGCTTCACAACGTTAAGCAGTCCGTGATTGGTATGCCGAAGGAATGGTTACAAAACTTACCAACTGTAACGTTTATTTGGAACTAGCTTATCGCTCGAGGCTTCGTTCGCGCCGTTTTCATAAAATGAGATACTTTTTTTACTATGTAAACACCAGTGTTTGACCACAATCTCACCATGGTAAGTGACGGTACAACCGAAGATCGTAAACAGACAAAGCCTAAAGTGAAGCAGCTTAGGTGGAGTCGTGTGGCAGGTCGCTCACTTCCCTACAATATGTGCGAGGAGGTTAATGGCTGCCACAGTTAACAGGTGATGCTTGTAGCGAATGGCCTGTTTGAGTTTGTTAAAATGTAACATGAAAAACTTAAAAAGCAAACTCCCGCCAAAAATTCCCAGTTAAAGTCGCGTGACCATAGATTAAAAATTAAATTTTCGCTTGTCTTGACCGGACACGCTCCGTGGCAAGGGTGTGCGGTGACCGGTAATGCCACCAAACAGCCAAGAATTTGGTGTTGTGAAATCGAGCACCTAATTTGCAGAAACAACAAGTGTGTTTTTTTTAAATGTCCACACAATGTAAAATCTAATTAACTTTAAAAAAATCTTGGTGACTTATAGTGACGTCATTTACTTTGGTCTTTTTGTCAAGGCTATTAAATTTTAAATTTAGATTCCTTTAATGAAATAAAATGTATGCAAATACAAATATACTTTATTGTTGACACTAAAGTATGAGATCGCGATGAAATTTTCAGACAATTTTCATGTTAGCCCCGCGGGTAATCCTGTAAGGTTTGGTGGCGATCGGAGCACTCGGGACCGCGGGTGAAACCGCGGGGCGGAAGCTAGTATCTTATAAACTACGGATCAGATTTTGATGCATTTGTATACTTCCATGGATTTCTCGAGCATCTTTGACTATGATATACTGGGAATTTAAATAAAGCGTCATAAAGCGAACTCTATTAGTAAAATATATATATAAATAGGCAAAGCCAAAATGGTTTGGTACCATTTTCTCTTTTGTTTGTGAATCGTTTTTTTTTAGTTGCTATTGCGAAATTTTGTGTAATGAATTAAAAATATGAAAAAGCCACAGCGAATCGTGGTCGGGTTTACTCTAGTTAAATTTGAGTTTTAATTATTTGAGATAAAAAAAACAATCTATGATAGTGTTCATAAAACTGTGTTAAAATGCCACAACGCGACCTCAAAGTTGTAGCAATACTGTGCCAACATCGCTCGGTTCAAGCCGTTAACACCAGTGTACATGAAGATTTGGCTTCGGTTCAGTCATTTTAAATATCATTTTCATTTTTAAGATGTGTTGTTTTATCTATATGTTGGTTTTTAATAGTTTGATAACATTTTAGAAACTGTCATTTAACTAATACAATAAAAAAGAAAAAATGGTTCATATTTTTATTAGGATTAAATTTTTTCAGTATAAATATCCACTGTCACACAAATATTAGTCACGAAGATATTATTATCAATAAAAAACAAACAAATGTTTCAACTTTTCCTGTTGACAGTAATGCGGATGAATTTTTTGATACCCTGTAAACTCATTAACTTTTAACTCTAACATTATTTTAAATAAATAAACAAATGTTTTGCGACATTTGTTACAACCATTACAGTTGTGTGTACAATGTACAGTTGTGTGTACAGTGTGTTCAGTTGTTATTGGATAACAGGTTTATGTGATATTTTTTACCTTTTGTGTAAGTGAAATCTGCTATTTGACTAGCCTGGCATGGAAGTTAGTTACCCTGACAACCACGTTACAGGTCGTGGATTCGATCCCCATGCTGGACATACAAGCGTGTCGTGTCTTCATGTATGTCTGTTTGTTCTGAGTCTGGGTGTAAATATCCATATTACGTTTACAGTAGTATATCATACCTGTAGAATCGATCCACTTGAGTTTAACACTGTGCACATTTTGTATGAAAAAAATATTTTAAAACGACCATATCCATTATCTATATCTTTGTAGTTACAACAAAAATACAAACTATAATATAAAAAGTTTCTTAGAAGCTACCGCCGCTACCGGTGGGCAAGGTTACCAATAGGCTGGCAGCGTTTGTAGATATAAAGGACTAGCTTCCGCCCCGCGGTTTCACCCGTGGTCCCGAGTGTTCTTATGTTTTCCGGGATAAAAAGTAGCTTATATGCTATTCCAGACTATAATCTATCTCTGTGACAAATTTCATCCAAATCCGTTTCCCCCATTCTAGCGTGATTGAGTAACAAACATCCATCCATCCATGCAAACTTTCGCATTTATAATATTTGTAGGATTTTGTTATATATTTTTTATTTTCACCTTAAAATCTTGTTGGGGTGTATCGGTTCTCTGGTATACTATGTATATGGATGTATGTAGTATATCAGTCATCAAATGGCCGTGTGTGAAAATGATGTATTATTAAATACGTAGGAATTAGGTACCATTTATTGTAGTAGGTATTCAATAAAAATAAAATAAATTAAAATCACCGTTCACTGGATTGTAGGTTTGCGAAATGTGTATGTTCATTATGAGAGTTATTGTATGAATTGAAGTTATCCCAAATAATCGATAGATGCGTAAATAATAAACTCTTCAATAAGCGCAAAAACTGGTAAATAACTCTCTCATGTCTACAGCACAGTCAGTCACTGAGATATCGCCACCACATGCCTCCATAGTCGCTGTTTAAACTTCGAGTGGATTTTCAGCCTTCGTTTGCATTAATTAGCCAGACAAAAACACAGAAGTTTTAAAAATCAAGGCTGACTTCGATACTCGGATGATTTTTAGGGTTTTGTAACCAAATGGAAATAAACGGAACCCTTATAATTTTGTCCGGTTTGTATATCCGTATGTAACAGCCATTTTACTCGGAGACTATTGGTACCATGGAAATGGTGGAACATTCTGAAAAAAAAATAAAGTACCTACCTAGTAGAAAATAAAGAAAATTTTAAAGAAAAAATTGTTAGCATAAAATTTGATTTTTATTTTTTTGAGCAACTATTAACAACAACAACTTATGCCATAAAAATGGAGTAGGAAATGTACAATTTGTACTATATATTATTTATCTAAATTCTACATTTAGTTTTACTTTTAGATTACAATTAATTCAAACTTTATGTGTGATAAATACCTATATAAATAAAACTAATATGCTAATTAGTGAAATAAATCATCAAATAAAAAATCTCAGGGGCTACTAATTTGCATGAATTTTTATATAGAGGTACCTATACCTTTAAATTTAAATCCTAGATTACTCTTTACAAAGAGTACGAAGCCACATGCAGAAACTTATTTTTTATTCGTCATAATATAATGCTATCGCTCATAGCGTATCTATATAATTATAATAATTTTCATGTTCGCCAAATTGTTCGGTATTCGTGACTGAAAATTATTCATGTTACTGAGGCACTGCCCTAATAGCGACCGAGTATTTCATTAACCGTACTCAAGGCAATCAGTTTGAATTTTTGTACCTCTTGAATTTGGGAATACCTATATGAAGATATAATTTTGGCATTGTTGTTATCATTGTCATAGGAATGTTATAATGAAACGTATGAAATATTCTATTAAAAATATTATTCATTTTGTACAGCCATAACAAAGGTCTATGTGTAAATTCAAACTTTCAGTGAGCAAATATGAGCAGATACGAAGAATATCAAGGTCACGACGATAGTATCGCGATGCGAAGATCGAATTTTGCGTGATCGTGCCCCTTACGACATTCATACTGTCTACTTCAGCTAAAAGTGGCATAAAACAAGTGGAATTATTACGGCAAAACGGACGTGCAAAATCAGCGGTGGGTGACTATTCATGTGGCGTGCAGTTCGATCGTGGCGAAGCAAGGCGCGGAGGAAACGTCAGAAAAATCGAATTTCCATGCCGGCAGTCGAGGCTGAGGCGGCGCGGCGCTCACACAGCGCACAAGGCGCCCGCGCGCGCCCCCTGTTCCACGCGCTCTCACCGCGGTACCTTTGCTCCAAAATTCAAACGATACGCGCCAACCTCACTCGATCGAAAATACTCAAAAACCCGTGTTTTCAGTGCGGTGTTTTTTTTATTTATTTTTTAATAAATGGTGGGCTAATTAAGGGATTATGGGTTCGGCAACGGCTGTCCCGATCGCGGGTCAGCTTGTCGCCCGACCACATAAATGCTTGTTCGTTTCTTTCTTCATTAAAAGGTGACGTCACTCCGCGGTCGATTTTTTTTGTATATTTGCAATTGTGTGTGTTGTGAATTAATTCGGTAATCATTTTGTTAATTTTATCGATATCGCGTTGCATTGTCTCATGCAGTTATGTGATAAGTAAATAAGTACAAATGGTTTCACGTCCTTCAATTATTTATTGATTTGTAAATCATGCATTGTTTGTGTAGCAAAATTAATGTATTTTGTTACAATAGTATTAAAGTATTTTTTTGTTTGTTTAGAATCTATGTTTTTAGGTCATTTGTTCACTAAAATTGTCTTATTACCAAAATGATGAAGATTGTAAATCCTTTAACCTAAATAATCCAAAATTGTATAAATGAATACAACAATATTTCACAGCAAGGAAAAAACCTACATATGATTTCCCCAAGAATACTCGCAGCCAATTGTTTTTTATTCGATCGTTTTCGTAGCTAACATTTATCATACGTTTGTCAGACATGAAATGATTTTACCTAACTTTCTTTAAGGAATACCTACAATACCTACGATTAATTTGTTTACAGTAATTATACTTTCCTTCATGAGTAAATAATAAAAAAAAAGTTTCGATAGTACAGTGCATAGAAGTCAGGAGAATACCAGGTTTGATTCCATTACAAATGAAAATGAACTTTGTCGCGATCTGTGCTCCAGTTAGTCTGATTTGTATTCAATGGGAATGACTACCCATAAACAGTACTGTCAGAGTCTATGGTTTGGAAAACAAAAAACATCTTGGATAATATAAATTACACAGATTATGAGCAAGTACCTGTCATAGCAATCATGACTATTCAAAGCCCGATTTAGTTAACATTGATTTAAAAAGATTAGACGTATGTTGAGGACGTATATTAAAACTATTACCCACCATTAAAAATTTTTAAGACCTACCACGAGATAACCCATTTTTGAGACCAGTCCATGGTAAAGAATTCTCAAATCGACGACCTATATAACAGCAAATAAACAATTCATGCGAGCAAGATTACTTCTATGATCAAACACAACAATAAACAATACATATTAAGTAATTTATTAGTTCGTTTTCGACGTCTGTATTAAGATAACATAAAATATTATCCTTTTTGTATGTCTAGTTATTCAGACTAGTCTCGGTCGAACTTTGACATTATATATAGTACGTCGTATTCGTTTGTTTTGTTAGATTGCTAGACACGCAAAAACTACTTTTTATTTTAGGCTTATAAGAGGTCTATACAACATTCAATATCGGTTATCCGATAATCAGAAGTGCTATGTAAGAACTAGAATGGTTTCCCGATATAATCCACTTTTATCCGACCCTAATTATCGGATAATCAATCATTGAAAAGTGTGACCCCTCTTAATGTCAAATTAATAAGTTAAATAAGTCCTGTTTTTTATATTTAGTTAGTGGAAACGTTCATTAGACTTCGGGTCTTTTGTTAATACATGAGAGTATAATTACCAGAAATCATAATTTGGGTCAATATTCATCCAGGTCAAAAATCACTCCGTCACACATCACTTTACAGACTTATCAAGCATATAAATATATCTACTGGAGCAGCACGAGCCACTCCTAACAATAAGGGAGATACAGAATGGTCCACCTGGCCCAGTGGGGATTAGCGGATTTCACATGCATTTGATTTCTCTATTTCCTCACGATATATTCCCCCACCGAATCCCTGGTGATCCTATCGTAATTAAGACCCAGTTACCTTTGAAGTGATTTGAACCTGAACCTATGATTGTAGAAAGGTCATTCACTATTGAGTCAGCGCGACCTTTTGACTAAGTCGTTACATCGATCAGATTTTTTTTAACATTTGTATTGCTCCCATTAATTTAGTCAACAAACAAATCTGACATTGGAGTTAGTTGCTGTCTAGCATTTCTTTCATGTTCAGTTAGCTCTAAAAGTAGATGATCGCTGTAGCACCCTGTCTTAATAATTTATTAACATCCTCGTGACACTTCGTATCAACTGTGAATTGTGGAATAAGACACGGTACAAAAGTGATAACAATAATATTAATAACCAAATCATTAAAATAATGTTTTTTTGTTTCGATTGTCGATAAATTAAAATAATGGTAGTACCAAACCAAATCACAGCTTTTCATATAAATACTTTAACTTTTGTAACAAGTAGTATTAAAAACATTATAATAATTGTATCCACCAGCTGATTTCTTCAGCGACTGCCATATTTTTTATTTACGTTACGGATGTCTTGCTCCGATCTTAGTGCTCGTCTGTGGCTAATTTACCAATCTAATTGTGTTAGTAAATTTAATTGAGGAAATAATACAATTTTTGATTCACGACATGATGGTTGAACGGATTTGAATTAAATTTGCCATCAACATATGAACAAATGTTCATCAATGATCTATGAACAACGAATCTATGCTTCCTAACTAATATTATAAATGCGAATGTGAGATTGTATGTTTATTTTTACCTTCACGCCTAAACCACATAACCGATCTTGATGAAATTTGGCACGCAGATAGCCTATGGTATGGAGATGGACACATGCTACATATTTCGAGAACGCGAGTGAGACCGTGGTGCGGAATCTAGTATATTATATTACTAGCTGTAATGTATAGATTTTATGTTTTCGCGGAATAATAAGTATAAGACTATAATCGATCTCTGTGAAAATTTCATCCAGATCCGTTTAGCCGTTCTGGCGTGATTAAGTAACAAACATCCATCCATCCATCCAAACTTTCATATTTATAATATTATAGTAGGATAGGATATATAAATGTGCGTGATTTTACGATAATAACTCTGTGAAAGCCAGAAGCTAATAACAAACAACTTCTAACTAAAGGGTGAAAATAAAAGCATATAGGTACAAAGTTAGTAGTCTTACATGTTCAATTTACATTAATATTTAATGCGCTAATACATTCAGGTTGTTTACTTAAAGCTTGACCAGATTAAGGTGTTGATATTGTTGAAGCTAGTCAGCGCTTTTGTTTATATTATGACTTGGAAATGACTGAAAGTTCACACTTTGGTTTTTATAGGTGAGTGCAGTGTGAGACATGTGATGCATTTTTTAAATTTTCACAGAAGCTTCATAACTTTTGCACTTCTATGTGGAGTAAGTATGAACACAGTAGGTACCTAAGATACTTATACTAATTTTCATGAAATTATATTCCAAAATGATATTTTTGTAGATAATTACGTCCTTGTTTTATCCCCTTAGGGGGGATTTTTATAAATACCTTTTATATTATAGTACTACTAATTTCGAATATATACTTAAAATTTCATGGTTCTATGACCATTATAATGACAAGTAAACTTCAGTGGGTAAGGCTCTCCGTTGATCTCTCAGTCAATCAATCAATATATTGCAGCGGGTCAAATATTATATTGAGTACTTTTCCTATTATAGTTTTGTCAGGTGAATCTTCATCTTCACCTAAAGGATACCTTTATTAAGTACTAGCTGTCCCCCGCGGTTTCACCCGCGTTCTCGAGGAAAAAAGTAGCCTATGTCCTTCTCCATACCATCTATCTATCTATCTGCGTACCAAATTTCATCGCAATCGGTACAGTAGTTAAGACGTGAAAAGGTAACAAACAAACTCACATTCGCATTTACAATATTAGTTAGGATGTATTTCAAATTAAGAAATAGGTCCTAGCTCTAACGAGGTTTGATTAACAGTATTAGTTTTTTAATCATTAAAAAAAACTCAACTACATATCTGTTATTACTAAATGAAAAATAATAAAATACTTTAAACCCTCAATTAGTAATTTGACATTCAAAACAATCCAAACAAGGGACAAACTCCCGCAAAATAATACAACATGACTAATTAAATTTTATTCGAAGTGGACAGATCTGTCCCAGCGGGATGCAAGCTTGATTAATTTGAACTCATATCAAACAAAAGACCACAATAAACAGATATACTTAGATACAGCTTTAAATTATGATACTGTTAATAGGCAAAAAGGAAAAAAAAACGTTAATAAACCTGTTAAAATACTGAAGTTAAAACCTGCGACAGGTCCGTAAGTTTCAAAAAGGTTTAAAAAATTTCAGTAGACTTTTTCTTGTTTACAATTTTATTCAATTTGAATATTTTTTAACATAATAAGTTTTTGTTGATTGATCTGAGACTATCAATCAATAGATTTTGAATAACAAATTGACAATAGATAATATGCGTTTATAACAAACAAAAAAGATGTCGGTAGTCCATATGCGTGTACTTATAACATCTATACCTATCTAATCTATATTATAAATAACATTCGATAGTCGTACAAGACTGATTATTAAAATATCATTATCATGCAGCGGGCGATAATAGTCGTATACTTATGTGAGTGATTTCAACAGGGCGCTACATTATTATGATTACGAAAAATGCTTTTTGTTGTTTAACAATGAACTTAAGTTTTCGTTATAAGCAAACATTGCGTGGACACAAAAAACCATATCAAGGTGGGTACTTTGTAGTATATATATCTGTATGCCAAGGATATCTACCACCTATCGTGTTTCACCCGCACTTGAGAGCTAGGTTCCCTTGTAGATTTTGTGTGCTTACCATCTTCAATTTATCGGTTTTCTCTTATAAAGAAAAGTTCGATTTACCCAATCCTATGAATAAAATAACCCATTTTTTTTATGTTTTTAAATAATAATCAAAACAATTGTAAAATGATGATTTTTTATCTGTGTTAATTCGTACACCAGTAAAATAAAAACAATATGACCTAGTTAAACATCTGGATAGAGTTAAATATCTCACAAGTTAAGTGTTATGCTGTATGAAGAGCCTTTAGCAGATATGTTCGATTTGGCACACTTCACTCTAGTGTTCCGCGCCATGATACGTTTATGGTTAGTGCTTTTATGTAAATGTTCTGTCTATTATTTAGATTTAGATTTTTTAACTTATACTGAAGATTTCAAAATGTTATATGATTGGTACCATGCACCTAACGTATCAACCGTGTATTGTTACTAGTAAGTGGTTTGTAACAACCGTAGGATATTAATAAATGGATAGGATATTTTAATATAACAACTATCACTAAATACTACTAAAGATTTATACTAATAGAATAGAAACGAATATTACTTTATCTGTATACCACATATTACAAAAAAAAGTTGAAGTTATATCAAACAAAAGTGATCACAAATCAGACGGTTTTCTTGCAAAGTCTTTTGTATACAACCTTTGTTTATTGACATTATAAAATATATTAGTCTCAGTTTAGATACTTATTATTTTTTTGATAATGACGTTGGAATTACGTTGAACAATTTTATCATTTCAAAGTACCATCACTAGCAGAAGTGCAGTCATAAATCAAACATTAAATAAGCTAGCAAATATTCAAAAATTTTTATGAGTAAATTAAATAAAAAGAAATACAGCAGGTTTATTTTTTTAATTCAATACACAACATTGAATGCAAGGCTTTGCGCACAAAACGGGGAACGCAATCCCGTATTAATATCGTCAACAATAACCAACGCGCACCGACCGGAGGAATTTTCCCTTATTGCACATTTTACATTTTAAATTGAGTACATTTATATATGAAAATCTCGTTCTTTAGTTCAGTTTTACTTGACTACAAAGGTTTTCTTTTGTTGGAAACATCATTCTGTAGGTACTTACGTAAGCAATTTGATTTTTCGGTTTAAATTTTTTATGGGAGTATTACTACAATAAAATTATAAAATTTAATTTACGTCTTTTGAGAAGTAGGTACCTAAAAATTAACAAACTGCAAATTATTTATATGTCACGAATAATTTTATCAATGTAATATTATTTCATAATTGCAATTACATTACTAGACGCTTTATTAAATAATGCATTGGACCGCATGCTCGTCCAGTCATTACGTCATGTAGAATTCAATTAATTTCGAGCATCAAATTGTTATAGGTTAAACAAAAAATGTACAAATTAACATAGGTATAATAAAACCGCAAAATGGCCTGCATAATGGCTTTAAATTTAATTACTGTTTTTTCATGTCATTTTCAGTGAAGCATCACAAAATTAAGCCAATGAAAATTATTGCTTTAGATAGCTATTTTACAGCTGATTTATTTTTCTCACAATTTTCTTTTTTTTTATACCACTAAAGCGGCAAACAAACACTTACTTTCAGAGTTGATTACATAGTACTTAAATGTTTATATTAATTAATACTATCAACTCAACAGGTAGTTTGACTACGCAATTAAAAACAACCCTCCCTTGGCAGTTGGGTAAAAATAGCCCTGTCTTATGACTTAAATTAGGTATGATTTCTTGTTATAATGTTTGTCCAAAACACGCCGTAAAGCTTTTACGCTATTATTTTCTATTTTTACTCACAAAGGACATCTCTTGATGTAAAGTTTTGACACCCCACAATACTTCACATTTTCGCTTTCGTATTTTTTCTAAAAACATTCAAATTTGCTACCCGCTAAGAGTCAATTTGTGATCTCCGAGATTGTTACGTAAATCGACCTATTGTTATAAGTTGTACGAAGTCCTATTTGTATTTTTTTTTTACCATAGTGTATTTATTACAACAAGTATTTACAATCAATGTATAAAATACAAAACAATATATAAAAAAACATCCTCAAAGCCCTCGATATTATATATATCTGTATATATTTTCTTACTGTGGATAGGCTTATTTGCTCACAATCTAACAGTGGTAGATTAGTTTTGATTTTGTGGCTGAAGGTGGTAAGTTATCTAGCTTTAAAAGGAAATTCGTAACGAAAAAAATCCGTAACGCGTGTCACACGTTTTTTTTTAAAATAAAATTGATAGGAACCGCTAAAAGTATAATAATTGATTCCTAGAGACAATTTGACTTGGTTTGAGTATTAAAAATTAACTCAATTTGTAACTCAATTCGTTGAAAAATGAAATTAAAATGAATTTGTAACAGATTCCAAAATGTTTGTAAAGTTCAACATCGTTTATCAACTGCAGTTTCAAACTGTACTATTGCAAATAAACACGTTGAGTCCAATCAAGGCTCTATTTGCTGCCAATTCTCAACGTTTGGATAACATTATAACATCATGAAGGAAAGGAACAGTAGTTTGATATTACGATATATTTTACGATAGGTATGGTATACATATAATATTTTTATTTTATTTATTTATTGGCTTACCAACTAAATACACACATAACATTGCCTTATTAAACTATTACAGTTTCTTTGAAAATACTCATAATATAATTAGTATAGTAGTAAGTATCAATCATTTTTGAAAACAAATATTTAAGCTTTCACCGCACTGTTTCGCTCGCTCGCATTCCAGAGAGAATTAGTTGCTTTATTCTTACCGAAAAGAAAGAATCCTAATAGCCCATATCACGAAGTTATTAAAAAAATATAAACATCATAATCTATGTATGTAACCAAATTTAAGCGCAAACAAACAAAGAAAAAATTCTATATAATATTTAAATGAATGTGGTACTATATTATATAGATACGACTCTATACGAATAAATATAAATAGCTTCGCCGAATGTCAAACGATAGTTGACGTCTCAGTTTCAAAGGAAGTCGTTCACGCCAGAGACCATGCGTATCGGTTGCGTCACCACGGATCGTGTATCGGATGTGAATCACCTGTATTACACAAACCATAGCTTGTATCGCTTCTACCAAACTTTATTTATTATGCATACTTTACTTACTTTATAATTGCTAACAAGTATCTTACAATATTAAAACTATTTCTATAGATGGCGATTCTTAAAGGACAAATTGTATGTGTTTTTTTTTTTCAATGTCAGAAGGTTGATAAGCAGATAGTCCACCTGATGGTAAATGGCTACCGTCTCCTATAGACATGGGGATTGCTAATCTGTGGCCGAACTTAGAAAATATTACTTTACCTTTAAATTAATTGACTTTTACTGATATTATGCTGTAAATCTTTCTAAAAGAAAATATATAAATAATATAAAAAAAATGAAATTAATAATTATATTATTATTATATCTCTTGGTAACGACTTTGCTGACGACGCTACCGCTATAACAGACTTTGTGGCAGCCTCCGAGTAAACCTAAAAATGTAAATCATTCTTAGAGATATATGACGGTGGATGTATCTTTCATGTTAGAAGAATTCTCAGAATATTCAGATAGGCCTATTCTTACTTTTGAAATCACTGTCAGATTATAATAAAAAAAATAATTAAAACAAAGCAATATTTTTGGCTTTATTTATAAAACGCTATTTAACTAATAAATCTACTCATTAATCACGTAAATAACAACACATTATTTGACAGTGACAGCACAGATGACAGTGACGTGTTCTTTAAATATATGACAACTCAAACCTTGGACGAAAAATCATTATACTACATTCATGACTTAAACAGTATAATCAAATAAGAGTTTTATAAGTACGGGTGATTATTAAAATACCTTCAAACGTCAAATGTCAAATATGAATTGACATCTCAGTATGAAGGGACTCGTTCATATCGCAGACCGTGCGTATCCATCCGTTGCGTCACCTTGGATCGTTTAACCTATTTTTGCGGTCACGCAGTCACGGCCCAGCCCTTTTACTAATTCTCTATTCTAAATTTTCTATCTCACTCTTTCATTATTCTTAAATCAATGGTTGTTAGAATATACGCTGTATATATAATCGTGTTGGTGTTTTGATATGAAAATAATTCCGAGACTTAATATATGTATATTTGAGTAGAGAATATTTCCGGTTAATGATAAATAAATAAATAAATATTAATAATAATTAATAATAATATATTAATTACTGCAAAAGAAACACGTAAAATATATGTACATTCAACACACAAGTAATTTTAACACATTTTATACATTCAGTAAATTCATATGCTGGGACATTATTCCTCACACACGGCCATCTGACCCCAAACTAAGCAGAGCTTGTACTATGGAAGCCAGATAACTGATATACTACATATACTACTTTTCTTTTGTAAATACCTACTTATATAGATAATTACACCCAGACACAGGACAAACAGACATGTTCATGCACACAAATATTTGTCCTGAGTGGGAATCGAACCCACGATCTGCGGCGTGATAGATAGGGTATATTACCAACCACGCCAACCGGCCCGTCAGGATGATGATGACTTTTACATAAATTAACGTTTTTTCATGTGTATGATATGAAATGCAAGGTATTTAAGGTAAAAAATAATCGAACAATTATAATCGAGAAATAAAAGTATCGCCTAGACACGGAAACTAATTAAAAATAGCACACCACTATTTGGGTCTTTAAATTACCCACCAACGTGAAATACTTAAATTCTCATCGGTAAACTTCGGTTCTCGGTTCGATATTTTAACCTTAGAGGCTTTTTGATTGTTAATCTAAAACTAATGTACAGGAACTATTATTAACGTTGTTATCGCGGCTTAAATCGTTGCTAATTTGTGAAACGTGATTTACATAAATTTTCTACGGAACTGTAAAATTACATAAGGAATAAAATGGCTATTTAACGTGAATGAAGTAATATGGTACTTAACATTTATTTAAAATTATTAATCTATATTTGTTAACAAATGACAATTTCCACTTATGCACTAATGAATAATTGATGGTATATATAGCTACTAGGATAAGTTCATCAAATATTATTTTCACGATAACTTTATTATGAGCGTCTACACTATATAGGCTTCGTGTAGGTCGTAGCGGCTGCGTAGCATATGCTACGGTCGTCTGGTTTCGTAGCACAAGATCTACGAAAACCTACGTTCTGCTACGTTCTTTTTATTCTGCAAGAAATTTGACTACATACTCGAAGTATTCATTGTACCTATTGTTAGAGAAATGGGTGAAAAAATATAAAATAAAATGATTGTAGTAAGTCAATATCTTATCATAAACTAATAACAATGGCGCTATAAATGTAGGGTGAATTAATTTTATAATAAGGAGGTATTAATCATTTTTCATATTTTTTTCCCTATGTAGCAGCGGCACGATTTTTTTGTTTTTATCGGTCGATCTAAACGCTCTTTGAACTTTTACCGACCTCAGAATGTAGTCATAAAACAATTTCGAATACCAGTTCCTAAACAAAATGAAAGTAACGTTGGAATAACTTTAGTTGTTTTGTCAGTTATATAATTTTGTAGTAGATACTCTACCCATTACGTTTGATAATTGCATCATGTTGTTTTTCTTGAACAAGCGAGCCTTGTTAGGACAACTCTGTTCTGCATAGCATATATGCATATAATTTTCATAAACGTTAACTTGAACTTATGATACCTACGTTATACCCGTAGGCATGCATCTCAGCATGGTAATACGAAAAGAACTGAATATAGGTCTCTAACAATTTATAAATTTCTAAAAAAATATTTATTTACAATAAAAACATGATGGGCAAAGGTCCCAACAGGCTGGCAGCGTTCCCTCTTTGTATGGCCAAGCTAATGCATTGGCGGAAAAAGCTCCCCGCCCGTCGGTCTCCCGAAGCCTCGATGAAATAATAATTACATTTTTACAATTATCTCTTCACACATTCACGAGTCACTTAATCTAGTAACTAGTTGTGTAACATGCAAATATCTAGCCTACTGCTCCCAGCGGCAATGTATACAAGATTTCGTAAACGGTCCTCTCCCCGCATTAATTTAGATTGATGTACTAAGGTATAGGTCTAGCTACCCAGATTTGATTGTGTATTCCATTAAACTTGTATACTTGTGTGAGTTATGGCTCAGTTTTGAATAGTGGTGTGGTTACCACACGCAAATTGCATCATTGGTGTTTCGGGGAACAATTCTAGGGAAGATTTTTAATTAAATGTGGTTATTGAGTTTTTTCCTAATACCTTGCAAAGTAACTTGTAAATATTAAGATGTCATCTCTTTAAATATTATATCTGTTTCGTTAATTGATGAGATATATTTTATTTACCTTTATCGTAACATACATACACTAACATAAAACGCTGATGTTTAAATTAATATACATAAGAAATTTTGAACTCACAATAATACTGTAAAGTTTATTTCACAAGTTGAAATCGATCCGACTGATTAATATATTTGAATTGCGTCAGTGTAGTTAACCACTGCTTGAAACTTAACGTGATGTTTCACTTGTTATTGTCCATTTTGATAGTTAATTATTCATTGGTCGTTCGATGTATTTCCATAATAATTACAAATCAATTAGCTGTTGATGCATTCTAAAATTGTGAATTGTATTAAGTTTATTGTAAATGTAGAATTTAAGTTGATGTTAAGTTAAGTTATGTTAAGTTATAATTATTATTATGTGTATAATAAAATATCTAAAAGCCTCTCTTAAGCAGGTTTGAGTTTTTAGTTGTAATATTACATTAAACCTATTTTTGACCTGTTCAAATATTTTAAGAATTCTATCTAATGCATGGTCAAATTCAAATATAAATAACATTTATTGAATAATGAATTAACTGTAAATGAAATTAAGGATTATATTATAGTGATGTGCATAAATTAGCATAACGTTATAACGTATTACATTATAATGTGTGGTGTTATAGGTGTTCGTCACTAGAGGCACGGATGCGGTGGAGTGGCGGGGCGCCGCCGCCGCGCGCCGACTCATTCCCCCATAAGGCCAGGAGCACACTGGGTGCGCCGCGAGGCGGGTAGACTATGGACCGCGCTAGGTGAGCGGTGCGCGGCGGCGGTGCATGTACGCGGCGGCGGGCGGCGCGTCGCTCGCGGGCCGTAAGGTAAGCACCACATTTGGTAATCTAGTAGCCTGCTTTATATTTTGCCATAGGTATACCTAGTCTTGCCATAAATATTGTCACAAAGAAAAAACATTTTTTTTTATTGCAAATAATATTTATTACTTTTACAGTATGTTAGTTTAATACATAAATAAAAAACAATTTAAAATATAAAAAGCTTATTCGAAGTGGTCTCCATTGGCTGCAATACAGTCCTTTAAACGTCGAGGCCAGTTATCAATAGAAGCACGCACTTTTTCCATGGAAAAATTCTTCACTGCCAATCGTATGGATTGTTTTAGGGACTCCAAATTATCATGGCGTTTAGAGCAAGCCGTACTCTCTAAAACTGACCATAAATCATAATCCAGCGTATTAAGATCGGGACTAGACGACGGCCAGTCTTCAGCTCTGATGAAGTCCGAAACGTTTACTTCCAACCAAGACTGCGTGGACCGAGCTTTATGACCCGGCGCCGAGTCTTGTTGGAAGGACCATACTTGGTTATTGAACATGGTGTTGTTAAGGGGCTTAACTACCTTCTCAAGAATGGTATCTTGATACACTTGTGCCGATGTTTTGATACCTTTTTCACAAAAATATGGCTCAGTCACTCCTTCATAGCTAACACCCCACCAAACCATCACTGAAGTCGGATAATGCCCACGTTGCACTCTGTCGACTAATTGGGAAGCTTCCTTAGAGCTTTGAGCATAAATACGATCATTTTGTTTGTTAAAATGTTGCTCAACTGTAAAGATTTTCTCATCCGTAAACAAACATTTTCTGTGACCTCCCTTTGCGTACCGCTTCAGTAGTTGTTTCGATTTTACCACCCTATTCTTTTTTAAATTATCAGTTAAAAAATGACCAGTGCGTCTCTTATAGGCTGCAAGTCCTAAGTCATCTTTTAAAATACGCGACATGGTTCTGGGTGCTATCTTCATCTCCCGAGATAAAATCTTTTGCTTTCGGACAGGATTTCTTCGAATTCTTTCCCTTACTGCTTTAACCACCTTTTTCGTACGAACACTACGTGGACGGCCAGATCTTTTTCTGTCACAAGCAGAGGAGGTCTCATTGTACCTATTAATAGTCCGGTACACAAACATTTGACTAATACCAAGCGTATGGAGAGTTTTAAAAATTGCATTTGGCTCCATACCAACTTTGTGTAATGCAATCACAGCGATTCGGTTCTCTTTATCAACCCACTCCATTTTAATATCGCAAAATATTGTCCAATGTATTGGCGCCAAAATTAGAAAACCCAATGAACAATCGTATAAAAATGACAGATTCCAAATTCAAATGTAATATCTTTCTTATTTTTAATTGTAACAGTATTTATGGCCAGACTATGTATATACATAAACGCTTATTTGTAAGAGCAAAGAGATGTATTTAAAGCATCAATGGATATGTTACTGGGAAAATTTCGACTACCCGTGAAATAGTCTTATAACCTACGTGTAAAGTGTAGTCAAATAACAGGTGGAATTTATCCCAATAACAAATATTTGGAGACGGGATTCAATAATTGTCTGTCTCACTGCACACAAATATATTGCCGTCGTGTTCGCGGCAAATGTGGTGACTACCATGAAGTATTGACGGGTCATTGTACGAATTTCCGTCTGCTACGCCTAACGCCCAGCGCATTCACGTAGCAAATAATACTAGAATAGATATTTAGTACCTACTTGACAATATTGATTGACTTCCAAAAATTTGGTACTTTTTTTTATAAGGGGTCATCTAGTCGATGATAACAGATTTGAACTGATCAATAATTAACCTCTCCTCCTATTTCCTCGATGGTTTTAATTTCATTTTTATATATTTTTATCACATATCAGAAGTCTTTGAATAAATCACGAAATAATAAATTAAGTTCTTTAGTACTAAAATTACATTTGTTGTCCACCAGGCGCGCCAGCACGGCCGCCAGCCCGCGCCGTCGAGCCCGCGGCCGCACAGTCCTCTCCACCCTGCGCCGACTGGCGTTCGAGTCTACTCCTGCCAGCACTGGGAGTCCCGACTCCAGGCGCCCCCACGTCCTCACTCCGCCCTACTCACCGAGCCACATTCACCATGCGATATCGTCGAGGTATACATGCCTGCCATGTCGTATATCAGTGTCTGTATCTAGTATAAGCATGGTATCTGTATAGTTTTAAGATTCGTGTGTTGTGTGTACAGAGGATTGGAAGCCTCGATTGAGTTCTGTAGCGGTTAGTCTATTGGGATTTGTAGTTGCTACATCAGGCTAGGTATGTATTTTATGTCTTTCTGTAAAGCTTGTTTGTAAGCATGATGAAATGAGACAATGCAACGATGCCTTTAATTAAACGTTATTTTACGTTAACGCCACCTTTAATTAATATAGCGGGACATCCTAAATTGCCTGCCATTATAATTTTATGTTTAATACAGTGCGCGTCGTTTGAAAGAACAAGAGCAATAACATGTATAGTAAGGAAGTGTTATTAAGTGAAGTGACAAAAGTGGGCCGGCCATGAAACAGCGACACCTAACGCAGGGTAGCGTCCGATGGCAGGTGTCGAAGAACCAGAGACTGCGACTTGATATACGGAACGAAACATGAGTGTATATGAACCAAACAAAATGTGTCACAAACATTGAGAAAAACAAAGTATAATAAATAAATTTATCAATACTAAACGCCAAATTGCGCTTGCTTCCATATCGTATCCTTTTCTCACACTAAACATATCTTAAAATAAGTTAACGACCACTTCGAATACTAAAATGTTCAATTAGTAATAAATTAAGTATAGCTCGCGCCTTTCTTGTGCCTATCTTATCCAATTCTAAAGCATTCGTAAGTGAGATTAATCGAAAGTAATTGTGTCTGTGATGGGACAAACATAAGAGTGATATTGTCGTTTGATGTGTAAATAAGTCTTTCTATCAATTATATTGGCTAGATTCTAATAGGATAGATGCGCTAGTCGTAGTTTATATATTATAGTTAGATAAAGATAAAAAAAATAACCGTCAGTTATCGTCGCGAATAACCGTGAAAACAGTGTTATATGCTATTGTAACCGCGCGTCACTAGTGTATAGTGTGTGCGTCGTGAATTGGCCGGTGAGACGTTTAAGTGGCCTGTGGCTAAGTTTTGTGGAAGCGCTCACCAACGGCCATAAACCTGGCAAGTATGCAGGCAGCGCTTATGCTAAGATCGAAATCGCGGGAGAGAAGAAAACAGCGACTCAAAAGAGGCATTAAACACGATCTACCGAGCAATGTTGCCACAAAGCAGATCGCACCGTTCCCCAGATATCCTCCCGCTTCATGGGTATGTGTTTTTTTTTATTTGGTGCTTGCATGCAATGCAATGGTCGTAGCATAAGGTTTTATATAGATGTCGTATTAATTGTATCGGTACAAAGATATGGATATTATTTTTATACTTATAGTCTAATAATTATGAGAGTTTATGAAATTCGTAACTGAGAAAAAAAATATAAATTGACATTAAACTTTTGTTAAAACAATGAAAAAGGACAAAGTCAAAGCAATATTGTACACTTTATTTTGTTATTATTAACTTGAGGTAGGTATATAATGAAACGATGAAGGCACGGATGAAGGTAGGTATTATGTAGATGTTTAGATTTTTTACAGGATGATTAACGTCACGTTGAAAAAAAACACAATAAAGCCGAGTGTAATGACACTTACTAATCGATCTAGATATTTTGTCAAAGATTTGTAAAACTTAACGATATTATGTAATACAGATTACAGTATCTATCAATTGATAACATTATATGATTCATAATTCTGTATGAATTCAAACTTTTATGAAATTTCAAGTAAATATAATATAAGTGTACCTATTATATTTTTGGATCAAAATAAATAATAAAAAATGACAAAAATCTAAAATGCATAACATTTGACGTTTTACCAAGCGTGATTTATCTTCATTACGAGCCTTTAAAATAACTAAATATTGGTTTCCAAATCCTGCGCATTCGTCAATACATAAACAAGACATTGAATCATCTATGCGCTTCAAATTTTACTTCTTTATTCGTAGAGCTATTACATATTTATATTTTATTTAGACGATACCAAAAACAAAATCCCACTGATATTAAAAACTATAAACCACATAACGTTCAATATCCCATGACCAAAGTCATAAAAATAATTAATATTAGTTTCTCAGTATGGTTTACTAGTACCCAGCAACTAGCAACTAGTAATTTATCAGTCGCAAGCGTCCGCGCCATTCATTGCTGCTGTATGCATTGTTCTCAACATCTGCACTGTATGGAACTATACAACTGCATTATACTATAACTATACAACTACGTATACTCCGTGAAAGGAAGGACTCGCATCGCAACCCGTTGCATATTCCATCACGCGTAATGAGGGCACGTAATTAGTGAGAGTATTTTCTGCGAAATTAAAATAAATAATAAGATCTCCTTTTGTTTACTCTAGGAATACTTGTGTATTGAAAATTGATTTTTGAATTTAATTTCAATTTATCTTAGCAATCTTAAGTGTAATATCGATGGATCAGTTAGGTATAATGGTAGAAAAAAGGAAGAAAATGAACTATACTTTTATTAAAACTTAAATTTGCATTGAAACATGTCATTTGAGAGTAGATTTTTTGTGAAAATATAATTCCAATAAACAAGAATTGTTTGTTCTGCCATCAATTTTTTTTTTCAATTAACCATGAATCTAAATAGGTACCTACAATCAGGGAGCAAGATGCAATTATTCTACCAAATAAAAAAGTCGCATAACAAAATAAATATCCACATTAAAAGCCTACTTTCGCTTATCACAAACCGTAACATCGACGATGACTACGTCACGTGGAAAAAATCGTTCAGTTTGCTTAGCGGCGAGTTTATAAAGCGTTTGCTGTCAACTCCCATTCACCTATCTTGCGGAAGCTATTACCCCCACCTCCTTTAACGATTCCATAACAATGTTCTTTGCCTGCGTTATATTATAAACTTCATCATCAAGATTGTAGAGTTTGATGTTGAATGGTTAGAGTGTAAATTAAATAGACCGGGGTCAGTGATTTGGCAGAAGTTTCACTCACTTGCTGACTTGAAGTGGTTTTTTTTTTCAATGAAATCTTCTGTTTGAGATGAGAGATGACATGATGCCAAATGAACTTTACGGTTATTTACTTAGGGATGATTATGGACATTTTGTTTTACAGCCTTTTAAAGATATACCAACACAAACAATTACTATGAATGACATTTATCTATATATAGGGCAATTTAAAGTTACTATATTTCAGAAATAAGTTTGTTCAGTATCACCAGTAGAATTGATCCCCATATATTACATGCCATGTTGTTTTATAACAAAATTTATAAGGACTTTTATAGTAACATTTTTACACACATTTTAACATCTTGTTGGGTTATATCTATTAAAATATAGTATTTAATTTAATTGACTGATTAAAAATTATATATACAAACCAGAACTGAAACCATAAAATTCGGTGGGTATAGCTTTTTCTTATATTGATTTTAAAAAATTTAACGGTTTAGTTAAATTTTATAATTGAGAATGCGGTTTGTGGTTCGCGGGTAAAACCGTGTAACAGAAAGCTAGTTAAATAAACAAAAGTACATAGCTAGAAAAATTAAATGCTAAAAATAATAAGAACCAACCAAAACACAGTTCAGATTTTACAATTTCAGTCTTATTGTACCTTTAGTTGTAACCTAAAGTATTTCGACGTGCGTAGGCAGGCGCTCAATTGTGTGTTTCCTTAGTTTTCTTTTTACGAAAGGTTAGGCTTTCTGCGTCAGTGACATTTAGAGGGCGGACGGTTCGACCATTCTATACTACGTACAATTGCGGCATATTTTTGCGAATAATGCTTATTAGTTGTGTTATTTAAAAAAGAAGACATACTTACTTAGTTAGTGGAAAACGAATAACTATTTTCAGGAGAAGTTAGATCAATGTGCTCTTTATATTTACATTGGTTCTTCGAGCCGGATTTTTATGGTTAAGTATTACCCATAAAAATAATTAGCATACATAAAAGCTTGAGTTTACAGTTTTGTGCCCATTTTATACTTCAACAATAAATATAACATGGACTTATGTCTAATGTTGAGCCATGTTAAAAAATATCAAATAATAATTTATTTGATGGATTTCAAAATTGCGTGTTAACATTATATAAATTAAACTGTCCTCTCTATTCCGGGGCGAAAGCTAGTAAGTAAGACCTTAATTACTATCTTAATTCGGTTAGTTAAATCAAACTAAGTTGATAGGTTAATCGAACTTCTCTAGTTAAATTTGATCAATTAGATCTTAATATGCAATCCTACGAATTTATGATGCTATATAATATTAGATCTCTACGTATTTTGAGTCAAATTTCATCTATGCTTAATTTGCTAGGTATATAAAACGAACGCTTAATGTTGAGTATCATAATAAAAGTCTTTGTATATCCTATCCTACAAATATTATAAATGCGAATTATTATGTACTAGCTGTCCCCCGCGGTTTCACCCGCGTTCCCGAGAAAAATTAGTAGACCATGTGCTTCTCCATACCATAGGCCTACCAAATTTCATCGCGATCGGTTCAGCGGCTTAGGCGTGAAAAGGTAACAAACAAACAAACTCACATTCGCATTTATAATATTAGTTATGATTTTGATTAGGATGTTTGTTGCTCATCTGTATGAAAAATGAAATAAATTTAATCCCAAAAAAACATTAGATCATTCGTGAACGCAGGTAAATCCGCGAAGTTGAAGCAAGTAACTTATAATTAATACTTTGAGGATGTTTTCTATATATTATAGTTTGTATTTTATACAATGATTGTAAATATTTGTTGTAAATAAATATTGATGCTCTATTAATGTTAATATCAAATTACAGCAAATTGCAAGTGGTAATGATGTTTAAGTCATTTTTGCTATGGAAATGTTAAACGAGGAGTAAGTTAAATTTCCCGTAATCTTAGAGAAAGCGCTGTCTGTAGAAGGTACCTTCTAGAGCATAACCTTTTAAATAGTACTCCTTGATTCTTAGTGCGTGCAAAAGAATGCCTTTGAAAAACTTCGTACACTAGGTCAAAGTCAAAGTCGAAAGTAAAATTTGCTGAAGCTACCACCGGTTCGGAAGAGAGCCTTCAATTGAGAAGAACCGGCAAAAACTATTATGCCTATTTTATTAGGTATTTCATAACGTTTTTAATATAACAAAATATGTAGACCAATTAAAACAATAACGCATTAAGTACTCCGCACATGTTCCTAGTTTGACTAGTAGACTCAGTATTGATACAAACTACTATAGTAGATTTTCTTTGAAGTTAGTGAATGCACCTTTGATACTTTTAACCGAACATAAAATGTATTTTGTAATTAACATAAATATTTGAAGCGTAGGAATCTCAACTTGCCATGAATTGGCTTGTAACTTCAAATTGAATGGTTTCGATCAAAGACACAAACCAACCTTTATGCATCACTGAGTTAGCAACAAATCAAATGGAATCACATTATTGTAGACAATATATATTATCAGACTAGTTGAATAATTTCCTGTGAACTTATTTAAATAAAAGGATAAATATAATGTCCACCAAAAAGAACGTTGTGACCATAACCTCTATTACCTAAAATGCGTAGGTACTATGAAACCAAATTTAGAAAATTGGTCACCAAATTACGATTACTTACATATTATGTGAAAACATTGTAGGTAAATGTCACTTCTAAACTCTTCCTATTCAGAAACGACCCGGATACTTTAGGTTAGAAGTGTCGCCATACACTTCGTGGTTATTTTTTTTTACTGCCCGGAAACCCTTTTTGGATTAAACAATCATAATTTGGAGTTAATTGCTTTAAGTAGTACGGCAAGTTGTATTTTTTTTGGAATTTCACGCTAAAATGAGGATTCAATTTTGGTGATAATTTACTATTTTTGGCAATATAAAGTGTGGCGCCTTTCACGGAATACTCATAAAACATTTTTTTTAATAATGTCAAAAACTCGCATTAAGTACTCAGTTAGCTTAGCATACTATATATACATTTTCCTACATGCCTACTTACAGGGTGGAAATTTGTGATGAGTCAGTAATGCTGCTATCTAACCTAACTGGGAGTTATAGTAAAGCGATCTCAAAATAAATTTTAATAAAACAGTACAAAAAAATAAAAGAGCCTTTTTATTATTTTTTAGATTGGCGAGGTTTGCGTAGATATTAGAAATCGCAATAACTTTCTTTATACATTAATTTGTCAGGCTGTTGATTTGTTATGTAAACAGAACAGTCTCAACTTAACCTGCACTTTTGTCGTCTCAGAATCGGCAATTAATAATTTAATATATTATATTTTATCATATCATTTTACCGGATCAAAGTTTCGTCAATCAGGTACCATTTTACTGTCCAGAAGTATTGTCTTAAATAAAACTGTACATTTTATTAAGGGCAACGCTTCCATGTCGAAGACTCATTTACAATACACGGACCCGTTATTCAGTTTCTATGCAAAACAGCCTTTATAGGTGTTTATGTTCAAAAGACTAGATCGTTCCCGTTCGACCTTACTCTTCAGGTCACTGATATTTATCGTACATCGTACGTTGTGCTGGGGTGTTGCTTTGCTCTAACGATAGCTATATCTCTATAATTTATTTATATATCGACGTTGCACATATTATAGACACGTTAAGAAAACTTCAAAAACGTCAAACTTGTAGCCAGATGGAGAAAACTTTTTGGAAAATATTGAAAATTCAGGACTCCAAATTTAAAAAGATATTTAACTCTTTTTTAATTTTTCGAGATGTATCTTCTGAACTTAATGTTAACAGTAGGTTTTAGCAGGGTGAGATGGTGGTCAAAAAACAATCCTTTACATACATAAAGAAAGAAAATAAACAAAAACTGCACCTTTATACATTTAAATAGGTCACCGAGAAATATGATTCACCACCTCTATAACTATCGATCAAAATTTTTTTTATTCAATTTAAAATGCTCTTTCATAGCGCTACAAGTTTTAACTAAGACTTTACTGAAATAATTGAATTTTTCATGAGTATTGTGTAAATCTGAAGAAATTTAGTTTAATAATAAAGAAAATTGGTTTTCTACCAACAATAATCCACAATATTCTTTGTTCATCTCTTACCATTTCCCAATAAACATCTTCGGATGGCAATAATATAGATTCGCGTGGAATGACCCACTTTGAGTTTGTTCACGTAAGTAACACAAGTGAATAAGGTAGTTAATCATTTAAATTAAAGTCATCATTCACATACAACTATGACATAATTTAATAGCAAATATAATCCACACCTACAATCACTCATCAACATTAACTACGCGTCACAGAAACAAGTCACATACTCAATATTTAAACTAGACAATAATAACTCAATCGTAATAATAATAATAATGACTTCTTAGATCACGGGTTTGATTTTACAATAAATTTGAGCTTTTATAAAAATAACGCCCAGAAAAAACTATAGCATTTAGGGCAAGAACATAAATGTATATATTATAAACTTAACAAAATCAAATATTATGGTATTACGAACATGGCTGTTATCTCATGTTGCAATCGTTATTTCACAAGAAAATAGCTTTCGAATTAAGGCCCACTATAAATGACTAATTTATAATAACTTACTATTTTGATTGATACGACGTCAAATTTGCAACTATAACGGTACTATTACGTTTGACATCAATGAAGTCATTAATCATGAGCCGTGACGTCATATCTCTAGTACCTAACGAGGTAAACGAGCTGTTCATTATCTGACACCTCATCTTGTATGTGACTGGGTTAATTGCATTTTCATATAGCTATACCTACTATATAGTATCTGTTTATATCGACGCTAGAGTTTGAGCGTCACGAATGGAAAGCTGTTATTTTATTTAATAGAAGTGATTTTCCAGACAAGTATTGATAACTATAATTAAAATTAATTTACTACACTTAATTTACACTTTAATTTACAATTAATTTACTACACTTTAACGTCTTTTTGACAATGTTTATTTTTCATAGGGGTTTTACGTACTGTTTAATTTCAACAGCAGATTTTCATATTTACATAAAATTATAACTACACTTGTAAAACGATTCTTGAAAGACTTATGGTGTACATTTTATATATCATACGAAAAGTCAATTCAGCCATTATTAAATTGTTTCTGGTTTATTAAAACAAATTAACAGCGGCTGCCTATTCTCTAAATAAATACTATAGTACAGTAACAGGTTATTCTCTCTCATCAGATAATAATAAAAAAAAACACTGTTCTCTGCTTTAACCACTGTATGTAATCGCTAGGTTCACAAAAAGCGCTTTTAAGCCCTCTATCTACCCTCGTTCCGGCTCAGCGTTACCCGCAGTTTTAATTTGTATGCAACAGAGTGGTTTTCATCCTGATCTATCTGTATCGACATAAAGGCGTGATATAATTACTTTCACATATTGTGATGAGCAAGTACTTTTTAACATCATTGAAGTTTAGAAGTACCATTAGCAGTTAGTAATTAGCTTACTTTTTATTTACTTAATAATGCGCTTATCAAAAAGCTGATGTGAAAACAGGTTTAGACAAATCTCAGAAGTTGTTGATACTAAACCTATTTTTACTGAGCCAGCGTTACAATTGTATCTTACGAAATGGAAACTTTCAGCCTATCGCGCCAAATTTTACTCGTATTTTACTATAATTCAGTAAGGTAGTGGGTACACAATAATTTACATAAGAACTAGCTCCCGCCCCGCGGTTTCACCCGCGTTCCCGATCTTATGTTTTCTTGCCTTCTTTGATAAATGGGCTATTCAATTCTAAAAGATTTTTTCAATTCGAACCAATAGTTCTTGATATTAACGCGTTCAAACAAACAAACTCTTCAGCTTTATAATATTAGTATAGATATATAGATTAGATAGTTTGGTCAAATTATATATATCTCGACCTTTATATTGAAGGATGTATTGTAGTCAAGTTATTATTAGATTACAACGACTCACCTCTGACAATTATTCTATCGTTTATTGACACGCATTAACAAACAACTAATGATTATAATTATTTCAAATATAATCAGCATATAAGTTGATATAATAAAAATAACACAAAAATATACATTTTTATTTAATATTTACGTGCAACTAGATTTTAACGAGTTTATATACCGTTGGCTGTGGTTGGGAATGACGTGCAACTAAGCTATAGAAGTGAGTGCCTGCCACTAACTAAGCCTCTGTTAGATTGCTAAAAAACACTGGAAAAAAGAACCAGTTTCATTTGGAAACATCAATTCCAATTCTATGAATCACCGTTGTGAATGGTATTGAATAAAATAAAATGAGAAACTAGAATATTTATTTTGGTTTTTAAATTAAAAGTAAAATGTTTGCTTGGAATTACCAAATACAATTAACTTTACCATAAATAATAACTTTATCTATACTAATATTATAAAGCTGAAGAGTTTGTTTGTTTGAACGCGCTAATCTCAGGAACTACTGGTTCAATTTGAAAAATTCTTCCAGTGTTGGATAGCCCATTTATCAAAGAAGAAAACACAAGATCCCTCGGAAACGCGGGTGAAATCGCGGGGCGGAAGCTAGTTAGGTAATATTTACCATCGTTTACCCGACTTATTTCATATAAATAATAGCTTTAAAATGTAAGATAATAAAATAAAGACGTGGTAATTAAAATTTTATCCTTAATGTGTAAGCACGCAATTTAAAACGGTTATTAACTTGACATTGGCGTCAGAACATGACCTTTGTACAAAGCTACAATGCCAACTGGGGTCAATATTATGTCATTTATTACGATGAAATTCGATTCAAGGCTAACACAAAATTTTGCAGACCGTTATGTATGAAGAACCATCAATAGTAGTAGAGGCCTAAATGTTCTGTTCGACTACATTTCAGATTTACAAGTTAGAAAGTTTTTTACCGTCTCATTCATTCTATATTTAAAAGCTGGGCTCTTGTCGGTAAAGGTTTCTCCATTCTAATCAGTTCCCCGACACTTCTTGTACCTCTATATACAACAATATATTTAATTTTACTGTAATTAGTATAGATCACCCTTGGTCTTCCTCTGTTCCACTTACCTTCTATGATATTTTTGATAAGATCATCGTGACGTATAAGATGTCTGAATATCTTTTCCGGCCTATTTTCTATCGTCTCTATTAATTTTTTCTTCTCCTCGACTTTTCTCAGCACTTACTTGTTCATCAATACTTTGATAATTTTACTGTGTATATGTAATATTGTTTTAAAATATTAAAATCAAATTCAAAGCCATTTATTCAGTTTGGGCCCTAGGAGGGCACTTATGAAGGTCCAATTTACTGAAGCCACCACCGGTTCGGAAGTCAGCCTTCAACTGAGAAGAACCGGCAGGAAACTCAGCAAGGTTACACTTTTATTATTATTATTATTTTTTTAATTATCTGACTATTGAGATAATAACTACACGTTATGATCTCTTAATTATTAAGTAGCATTGAGTAGCATTTTCGAAATAGTGGCAATTAGGTTTATAGGTGAAGGCTAAATATTCTTAAAATAGATAAAACCCTAACATAGCACATCGTGCACAAAGAGTATTTAATTATCTCCATTTTGACGGGTCGGTTAGCGTGGTTGGTAAGATACCCTATCTATCACGCCGCAGGTCGTGGGTTCGATTCCCACTCAGGACAAACATTTGTGTGAATGAACATGTATGTTTGTCCTGTGTCTGGTTGTAATTTTCTATATATGTATGTATTTACAAAAGAAAAAGTAGTATATGTAGTATATCAGTTATCTGGCTTCCATAGTACAAGCTCTGTTTAGTTTGGAGTAAGATGGCCGTGTGTGAGGGATAATGTCCCAGAATATTTATTTATTTATTGTTATTGATACGTGTATTATAGAGGATAAAGGAAAGTAATTCATCCAATCAGACTGTTAAATGCACGCTAAGCAAATGTAAAACACTGCAGCGCAGAGGTAGGTACCTATTTAAGTACTAAGTAGATCTATATATATAAAAGAGAAAGTATGTATGTATGTATGTTCCTAATAGACTCCGAAACCGCTGAACCCCGTGGGTAATCCTGTAAGGTTTGGTGGTGATCGGAGCACTCGAGACTCGGGACCGCGGGTGAAACCGCGGGGCGAAAGCTAGTAATTCATAAATATATATATATGTTACATAAACTATCTTCCGCCCGCAGGGTGAAAAGGTAGTTTTAGTAGGAAGTATGATACAATAAAAAAAATAAAAAAAGGATTTATTTCGGACAACTATATTGCTTGAAGATATATTTAATAGTAGTCACAAGCATCTTGAAATGCATTTGCTTGCATCTTGCGCGTTAGCTCTATCTTATAGTAAAAGAGCTGAAGAAACTTAGATACTGAAAACACTTTAAACTCTTTTATTTTTTTATATCATTCTTAAAAATGCTTAATATTTTCATCAATAGTTTCCTTCGTGAAATCCAATTCATCAAGATATTTTCTACAGAAACAAGTACTTAAATAAAACTAAATTTTCAAAAATTAACCTAACAATGATACCAATAAATTATAAATCTAATGACAGATGCACGACACTAGTCATAGCATCGATCGACATCGATATCTGCATAGCGGGGCCTTGACACATAGAGCCTCATAGAGCCAGTGTCACTACACTATCAGGTACACTCTGTAATCTATGCCTTCTGTTGATAAATTGTTATAGGCACACAGCTTGAATATTTTATCACCTCGTAATGTTTATTGGATTGGACTGCATAATTATGTCACACCATTATTTGTTTTGATTTGGGTTCGTGGTTTTGACCTATATTTTTGAGGTAAAATATATCTTTTTTTTATAAAGACGGCGGGCTAACGTAGGTGGGTTATTGAAATGAAAACTTCTTAAGGCGCGTTGAGCACTTTTTGGGTGAACAAAAATCATGGAACTCGCGACAACGTCACGCGAAAAACGTGACCATGAGCTATATGTATACTATATATATGTGTACTTTTTGGGTGAACAAAAAGCGTGAAACTCGCATCATTGTCACGCGTCACCGAACCTTTTCAAGGATTAAAGTTTAAATTGGTTAGTATTTACTTCTATCGGCAGTTCCCAAAAACTGCCCCGCGGGTTTTTATACCACTTAGGTGACAAACAAGCATACGGCCCACCTGATAGTAAGATAATTTATGGTGCCCGCGATGGTTTCTGACATACAAAAAAAAAAGAAAATGCATTGCAATGCACGCCAGGGATTACCTAGTAATATATAAATATAATAAGTAGTTTTATTCTTTGTAGATATCCAAAATAAGATCTAGATATCCATATCTTTTGTTTATTACACAATTCTGTCTGTATTATTTTTTCAGTCGTGTAGGTTATTCTATTATATATATTTTTAGGACACCATGCCATAAGGCTTTGCATAGTTTGAATTCCGCGAGTAATTCACATTGCTTTTGTTTAATTTGTCTTAATGCTTAACTTATTAGATTGTTTGAAAGGTCACATAAAAAGAGCGTGGTCCATAAATATATGTTCATTTAAGCATAATTATAGTAATGTGTTGCATTAATGAGGGCGTATTTTTTATATTGCATTTAAACACAAGCAGTGGGGTGGGAGGATCACTCCATGTATGAAATAAAAATAATATAAAACTTTCTATGGTTTCAATGTTCCGAATTTTCGTTAAAAAGTTGCATGCATTTAAAATTAAGAAAAACTTCTGTGAAACCAGTTGAACGTTATCACGCAATGTAATCAACCGTCGCAACTGCGATTAACGTTACGCGATAATTGTTTAATTACCAGTCAATTACACTGTTAGCACATAATGCCTTCAGCAAGCTGCTGGGATAATTGAAGTATTTGAAGGTAGGTATTTAAAAGTAATATACATTCTTAATTTGAGAAGGATTATTTTAAATACCTTGGTTAATTTTTTTGGTAAAATTTACCATTTTATATAAATATACAGAAGAAGTTAATAAGATAAGAAGCTTTCCTTGAAAATAAAGGGCTCCTCCAGGTTTCTCCACCTCTCTCTTTATCTCTACCTCTACCTATAGATG
Organism: Tetheella fluctuosa; assembly: GCA_951216915.1. NCBI lineage: Eukaryota > Metazoa > Arthropoda > Insecta > Lepidoptera > Drepanidae > Tetheella > Tetheella fluctuosa. The sequence continues at coordinate 3,837,358 of OX578224.1, forward strand.
GCCGCTCATTCCCAGTTATGATTTTAAACCAAATATAATAATAATTACCAAATTATTTGGTTTCTTTTATTGTGTAGATCCAAATAAAATTGTCAAATAAGAAAGAAATACAAAGGGTCACCCAAGGTCAGGTGGGTTGTAGAAGCGAGAACAACCTGTGACAGACGGATTAAACGAAGTTACAAGGGTGTCTCAGTACTTGACCTATAAATTGCTCTAAGTGCGTAGGCACTTATCATCTTTTTTTAGAAGTTCGATGACGTAAAGTTCCTTTATAATAAGGAATGGAATGAATTGCTTAATAATATTAATAAAAATGTTTTATCTCATTTTTTCTAATTTATTTGTTTTTTATTTAATCATTTAATTTAGTTAAAAAACATCAGTGTGTGTTAGTAATACATTTAAACTATGTTAGTAGTTCAACTAAAACTATTATTTTAAATTAATACTAACTTTCTGTCTCACGTTTTCTTCCTTTTCCCTATTTTACCCCGGGTTGATTTACGAAAAATCAGTTTTTAGTACACTTTAAATTATATAAGGAATACCGCTACAATTTTTTGTTTCTACCCACAATTTAGGGTCTGCAATGATTATTACATTTCAGTCAGGACTTGTACTTTTATATTTATAGTCAAGCACCTTATATTTATGGTGTTTTAATTCAGTAATCATTTATCATATAATCAACGAATTCAAATTAATATAATCTACTATATAAAAATAAGTCAGGTTTTCCTTCCTGACGCTATAACTCCAGAACGCACGAACCGATTTCCACGGTTTTGCATTCGTTGGAAAGGTCTCGGGCTCCGTGAGGTTTATAGCAAAGAAAAACATAAGATCACACGGGAACGCGGGTGAAACCGCGGGGCGGAAAGCTAGTACTAAATAAAATAAAACACTCTGTAGCTAGTAATAAAATATATAACAATCAGCAATAACTATTATTACTTATATAAAATGGTGACCTAAAAGAAACTTAAAAAGAATCCGTTTTAATTACAAATAGCTTTCAGGTGCATATTCCTGGTAAAGCTGTAGCTTCCATTCCCGCGCTCCTGTCATTTGCCACTTCCTTCCTTTGACCTGCCTTCACCGAATACTGTAACCTACTTAGAGTTACGGGTTAATAAAAGCGGTAGGTAAAAGTGTAGCAAATATTTTATCATTTCCCTTCTAGGCTTTGTGTGCTTACCACTTTCGGCCACATCGTCTTACCATGGCAAGATTGTGGTCAAAAACAAACATATTCATGGTAAAAAAAAATGCTACAAAGTTTGCTTTGTGTTCATTAAGGAACTCTAGAAATTTATCGAGTTTTAAAAGCTATTTTCATGAGGTTGGTAGAACCACAAAATACTTTAAAGTATTGTTAGTAGAAAATTGTTTGATTCATACATTACACAGTTTATAATTTAAAAATATTTACTCATGTAACTACTACAAATAATAAAATAATCGTGAAGCAGGTCAACCTACCGTGGAATTACCGTAACGAACTAGTGGCGTATAATTTTTAACTTTTATAGCCAACTTTCATCATATTTCATAAAATATTTTATTCTCATAATTGCTTACTATTGTTTCATTTCTGGCAGACACGAAGTTTTATGTTTTGTTGTATAAAACGCTTTATTTGTAAAGGATATTTTTGATGTTCTAACATTATATTTGATTAAACCACATCGGCTGAAAGGTTGAATACAATAATATATAAGTTAATAAATGAATTTTATACTGAGGAGGTTTATAACGTTCCTACCATATTATCATATAAAGTTAAAAATATAAAAATAGGGAATTGTATCATAATTCTTTACGAGCATGATAAAACAATTTACAAGTTCAAATTATCAAAATAAATCAAGACGTAGACGCGCGTAGCAAGTGCTACGAAATTGGTTACGCCGTAGGCCATAGGTCATAGTCTACGAGACGGATCGTAGTAAACACACGGGTTTATTTTATATCATTATTATGCAACTCTATTTGCAAGAAACTTCCACGCTTTTACATGTTTTTAAGCGCTCGTTAAGTAAAGTACGAGTATTTCCTTAATGTAGCTTTTAATTAAAATTTTAATCTTCAGAAGGAACTTGAAATTAAAAGAAGGATTCAGCTGCTTACTCCATCGGAATGGGCTACTAAAAAGGATCATTAAAATTCAAATTCCGAAATATTTTTTACACTTATAATCAAAAAGTGTTAAGTTTGAATGATTATTAAGTTATTTATGTTTTAATGAGTAGACAGATATATTAAATTAAATGATTTCCTAATACTTACTAATCTAAACGTTGAAGTTACAGTCGAATAAAGTTTAAAGTTTTTAATTGATATATTAACATTATGCTAAAAGCTGTAACTTTTCTTAAAACGATTATCTGTTAATCTGAGTTATTGCTACTTCAGTGTTATTCTGTGAAACAATTGATGAAAAATATTTAAATTTAGTAAATGCATAGAATCCATTATTATACTAAATAACCTATTGTTATTTTTTATTTCTATTCGCTCTTTTGAAAGTATTATTTAGAAACAGCAAGCCTGACATTTGTTAAACTGTCATATTAACTGTCATCATGACATTGCCATGAAACTACCCACTTATTATGATGTATTATTAATATAAGCGGAAAAAGTGGTTGCGGAAAATTCTGCAATATTCAGTAATCAGGTCATACACATGGAATTTTATTGCATACTACCACGTTAAGCGTTTTATAACGTTCTACGTATCGAAATATGAATTATTATTATCTAAATTATAGGTTACATTATATGTTATATTACGTTATATTTATATGTGAGTAATATCTACTATTTATTCAAAATTCATGATAAAGATTATTTATATTTTGTGTGTATTCAAATTATAGTAGAGAATACTTACTTGGTTGTCTATTTAAGAGTCCACATTTTTTATTCTAAACCTGAGTAAACAAATAAAAATAGATTTTTCACAGCGGCTTCGGAGTTTCTAACTCCCATTATTGCAATAGTTCAGAAACAATATAAATTGTTTAGCAAAAATTTTGAACGTATTCTTACGGTATCTGGGCAGGTAAATGTAAAGGGCCCTCCCCTTTTACAGGAAGGGTCCTTAATGAATAAATTCTTTTCAAATTTGAAAGGTTTTAATTTGCTTCAGAGGAAATACATATTGAAGATTAAAATATTATTATATAAATGAATGTTTGGAAAATAAAGATATTTACAGAGTTATAATTGTAAATATAACTAAAAACTTGGATGCAAGCCGCCCAAGACCGGTCCTATTGGAGATCCTTAGGGGAGGCCTATGTCTAGCAGTGGACGTCTTCCGGCTGAGATGATGATGATGATAATTTGTAATATTATATTAGGATTTGCTACTGTGCTGCCACGTTATAAAGATACATATTACAAACACAGTGTTAGGGTACTTTGTAGTACCTGCTTGGCTGGCTACCATCCTGAAGTTCAAAATCTTTCGCCAAGCACCAACTGGTGTGTTTTGGCAGTTGCAGTCGGTAACCTTCTAGGCTTTAATAAGGTTGGCAGGAATTGCGAATGTCCATAGGTGAAAGTACCCACTTACCATCAGTTATACTTGCAAAGTATAAATAAACATAGGTACATACAAAATAACGAGAGCTTTATGTAGAAAAAAAAATATGCCCGGAGTTTTGTTATTACATGGATTTATGCCACTGAAGTGGGGGATTTCAGGTAAAAAATGAGTTTGGGAAGTCAGCGTGAGTTATATCATGAAAAACCCTTTGCCGCTCATTTATATCAACGGTGAATATGAAGCCTCACAGATAGGGTTAAATACTGAACCTACTATGAAAACTCGAATCAAGAAACATTATTTTGATGCAACTGTTTTTATGATATCTAGAAAAAGCAGTGAAGTTGACTAAGTGATTTATATTTTGAGATTCCTAAGTAAAGTCGTTGAAATAGTATGGAAAATTAGTAATTTTTAAAGTATTCACCCCGACAGTCGCATGTCGCCGTAGCGTGAGCCGCACCCACCATGTAATAATGTTTTTTTTTGTCAACATAAATCAAGTAGTAATAATTTGCGCATAGGAGTTTAAATTATCATAATTCGAGTCGGTTTTGATGTCGCTTCATGAACACGGAATCTATTAACACATGAATTATTCGCACGTTTTTAAACTGTAAGGAAATGCACATTTTTTAGTACTTAACAAGAGTTATGTTTTTCAATTAACGTAGTGAAGTGGTAATATCAGTACCACGTATTCACCTACCATTTTTGCTATTACTTTTTGTAAAACATCTATGAATTTATGGTATAATCACATCTTGTACATTAGTAAAATTTCCACTTATATTATTTGGTAATATAATACAGGATCTATAGCGATGATTTCTCAGTGGTGATGTGGAAAACCGTGGTGAATGTTCAGTCATGCAAAATATCGTGAGGAAACTATAGCATGGTGGTCTAGCACTTTATAGTACCTACACGCCTTGCTGTTGTCCGTCAGCTGCACTTGAGAGCCAGTTCCTTTCTAAGCCTGCTAACAACTAACGATGATGAGATTGTGATCAAACACAAATTTAAGCATATTAAAAAAAACATGGCACATTTGATTGAATAAGTTTTTGTGGCTATTTATATTGTAAACACTATCTATCTCGCTATACAGGTAAGTGGCGTTTTTTTGTGGAGCTACCCTTTCTGTTATAGTCTTAAGAAACTTTAAGTCAATTCTGATGAGGTTGAAAACTAAATAATTAGTTTATTATTATTCAGAACACTATAAGAAAAAGTGTAGCCATCCATGATGTCCCAAAATGTTATACTAGCCTGTATAATGTTTTGATTATTTATGTAACTTGAACCAACCGTTAGCCCAGAAACCTTCCATTTGCATACGCCCAATGTAGTCATTACGGAAGTGGGCCTACAAAACAATAGCTAGATGGGAACCGAGATTAATATAGGTTAATGATGGCAACACTTCCCTATATTAATAAAGAACAATAAGACAGTACGAGAGTGAATATAACCAGTTGATATATCGATTGCGGCGGCTGGTTAGTTTCCGCTCGTTGTTTTCGAGGCCCAGCATGTTTATGACCTCTTTTAGAGGATTTTTATTGCAGTCAGTGTTTCCGTTTGTAAACGACATGAAATATAGCCAATACACCCGCCTAATATGCGTTCAAATCCACCAGCTATTGGTCCACATGTCCTCATTTGTTGTTTATCGAAATCGTGACTTGTGTATACAATATCTTTCTGAACAATAAGGTTAACATTTTATGTATTTATTGGCTTCCAATTGGATATAATTTCTGTTTATTGTACAGTAAGTTTGTGAAGTTTAGGTGGGGTTGGGGAATACCTATTATTTTAAATATAGAATATGTAGATATACGATAAATCAGATGTAAGTAGGTAAGAATGTATGGACCGATAGTTTTGTTATCTACCACGATTTCCAATAGCTTGGGTAAATTATGCTCTAGGTAAAGGTAGGTTAATTTTGGTTAGACAAAGAGCACGCAATAATAAAGAAATCTCGCGGAATTATCTAAAATAATATAATTTAAAGAATTATATTTAAATTTGAAGATAATATTTCCTGTGTCTAGAGACTACCGACCGGAGAACAGGACGGTAAGGGAAGAATCCATCGTCCATTCTTGGAGTTGTTAACTTTTAGTTGTTGTATCTGAACGTAGCAATGATAATGTTTGAAGTGCGCTGCTGGCCGCGCGGCGTGGCAGGAGGCGGCGGCGCTGTCGGTGGGCGGGGGCGGCGCGGGCGCAGGGGGCGCCGCACGACGCTGCTCCGTGCTCGGCGACCATCCCGGCGCTCGGGCCGCCAGGGACCAGCGCGGCAAGTGGATCAGGAACAACAGGGTATGTCCTCTCATACTAGGTTGCTACACATTTTTGTCACCAATTGCTTGTAAGTTAAGTTGTTTTCACTGTACCAGTCCAGTTACACCAACTGAAACTGCTTTACTGATCTCAATAAATTAAGACACACTTTTCCAGAAAATAAAGGTAGGTAAATAAATAAAAGGTTAAATAGAAAGGTTATATAGAACTAAGAAAATCCCCTGGATCCTGGGCCGGGCCTACCAATTTCCCATCATAGATCATAGATTCGCTTATCTGAGCGTCATGTTAAAATTTTCCTGACATGCTGGTAACTGCGCCTCTATAGTCTTATTTAGTAATCAATTGATCATTAACATTTCAGGTGCGAGACGCGTCGTACGGCTCGTCCTCGGAGTCAGATGGCGAGGCGGAAGGCACAAGCGGGGAGCCGTGGGGCGTCGCGCGGCTCCTGTACGCCGGCCTCGCCATACTCGCTGTCGGTCTTGTCGTCTATTTTGTTGGCACTGGAGACAAGGTATGTAATTTCTGTCTATTTATTCAGCTATTGGTAATCCTAGTGGAAAAGTTTTCTTAACAAAGGAACTTTCCTTTGCGATCAATTCTTTATTCATAAATTGATTTGAGTGTGGTAAAACTGACGCAAAAGCTTATTGTAAGTACTTTATTTGAGAGAACGTTCCTTGTAATGTGTGAGCTAATTTCAACATTACCTACTGAGGTAGGAGACGTCCTCTAACCACAGTAAATAATAATACTTTTACAAGAAATATTCAGTTCTAGACTAGCATAAACTCATCTTATTCAAAATATATTGAGAGGAGTTTGTAAGTACTATATAGGTTGAAGGTTAGGGACCTGCGGGGAATTTACGTGTGCAAATTGTATAGTAGCATAGCTAAGAAATAGATATTGCTATTGTACTGGAAACCTTTAAATTTCAGGGTTTCAAAACACCAGCGTTGCGACTTGTGGGTCCGTCACTCATCATCGCCGGGCTCGCATGCTGTTTGCTGCGAATTGCCTTTTGTATATTCGCGAAGCCTTGCTGCCGACGGCGTACCAACTACAAGGAGAGCAGAAGGTAACAACTTTATAATGAAAACATAAAATACTAGAATCAGTCATTAAAACTGAGACAGTTACTTTAGGGCCTTTTTTATTGGATTTGGTGATCGTAATTTTTATTGATTTAATAACCAACTAATTTTATTATTTGGATTGGATATATTAGATGAACAAAAAAACAATCCGTATCCACTTGTCACTCAGCAGCTCCCTGCGACTCCTCTAACTACATGGTGGGACCATATGGTGGGAGGCTGTCCTGGTAATGTGGTACCAGGTCTACCAGAGTCTAAACCGAATGAATAACATTTAATTCCAGACTGTCTGGTTGCGGGGAGGGCGAAGAAATGCCGCTCGCGGGTGGCGGGTGCGGGCGCGGTGGCGGGGGCGGTGTTTCGGGAGGGCCCCGCGCCGGCCCCGCGCAGTGCTCGCCCGCGCGCCGCCTCGATGCGTCCTCTTGCGACGTGTCCAGCCTCTCCAGCGGGGAGGAGGACGAGCGCCTGCGACGGTACCGCACCGCCCCCCACGCACCACCTGCCGCGCTGCAGCCACCGCCAATACAACAGGTAACTCAATGATGACTTCGCTGCGCAGGATATGAGTCTTCAAAAGCCTGAATCGATGCGTCATTAAGCGTTACCTGAAGCTGACACGTCTTGATCTCGGTCGCAGATCTAACTCGTTCATCACCCGAGATCAAAATGTATGATCGATAGAACGGTCCTAGAAGCTTACCTTAGATAAATATAATATTATCCAAATTATTCTAAAAAAAAGCTAACCGCAGGATTCGCATAAAAATCTTTCAATCAAAAAATTTGATAAAAGTATGTACTTACGAAAATGCATTGTCTAACCCTAGGTCGCAGCGAACCAGGGTTCGTCACAGCACAGTCCGCTACAGCGGAGCGGGTCGCGTCAAAGTGCGTCGCCGCAGAACGCGGGTGCGGTGGCCGGTGCGGGCTGCGCTGGCGCGGCTGCCTTTGCAGTTGCACTGGCCCCCGCTCCGCCCCGCCGGCCGCCACCCCGCAATGTGTCCTTCGCCGGCGGACCCGACGGGGAACTCGTCCTCAGCCCCGCTCAGCTGCGATCCTAACCCACAAGCAATAAAGGTCGCAATACCCCTTTTTATACCCGCGTACTCACCGAACGATTTGACACTATCGATGCGCGACTCGCTTCGGATATCGGTTATGTGATAGCGTGAAACTCTAATAAAAGTGAATTTCCTATACGATAAGCTACGAGGTCGTTGATTATTTGCACGTTTGGATATATTCTTGCAAACTCCTATCGATATTTGTAACTAATTTTAAGTATATTTTGCTAGTATTGACTTAATCGTTTTGGGTATGTCTACTTCATACGACGTGTAACGAATGTTCGGGTGGTTTTCAGTAACATCCTTAAAGCCTTCGGAAAGTTTACATCAAAAGTTGCTCCACTGATGGTTACACGTAGTCTCTGAATTAATTTACTGTGGCAGATTGCTTGAACCTGTATGAATATAGAGCAACGATTGTATAAAGGAGCTGCTAGACCAAAAACTAAATATTTAATGTGTTGTCGGCTACTGGTCTGTCAGCGCCTTCACTATTTTTACCGTAGTAACTACTCGTGTCACTCTAAGCGTTCATTCTAACTCTGTAGCAAATTTTAATACTGTATGTGCTAGATCCATCCATCTTAAAGTCAACTAGTAACTATGTATTATACTATCTGCAAAACGAGGTGTGGTTTAGACGGTTCAGAGATGCTGTGAATAGCTATATCTTAGCGAATAGTCGAGTTATTCGTCATAATTATTCAACATCAATAACGATACTATAATTTTATTAATAACTAGTTAATAATAAATAAAAATAACATGCCATTGGTTTACGACTTATAATCTAACATAAGTTAGGTTGATGTTGTATCTTTGACCAACGGAGAAAAATAATCTTCTCCATACTTTGACGAAACTTTTCTGAAGACAACGCATGCCTGATCTATGGTCTATGCCAGGATCTATTATATTAATTACAATAAAAGAAAGTAACGCAGGTGTTCGAACACAGGCATTTAAAAAAAACAGCATCTACCTTATATTTGTTTTCGGCTTTAACAAAGAAAAAATAATTGTACATGCGTAAAAACATACATTAACTATCATAGAATTTTATATTTCATCTAAAAATATATTTTTAATTATTCGACGCATAGCAAATAATATAAGCATATATATATATATATATATATTATATATTGTATGACTCATATATAATATTCAAGTACAGAATAACAGTAATTAATCGCGGCATCTCATTATTTACCTTCGGAAATTATTAATACAAACCTAATATTAGAGTTTAATACCGACCGTAAGATTTGCATATTAGTTAAATCGAGTTCCGCTGAAGTGACAACAAAATATTTTAGTAGACCCGTAACACTTTTGAGAATATTTATGAATACTACTTAGATAATTGTGTATTTTGAGTTGTTGATCCCCAAAATTCAAACCACACCTCTTCGCAGTACTGAACTAAATAGTGAATTAAATAAATAAACATAATTGTGTTAAAACTGCCTACTACTAGACGCGAATTTATATTTAAATATAAAATTCATAAAAATAGATTTATAACTGACAATAATGATTGTTAACTGATGTATAAAATGTTATGGCGTATGTGCGTTGATTTTATTTTAATTATGTCCAACATATTGTAAGTAGCTCAAGTGGCAAGTACCAATAGTAACAAATATTAATTCAAAAATATCACTCATTATACGTAGTACCTACTTATAAATACAATAATACCCTATTTTAAAAGCGTGTTGTGGTTATAAAAAATAAAACAGTAGCAGATTTATTATTTACAATCAAGAAAATTTATACATTGGTAAACTTGGTGCATGAACTACTTACAAACACCAAGGATATAATAATAATATATAGTTAGCTAATTACATAAAGGTTGGTGTATAGCGAGTGATACTGTGTAACAGTAATGTTTTTATGTGTAAGTAACTACAGTATATAAATACATACATGTGTGTTACGCGTGCATTGTATATGGCACAATATAGTAAAATACTGTTTATAAATATATAAATATATATTATATATTTTAGAAATATTTGCACCTTTAGTAGTGGAATATTAAAATGTATATCTGCAGATTTTAGCTAGAAATATGATATTGAGGAAGACACAGAGATTTGATGTGTCATTAAAATATTTTGAAATTAAATTTCTATAGACGAAACAGAAAATATGTACCTATTGTAAAAGTTTTTGATTAGTTTTTGTCAATTATACCTTTGTAATCAAATTAAAACGTAGTTATTTTGGATTGTTTAAATCTAAGAATGGTCAATTACTTATTTTCGTGATAAGGTTTTGCTTATTTTTTACTTGCTGTCTACCTGTACCTACATCTAATGCTTAGACTATATAACTATCGTTCACGTTGACATGCAATATTATTGCGAATGCTTCAATAGGAAACATCGTATAATTTTCATGTCAAGTCTTTTATCATATGATCTTTCACGTGTCAACACAGTTCCTATATCGTTGTAGGCAACAACAAAAATACTACGTACATTTTCATTCGGATTTCAATTAGATTCTGGTAGTGCATCGTTGGAAATCAAAAAATGAAATGAGTCTGTAAATCATTGAAAGTGTGAGATATGTCATGGATTTTAGTTTAAATCATAATAGTAATAGAAGTACATAAAATAGATGTTAAGAAAAAATATGAGCTTCGTTTAGACTTACTGGGCTTGTGTAACAAAGTGTTGTGTACATTAATGAAATAGATATTCCATTTCGGACATTGTCATTACTACCTTCATGTTTCATGTGTCTATATAGTAACTTAGTATTTTTTAATTATCAAGCATATTTCGCCATGTTGTTTAATTTTGAATTAATACGATCTAAGCGCACATAAAACTGGTGACAGGGTTAGTTTATTTTTGTCTACTAGCAGACGGATTTTCATTTACTATATTAGATACCTAAACAAGAAATTATATTAAACATCGCGTCTATTTTATTAAGGGAAATTCGTCTGCTTATTTATAAAGAAAATTATAGATCGTTTTATAAAAATTATACTACTGTCATGTACCTTTTCACTTCACAGTTCATACCGAGACACCAATGTTAAATGTAATTTTTAATTTCGAATAAGATTATGTAAATAAGCAATGACAAATATTTTAATTTTATTTAAGGTGAAAATATAGCATCCGCCAATACTTATTTTAAGTTTCTTTAGTGATAACAACAGTAATGGGTAAATAATAATTACGACCAATTATTGTACTCAAAATCTATTTAACGCTGTGAAATTACATTTTTTTGAAATATTATTTTGAAATACTTTAGCAAAGTGGTTTCACATCGTTGATGTTTTAAACGTTGTATTTCTTATATACGTGCTTCCATTTACGATAATGCTTACTTTCGTAATTCCTAATAAGTGCTACAACTAGCTTTGTACTAGATTTATTTGTTAAGCAAAGAAATTAAGTTTCAGGGCCTAATGCGACTACGTTATGATTTCTTCCACTTATTTCCATAAGTTACAGAATACAATACAATAACATTGCATAATAAAAAAAAAACAGCGTAGGTACGTACCTAACATACTATTTGATTCAACTTTATAGTTTAGCGGTGAAGAAATCAAGACGTGGTCATTAAAATTAACTCCTGATATGATATCGGTTCTTAGATAGTCTTTTGTACATATTATACAGAGTACCTGCTTGTCTGATACATGGTAATGTTTATGAACGATTCAGAGTGTAGGCGTTGACTAATGAACAATTTTCAAACATAATTTTCGATTTTTATGAATTTCTTAAGATACATCAAGAGGTTAACAGCAAATTAATATTTACTCTATAATTAATATCTGAAACAAGTAAAAACGATCCTTAATTTTTAGTTAATATTAATGAGATTATTGACACATAAAATTTGATACAAATAACGTGTAATGGCTTATTACAGAAAAAAAAGTGGTATATCTTGATGATATATTAGTGTTTTCGTAATACTTCATTGAACGCTGAATATTTTTTAAATTAGGATGGTTGATCGTTCGTTAGTCATGCTTCTTTAATAGGCTGTGTCGTCATTTGCGCCGACCAAACTAAAGAGTAACATACTCGATACGTTACGATACTACGATAAGTTATTAAGACATAGAAAATAATTTGCAGTAAAAAGATGTTCCTTTTATCATTAGTATATTAATTTTACTTTTAAAGTTTAAGTGCTGCTTGGGAATATTGACACATTATTTCTTCCTGCTCTTTCCTAAAATCTTAACCAGATGATGAATATGATGTTTGAAAAAGCTCTAGAATACTAAATGTTATTTTTGCAATAGTAGCTATGTTTCACCTTTAATTAAATAATCTCCTTGCGTGAAGTAAATCATTATTCAAAATATGTAAAAATGATATCTATAAAATCAAACTTCTTTTTACATCGAAATGCGGTTTCTATAACCCTATTTACATGATAGGAATGTATTGCGGTGCAAATAAACACGAATGGATAGAATGATCACTGTGATTTAAATGTTATTGTTCTATGGATGATATTGATAAAGGCGTGTTGAAAGGTTACGGACGTTACGTTTAGTTTCGCGAAATTTTAATAAAGAAATGTATGGCATAGAGCTCAAAAAGTTACCTAAGGGTGAATTTAATATAGACTTTTATAAATGATAAAGAGCAATGATATGTAATATTGTTTGTTCCGTTATGTTTAATGTAAATAATTTATGTCATAATCCGTATTGTTCATTATATCGTTTGTATTATTTATAGGCATTGGTGCATATCATGTGTATAGAGCAGATGATTAATCAAATAAATTAGAACAAAAATATAGTTGAGAGCAATGTTTCATTCCTTGTAACTATCCTTTAATTTTTAATAACTTTATGATTTATTCAGTGAACCAATTTTCAATGTTGAAATACCTACCGGGTGGATATTTCGAGTTGGCATATTTTCGAAACTTATGCTAGGTTCATGCTGCAGAACTTTTCCATGGAACCTTGACACTTATTGACCTAGATATCAATGCCATAAAAATAACTCAGCTATAAATATTACACCTATTAGATCATGCAACAGTACCTACCTGTTTAACTTCAACACATTCGGCGCCGGCAACGATTCACTAAGCCCTTACGCTATGCCGGCCGAAATTATCGTAGTCACGGATAAGTGTCACTGGCATAGGAGTACGAATTCCGTTGACACACATGAGTGTCAACTGGCATAGGAGAAAGATTTAGATCACACACGTTGTGTCACTGGCACCGAACGTGTTAAGGCGAAGATAACTCAGTAGTAGCGATGTCGAATACCGCGACGAAGGTGGGTTTAAATGATAGCTTGAGCTTTTGATGAAGGAAACCATAGCACGGTGGTAGGTACTTACGGGCTGGCTAATACCCTCAACCAGGAAATCCACCGCCATGCACTTGCATGTTCTGTTCTAAGCTTAGTGTACCACCTCTGGCTACATCATAACTTACTATGATGTGGTCAAACACAGGCCTACAGTAAAAACTATCAAAAATAGCTTGTGGTTATTTTACGAGAGACTTACATCGGAGACTTATTATATTTGATGAGATTTTCCACAAGGATTAAGGTCGATAGGTAATTAAAATCTAAAAGATTCAAATAACTCAAGTAAATGTAACATGTGATATATTTCATTTCAACACTACAGTATTTATAATTTTTTATGAACATAAAAATTATTTACATCAATAATTATTGCAACTATCAAATAAAGATCACAACAAAAATTTTGATGGCTAAACCCAGTTGAAACTGGTAATATTACGATAGTAAAATTAGTATAACTCCTCTTTATGTATAAAACGTATTTTTTAACAGATCAAATGTTCTCACAAACTGGACTAAGTTCCTAATTATCAACATCGTGTCGAAGAGTTCACTTTAATTAAAAAAAAAGTGTCCTAATATAATAATGTTCATGCACATATCATGAAGGTTTTATAGTTGGCTAATGCCCATCAAAATAACTTATATTTAAGCATGAAGTACAGAAACAATACTTCATTTCAAACATCAATACATACAAGTTCATTTTACAGTAGTAATATAATTATATATATTATTTCTTCTATCTAAATTAGACTGTGTGGTGATGAGAGGTAAAAAACTCAAGAAGTCAATTCCTTCATACTGTTATCGACATAAATAAATGAGGATTTAGTCTATCTTCAAGCACTATTTATTGTTTTTTTTTAAAGAAAAGTACAGCTTTAACCATCATTACTTCAAAGCAGAAATATAAGAATTGTTTCTTTTATGTATATTGTTTTAATCACCATAACTATGCAAAAGCTCCAACAGTCTCCATTATGAAGAACAATAACTTACTGTTTATTGTAGGGACACCAATTAACTGAGACGGTATCTGTGAAGTGGCGAGAGGGGCGTAGTTGAACAAGTTTTTTTTTACATTATGATGACAATCTCACGCAGATACTACAAATTACCGATAGTTTTGTTTTTTTTTTTAGGGTTCCGTACCTTAAAAGGAAAAAGGAACCCTTATAGGATCACTTCGTTGTCCGTCTGTCTCTCTATCTGTCTGTCTATCTGTTAAAACCTTTTTCTACGGAACGCGTGGAGGTTTTGAAATTAATATCAAATACTCAGGTTTGCAATCTCTTGGACCTGTGAAAAAATCAAACTTCTAGGACAACGCAATCAAAAGATACGGCCGTAAATACCACAAATATTTCACATTCGCAAGGGAATCAAAACCTATAGGGTAACCTATAAACCTATAGGGAAAAGTCCAAAAACCGTAAATTTGTACTTACATCACAAAAAAATATTTTAAACTTATTAGCAATTGGTTAACTGACCGCGGCCTATGACAATGTATGGAGACAACAGTTTTTCAACTATAAAGTTAAGTTTGTCCCTCAATCCATATCTTTTCTTTAAGATTCCCGTGATGGGCGAACTATTTAAGTACCTATAAGTTTGTACGGAATCGTCAGTGCGCGAGTCCGACTCGCACTTGGCCGGAATTTTATTATCCACAGCTCAAGCTGGATCGTAGAATTTGAAACCACGCTGCTCGCCATTTCGTCTTCCACTGTACACTAATGTATTGAATTAATTGTCCAGATAGCACATCTAATTGCCATGGACCATCTCAGTTAAGCCTTATACCTATTTTATTTTAATACGTATCTGTATCACCGCACCGCACATTACATTGGACGTAGCGGGAGATCGATTTACTTTAGTGTTCAATATAAAAATATCAATTATAATATTTTATATTATATCGGTATCTATTACAACTGGGTAAATGGAGCGCTATATATATTTCATTGGATTAAAGTTCAAAATGGCTTTTCTTTATGCAACAATCATTTGGGGGTATTATTATCCTGGATTCAGTACACGATTTTAAATTTAATTGTTGAAAATGTAGGTTTGCGTAAATATGTAAACTTAAACTTTAGAAATTATCCACTTTTTATATTCTCAAATTCAATGTTATTTTTTACCCAGGACCATTTTGATAAATTAGGTAAGTTTACCTTATATAATCTATATGAGAAGTTTTGTTTTTAATAATTACTATAATATTACCTATTTACAATACGTCTTCCATTAATTTGAACAATACATCTAACCACCATTATTTTAAGAGTCAAATTAAGTTTTTATAATTTAAGTTAGTAATATATATTATGAGTGTTAAAAATATGCAACATTAAATAATAACTTATAACAGTGGTAACTGCAAATAATACTTATATAGAAAAAAAAACATTTCATAATCAATTTATGAAGACACAACGTAAATTTCCAAAAACACAAATTGGTTATTGTCCCAGCCTAATCTTAATTATAATATTTTAATTATTTACCAATTTAATTTGACTACTCAGATTAATTTTAGTCAACATACATACAAGGACAAGGCCTTAAAGAATGCGTTATTATATTTTTATGCTGCTTTTTTACTTCACTCCTAACAAACTACAATGAAATTTTGTACACCTACTTCCCGTGTAATAAAAGTTCGAATTTCAAGTCTGTGTATATTGGATGACAATACTTTTACTACAATTAATCCAAATAATTCTTTCGTCATTAGAACTACATCTTAATTCCAGTATGCGTAAGCCAAATTATAAAAAAAAATAACAGCCAATCTTTTGCATACACATACATATTAATACTACTATAGTCAAACATGATTTTCCACATACCAAAGTCAGACACAGGCAATTTTTAAGTCTTTATAACTTCAAAATTTCTCACACCTTTATATCTCAAATAATTACAGTAATAAATAAAATTTTAACAATAATTTGTAAATAAATTGTATAGCTGCTGTAATATGTACAATTACTAATTTAAATCGCGCTAGTGGCATCTTTTACATAGATTATGTGGTGGCAATAAATCATAATGAAGTCACGTAAATCTCATTCCAACTTGATAGAATTTAACTACCATATTTAATTCTTTATCACATAAAATCACACCGTATAAACGTGACGTAATAACAACGTAAATTATATGTCACTATTGACAGCTGACTTATCAGTGTCCGCCATCTTTGTTTTTAACACTGACAGTTGACGTCAATCGAATTTTCAATGCATCCACATTAAAATGGGATAGCATCAGTGATGTGAAACGATTCGCTCATCACGGTAGGTTTTTTAGCTAATATCATATAGTCTCAACTAAACCTTTGCGTTTGGTTCGCGTTTCACCGGATATGAACGATGTCTCTTCGGAAGATGTGCTGATAATTTTCTGATGCTGCGTTGAAGTGCTTGGTTGACACTGTGAAGGGAAAATCACTTTTTATTCTCATAAACATAAGATTTAAAATCAAAAACAATTAACTATATGATACATAATAGAAAATAAAGCCAAGTATATTTATTTATAAGCAGATCAGACATATTTCGATATTATTAGTTTCGATTAATATCCAAACCTTGTACTGTTGAAACCAAATGGCTGATATAAGTACTACATTTTTTTTACACTCAGACTCAGGGCAAACAAATGTTCTAGCACACGAAAATCTGTCCTGGGTGGGAATCGAACCCACGACCTGTGATGTGAAAAGGTATCTTACCAATCACCCCAACCGGCCCGTCAAACAACAACCACATCTTGCATTTGCTTGTTTTTTTTATAAATTCTAAATTCTAGTAATTATCAATATTATTAGAACAGAACCAACCTGCTGCACAACAGGTGCCGGAATTGTAGTGGTGATAGAAGATCCTCTCTTTATATCATCGAGGGGTATATCCTCTGGTCGCAAGCGAGGCGACCCTTCCCTGGAGCCTTGGTTACTGCTACTTCTGGATATACTGCTGTAAAGTTTTATATAGGTTATTTTTAGACCTATCACTTCACTTTCTTGTTTATATGGCATCATACGTGTTTATATCAACAATTCCACCAGTGTCATAGTGTTTGAAGATTAACAAGTAAGGTCATATAATAATAAAAAAGGCGCTTCAATTCTTTAATGGGATAGGGTGATCACTTGACTAATGATTTTTATATAATTTTTATGTAATAAATCTGAGTTGGTTTTGAAAATAGTACTTGCTGAGTGTCTTGCCGGCTCTTCTCAGTAAAAGCAACCTTCCGAACCGAGCGTTAGAGTCAGTATATTCATAAGTGCTTATAAAGGCCTATTTGATAAAAAAAAAAGAAAAAAAAAGGTATCCATCGAAAAATATGGCGGTGACATTAAAAAAAAGGGATGGCTATTCGAGGAGAGTCGAGATCTAGCCATATGGCATAAGGTTTATTTTGGATTAACACAATTTATTCTTGACTAAATTTAAATTCGTTTTGTAATACGAGCCTATAAGGCTGCTTTTACACCAGAGATGTGCTATGCAGCTATGATGAAAGCTAAGCTATGAAACTATGTGACCGTTTCCATTGATGCTAAGCTATGTAGCAGAGCACATAGCTACACCACTAGCGACCATCCATAGCATGCATCCATAGAACGCATCGATCTATATTAAAAACATAGCTTACTAGAACCCGTTTCCACTAGTGCTGTGCTATGTGGACCAATGAATATGATTGAAGGATATCAAACGCATCCGTAGCACATCTCTGGTGGAAAATCAACCTATGCGCCAGTCTCACAGGCCCTAAGTTTAGCAAAATAAGCATATAGGTAGTTATAAAATATGTACTGAATATACGCAACATGCACCATATTTTTGGAATTACATTGATGTCTGATGATAAAGTGAGACGGTAGAATTATTAGTAGAAAAATTAGTCAATCAATGTGCTATTTTTTTGGGAAAACATTTGTATATTCAACATATTTTTGGATATAGCCTTTTTCCAACCTGATAATGTATTAATAGTTATAGAATGTACGAGTGCATCGTTTAGTGCGAAAGCAACAACATATGGTAATATATCAAATTATGTGGCAATGTGTGGCTCGAAAGTAGCAAAAGTAGTATTAATTTAGGTAGCCACTTACCATCAGGTGGACCATCTGCATGCTTATTAGGTCTCAGACTTAAAAAAAAAGTAAAATAATACCTCTCTCTGCTTGTAGTTCTTTCTCTATAAACTACTATTCCGTCCTTCAGCATATGGGCACTTGGTCGACGTAAGCGCCTCTCTGTGTCATCACCGTCACCACCTGTCAAGTTTTTGGTCTTTCATTTCAAACCAATAGCTACTGTAAGTACAGTACGGCAAGCATTATATTTGCATGTGCTATTTAACAAAATGTGATTGAGCATGTTAAATTTATATTTATTGTGTTGTATCAAATAGCTTTTTAATTATGTTCAAACATTACTAAAGACATAAAGTTACAATGACACGGTTTCAGCAATGTGCAAGTAGTGTAACAGCAGATCTATAACTTGAGGTGATGTGAGATATCATTCGGAATGCGTACGTGCCGCGATATACCCCTCCCTTAGTACATCATAAGTTAACTATACAGAGTGATTTTTTTATCACTGGAAATACTTGCAGGGGTGAGAGTACTCATCAATATGAACAACTTTTACTATGGGGCTAACTCTGATATCGGGTAAAATAAAATGGTTGCTTCATACATTTTGGTCGAGTAGGTATATTGAACTTTTGTATGGAACAGCTGATAATTTTTTCATGATTTCACAGTTAGTCCCATATAAAAGTTGTTCATCTTAATAAGTATTTCCACCCCTGCAGGTATTGCCAGTGACAAAAAAATCACCCAGTATAAGCGGCAACCCTATAAAACGCCATTTTTTATTATTAAAAAAGTTGTGTTATCTCACCGGTAGATCTTCTAACAGTGGAAAGAGCCGGTCTTGCGAATAGAGGGCGGTGTCGCGGGGCAAGTGTAGGCGCGCTCATGCCCGACACCTCTAGCAGACGACCTATTTGTTGCATCTTTTTTTGGCGGGATTTCGTACGACCCTGTAAGGTGTCGATAGCGTTATAAGCGCTCTACAGATAGTCGAGTGGTTTGAACAACCAAGGTCACCTCGGTACGGTAACGTTAATTCATGAGGAATTTAGAGACATTATTACGGATTTTATTGACATAATATTATTTCAGTCAATTTATTAATGCTAATGCTGTACTCAATCTATACTAATATTATAAAGCTGAAGAGGTTGTTTGTTTGTTTGAACGCGCTAATTTCAGGTACTACTGTTTTGATTTGAAACATTCATTCAGCGTTGGATAGCCCATTTATCGAGGAAGGCTACTTTTTATCCCGGAAAAATACAAGATCCCCCGGGAACGCGGGTAAAACCGGGGGGAAGCTAGTTTTCTAAAACTGCAATTCTGTACCGATTCATTGCTTTAATTCCTCTTTATCTTATACACCCCAACTCATAGATGACTCGGTGAACGACAAACTCGATACCAGTTTAGAACATTTAAACAGACTATAATAATATCGAAGCTAGAATATGCACCTTGGTGAGTCGTTGCTTGGCCGCCATGCTGCGGATGTGGTCGTCGAACTTGAACTTGGCACGCAGCAGCACGGTGCGCGGCAGTGCGCCCGCGCCCGAACCCGAGCCCGAGCCTGAGCCCGCGCCCGCGCCTGTACCCGCGCCGCCCACGCGCGGCTTGTGGATCGTCAGGTGCAGGCAGCGGGGGTCTTCCTTGTCTCCTTGGATCTACATTCAAATATCCAATATTGTGTTTTACCACAATCATATAAAATGTGGTTGAATGTGGTACATAATTTTTTTTATTCACTCCAGAACATTTAACTGAAAAGTATGAATCTGAGAATTTTTATCACATTAACATTGTGATTTTTGAAAGTTTGTGGGTAGCTTAGTCTTTTTTTCTCTTCCAGAATAAATATTACAGAGGAAAATGAGAAAATTGATATGACGGTTTTAGGAAACGTTGACATTTTTTTTTTTACAATTACAAGCTCTACTTGATTTGTTTGATACAATTGTCTTTGACCACATTCTCACCACGGTAAGCGATAATGTGGTCGAAGTTGGTAAGCACGTAAAACCTAAAAGATTTCCCCAGATATTATTTATTCCCAAGATAATTTAAACTCACTGACCTCCAAGTCTTGTAAGCTACCAACAAGTTTAGCGACGCCCCACCCTAGTCTCTGTTTATCAGGTTCTACCAGAATTATCTGTATATTGTCCACCGCCAAGAACCTATGCTGCCATGTTCCGTCCTTTTGGATTATATCACACGATATTAGGTCCGAGTCATCTGTAACCAAAATAATTGTATTTTATTTCGTTTCATTATAATTAGTGAACATTATCGCAATTTTTAAACCATAATTAAGGTGAACTATTTTAATTTCTTTCCAACAAAATAAGACAGAGAAAGTAATTTGGAATCGAAGTTAAAGCCTGAGTGTGTGTGAGAAAGAGATAGCAATAATTCAATCATCAATCAGCAAATTACTTCTTTCCACAAACACATAAGTTGTTAATCATTGAGACAATTCATTTATTAATTAGGTACTTACTGAGGTCCAAAACGTCTCCAACTTGTACAAAAGGCGCCGGGTTTGACAGAGGTAGTTGTGTTTCTGGTTTCCCTGTCAACTTCAAGTACAAGTCGCGTATGAGGAAGAATGTCCTTATCGCCCGACGAGCCCTTTCCATCTAGAATAAGTAAACACATCATGTATAATTTGGGGTCTATCTGGCCTTTATCATAGAAAAGATTTTTTTTTCAGAGATGAAAATTGTACAAATACACGATGACTTAGGATGCGATTCCACCAGAGATGCACAGTGAGGGATGTGTTGATGGCTTTAGTTTTCTGCTTAGTATGTCATAGATCTAATAAAGCGATTCTATTGGCGGGTGAAAATACATCCTTCGCTACGCATCTCTGGTGGAAACGCATCCTAAATCCATTAGAAAAGTTCGTACGTAGTTCACAAATAAAAAGTTAATTTGATACTTTTTGTGAAGACTGTCTTATATAAATGTGGTACTTAAAGTTAATGAAAAGGTACCTACCTCTCCACCGGGTAATCTCTTAGCAAATGCAATGCCTGACATGGGCGTTCTTGTAGGTGGTAGAAGTATCGCTGCATCCATGCAAAGCCACTCCACGTTTAGTGGGCGTTTGCTCATTTCGCAGTACCTGAAATCATAGAAAAATGAGTCAAACAAGTTAGAACTTCAAGATGGGCTATGATTCAATTTTAACATCTATTTTGATGTATATTTGGCTGAATTTTGATTATGGAAAACCAAAATGTCGACAAAATTCTTTTGTTATTACGTTTATAATTCATATATTTATTTTATAAATTTTCAATACATTTTGATAGATATTCAACTTGTTTTTCAACATGAATATCTAATGCAACATCAAAGTCAAGTAACATCATAATTTGGACCTTGAGCTGCCTGAACTATCTCTTTATCGCCACAAATTCGGAACTAGTTAGTAATACTTACTCATCCTCAAACATATCTAAGAAAATGTCGTCACACTTGTAGAAGTTCCTGGCGAGCGCGGCGGCGCGGGCCCGCAGCGTGTCCGCGGCGGCGACGTGCCGCGCGCCCCCCGCGCCCCCCACGCCCCCCGCGCCCCCCGCCACGCCCACCGCCATCTGCATCGCTATACGAGCTAGCGTCGTGCTCAGCTCTACCGTTACGAGACGCACTTTTGATGCTGTATAACAATTATTATAGAGATAAGCGTCTTGTTAGCAAACAAAAATAGCTTATTTTCAACAAATTGGCGTTCTACATCTCGCTCGAAAATCGTTATTTTTCTCTAAGATCGCAAAGTTTACTTCGTTCCATAAAAAAAAAAAATATTGAGTTGCGTTTGACATGGTGCTACGCATACATAGCCTCGACAAGAACTGGCTCTCAAGTGCAACTACTGGAATCCATAGGTAGGTGCGTTGCGGTGTGATAGATAATAGGCGGGCACAATTATTTTTTTAACTTATAACTTGTAAATTGAGTAAAATAGATATGGTACAAATAAAATATTAATGTAACTCACCTGGCTTACAACTCAAGTTAGCTATCGCCAACAATTTGGTTATGAGTAAAGCGTTAAAACTTGGCATCGGTCGTTTTGAAGTGGGCGATGATGTATCTTGCTCCTTACTGTCGTTAGATGTCGCTTCATTATGACTGCTAGTACTAGAACTTCGACTGTCTATTTTTTTGTTAGCAGTACCTACTTCTGGACATAACAACGTGTCCAGCAATTCTGTATTGACTCCTAGAAGAGAAGAATTCGATATTAAGGAAACGTGCTCAAACTAAATAAATTTAAATGTCAAAAAACAAAAAATCCTTACCCACTAATAGCCAAGGTGAGCGAAATGATGGACAGAAAATAGATTAATCAACACATAAAATTAAAATACGTGTTCGATGCAGAAATTTGGAAAACCATACCACATAAACATGCATGTTTAGTATCTTACCTTTATTATTTATCAACGCAAACAGCAAGCACAAAGCAAATAATGCTTTGTAGTCATTTTCGCTGCAGTCCAAAGACTCGAAAATAGTTTTCAAGAAAGGCCTTTTTTCAATTTCTCTATTTTCTCTTTCTAACATACATTCTATTGAAACAGTTTTTTCAATGGACGTGCTTGGAATCACACCGAGCAACTTTTGCTTTTCCTCATCAGTTATATTATTCAATTCAGATCCAGTTTTCGAAGAACTCGATTCAATACCAGAATCAGGGAGAGGCGAATCCGGCATGTTTTCTTTTGACATCATAGTGCTGGACTTTACCGAATTAATTTGTGTTACTAAATCTTCAGTAGAATCGTGGCCTATGCTAGAAGACTCGCTAATATGAGACGTGGACGGCAAAGAAGTCGATACTAATTCAGGATCTAAGTCACAGCTCGAGTGGTCTGTATCATACCCAAAAGATTTATTACCACCAAACTCTGGCGTGGTATAATCTCTTTCATGACCCGATGTGCTTTCCAAAGCCTTTTCCAGACTTAATTGAGGCTTAGAAAATTCAAGTTTAACACTGGACTTTGCATTGCTAATGTACATTTCTAGTATCTTTGTTGCACCGTCCTCGAATACTGATAAGTCGGATTGGAGAATAATCCAGGCCAATGCATGTACAATTGGGCCGTGCGTTATTATTAGGAACACTTGTGATAACAGAAATAGTGATACGACGCAGGACACCGACGGTTTGATTTCTTCTTCAGATTCTACTCTTTGTCTCGCGTAATTCATTCTCGTCGGTGACATTTCACTATTCTTCCCTTTCAATATAGCTTCTAAATTTCTAGTTATCACCTCAATACTCTGAATATGGTCTCTGTTGTAAGGAGATGACGTCATCAGCCGTTTTGATTCTGATGTCAATGAATAAATGTACAAAGGTACTAAGAGTTTGTGCAACAAATGCTCCGTCAGTACATCATTCAAGTCGGGAATATTGAGACATAGAATGTCATTGATATAATGTAAATGATCTAAATGTTCCGCAACTAGGTCATCCAGTTTCTGCTGAGATTGGTGACTAGAAAAGAGAGAACTTAAATCAATAATTATATTTATGAACTCAAACGTACAAGTAATGTTAAATACGTACTCAGCGTCGTTTCGAACGCATGCGTCCAATTCTAGGATATGTTTTCCTATGAACCAAACTAAGTTGCTGAAATACGGTGCTGCCGTCCTAAAAACAATAATTATCATAATTTATATATAACTTATTTATTAATTTATTAGTCCCGATAACAAGCAATACTTTGAGGTGTTGTTCATTTACTTCGTAGGTAGTTCATTACGATACTAATAATAATATTTTTGTGACAAGAATTCGTCATCTCATTCATACTTTTTCACAAGGTTCCATGATATTTACAAGTAAACTAACAATTTAGTAATTATCTTGATAATCTTTAGCTCATTAGTGCCCCTTATTTGTCGCTCTATTTAACTGAACTATTTATCTAAACCAAACATCACTATAACCAATCATTAACCTGTTAGAGCAACGATGCGTCATACAAACAATTAATTATATAGTTTTATGAATATTACCTGTCTCTAATAAATCTCAGCATGCTGGCATCCTGAACGCGGTATACATTCAGTGTAAGTGTGCGCACAGCGATACGGACCATTGATTCAGAGTGATTGAAAAACTTTATCGCCTCTGTGTATAGAGGGAAATCTTTTGTGTGCTGCAAATATAAATAATGATAATCAAAAACATATCACTATCAATGCTTTTGACATTGACTGGCTTTTTTAAATGAAAAAAATCATTTGGTATATTTATAGAAGCACTAAAAAGACGCGTATTGTAATATTAATCTGCACTGGGCCGGCATGGGTCCTAATTTCTACCATATCTCTAATTCTTGCAAATTATTCTACATACCATAGTTTGGGACTTACATACATTTGGGATTGCTTATTTTAGCGATTTTTTTTTAAACAGTCTACAGTACCAATAATTAATCATTGGTCTGTCTGTATGATGCTAAGAACTAAGTTCAAATATATATTAAAATATGTGTATATGTTTACATTACACTCTCCGTATTCGCTTTGACAAATTTCTTCATATCACGTAAGTTATTTTAGTAATTTCACGCGAAATTATAAGATTTATATCGTAAATACAATGTCAGCGAATGAACGATTTGCCAAAATTTTCGAATACATGTAGGTATAACTTTAAAGTTTAGAAGTATAAGTATGACACAATGAAGTATCCTACTAATATTATAAATCTGTAAGTTTGGATGGATGGATGGAGGAATCACGCTAGAACGGCTGAACGGTTCTGGATGAAATGAAGTGAAATAATGAAATAATTTATTCATTAAAATAGGCCTTCACAGGCACTTGTGAATAGTCAGACTCTAACGCACGGTTCGGAAGGTTGCTTTTACTGAGAAGAGCCGGCAAGAAACTCAGCAATTACTCTTTTCAAAACAAACTTAGATTTATTACATAGAATGTATCCTGCAAGAGCGAGCGCTACACCCAAGCATTGTCGTCATTTAAATATTCATTAATGTTATAGTATGCCTTCTGTACTAAAATGGACTTATCACGTTCCTTAAATGTATGTAAAGGCAAATTTTAAAGTGCAGGAGGGATCTTATTATAGAAGCGTGTACTCAGTCCCAAAAATGAACCTTGCACTTTTTGGAGTCTATAAGCAGAGGTCACAAGTTTATGCTTATTTCTAGTATTAATAGGGTGCATATCACTATTTTTTACATAAAGACTTATATTTTGTTGTACAAATAATATGTTTGCATAAATGTACTGCGATGCTACTGTGAGGATACTAATTTGTTTAAACTTATCTCTGAGGGAAGCTCGAGAACTCAAATTATAAATAGCTCGCACCGCTCTTTTTTGCAAAATGAAAATAGCTTCTATATCAGCGGCCTTACCCCAAAGCAAAATGCCATAGGACATAACACTATGAAAATAGCTAAAATAAACTAATCGAGCTGTATCTACATCTGTTAGCTGTCTAATTTTTCTAACTGCATATGCAGCCTAAATTTGGCACAGATATAGATTATAGTCTGTTATAATACATAGGCTACTTATTATCCCGGGAAAACATAAGATCCCACAGGAACGCGGGTGAAACCGCGGGGCGGAAGCTAGTATATAATAATCTCTGAAACGACCCTCAGTCCCATATTAATTATCATAAGCACATATAACTTCTGAGTCATTAATGAACTTCGATAAACTCATTAGCTCATTGTGAGAAAGGGGGAGGGGCAAGAGTGAGTGATTGACCTACATATTTAAATCAAGTTACTTAATATTTGGATTCCTGCTAAAAGACTAGGTATTGGAGTCAAGTTAAGAACAATATCTGCCAGATTATTCCGAGACTGACGATTCTCGGAGCAAATGAATGACCTACTTATTTTAGCAGCCTATTATAGTACCTCCTAGTTTGACAATAGGTACTACGTTCAAAGAAAAGGAAGTGATTATGAGCTGGTTTACTAACATAATTATCTACCTAGATCCATTATCTCCTTGAATAACACGTTAGTAAGTAGTTTACTTCCTGTGCATGCTTAGAGGTGAACAATACATGATTAAGTAATTGTACAGTACAATTTAGTTACTAGTTACTGTACACGCGTGTGTAGCATAGGCTTTAGTGCTCAAGCAGAGCCACAGAATAAATAGCTAATGGCTGTAAAATAGTCAAGAAAACATCATATTGTTTTTAAAATACCTATTCAGTGATAGCCCACAAAGTATGGTAGGTACGCAAAATTTGTTTGCTCTACCACCATTTAGTATTCCATGATCGCCATTTTGATATTTTAAAAAGAAATCTTAGCCTACAACCATTGTACGGCTTAGACGAGATAGACACCTCATCCATTTAAAATTTATCCAGCTCTTGGCATGCTTCAATGATATAAAAACTCTCCATACAAAGATAGGTATGTACATAAAAAACGTAAGGTCTGTCTTTGCTGTCGCGTAGTTAGATAAGAAAGTAAATGACATTCCCATATCAACCATAAGTTTACTATTAGCATAATAAGAAAAAAATATAGTAAAAGAACCAATTTGTATAGTAAACAAACATTGTTTAATGTCATAGCACTTAGTAAATACATTAAATAGTATTTTCTTCTCAAGCCAGTTGTAATTTGAGATAATATGCCATTAAAGTAATCTTAGGACAGTGAGATAACAATGTTTTCCCAATTAGTGGTTATCGTTAACTTTAATTACACATTCTGTGATTAATTACATACTTCCCTATTTATGAAATTACCCATAAATTTATTTATATTATTATAAATAAAACCCATATTTATTTATAATATTGTCCTTAGTCAAATATGTGGCCAGTATGTCTTTCAAAGCCATTTTATATGAAAACAATTGGATTTATATGCCTTATATTTAGATTTTGTAGAAGACAAGAACCATTTGAATGAAATGTTTGCCCTCATAAACAATTTTAATATGTAATTACTTAATCGGTTGGCTCGCGAATGGGACGCTCGTCTCAAAACTGCCTACAAAAAAATAGAATTCCAGGAATCGCGAGTCAACTTATCTACATAAATTCCAAATAAAGATGCCATTCTAAGATTCTTTCAGTAGTCTTCTTAGTCTAAGTGTATTCCGAACCGGTGTTAGAGTAAATTGTAACGTTTTTAAGTACCTTATCAGAGCCTTATTTAGTTTAATAAATTCGTTTGACTTTTAGTGTCTAAGTTAAACTCACCTCATTATAGAAGAAATGTATAGTATGGTTGTTAAGTTTGAGACTGAGAGTCTTTAAGAATGATATGTAATATGCCATCACCTCTTCATCTGAGAAGTCAAACTTGTGAACTATTATTGAGTTCACATGGTTATTGCTCAGTAGGTAATCTGTAAAAATAAATAACAACCACATTGTTATAGGCTAGGATATTGACGAACTAGCAATATGTAGAAACACCGTAAAAGGGTTTGTATCAGTATATGGTCGACATGTGGTATAACATTTACCAGGTATATGGTAGGTTTAGGATGTAGTTAAGCTCAGATAAACAAATTATAATTTACAATAGAAAATGTTCAAGTAAACAATCCGTTTTATTGGAAATAAAAAAAAACATGAATTAAATCTTATCATTGTTATCACAAACTGTTTTTATTAGGATGTAGCCTGTATTCAATATAAATCACTAAACAGCATAAAAAACATGAAAACATTGAATAACTTATAAAATTCATCCTTTTTACCCGACCTATCTAGATGTATTTAATACAAAACACCATATTAAATGATATGTTTTGATATTTAATCCAAAGTACCCAACTGATATGACATGTCAGTCAATATCTCTATTACATATGCGTCACATGTAGTCCTTAAAAATAAAAAGGAAGCTGTAAATTTTTATTAATCTATATATATTAAAATAAATGCCACTTTTTGTTGTAATTTTATAACTCAAGAACGGGCTCACCTATCCAAACAAATTTTTAGGCTTTATTTGGACTATTTAGTAGATGGTTTATGTGAAGTTTGCACAAAATCTGTCAAGCAGTTCCTCATTTATTTCATTTTTTGTAAAAACTTATAGACATTTTATAAAGTCTGCACAAGCGAAGCCACAGGCGAAAAGCTAGTAATGCATAAATTGTTAGCTGTTAGTTACATGACTGGAAAATCCTGAATAAACAATAAGTATTATGAAATAACCCAGAAACTGCAGTACTTTCAAATGAATCAATTTAGACAAGCTCTGCCCCATGGCCTCGCCTGTATTCCTGGGATAAAAAGTATCCCAGGTTTTAAGCTACAATACTGTGATTTTTCATCCAAATTGGTCTGGTACTTTAGCCGAGATAAGATAGCAAATTAATAGTCTCACTTTGCCATTTCTACTACTATTTTAAGGAAGTACGGATTGAACATGTAGGTAATAGTTATGCATTCAATATATATATTAAAATGTATAACTTACATAGTGATGTCTCATTCCGTATATTTTCAAATAATATGTTTAGAGTTTGCAGCAGCTGTACACACACAAATGATGATCCCCCGCATTTCTGTCTCATGATTTTCAAGAAATATGACAGCATATTCTTCTCTAAGAAGAAGCTAAAACAAAATTGAGATATTCAAATATTTTTCTAATTAGGTACCTATATCAAGTTTTATTTTTATAAACAACTTTGTGAATTTGAAAAGAGCTATAAGAATAGTTTGGGACTAAGCTTTTTGTGAATCTGTACATATCTAGGTAGGACTCCAGTTAAAATAGAGTGGTTCATTCAATTCTTACAGCATGGGTGCAGGTGATGTAAACAGATAATATTATTGGTATATGCAAACATGATTTGAAGGCATACGAAATACACATGACAGGTAAGTACTTTATAACAAAATTGATAAAATAACAGGTTATTTACACTTTCTCTCTGACACTGAAAATACTGTTGTCTGTACTAGGTAGGTAGCCAGTTACATCTTTTGTAGATGCATTCCAATGCCTAAACAAAGAACTTTTCCATACCTTGGTAGGCTAGTTAATTTAAGGGCAGGTACCTATGTAAGTAAGTAACTACATGATTATATATTACATTTGTTTACATAAAATTGTACTTACTCAAAAACAGAGCTGTCATTTTGATCACCCCATATCAATATCTCGGCTATACATCTCAAGGACTCCACTAATGTGCCTCGATTATTCTCCGAAACCGTAGTGTTTTTACACAATATATTATGAAGATATTTCAATCTTTCCAAGGAATGCGGGTTCTTGGGCCGCCCCCAAGCTGCCCCAAACCAACTTCGGCTGCGAAACATGACGGTACTATTTGGAACCCACGTTCAATTAAAAGCACATGCATAATATTTCTTTTTCCTCAATTGTATCGCACTCTGTCACAGTTCATAAACATAGTTACGATATAATTTTGCGATTTTGAACAAATATCACAGCGTCAAATCACGACACACAAGTCTTATTATATTTAGGATTTAAAGGAATCGGATTTTTAACAATTGCATAGGAGAATTTTAATTATATTCTATATTTTTTTACTTTTCATTTTGCTCGCACGATTTACATTACTTGACTTGACTATCCAACCAAACCAAAACGTAATAGTGTGTTATTTATTTGACATTTGAGCAGTGCTTCCATTTAAGATTTTAGGATTTCCCTAGTTTCTATGAGAATTGTCCCTAAAATTCCCTAAAATATCCTCAAAAATCCTTGGTATAGTGAGCATAATTATAACAAAGGACATCATAATTAACTTCACATATTTATATAAAATACTTTAACAATCAGGAGCCGAAGTATTACTTTGACACCTTTTTGCTGTACTTAACATTGTACTGTCTGTTGGGTTCTAAAATTGAGCAATTTTATTATTTGCTAGTATTCCTTGTTTTGTATAAAAACCAGCCATTAAGTTGTACTGTATTAAGGTGTACTTGTTGTTGTAATCATTATTATGATTAAGCGTTATAATGTTATAATTATAATAACGGACTAACTTATTTAACAAACTCACCCTAGGAATAATACGACTAAGTTCATAATATGTAATAGCACAATTTTGTAGTAAACTAAGACGGATTACTTCCATTACAAAAATGAAGGAATCCTCTTTAATAAAATGGAGGTTCCAGATTATTAAAATAGGTATATATTAGGTAGTGCCCATTATAAGCGACAGGGCTACCACTTTTTGATCGATTTTTCCCCAAAATTATTTAAAACGCGTAATTATCCATTAAATATCCCTAAGCCATACATAATAACGGTAATTTTCCCCTAAAATAGGCAGAAATTTCTGAAAGTGGAAACACTGCATTTGACACTGACACTTTGTCATAATAAAAATTGACAGTCAGTAGTTTTTTCATCCTTAAAAGAATGGGCAAGGGTCATTAACCATACAGCCAAGACATAGTGGTTTTCTCAAAAATAGGGTATGTTACTCTATATACGAAAAAATCTAAAAAAATACAATTTAAATAGCTTAGGCAATAAGCACTCGGAAAATATATAATAAATATATAAATTAGTACATAAAATAACTAAATTCATTTTATGTTTTCAGTTTTTTTCTGTCTAAACAAGCGAAACAGTAGCCGCCATTATAATAACGTCAAACGGTGCTGGAAGTAAACTTATCGATTGCACTTATCGATTGAATATTTTTTGTGGTTTATTAGCACCTTAGGAACGAATTGAGACACTTTTCTAAAATGGGTGTAATACTCTATTGAGTTCGTAGAATAATAGGTTACTTATTTACTCTATATCCCCCACAGTCTTTAGATCTATTTCTGTGATATCCCCCTATTTTAGGGTCTAACCGAGTAGTTTGGCATTGTTGTTAAAATTGTTTTTTTTTATTGGTGATTGGCCGAATATATACAAAACAAACCATGACACAAACACACAAACGAAACTGGCTCTCAAGTGCAATTGCTCGAATACACCGGAAGTTGCTTGTTGACATTTTTTTTAAATACATTGCTCAAGAATTTTTCAACATAGAGCCTGCACCCACCACAACTTTTTGCAGCACCACGCGCATTGCGATGCAGTCGCAAAAAAGTTGCGCTGCTAAAGCGATGTGTGAAAAATGCTAACAAATGGAAAATCATACTAATAATATACTATAGGTACCTACTTACTATTATTATGGTATTAAGTACTATACCCAAAGAGATAAAAAAATATAATAAGCCATTCTCACTAGAGGTGACTAAAATAAAACTAGTCGCCGACGCAACAGCTAGACGCGCGCGACTGGCAGTGCATATATGTCGCTCGGTTGTTGCCAACGCAATTTTTCCCAAATTGGCGCGTTATCGTAGGTCAAGTCATGTCGTCGGAGCAAAAAAAATAATATTAAATTTGATACAACTTGAGTTGCGCCATGTGAGAATATCAGTTGCATCGCAGTTACAACCAGTTTAGGATGAGTTGCCGTCACCCCGTGTGTGAATGGGCTTAGGTTAATAGGCTTAAGTACATAAAATGTCTTTGATAATACCTAATTGGTATAATATAATATGATACCTAGAGATCATTTCATCAAAGAAGTCCTGTGGAATTAATGAAAATCGTTCTTATTTAAGTATTTCGTGAATGAGATGGGCCGTCGTGACTTCTTTGGAGAAACGAACTCTACTTTTTAATCAAGTAGTGTTGACGCTAGGAGGACAGGTACATTACAGTCATGAATGTAAATATATATTCAAAAGGGATGTTCTCTCAAAGTACTTATTGATCAAAATTTTTATGGTGTCATGAACATAGTATTTATATAAGTAGGTACTATCTCAAAGTTGCAATAGTTAAATGAGCTTTAGATATAGGAATGTTCTTCCTTACGATTTACTATTAGTATCATTTGCACAGTGAAAGATCCATAAGCATATCAACGTAAGACGTAACGGTAGGTACCTTAGACATAACAATCATCATGAGATATATTAGGATATCACTTAATTTCAAAGATTTTCCAAGTAAGTGTAGGGTTTCATAGGTCCTACCTATAGGGTTTTTAATTTAACACACGGGTTTGGTTGGGGTTTTTAACATCAATGTACTTACGTATTAGTTAGTATTCGGACGTAAATTGGTAGGTATATATACTTATCAATAAAACACAACAATACTGTAAAATGTATTTTATTTAATGTTTTTATTTATCATTAGGCTATAAGTACTAATAATTAAAAGCTGGCATTAACGTATTTTAAATCTAGTTGATTTCATGTAAAATTTGTTGCATGTAAGTAATTTACTACACATTAAAATAGTAATAAATTCCGTCTGCAATAAATTATTATTATTTACACAGAATATTGTATTAATCAGAGATAATTGTAGAATAATTAAAACTGAGTAAGTAGATACTTAAATATTCCATCTGCAAAACATAATTATTTATATTATTTCAATGAAATGATGTCAAAAATATGATTTATTGTATTATTAATTATACATTCAAAATATAAGTATTACCTACGAGTATTTTTATTAAGCCTATTTACAAACTTAATGTAATTATTTCAGTAGATACGGTAAGTACTTACCGATGTATTTTATTCAAAAAATTCATATGGACGGGTAATTTATCATAATATTTGAGACAGTAATATTTTGTACCTACGTAGAAAAACTTAAAATAAAATCAAATTTTAAAATAAATTAAATCAGTATGTAATAGAATAAATAATTTTAGTAATAAATTATTGCTAAAGTTATAAAACTAGCGTTGACTCAAAATAATGTAAGCTAGGTAGGTACTGTTAGTACCATTGCATTCAAATGATAATTTGATTAAGTAGGTAATCTAATCAACACGTTAATACGTGTTGATAACTTATTTAGATAATTCTAAATAAGTTATTTTCATAATCATCTTTGCGAACAAGTACATTAATTATTTTTCTTTGAAATGGGCCCGTCGAATCATTTCGAACTCTATTAGATTTCTGGTTCAAACCAGAATTATAGAAGTTACAGGTTTCAGTGTTTCGTAGGTACCTACTTCATTACTATCAGCAGGGTTACTCATGACTTTAATTCCGATCGATCGCCATTGGATTTTGACGTTTCCTACTATCGAATTAAACACTAGGGCCAAATTATTTAAAATTGCGTGTCCATTGTGGGAACGAAATAGAGTGTGGCAGAATGAGGCAGTTGAACGGTATACGATCGTGGTCTATGAAGGCTGCGACGAACGTAGTATCGGTATAGTTAAGTTTAAAGCCTATTCAACACGACACTGTTTGATTGGCAATTAACTTGAACTGGCAATCAAACTGCTCTTCAGTTGGCGATATCTAATAGTAAAAAATCGAGTGACCGGTTTGAAAGGTACCTTTATTTCTAATCGAATTATGTGGTGTGGAATAGACTTAGGTAATAAGATTAACTTGTACCTATTGATGGAAATCGTCACAATTATGGGGATTCTCTCTGATCTAATAAAAAACATTAGGCTGTGCGTTAGTAATTAGGCCTTTCATATTTTACCTAAAAAAATATTGGGACGAAACCATGAACGTAGATTTATCGTAAATTAATTGTCGCATTTGACTGCCTATTAAAGTCGTTACAATCTAAATGGCCATTTTTGGCAGCCTATAAGCATCCATCAGACAAAAAGAGATACTCTTTTTAAAAATAAGTTATGTTTGTAAAATAGGTCCGATATTATATTGTAACGACTTTAGTAGTTTTTCTTTATCTGTATGTGACCTCTCTCAAAAATATTCGGTTTTTAACGGGGATCTTAAAAAGAGGAACTTGATCACGCAGGAAATTTCTGGATCAAATTAGGTACCTTTACAGTTTCTTTTATTTTCATAAATTGGTTTACTGTTACAGTGCATGCAAAATGCATCCCTTTTACATTCTAACGTATTTTAAACTTAAATTTGTGATTTTACCTGCACATAATAACAATTTAAATACAAAATGGTATTACATACTATAGTTGATATAATTGGACGGACAGATTTCATAAATATATTACCCAACTACTACGAGCGAATGTAAGTTACTTATAATTAATGCCTACTTATTAAGTTCGTTGCCATTTACCCAATTTGGCAACTTGCAAGAATTGGCAGTATCATTATCATCTCTCCTCGAGAATGCAATTATATTTGCCATTGAATAACCTACAATGATGGAAACGTGCTCGTGAACACACTACATATGTAATTTTCGTTTATTTTTACAAAATTAACTGACTTTCGTTATTGTCAATTAAACTTTCATTTATTCCGTTTTTCTTTCATTGTTTTGCCTTAAGCAAGTTGGTTCCCATCTTATCTGTATGCTTGAGATTCGTAAATTACAGCAGCTCGATACGAGCCATTAACTCAATTCCTATTCTAGACTCTTCACGCTGTTTATGGGTAGAAATTCTGAAGAGCATCCGAGTATATAGAGTTGTACGTATCTCTCAGTACATAAACATTGTCACCAGGTTTTCCATTGAACATATACTGGCCCTTCAGATTGGTTACTTTTGAATTAGTCGGGGCTGGCTTAGGCTTAGGCTTAAGTTGGGAGTATGAAGGCATGTTGTAGTTTGGTCGAGATGGTTGCATTACTGGTTGTGGAGGACCGTAACCGAAGGGATCGACAGGTGACATTTGTGGCACTTGTGGGTACCCAGGAGCGCCACTCCATTGATACACCCCTGTAGGCTTTCCATTAGATACGAAGTCTAAAGGTAAGTTAATGAATGGGTCTACTTGAGGTGGAATGCCTGGAGGCATCATTGGTCCCATCGCTGGCCCGAGAGTTGGTGGCTGGGAAACGTACCCCAAACCAGGGACAAACATATAAGGCGTGGGAGGCAGTCTGATATAGAAAATTGGTGAATTGTCGTACTGCAATGAATTTATATTATCGTTTTGATAACTTGCATCTCCATTTCCGTTTTTCTTTTTATTCTGTTGGCGACGCCTTGAAGGTATAGTCCTGGATAGATCTTCATCGAAATTTTCGTCGTTGACAGCAAAATTGACGTCATCATCGTCATCTTCAGAGTAGTCTAGGTTGGAAGAAAAGAACGAGGGGTAGTAACCAAATAAGTTTAGAGCTTTATTTCTCCTATTAGTAGAAGGAGGTTCTGGAGTAGTGGAGACTTCTTTGAATTCATCTTCAAGTTTGCTGTCGCGGCTTGAGACAGTTTCTTCTACAGGTGGTAAAGTAGCAGCGCGGGATCTTCTAAAACTAGGCGCACTGTGGCCTTGGATAACGAGGCCCAGGAACATCAGCGCTAGTAGCATTTCTCTTGAATACTCCATCTTATCAATCTGTAAAGAAGAGAAATATATTTTTAGCTAAATGAACATAATATATTTCCATTCAAGCTGTAAGGAGAATAAATAGTATTAATAAACCATAAACACTATAAGTGGCAAATGCTTAGTAGTTTCATTGATGGTAGCGTTAAATATTAATAAATTGGTAGGCAGTTAACGGGGCGTGGCAGTCAATAATTCTTTCTTGTCTAGTTTAAAAAAGGTATTGATAAAAAATAAGAAACCTCGGAAAGGTAGTTATTTACTTTTTTACAGAGCCGGGTTTAGCCTGCAATCATTTGTCATTTTCTCAGGAATAGCGCATTTACACATTGCGTGTATGTTGACACCATCACACATCATTTACCTACCTACTTCTCAAAATTTTACTGTCATTTATGTTTGTGTTCCAGATATATCTAATATTCTCTGCAGTAGATCTAATATTTATAAAAACCTTATATTCTCTATTAATCTAATATTTTATTTTAGTTTAGTTAATAAGACAAAAATACGTGTAAGAGGGTGTAATAATGTGCATGCATTAATTCACTGTTATCTCTTAGCTCTCAATCCACGTTTCCAGAAAATGTTTACCAACAAGAACACATTAACACTATAACAAGGCAATGTGAGATAGTTTAATGCCAGTTAAATGCAGCTTCTGGCAATTTGTTCAATTCAGTCATTATTTACCGCTTTATATTAAAAGGGCTATTTATTTAAATAGCTTTGGTATTTGTAATGAACTTAAAAAATAGTGGTGCTTTAATATTGCTTCATCAAGATGATTGACCCGTCAAAGATCAGGTATTACTTAGATAAATATGAGGAGATTAATGTACAATAAAATTGAAGCTTCTTAACATTAATATTTATTATATATATATGCATAATTTGCCGGCTGCCAACGTAATATTCATATCCAACATTGACAGGCTTGAAGATCGATCGACTGTCAGATAGTACACCATAAACAAATTATCTGTTAGCAATTTGTTATCAGCCAACTTTTTGTTCAGTGGCAAATAAATTTGTAAATTATTTTATGGACCTCATTTCCTTTGTTTTTAATAACTAAGTTTTTTTTTTATGTTAAAATGAAAAATTATTGTTATTGGCATACCATTGTAATGCCATTTGTCATATCAAAAAACAGCAAACATGAATTCTTGTTTTACCATAAGCTTACAACAATGTAACCAACCGTTTATGATAAATGTACAAAGTTGCTTGGCCTATTTATAAACAGTCAGTCATAAGTCCATCACCTAGAGAGTAAACAGGATACGCCTATAAATAAAATAAAAGAATAATACTCTCATGTTACATGTAGGTAATAGCGAGAAGTACTACAAGGTCGGTTCTTTACCCCACTCCGTTTATTGCCTGGTATATTACCATTACATTTTAGTTTAAATTAAATAAGTTTTTAGATATGATATATTAAATTAGAGAAATCTCATTCTGGGCAAAACATAAACATAAAGTAGTTTTATTATTTATCGTAGCTTATAGTTAATACTTAAAAAAAATACGATGTTTGTGGAGTGCTTCAGCAGAATGCATATTGATATGTATTCTCATATAAAATTTGAATGAATTAAATGAT
The DNA here is from genome assembly GCA_951216915.1 of Tetheella fluctuosa. Classification (NCBI taxonomy): domain Eukaryota; kingdom Metazoa; phylum Arthropoda; class Insecta; order Lepidoptera; family Drepanidae; genus Tetheella; species Tetheella fluctuosa. The sequence goes on from OX578224.1 coordinate 3,874,822, forward strand.
GCAAAAAGTAGAAATTGTATAGAATAATTATCTTGTTACAAATTTATAACCGCGTCTTTACTTGCTATCGTATATGTTCAAATTGTATTTAAATGATCAATTTTACTTTATTATTCCAATCCCTCTCGTACTATTAATCGATAGGTACCTACGAGTATGTGAAGTGATCTCAATTAGGATTACCTTTTACGACGATGCGTCGCCACTTCGATATGTTTTAATTGCATTTTTATATGAGCCGCATATCTATTTATGTCGTCTAATAAACTCAAATACATTCTTGTGCATGTTACAGAATAAAATGTTGTTTTACTGCTTCTCTTCTACGGATTGGAAAACACTGCCGAGTAAAATTCTGAAACTTTTGATGTTAAAAAAAATATTGTAACCCTGGGTTCATAAACTTAAAATATTCTAACTATTTCAAAGTTCATTGCACCTCATTTTTACTAACATAATAGTTTTAATATATTTTTTTAAAACACCAAATTGTTTTTTATTGTATCCTAACCTTTGCCCGCGGCTCGACCTATACATATAGAAGAGTTTTTGCCTCTGACTTGTTAAACTAAAATAGTCGCTGTTCAACTCTTTTAGTAAAACTAAGCATGGCCTAAATCTTTTTTCCAAGCATCCCTTAAATAGGTAACTAACGAATAAATATAAATTTGGATTGATCACACTAATCCTAACTATTATTATATTATAATATTATAAATGTGAAAGTGAGTTTGTTTATTTGTTTGTTACCTTTTCACGCCAAAACCGCTAAACCGATCTTGATGCAAATTTCATCATCGTACGCAGATAGCCTATAGTATGGAGAAGGACATTTTTCTCAGGAATGCGGGTGAAACCATGGGGGAGAGCTAGTATAAAGGCAAAAGTTTGTGAACTGACACCCTGGATTAATACATAGGCTACGGGAAAACAAAAGATCCCTCGGGAACTTGAGGCAGAAGCTAGTAATTAATAAAAAACAAAGTTTTTTGTAACTTACAACATTAATAAATAATTGCAAACAAATTTTTATTTTTATTTTGTAACTACATAAAAAGTTGATGAAAAGAGGTATTATTTATTACTAGCCCATAAAATAAAAACATCACATTTCGTAATGTTTTATTGGTCCATTTTCCTCAGCTTAGTTGACTGTCACTCGTCAATTACACTAAATTACGAGTCTCAGAAACAAATGACTACACTCATGTGATTCTATTCCAAAAGAAAGTGAGGACATTAAAATACAATTTACGATAATAATGTGGGAACGAAAGTGCAAAAAAATGTTGTGGCTATTTGCAAATTTCTTTTGGCAAATGTCGATTGTTCACAAAAATTTTGGATGATGCTTTCACATTTTTATAACTTACTAGATAAGTTAGTGATAGGCATAACACTGTCGTAACTAAAAAACTTTATTTATATGACAATGAAGCATTACAAATTGTTTTGCGAATAACTACTTAATAAAAATTGTAGACATAAGTATAACATAAACATTTATAGTTAAAGAAAGAAAGCTAAAAAGTAAACAAATTGTTTTAAAATCTATACTTATAATAATAATAATAATATTATAAAGCTGAAGAGTTTGTTTGTTTGAACGCGCTAATTTCAGGAACTACTGGTTCGATATCAAAAATTCTTTCAGTGTTGGATAGCCCATTTATCGAGAAGGCTATAGGCTACTTTTTATCCCGGGAAAACACAAGATCCCTGGGAAACGCGGGTGAAACCGCTGGGCGGAAGTAGTAAAATATACTTATGTATTATTTTTATGGTTTACTAAATTTTAATTATTTTAAAGGCGGTTAATTTTCTTTATTTTTCTCACTTAAAAATATTCAATTACTGTCAATATATTTCGTGTTGTCTTTCTATTAATTCTTATCAAATTAAGCTAAATAACTGCTTCTTATTGATTACAGGAAGTTTCACATCTTACATATTTTTATTGCCACTAAGTTACACTTATTACCCAACAACGTTACTGTATTTACTTTCGCTTTCCTTAACCACAACCATACATTGAATGTTCATGAAAATTACTTACGAAACCATAATTATCCCACATTCTATACGTACGTATTAAAATTAATACATGACGATCGTGTCGATATTATACTTATATTATCATTAATCTGCCCATCTAGCACTTAACGCTGAGGTTTATAGTTATACCAATTTGTATGCCATGTTTAGGGGGCAATCAAATTATAATACGCACTCATTCTTGTTACATTAAGTAACGTTAGGTCTGAAGAGCCACCGGCGCAGGCGCATCGGGCTTAAGCTTGTTATACACTGCTTGGTAAAATATTTCGAGCATTGTTTATAGTACTAGGTATAGTAGATGGATCCTTAGGTTTTGCTAATAATTCTCAGAATGAACTACTTATGTAAACTAAATTGGTATATTACTTTAATTAGCTTTGGTATCTAATAATTCTTAAGGACCACGAATAAAAGCTTCCTTATTTCCGTTAAAAAGAACCGTCAATATATTTTAAGCGATTATAAGTCGTACTAGGTAATGCTCGTAAAAAAATAATGACCTGAAATAGTTGGCATTTTATTAGGTGTGGTTAATACCAATAAATACCTTATGTTTTTTTTGCCGCTGTTAATGATTATCGTAACAGTTACGTTTTTGTAGACATTCGTATAATTATTCGTTATTTGTTTAACTGATTTGTTTTCTTTTGCTGATAAGAGACTACTTGCCATACTATAGCCGACCACGAGAGCCTCCCACCAGGTAGATAGGCGGCCGCGGCGGCTCAAGATATATAGGTCCTATATATGTATATATGAGCTATATATGTATATATGAGTCGACAGCCGATTGAGTGAACATCCCGGGAATATATAACGATGAAGATCCAAAAGGAATTCTCTCTTGCCTTTCTTCTATTACTCACCATTTGCTTCTCCTTTTCTAAGTTTTTCAGTCTCTAATCTAAAACTCGTCTACCCTATCAGACATTGGATGACATGAAAGTTTATCGTTTTTTTTTTCATTTGTCCATTAACATGTAAATTTTCATAAATATTCTACGATAAAAAATCTCAAAATTCATCCCCAAAGCATGAGAAATAGGGGATGGTAGTTTTACTAGCAATATATATTCTATCATACTTCCAATAAAAAAAATAGTAGGTAGGTACAAATAAAATATCCACCCACATATTTTCATTTCAAGTTTGTTTACCTCGATTTATATTACGATTCATGCCTATCGCATAATTTTGATTGAGTGTTGCCAATTCAATATTATTTTTAGCTTCAAGCGCAGTCCGTTTCAGTATTTTTTGTCATTGCCAATATATACCTGTCAAATGTGTTAATTATAGTCATCCATAATACGTTTGATATTATGCAGTGGTAAAAAGTATAATACCTACCTACACTGCCGATCTTAATTACACAAGATACTACGTTTATAACCACGATATATTTAATTGATTACTACAGCAGATCTTGTTTTGATCACCCATCCCATAGGACTATTGTATCAGAATAATAGAGAGCTAACCTACTTTGGTATTCTATAAGCTTGTTTGTTCCCACTCATCTCCGTAACGGCTGAACGGATTTGAATGAAATTTGGCACACAGACAGAATATATTTTGGATTAACATATAGAAGACTTTTTATACTAGGAAAACATAAGGTACTGCGGGAACGCGGGTGAAACCATGTGGCGGAAGCTAGTTTCCTATAAATAAGCAAAGTTGCTGATTGGGACGCTATTAGGGAAAGTTTATACTGAAGACAAACCCAACAAATCCTACTAATCTTATTTGGCCTCCCATTCTACGTAAATTGGACAGCTTTCCATTTCACCAGCTCATAAATCTTGGACTGCACCACAATAGCCGTCAAGTCCACCTTAACGGCAAATGTAAACACCGCATTACTGTATTACCGCATTACAGGGTTATTTGTGTCACCCCTCGTAAGTAGGGAAAGTTTGCGAGGCACGACAAGAAAACCAAGATGTGAGTTATATGTAAATTTGATCACCTATACACGCTAATGAAGAAATGCGTACATTTTAACGGTGTTTAAATTGGTATTTAAATAGTAGGTAATAAGAATTAATTCTAGAAAGATATAATAGTTGCAATTGACACTCCTGTAACAGAAGCTACTTTTCAGAATTAAAAAAGGAAAATACTTTATTTGTTATACGAACTGTAACTCAACTTTATTTATGATTTCGTTTTATCATGTAACGTTAACGCAAAAAAGGGAAAAAGGGCAATGGAAATTTTGCGTATTTAAAAATGAATTCTATTATAAATAAATAAATATTCTGGGACATTATTCCTCACACACGGCTATCTGACCCCAAACTAAGCAGAGCTTGTAATATGGAAACCAGATAACTGATATACTACATATACTACTTTTCTTTTGTAAATACATACATATATAGATAATTACACCCAGACACAGAAAAAACAGACATGTTCATGCACAAAAACAAATGTTTGTCCTGAGTGGGAATCGAACCCACGACCTGCAGCGTGATAGATAGGGTATCTTACCAACCACGCCAACCGGCTCGTCTTAAATTATCAAGTGTATGCTTCCCCCGCGGTTTCACCTACATTCCGGAGAGATCTAATGTGTTCTTGAGATAAAAAGTGTCCCATATTTTATTTCAGGGTACGATTATTACATTTACTAAGATATACATTTACACAACATTTCATTTTAATGGCCATCTTACCGTCCTTTGTGATAAAATATAGCATGGTAGAAAATATCTATTTCAGGCTCTACATGCAATTGCTTTCTCCTATAAAGATTTTGAAGTAGCTGACATATCAGCCCCATGCAGTGAATGTTTATGCTTCATAAATTTGCGCTTAATGTCTGTACCAGTGTGTATTTTTTAATATAAGTGCAGTAACATAACGCTGTTCACAGTTGCATTACAACATAATGCTACGACTTTATGATATATGTTGATTAGTTAGCAATAATGTACCTTAAAATAATTAACACATGCACGGTGGTAGGGCTACTTTATAGTACCCGCCTGGCTGGCTACCACCCTCAAGTTGAAAATCTGTCGCCAAACACCTATTGGTGTGTTCCGGCAGCTGCACTTGAGAGCCAGATCCTTCTAGGCTTTGTGTGCTTACCACCTTCGGCCACATCATCACCTACCATAGTGAGATTGTGGTCAAACACAAGCTTTTTAGCACTTTTTATAAAAAGTAAAAAAATAATAACTTAATACTTAATACGAGCTTTTCCCCGCGTTCCCGGTATAAAAATTAGTCTATTCTACTATTCAGAGCGGAAACGAATCAAAGACAATAAAAATCGGTCCAACCATTCTTGAGTTATAAATGGTCTAACTACCACGACTTTGTTTTATATTATAATAGTTAAATAGATAATTTAAAAAAGAACTCTGTTTTGCGTTATTACAATTATTTACAATACATGTTCAGAATCAAAACAATTATTTAAACTGCATAAATGTTCTTTAATTAATCAAACTTGTTAATCCTCCATTTATAGAACGGAACAAAATTATTAAGGCATGTTCTCAGTTCTACGTTTATTAGTTTAAACAAGTTGAAAATATGCTGAACTATAAAGTACTGCTATATAATCACATTCGTTGGTGGAGTTTTATTAAATTGTACAGTGTAGGCACTAAAGTTTATTATGAAAGTAATTGAGAAGGAACTTTTATTGCACGATAGTAAGATCTCGGATTAAAGTAAATTCGTATGTTTTTATACCGAATAATATTTTAAGTCAAGTTAAAGTTAATAGACAGATAGTAAGATACATCCTATTTCTACTATGTCCTATTTCCTACTATATATAATATTATAAATGTGAAAGTTTGGATGGATGAATGGTTGGCTCTTTTTTACCAACTCAATTACGCCAAAACGAAAAGATCGATAAATTAAAATTGACACAGATAGATAAATTATAGTCTGGAATAGAAACCGGGTAAAACCGAGTGGGAAGCTAGATAAACAAAAAAGGATACCTCATAATGTTACAATATGATAAAAATGTAAATACATACAAAAAACGCCTTATTCCAACGAACAAAAAATCATCAATCATTCAATGCACATAAATAGTTATTGTCCAATTAATAAAAACCTGAGATCAATGACATATAATGCTAGTATTAGTATAGATAATTTTTCTACAATCACAATAGTTCAATAACAAACACCTTTAAACAACAATCAAGTATGCACATAAATTTAAGATAAGCAATGTGTCCCAAATTATAACAAAAAGTGTGCGGTCATTACCACAAATAATTCGACAAGCTAAATATTATACTAATCTTTAAATGATATATAATCCGAGATCAATGGCACGTAATGATTGGCACTTTGTATTGATAACGACCAGTGGTTGGTCGCTTAATGAACTTAACCTGTAATCGGATCGATTTTGCAATGATTATAAATGTAAAAACATGTTGAACGGCCCACGCCCACTTTTTGGCACTCATTACTTAGCGCAGTTAAAAAACAAAAACTGTTTTAAAATTATATTTAAATTTTAATCTACATTTGCTATCTAATAACTACACTTAGGTACATCGTGTGTTTTTGTTAGGATTTTTGCAAGCATTAAAATAATTATTTATCATTACCTCAAATTAAGGAAGTTATTAGCTTTATAATGTGGTTTTAAAGTTTTTATTTGTTGTAATTATTTTGAATAAATCGTGAAAAGTCTAACCATGGCAAATTATATAATGAAACGTGCAACATTTGTTTGTAATAATTGAATTGGTATAATTTAAGATGTTCACGAATAATACAGGTGAAAATTGTGCAAAGGAGAAAAAAAAAAAACGTAGACAGCCTTATTTCTAAAGAAAAAGTATTTATGACGATTGGAAATAAAGCCTGAGAATAATAACAAAAAGGAAATCGCGCGAAAATAAAAAGATAAACGTAGGTAACTCAGCTCAAGCTATGTCTTCATTATCTGACAGTCTATAAAACGTACAAATGAAGTGTTAAAAACTTCAATTCGCCATAAAATCCAATTAAACAACTACCTCGGGGTAAAAACGTTAACACTAAGAATGGTGACCATTTCGACCCCTCATAAATTCTGTAATGACCGGACACAGACAGACAACTGTATGTTAGTCTAAAACCATTTATATACGTAGAACAAATTATTATCTGTATTAAAGGTTAACGCTAATTTGCTGGATTCAGTTGAAGGAGGCAATGGAGGCAATGCTTTGTCAAATGAGACAGGCCCATTTGCGGATAAATCGGGGTAATGAGTCTAGGTTTTCATTAGCTAGGGCTTGTATGTTCTAATGGGTATTCTTGTTATAGCGTATTCAGAATAAGGTATGTAGGTAGGTAAGGTATGTAAGTAGCTGCACTCTGGACATGTGCATACTTTACGAAAGCTAGTATACCTACTATATATTTAGTATATCTAGTCATAACAATTAGTTAAAATTTGCTTGTTCAGGTTATTATTTTTTATTTATATTTCTTGTTGTTATTATTTTTCATTGTTTATGATTATTATATTGCGTTGGAAATTGTTAAACGTTTAATGAAAAAAAGCCGACATTTCAGACTGTCAAAAAAAAAAGTATATATATAAAAAAAATGCAACCTAGCCTTCTAGCCGGTTCTTCTCAGTTGAAGGCATCTTCCGAACCCGTGGAAACTTCAGTAGTTTCGACGTTCATAAATACCCTTTTAGGGCCTAAATTGGATAAATGGCTTTGACGCAAAAATAGTTACTTTTTGTTCTGAGAAAAAATTAAAACATAATGCTATTGTATTTCTCAATTAATCGAAAGAACTATAAAAAAAATCCTAATAGAAAATAAAGAAAAAAATCTCCTTTCCTTGTGCATAGTATGCAAATACAGCAATTAAGACGTAAATACGCTCGTTCAATAAATATTTAATTACTATGAAGTATTCTGGATATTTACCGATTGGTGGAATGTTTGCAATCAGCCAATAGCATTGCGTTTATGATACAGAGAAATGGCATAATTGCAATTAACATTTTGTGCATAGCGAAATTTGCGTGCTTCCATGACGTATCATACATATACTGTTGCTGAAAAAAATATAGGTATTTTATGTAACGAGAAATGCAGGGCTGGTAAACCTTTGAACTTTCATAAGAAAATAAGTAGATTTGTTTTCTCTTACACACATTGACATATTTATAATAATCCCACTCTAATATAACATAGTTATGTAACTTACAAATAATAAAAAAAAAACTATTGAGCACATTCTCATTACATGATAATGTATCAAAAAAAAAAAAATGTAGGTACCTTTATTAAAATTAAAAAATAATATTTCTTTTGGATTCCTATAAAGTATCTTCGATTACGTACCATCTGCCGGCATCTGCTCTAGCCGGTTATGTCGCTTGAGCCAGCCTTTATCTATATATATTCTAAATACTTATCCAATTTATTAATTACTGGCAAATGCTATTTATCGTAGTAAAAGTCTAGCCCCAGGCAAGATAGCGTGAATAGCTTCAAGATCTGCTTACAATTTCCATAGCTCGATAGGAAAACTAGTATCGTACGAGAATTGATTATTAAATGAGTCATTGGTCCGATTAAATGCGCAAGCGCCGCGAGCTTCCACAATTATTTTCCCAAAGGTCGTAGACATAGAAGTTACATGTTTCATAATTGTAAAATGTATCATAATGTTTATTTTGATTAAGTTTTATATGTGCCAATAATGGAAAACGTCTGGACTGCGGGTTTTAATGCTTATTGGCCGTTATTAGAATTAGAATTACACTCAGACACGCTTTCTGTAGGTAACAAATCTTTCCTTCATTTGATTTACTCTACTCCAGCGTGACAGTGAATCTTGTAGGTACGTTTAAATGGAAAGTTATGCGAAAATATTTATGATGGTGATTTACGTATACCTTTGCTGTTTTCGTAATTGACACTTTAATCACTATTATATAAGATTAGTAGTTCCTTGTCGCTGTGAAATATGATTTTATACTGTATTTAACAATGCTTTCATTCTATAAATAATTTCCTTTAAGCATCGTCAATCCTTGTTCATGCAAATGATCTTGACGTTAACTAAAATCTTAACTTATACCTACCGTTTTTATACGTAAGAAGAAAATAAGGTAACAATATTGAATGAAAAATACTTATATGTAGTTACACAGGTTGTGGGTTCGATTTCAACCCAAACATAGTCACTAAGTTGTATAATATTTTAATAATAACACTTAGTGACTATGTTTGTTTGATAAAGTAACTAAATCAATAGGAAGCGATAAAGATACCAATGAAATTACTTAAAACGAACGAAACGAATGATTTTTTTTTGCTAAGTACCTACTCAAATATTAATAGAAGTAGATAATTATGTACTATACCTACTATACAAATATAGTATGACATAACTGGATAACTGATGAGACGCAAACAACTTCGCGTGCCTACAAAGTCTAGTTCAAGCCGTGGCAGGCGGTAGTAGACGCATGCGCAGGCAGGTAGCATGTGACATTACGTTATTTACGAATAAATTGCGCATAAATAAATATTAAGTACCCCTTGATCTGCCTCCATTGGTGATTAATTATTAGGTACTTTCATGCAAACGCATAAAAACTATTGAGCGTGTAAACGTTTTATTATTCTAAAAGTCAATAGTCGAAAGGCAATTAAATGGTGTCACGCAAAGGAAACCCACTGGAATTGGAGTACACGACACGAAGGTCAAACTAGCAGACAATAGATATATTATTAGTTATTAAGTCTTTAAAGTACCACGTTAATTTGTAACGAGTGAGGACATATCTGGCGAAACGTAAAGTTGAAAATCTTTCACACAGATTGTGGTCAAAAAGCAAACTTTTTTTTGCAAACAATGTTAAATTCATAGGATTTTCTTTCATTATGTATCTAAGCTTGAATATCTCTAATCAGTGACATATATAATGTTACCCGGATATTAATATCCTTATTTGTATGATAAGTTGATTACCAGACCTGTCATGGACCCAACACTAAAGAGCAATTAACAAGATCCGCAACTGTCAACAGGAAGGTGTCGCCCACAGTACAAATCATGTCTGCTATCAAAGATAGTCTAACTCTTACTGACGTCATTACTGCCTAACACCAGTCTATATTACTGTTAACGGGCTAGATAGAAGTAAGGCTACCATAGAAATAACCAAACTGTTGGTTAAAACGGAAAAACGAGGTATTCTTCATTAATGAAAATGACACGCTATGATAATTTAATTATGGAAAATGACAACTTTCCATGACTTTTTTCATTGATTTATCGATGAAATTTTTTTGATTTTAAATAATTGAAGTGATACACTGTAGGTAGGTAAATAACTAAGGAAAAAAATATCGCTTAGTTTTCAATTTGATATTTTTTTAAATTACAAATGAAAATATTAATAATTAATATAGTTAACTACAAACCAGAAGAAATAAGTACTTAGTAGGTAGAAAAAAATTTGCATAATAAAGACAGAAATAGTGTAAAGAAATGTCACACAAACTTAAAGTATCATAAAAGTCAAAGTCAAAAGTCAAAGTCAAAGCCATTTATTCAGGTTAGGCCCTAGGAGGGCACTTATGAAGGTCGAATTTACTGAAGTTACCACCGGTTCGGAAATCAGCCTTCAACTGAGAAGAACCGGCAAGAAACTCAGCAAGGTTACATTTTTTTATATATATTTCTTTTTATATTCTGACTATTGGCTATATTATTTTTTTCAATAACAGCAAAATGTACAATACAATATACAATTAAAACAAAAAGAACATAAACACAGATATATTGTAAAGAAATGTTGCAGAAACTTACAAAACTTCTAAAATTACATTGAAAAATATGGCATGGCATGCTTAAGCGCAAGATGTGTGATATAATAGTACACTTATTACTGCTCCCTGTCTTGAAGGCATAACGTGTGAGTTTATAAAGTAAGGTTGTATTAGCTGTCGAGTAACCGGAGGAAATAATCATGTAGCGCCTATCAGCGGTGAAGATGAACTCTTACTACCTGTCTTATTAATATTAATTATGCTGGAATACTTATCATGTTGTGTAAACATACTTTAAAATACAATTTTTTATTGATTAATAAAACGAATTTACATAAATAATTTTATCTAATATTTTTTTATATAGTATAGGCTTGTTTTTGATGATATGGCTGAAAGTGGTAAGCACACAAAGTCTAGAAGGAACTGGCTATCAAGTGCAGCTGCTGGAACCCACCGTTAGTACCACCATAGCCAGCTAACTGTACTATGGTTTCCTCACGATGTTTTCCTTCACCGGCAGCTCATGCTCATTGTAGGATTCGAACCCACGACCTTTGCCGCGATATCCGACTTCACTACCACTGAGGTATCATTCCCAACAACGTTTGGCTGTTATATTCATTAATGTTTTAAGAGTTTAAGTCACGAGGACAAACAGGCAAACGGTCTACCTGATGGTAATTGTAAAAAAAGATGAACAAAAAAAACATCCAGGAGGGAAAACTAGTACAAAATAACGTTGTCAACAGAGATTATTAACAACCGCAACAACTGATTTACAATTCCACACCATAACTATCGAATATCACCCAAGAATAACCCATTGTATATAACGTCCTAATGTCAACGTTCCACTTTAAAAGGTTCTTGCTGCTTTATAAGGTTTCGTTTATAGAAGGTGTTAGGAAGCCTATCGATAGTCGCATCTGAACGGGCCAAGTAGATTCATGGTAGGGGACCATAGAAACAGTTGAGGCAGGCCTGGTATAAAGCGGTTTAGGTGGAATGCAGCCACTAGCCTACTGCGATAACCTTGAGCTTAGGTAGCTGTGGTTATAAGCAGGAGCGATTTTAAAATCAGAAGTAAATAATTATAAATTATTTATTTAATCTTCTCCTACATATAAAATGGTAGACTGACTGACTAGGTCATATATATACGCACAGCCCAAACCGCTGGACTAAGAAATTTCAAATTATAGGGTGTCGACATCCACTATGGAAGGATTGTTGAAAATTCATTGGGGGTAAAATAAGGTTTCGCGGGTGAAACCGTTTGGCAGAAGGCTAGTTTGCAATTTTTAAGGTTATTCTGACATTAGTGTTTGTAGAACGATAATATATTATAGGATATCCATTGTACTACTGAAAATAGATCTATAGATCTACCATGCATGCATAGTCCTGTTATTTACTGCTCGTTTTTTTTTTATCGAAGTTGTTATTTTTATGCCATCATAAAAGTCTCATTAAAACAAACAATTTTCCACAATTATCTCCCAATACATTACACTTAACAGTTTCACAAATTAAAAAAATATATTATCTCATAATCTTTCCGCTTCGCTCTACAGCGTGTTCTATGTATAACAACCACAATATCACGGCAACCTGACCGTTGCAGAATAATATCAGTTGAATAAATCCAAGAGCGAACGGAGAAGCTAAATCAACTTAGACTTAAGTTTACTAGCGTTAGTGGTAGCTGATGAGGCTCGTTTCTACGGTACTTCAGTTAGCTTGTCATGCTCATTTGTAACTGTGGTATTTGGACTTTAAAATAAACTGTAAACTGTCGATACTTTTTTAATTTTCTTTAAAGGGTAGTACGTGATGGAATCTATATGCTGTATAGAGTCATTCATATATTACTAGAAGTCACTGGAAGATTTTTTTGTAAAATTAGCAACATACCTACAAATAACCTATACCTATCTAAATTACCATAAGCCACATGATTTATTTACAAATATATATTTTTTAAATTTATTTGTTCATTTATTTAAAATTTCATAAAAATATTTTGCTAATACAGTCTTAAGCCTTCATCATCCTTAAATAACCACGACAGACTTTTGAAGACGTCGAACGCAATCTAATGCTAGTTACTAATGGCCAGCATCAGCATTAGCACTGATTAACACTGACACTAAATAGATAAATTACACCATCCTTGAAGTTGTGTGATCAAATTTTGGACTGCTGTCGATTAGAACTTTTGATAAAGGAAAATAATAATAATATGTATTACGATGAAAACATTAACAAAAAGCCTGAAATTGAATGGCTTTTTTTTATACTTTATATTGGCTTGTGTTTGACCGCAATCTCACTATGTTGTGATGATGTGGCCGACGGTGGTAAGCACACAAAGCCTAGAAGGAACTGGCTCTCAAGTGCAGCTGCCGGAACACACTATTAGGTGTTTGGCAACAGATTTTCAACTTGAGGGTGGTAGCCAGCCAGGAGGGTACTACAAAGTACCCTACCACCGTGCTATGGTTTCCTCACGATGTTTTCCTTCACCGAAAACTCAAGCTCATTGTAGGAACCCACGACCTTCGCCGTGGCATGCGACGTCACTACCACTGAGCTATCATCGCCTTAAGCATCAGTTTTTTTTGGCAGCTGAACGTAATTGTCATCACCTGGTTTAACTTTTAGCCACTCGTGTTTGCTCTTATTATTATAAATATAAACTTGTTTGGTTTACTATTTTCAATTAAATTTTTCTTGTTTATTTTTATTTTTATTTGGTAATTTATTTTAGTTTTAGCGTTTGAAACACATTGTTGCAAAAATAGTCAGATATTAAAATACCCATATAAAAAAATTTCCTCGTTGAGATTTTCGAAGCAGTGGTAAATACACTAAATTTGACCTTCATGTCTACTTTCGTAGGGCCTAAACTGAATAAATGGCATTGACTTTTACTTTGAAAAAAAAAAACCCCATAAATATGTAAAAAAACTCTGGTTCAGAAGTAACATGGTCCTTCTGTACCAATTTATTTAGTGCTGCCCTGTCTGCGCTTACGCATCGCCTAGTGATAAATTCACAAGCGCACTGAGAGATTAATAATGACAAATCGGAGTAAGTAATAACATAGTTTGTAGATGGTTGCGCTTAAGGGTCTTACAACATGCATGGGGCAAAGATCTATGAAGATTATGAGATATAGAGTTATCTTAGGAAATAGCTGCAGTGTGGTTTTGATAGCGAGTTGTAGTGTTATCCTAACTATATAATATAGAAATTAAAAAAATACGCTTGTCTTAGTTCTAATTTTTTGTTCATGCCATTCGCAGTGGAAACCATGGGTCCGTGGGGGTTCGAGGCTCGCCATAATATTTTAATGTGGGTGAAACCGCTGGGCACAGTTAGTAAACTATTAAAAATTAAGATTTTTATACCCATATTTGTTGAAGTAAGCGAAAAAAATGTTTAGGGTAAAAAAGACGTGACGTTGAGCAGACATTGGGAGCCAAAGTCAAAGCCATTTATTCAGTTTAGGCCCTGAACGTCGAAGCTACTGAAGCTACCACCGGTTCAGAAATCGCCTTCAACTGAGAAGAACCAGCAAGAAACTCAGCAAGATTACATTTTTATAAATTTTTTTTGGACAGTCTGAAAATTTTGGCATTTTTCCCATTAAATGTATAACAATTTCTAAAGTAATATAAAACGCATAACAAATGAAAAAAAAAGCCAATATTCGTTTTGCTGAAAATATGGTTGATATCAAAATCTGTTTATTTTGAATATCCACCAGTTTTTGGCAAATTTCATATGCTAACTTGAAACAGAAGACGCGAGAATCGGCACTCAGGCCAAGAAATGAACCCACTCTCTCACATGGTAGGTGGTTGTGTCACTGAAACACGACTTCATAACAAAATATGTAAAACAAATTATTCTCTACAAAGCTAAGGCGTGAGTTTTCACATCCATATCGATTTCAGATAATGAAATAGATACGAAATGGAATCCATAACTTATAAGTATCAATAAATTGTTGATTATGTTTAGATAGCTGATTGTAAATCTAGGTATTCAACTGTTCATAATATTGTATAGAATAATATGGTTTCTATTATTTATATTTGTCCGTAAACTCATCGAGGCTTTTATAGAGACTGGAGGAGGGGGGGGAGAGGCATCCAAAGGGGAAACACTACCTATTGTTTTCTATATATTATAGATTGTATTATGTATGTTTGTTGTAAATATATAAATAAATTATAATGAGAAAAAGTATATTTAAAAGATCATTGTGATATTTAATGATAGAAAGTAGATATCTGGCTCAATCTGGCTTCACTTACTTCAGGCTAACTAGGCAATTTAACAAGCATAGTATTTTAAATCTTCAGTTTTTTTTACTAAATTTTTCTTGATTCTAAGATTTCTAAAGAAGAAACCAACAAAAGAATTAATTACATAAAATAAATTTATTGCAGAAACGCGTTGAACTCTTTTACAAGACCATTAGTTGTCGGAGATTTCAACAAGTGTTTTTCATCTTTGAGCCTATAAGCCTAAGTTTAAACAAAAGTATATGCGAGTCATTATTATCTCTTAAAACCCAATGTGTAGTTAGACTAAATTGGCTATAAAGTATAAAATAGACAATTTTAATTGCTATTAACGTCGATCAATTTATTGATCCGAGATTGCTGTTTGATCTGCAAACAGACGAGAAAGGTATTGCAGAATTAGTTATGGTATTAAAGGTAAGCATTTTAGAAAACAAATTGGATAAATAACGTTTTGTTTACATTCAGAACCTCTGACATGTTTATATATAAATAGCTATTTGTACAAATTAGCTTTCAAAACTGAAACAATAGATGGCTTTTATACAAACGCTAACATTTAGTACTAAGTAACGTAGTCATACCTAATGGAAATGAAAACTAATGGAAACCAAGTACATCATTATATTGGTTGTTACAAATAAAAAAGAAACCGTTCAACGTCATGGGCCCGTGGAGAAATAATTTTGTTTTATTATACCATAATCATAATAATTCTTTTGTTATCCAATTTGAGTTCATAAAATTAACAATAACAGTTTATTATATTAAATAAAAGCATGGCGTTTCACCTACATCTCATGTGTTTAGAAAGCATGACGCGGACAATTAATTTGACATATTATTTGATCGTGACACGATGATATCTGTAGCAACTTTTTTTTATAATACCACATCTTGGGCGAGCTCTGTGACTATCCGTGTTTGTCATCTACGTGCTAGTGATTAATTACTATGAGAAATGTGAGATACCGGAATAAATAATTAATCTAACGCTGTTTTTGTGTGGAAAGGTTCATAAATTACTTTAAAATTATACGTCCCTAATTAAAGGGCTTGAAATTATGCTAATAGTACTAACAACTTGGTTTTACAATTTTGAGTAATTGCACGCTGAGAGTGAATGGTAATGACAGAGTGTTTTATGGTTAGAAATATAATTTTAAATAATTAAAGGTTTATGCTCGAGTGTTACTGGTTTACTAAGTAGGTTTAAAATTACATTCAAGAAGTTATATTCTAGCTAAAAAGAAACGTAAAGAAGCGTTTTTTTTTATATAAGGTTGCGTTTGGTTTCAGACTCACTCTAGGATGAGTGAAAAGAAAATGGTGTCCAAATTATAGGTGTCGGGAAACGCAAACGCCGGTACTTATACCTATATTGTTTTTAACTATAATTATTATTATTATATTGTAGCTATATTAAGAACTTGTTATTATTATTAAAAAATACATTTTATTATCACTTTATTTTGTTATTTTTCTTTTTGTTTTTAATTATATAGCCGAAACAGTCAGATCATAAATAAATGTAACGTTACTGAGTTTCTTGCCGGTTCTTCTCTGCCTAATCTGAATAAATGGCCTAGACTTTGACATTGAATAGATTAGGATTTTGATCTCAAGGTATCATGTGTGATGATATGGCCAAAGATGGTTAACATACAAAGCCTACAAGCATTATAAAACACATTGGTACACCTACAAAGTATCTTACCATGCTAAACCTTGTATTTTACGCTGTACATAAATATACTGTACATTAGTATAGCGATAAAATTAGGATACCTTATAATGATTTTATGAATAAGTTTTACTGCTTGTTTATTTATTCTTTGTTCCACTTTTAAAAAAGCAGAAACTTAATGTATTATCGATTTTGTCATTACCATTGCAACATTACATAAATGGTGGTGATAAAAAACATTGTAATGAACTTAATTAATGTATGTATCTCGTGTTTTTGACCAATAACGTGACAGTAATTATACATTCTCTTCATAATGATTGGTTCTTGTCGCGTTTACAACGAGTTTCCTCGATAAAGTTTAAAAATAACTCACTAATAATTAGTGTTGCACTTGAACTGTGAGGATTATAATCAACGAGCTCTATTCAGTTTAGATAACCAGTTAGTTTGATATATAAAAGCGATAACAAAGTATAACTATAAAGTCTAGAAAACTAGTTCTTTAGCATAATAATTGATAAGCTAAATGAGCAACCATTTTTATAACTAATCACATTCAATGCACTTACAGAAAATTAATATTTAAATCATATGTCCAACAACACAGCCTTTGATTTTAAATTGAAATAATACATGATTTATTTAGCATTTACCATGATTCAGCAACCCTACGCTGCTTATATTTTGACATTTAAATAATTCACTCGTTCATTTCATTCAACCTGAATATGGTCGTAAATATTGTCAATGAATGTATTCGTTATCGATTAAATCGGAGTTTACCTTTTATTCTCAATGCGGATGTCCTTCGAATAGCAGGGAAGCTTGCAATATCTCAATGGACCTGCAAAAAGCATATTTTACCGTTAGATTTTATACACGAGCCTTCTGTATTACTGTTCCCAGTAGTACGGGATCATTCATTCTTGTGATTCATATGACGTTATGAAACTGTACGTCTGTGACTAATCAATGTAATCGTAATCGTAGTATTTTATTACATAATTAATGTGTGGTCAATTGATTTGTGGTATGATTGTATTGGATTGTATATTCCTAAACTAGCCTGCTACCCCGCGGTTTCATCAGTGATCCCTTATTTTACCCACTTAGGGATTGAATTTCGAAAAATCCTTATTCCTTGTCTACATCATACAGGGTATAAAATTTCAGCTTTCTAGCTCCAAGAGTTTGGGTTGGGTCAGTCAGAAAATGAGTCAGGATTTTTTTTTATATGTATAGATGTCAATCAATGAAACGTGGAGTATTTATCGAGGCTGAAAATTTACGTTTTTGATAATGAAAAACTACAAATCCAAGAGCATTATTTTATAATAGTGCAATAACAAAAATTAAATAATGATTTAGGGCGATCATGGCTCACTGGTGATCATTAAATAAATAAATAAAAACATCGCGAGGAAATTTAGCAAATTCGAGAAGAAAAGGCATGTAAAGGCATGTGAAGTCAAAGGCGGGTGTAAAGGCATGTGAAGTCCACCTATCTGCATTAGTCCCGTGTGGTGTTCTATGGTCATCGTCTCCTCGTTGTTAGAGAAGGGTTGAGTCCCTTCAGTGGGGATCCATAAAAGCTGGTGATGATTTTAACATTCCAATGTTTATAAATATATTAACAATGAAATTAATTAAATAAACTTTCACAAAATAAATATTCAAAAGAAGACGATCTTACAAAATAAATTGTTGTTGCTAAATTATTCGTCTAATAATTTTTAATATCACTTACTTATTATTTTTTTTTATATTAGTTTTAGTAACTCATAACAACTAGTGCCTATATTATAAATAGACAAATAATAATATCGTTTATATTTTTTTCTCAATTTAAATTGGAATGTAGCGTATTATTAGTACCTCATAATACGCACCAATACAAACGGTCAATAAACGTAACCAACAACTTTTTGCCCAATACTAACTGCCAATCATATCCTCAGGTTTATTGATTACGGACATTTATTTATAAGAAACGTAACCATGTAACTATTTATCAAGAAATACCTACGCAAAATCTACCGTTAACCAATCTGTCGATAATTTCCTTATTATATATACCAATTACTTTTAATATGTTAGAGTATGCGGTGATTTTTGTGTGTGTGGTCCTTAAGTATAGTTATCTTAAAAAAGTATAATGATAGTTAAATAACCAATTTATTTGGTGCTACGACGTTTAATTGAAAAAAGTACCTACCTCTTAAATTGGGCATGTTGCCACCCCTTAAACTTACCAATATCAATTTTAACTTTATTATCTAATATGTTAACATTCGTTTTAGTTTGACAGCTGTCAACAAGATGATTTTAAAATCATATTGTAACTAGATCTATGCTAGAAATTCAAGTTACTTACCCCGATATTTCAATGGCCAGATAAACGTTATCTGGCTGTTAATTTGAAATTAGAACAGTTTTATATGGACTTATTCAGAGGCAAATGTTCAGCGATTGAAAAATCGGCCCTTAAATTACTTATGTGTCTCAAATATATTGTTTAACCCTCCTGGGATTGCAATTAACTACAGGGGATGGTGACCACTTACCATAAGGTGTACCGACTGCTTGTAAAAAAAAATACTAAATGCTCAGAACCATTTCATTACTAACCTCTTTAAAATATGATACGCTTTATGACTGTGTTCGTATCACTACTATAATACTGATCTTGCAAACAGGATTCAGTACATATCCTGCATAATAAAGCTTGGTTATAACAAACAAATTAATATTTTGTAAGATAACAAGCTCTACATCTCGTATTTTACAATTTTACAACAGCACACGTGTTATTATGTACAATTCTCTTTGGTTATAAAACTATCGTCATTTATGCGTTGCTTCCGTTGTGCACTCGTTAGCAAAGAAGCGGCGCTTGCGCATATCATGATCTAATCACATTTATGTATGAACAGATAATATTAATATTTATTACGATGTGTAAATGCAATATTTGACCTTGCAACTTTCTCTATTACATATAAGATGGCGATAATTGAGCATAAACGGTATATTAGGTAGGTTATGTAGGTATAATTTTGTAATAACCAATTATGTATTTAACTGCTCAATCAACATGTAGGGAAGTATAATAGTTAGAGATCAGAAGGGAAGTGAAGGGTGTTAGCTTGATGGCATAATAGCATTATGATGAGTAATCATAGCCAACGAGTTATGGGCAGGAGTTTACAATGTGAATAAAACTTTTGTATAGAGCAGACGCTTTTCTAAATCGCGTAATAGTTTTGTACAATTTATTAATTGATTATCCATTATTAGTAAAACCTGTATTTTTTTTAAGGACAATGGATAATATTTTTTTTAGGATACCTAGCTAAGATACAACATAGACATTTGACTAAGATTTTTTTATTTTGTTTTAAAACAAATCCATTTAATTTATTATTACAACACTATCGATTTCATGACTTGATTAACTATTTTTTCTAGGAATCAAACAAATCTATTTTGTGAGTTACAGTTACAGGCGTGAAAAAGTATCGAACACACGCAGCGAAATCAATTATCTAATAAATAAATGTAGATAATTAACTGGAACACGATTAATAAGATTCTACATCTCGCTCTTTCACTTGCTCTTGCTGAACTTTTTTTATTGTTTAAAAAATGAAAGTGGCTTGAGGAAAATTATGTGCAACTAGCTTCCGCCCCGCGGTTTCACCCGCGTTCCCGAGGGTAAGAACCCTCGGCTCTGGCACAGATATAGATTATAGTCTAATAGATTATAATATAATCTATATCTGTGCCAAATTTCATCCAAATCCGTTCAGCAGTTTTTGCGTGAAAGAGTAACAAACATCCATACTCACAAACTTTCGCATTTATAATATTAGTAGGATATACTAGCTTTCACCCACGGTCCCGAGGGTTCTTATATTTTCCCGGGATAAAAAGTAGCTTATGTGATATTCCAGACTATAATCTATCTTTGTGCAAAATTTCATACAAATCCGTTCACCCGTTCTGCCGTGATTGAGTAACAAACATCCATCCATCCAAACTTTCACATTTATAATATTAGTTAGGATAAGTACCTGTGTGACCGCTAAGCTAAGCTCGGTATTTTTTTTAAACGACGTTTTCTAAAAATGAATCTTAGCTAGATCGATTTATCGCCCCCGAAACCCCCTGCATACTAAACTTCATGAAAATCATTGGAGCCGTTTCCGAGATTCAGATTATATATTTATATAGGTATATACAAGAATTGCTCGTTTAAAGGTATTAGATAGATAGTAGGATATAAGTAGGATATACATATATTAATAGCCTCGAAATAAAGTTAGTCTATGAGCTTTGGCATTTGACCAAACTCGTGGCGACAGATTTTTTAGTTTCTCCTCTGCCAATTTACTTACATACAGCTAGTATCCTGCGGTTTTACCCGTGTTCCCGGGTAAAGTCTATAATATTTCTCAATAAATCTACTATTTAACCCAAAAAGAATTACTCAAATCTTATCCCCTTCGACCACATCATCATATAGGTACTATTGTGACATTATGATTAAAGAAAAACAGATAAATCAAACGCGAATAATGAGTACAGTTTTACTCAAACTTGTCTATTAAACGTGTGTGGTCTCTACGCCCAACTATTCCAAACAAATCTTGAAGCACGCAAATCTAGTACCAATCTAAACCCAAGCGCAATCTATTCAGATAAGAGAAGGATAAATCTTACAGGTTCGGTACTAGACATCCATTAGTGGTTGCCAGTGGGTTTACAATGGGTATCGAATGTATTGATATCAAGCGGTCTGCGAGGAATATTTTAACTGTTCTATTGGAATTTTCAATTTGGTACAGTGTCTTCCGGTTAGCGCATACATAATGCAATATTCAATTGCAAAACAGTTGGTATACGTGAGTATATTTTGCTTTTAGTGACATGCACTCTAAACATAAACTTGTGACCTCTGCTTATAGACTCCATAAATGTATGATTTTTTGGGACTGTGTACCCATTTCTTTAATAAAACATCTCCTGCACTTTTAAGTTTGCATTTACATAAATTTATGAAAGGATGAAGTTTGTTTTAATACACAAGGTTGAATATTTAATTGACGACAATGCTTGGATGTAGTGGTCGCTCTTGCAGGATACATCTTATGCAATAAATCTAAGTTTGTTTTGAAAAGAGTAATTACGTTATTGCTGAGTTTACTACCAGGTAAAAAATTAAAATTTAATTTAACTGGCAATTTAAGTGCCTGTGAAAATAGGCCTCATTTAAAATATATTATAACACGAATATGAATTACATCAGTTGAAATCTACCATCAAATCTTAATTTATAGCTCTACAATATTTACTCTATTCAAGACATATTCAAGTGAACTCCAGCTTCTCGTTTTAAATCGAATTCGTAATTATGACGTTCTAAAACCTTAATCCTCGATCGAGTAACGGTTTCACAGGAGATTGGGAAGTGGACAACCATGGTAAGGTGACTCTAATTGCAATATTTACATTTAAATTGAGCGTGCTTTCTCTGTCGGGTGTTGTTGGAACTCTAAAGCCGATGTTAACACGGCTACTGAGCACGCGAGCCTTTCGACTTAAGATTTATAGTCGCCGATTCGGTGCGGATTTGGAATAGGGGCACAGTTAATAGAAAATCTATTGGTGTATTATCATAGGGTTTAAAGGAGAAAATACAATATTTTTGATGATAATTTTGTAGTGAGAATTTTAGTTTATTTGTTCATTTTCGCACGCAAAAACGTGGGAATTCATTTTCTAAACAATAAAATGAATAAAAATTTGTTATTTGTAAAATTTAACAAGAAAACAAGAAATAAATTAATATCATAGCCCAGGAGCTTGTCACGAGATTAATATCCACATTAAGTTTTAATGTAGGTAAGGCGTCAACATTTTATACAGCTGCCGGCATATATATCATCGATCGGACTTTATTATTAAACAGCGAGTAATAACTAGATTAATGCTGTAGTAAATTGTAACCGGAGGGAAGTCTTATGGGTATACGAATATTTTATCTTTGACAGGTTGATTTCTGATAGGTGTCTATTAAGCTACAAAAGTGGAGATTCAAGATTGTTTGAAAATAGCTGATGGTTAACTATATTGAAATAAATCCGGTGTTGCCGACAGGGCCAGTTAAGGTTCACAAACAGCATGTTCAAGCAAAAGAATGTTCGTACATTATTATTAATGTACTTATATAATTATAATAATATATATATGTATTTTTCAATAATTAACCATATTATAGTAGTCATAATTATTGTTTATTATAGTTATGTTATTGTATAAATTTTTATTTTTTATTTTTATTATTATTTTTATTTTTTATTATGAGTTATCTATGCATTTATGTATACTTAATAAGTAGTAAAATTTATCTTTTATCTGTATTTCTTTTTCATCTACCGTTTCTTTCGTCCGTGCATCACCGGTGGCTTCAGCCGAAAACCAGCGCTGTAGTTTCTGCAGCACATGCTGAGCTGGAGCCGTTTGGGCCCAACTTGGTAGAACAATGCATCAATACCTATTGTATATTATATTGTATGTTTTGTATTGTTATGTGTTGTGCTATTTTGTTGTGTCTAATAAATGTATCTTTCTTTCTTTCTTTCTTTTTACATGTTATGAGTCATCATCACAATCCGTACAGCCGTTATGACGTAATTGAGTAACAAAAAACAGCATAAATATGTATATAAACAAACGCATTTATGCTTTTTGAGGTGCATCCGCATAGCTTCATGGGCATCTAAACATCAACTAAAGCTGCCGCTGAAAATTAGCGTAGTGTGTTTATGCCGCAAATATATTGCTGAGCGGTTACCCTTTTAAGACAGTTTTTATATAAATTAAGTTACTAAAATCTACACTATTTTTTAGGTATAAACATTATATACAGTACAATAAAAGATTATTATTCTTATTACATTTTATCTACCTCCTAATATAATAAATGAGAAGAGTTTTCTCATAGACTCCAATCTCTGGAACTACCAGACGGTTTTGAAATATTATTTATGCATTTGGTAGTCCAATTCTTGAGGTAAGTTATGGGCTATTTTTAACCTTGGAATGAGGGTGGAACCGCGGGGAACAACTACTTCTAATATACTAAAGTAAAATTTTCGTACCGAGACCAAGAGCATAAGGATTTATTATGCACGTATTTGGTACAATGTCGCACGGACCGGCAAGGAGTCTAAATATCCTAACTGCCACGCCACAGGTCGTGGGTTCGATTTCTCCCAGGCTGTGACCTTGTTTATTATAAGTCGTACTTAAACATCAGATAATTCGAAATTGTCATATATTTGAACGACACACACGTCTGATTAAATATTGACGAACAAGGGCCTTATTGTTTCCTAAATTAATTTATCATAGAAGATTAATTTTAACTCAACTTAATACAAAGTTTCTCACAAGAGTATAACAAGGAGATGTAAATCGCTTGCAAATGAAGCAATTGGTAGCTGTTCAATGATCAATTTGCTCGTATTAATATTACAAATGCCTTTTTCAATTAACTCCTACATATTTGGGTTAAGTCGTGAACTGTGAGCGATGCTAGCCAGTAACTAGCTAGAGTCTGTACTAATGAAACTGTTCGGTATACTGTCGTTATGGTTAACAACGTTCATTAGTAGCGGTAGATTGCAAAAATATTGCATATTAGTTGTGTTTAAAGATAGTATCGATACGGTAAAATATTTATTGGGAGGTTTGCTAGATACATATTTTAAGGCTATGATAGCAAATTAATAATGGCAAATGTTGTAGCTTCGAATTCGCGATGTTTTCTTTCACAGAAAGCTCAAGCACCGTAAGCTCATAGCACGGTGATAAAGTACTATGTAGTAGGTAACTTCCTGGTTGGCTACCACCCTCTAGTCGAAAATCTGTCGCCACACACCTACGCACCGTTTCGGCAGCTTCACTTATTTTTTGCTTAATAGTAAAAAAAGAGATTGATCTGGATGCTTTCCGTTTGGTCACAAGTATGGTGGTATTTAACAATAACTAATAATTCTACATTTGTTTCTAAAGTTTGTGTATTTGTATGTTTGTTTTCATCACGCATACAAACTTGAATGAATTTGTGTGAAACTTGGCATAGAGATAAATCATATCCTGTTATATAAAAATATTTTTAACAAAAAAAACATAAAATCCCACGAGAACGTGGATAAAACTGTGGAGCGGAATATAAGGAAAGGAATTATTATTGTAACAACTATAAGGAAACAATAAGGATGTCCAAATGATATGGGAAGTATGTGATGGAATATCCATACATTTCGAGGTAACAGAAATATAATGTAATTTATATAATTTCATGCACATTGTTAAAATGAGATAGAGTATTTTTAAAGGACATCAACAACGATGAATGGCGAACACTAACTTATGGGGTTATTACACCATTTTTAATTCAATGTAAACATATAAAACACGTGCAAATTGAAACTTTAGCAGCAAGTTTTAAAGCTCAAAATTATATGTAATATTCTTATAAGGGTACCTAATTGAATTATTCATTAACAAGCATCCCGTGGACACCTGTGGATATAATATTTACAAAATTATTCACGATATTTATCATAATATAGTATAAGGTGGTCAGATCTTAACAGAGTTATGGTCTAAATTTAAATATAGTTAACAAATAAAAAAACAAAACTATTGTTTTTTTAGCACATGTGTATTTAGGAATCGTAATCGCTTAAACAGGGTTATTACCTTTCATTTCCGCCCCCGGTTTCACCCACGATCCTCTATTTTACCCCATCAGAAATTGAATTTAAAATACCTTTCCATAGTTGATGACTATGTGGAAGTAATTTTTTATAATTTATAGACCTAGTGGTTTGAGTTGTGCTTTGATCTATCAGTCTCAAATATACAGTTAGACAGTAACAAATATAATTTTAAATGGCGATTAACATTTCTAGAAACTGGGGGTATGTCTACGAGACTATTTTTAGGTAACTAGTGCGAAGAAAAGAAAACTACTCATAAGCTGGATTATTTCCGCAGAAAACCAGAAAGGAAGTGTACTCCATAATAAATTAATGATACTGTTCTTTATTGTCAGAGTTGCACAACGATTTCGAAAGTATTGAATTCGAGATGCACAATATTCATCCCACGCTACAAAATTATTGTTTCTAAATCGAAATCATTTTCTAAGCGATTACAATGAATCGATTTTATCATCGATAACAGTACTTAAATATAAACACCTGTTATCATTCCGAGTAAAAACCGTAAATTTTCCATCGTACCTTTTTCAATTGGTACATTGGTACAGTAGATAGTGTTTGGGGCACAGTGGAAAGCTGCTTTATACTTGTCATATTGCTTTTCTTATTGCTAAAACTACTACACACATACGAACAATGTAAACTAATAACAGCACTGCTATAAATTAAAATTATATTACCTCTATCTTGAGACCTGTCAGTGCTAGATCATCAAATTTCATGAGAATCGTTTGATTAAAGGTATAAGATACTACTTTAGCTGTTATATTTTATTATTTATTTAGTTTAAATAAAGAACGCGCCAAAGTGAAACAATAATGACGCAGATTATTAAATAGTTCTCATTCCCAGGTATTTTAAACAGCTTTATATTATTCAATCAAGATAACCCAAGCATTAGTGACACCATTCATTTTGTTAAATCACTCACGTCATCTAAATTTATTGCGGGAAAATTAAATATAAAGAGGGTGTGAATTATTTTTAATGAGAGTTAAGTTGCATGTATTGGAAAGCGTTCGCCACCTGGCGCTCGCCGACGAGATGTGCCGATCATATCATCATACTTCAGTCGTCATTCAATCTAGGACCACAGAGTAGGTTATAATGGTAGAGAACTTAAAAAAAAACTTATATGAAATTGTAATTCAAATTTATAATGGTATATGAGCCGTATTTTTTTAAATTTACTCACTGATCTCAGTATCTATTTATTATTCTAGCTAGTTTAAATATACAGGGTTATTTTAAATTCACTTGCAGCGCAAGGGTAAAAGTATTCATCAATATGAATAACTTTTACTACGGGACCAACCCTCAAATAGCCAAAAAAAACATATATTTTAATCACACAAATATTTTTTTCACCCTTTAAAGCAGGTAATCTTATGTTTTTGGATCAGTTTATAAAATTAGGAAACTTCCTAAGGGTATTTAAATAAATCCTTATTTCACTTATTCAACTTACTTACCTCACTTATTTTATCTATAGGTATATATGGACTCATTCATATAGATGGATGAGTGAAAGAACGCTTTCAATAGTGAAGTACGCGCTGTATAATCAATTGAGAACAAACCCCCATAATTATGTTCCTGAGTGTGTTTTGCAGATTAAAAACTACATTGTATATTTACTACAAATCTTCTTTTCAATTTTGTTATCACGTCAGAAATCAACATACGAACTGACAGCCACGCCCTCGAAGTCTCTGTGATGTAGTTTACTCTGTCAAGAATCAAGACTAGTTGGTAGCTGCCAGTCAATGTATTAATAGCTCGGTCGACGACCGGCCTCCATGCGGCCTTCACTCCGCACCACCACAGACATCTCTGGGGGTTTAATGTAGGGTTGGTACTGGACCGAAAAACATTATTATTGGAAGAATCGTTGAAAAAATTACCATGATTATTTAGAGGAATTAAATTAAGAATAAAAATATACATAAAAAAGTTGTAGGTATAGTTTCATGAGATTTTTGTAATTGATTAGTCCTTATTAAGATAAATAACCAATAACTGACATATTATTTAATAAATAATGTTCTTGTTTGTTTGTGTTTATAGAAACAAATTGTCAAAGTCAAGTCAAAGTCAAAGCCATTTATTCAGTTTAGGCCCTAGGAGGGCACTTATGAAGGTCGAATTTACTGAAGCTACCACCCTTTACACATTGTAAAGGGTATGCTATATGTATGTGAGTATGTATAACTTGTAAAACAATCGACACTCATAGTTATTGTAAAGAAGTTAAAATCTTTTTGACAACCCTTGCACACAACTGCCGCTGTAATTATGCTATTATTTTGGCTTACGTTAGAAAGAGATGGTTACATAAAATATGCATATATCTCTTTCCTGTGAATAGAAAAAAAAATGTAATTGGCCTTTATCATGGCGCTTGCAGCTCCAGCGGTGCAGAACACATAACTTTGTGCAGATTTTAATTTGCATTTCATACGCTAAGACAGGAATCATTCAATAAAAAAAAATAAAAAAAACATGAAGCTTCATGTTTGTACTTTATTTGACTTGAGGTGTTATTTTTTAATAATTGACGTTTTATATTGCAACTGTGATACTGTATGATTCAATTTATTTTGTCAATATTTAGTGGATGTACTTACAATATTTTTTAAATACCTGACAATCTTTTTTTAATATAAAACAGTTTCCAAAGAAAATTATGTTACAGCATCAATTAAATACTTTTTTGTTTGCAGGTAGCAAACTGTTTCTGCTGCTTATTTCTACACAAATTAAATGTCTACTTCTCTTAACTTTCTTAGGTAACAGTTAATCGAATATCTTATAGCAATATTACATTGCAACTTTTACTAATGTATGAACATTTCAAAATATGACGGCTTATAAAGGTCAAGTGGTAATTATTAATCCCTTATAATTCATTACAAACTAGCCCTTTTAATTGAAACTTTCTCGCATAACACAACACAACTTTACTTAGTTGCGATACTCGTTATTGCAATTTCAACAATTGATACTAGTTATAAATAAATTATAAGCACTGCCAATAAGGGCGGTGGCTGCCACATCACTCAAACTTATTCTGACATTTTGATATTTTTGCAAACGTTAGGTAAAGAGTCAAGCAGTGGCGGATTTAGGCATAGGCCCGTGAGGCCCGGGCCCAGGGCGGCAAATTTTGAGGGGCGCCAAAATTTTTAAAATTAATCTGGCAAGTACTAAAATCTGAAATATCTAACAAAAAGATTAAAAAAAAAATATTGCTAGCATATTATTTATTTACGATTTTTTTTTTCATACTTTTCATTTTATACACATACATATATGTATATATAGATTTATAATATATATATTGTTACGAAAGAAAAAGGGCACCATATCGTCTCGGGCCTAGGGTGCCCTCAAACCTAAATCCTGCCCTGGAGTCGATATTATTATCTACTTAGATTATTAAGGAAGTACCTTTATATAAATCGGTGAGTCACTCCAAAATTATTATTATATTGTTATGTCAGAAGGCTGATAGGCAAACTCAGGTGGTCCACTTAATGATAAGTGGATGGATATTAACAAAACCAGAGAGTGTGCCAATGTGTTGCTGACTTTTACAAAGCCTAAAAGACAACAGGTTCTCAAGTGCAACTGCCGGTACATACCGATTGGTGCTTGGCAGCAGATATTTTGCTAGGCTGGTGAATGGAGCAAAGTACTTTAACACCATGTTACATGGTTTACCCTAACACCAAGCTATCATCGGTAATAAGAGCTGATGATGATAATGGCAGGAAGTATGTTATAGCTGCTATAAATTATGTACCTTTAAAGGTGTTGTTTAAATTCCTTTATTTGAAACGTTACATCCAAGTAAAGATGCATCATGTTTCCATATATGTGATTTTATTAATATTTATAGAACAACATAAAGTACATGATGGGATAAAGTTAATTGCGTATAGTAAAAGTATAGTATCAGATAAATAAGGCATTATGTAAAACAAACAGTTTTGAATGAAGTTAAAAATAATATTTTTTTATAATTTGCTAGGATATTGTAGAGTCTAAAAAGTTTCCCAAATTCATACCAGATGCAATAAAAGCCCAATATTTTTAACCAACTTTCTACAATTAAAATGATCAATAAATTAGAATTAAATTATTGGTTTTGTTTAAATCGATATATCTAAATTGTAGAAAATAATTGTACCTATATATCACTTCAAGCAGGAAAAGAGGGCCTAACACCAACTTTTATACCGAAACAAAATTTTGGTTTTCCGTCAAATGTAATTTAAAAGAAAAATTCTGTTTATCTTCGTCGTAGACATGGTAAAGCTCTCGTTCCCCTGAACTAATCACATATACCTTTGAATTCCATCTTACATTTAATTATCAAAATATCTATAGATATTAAATATTTTTTTTAGCATTTTCTGTTAATATGATGGTACATAAATAGAAAATTTAGTTAGTTTAGTTAGTTTTTCGTCAGTATATGTTGAACCATCATCGTGTCCTACACCATCCAGTAGTTATTTAGACAATAGTTATTCGGGCTGCAACATCTTGCAGATGATACACATCAATGAGATTCAGATCAATAAGGCTCTCCGTGGTCTTAACCTAACCAAGGGCGCGGGTCCTGATAACATACCTCCTATTTTTCTATCTAGGTTGGCTGATAAACTGTCTCCTCCATTGGCCATAATTTTCAACAAATCTCTACAGGATGGTATATTTCCAGTAGCTTGGAAAGAGACCAGAATTGTACCAGTGTATAAAAACGGTGACAAATCTTTGGTATCTAATTACAGACCTATAGCGATTTTATCTGTCCTGGCTAAGATTCTGGAGTCCTTTGTGAGTCAAATATTTTCATGGCATATATCTCAATTAATTGACGATAGACAGCATGGTTTTATGAAGCATAGGTCAACTGCCACCAACCTTGTCGAATATGCTGAAGATGTTGTGAAAGCTGTTGATGTTAGAACACAAGTTGATGCTGTCTACACTGACTTCAGCAAGGCTTTTGACACAGTGAACCATAAGATCTTGTTAAAGAAATTGGAAAAATGTGGTGTGTCAAATCCTTTGCTGAGTTGGTTTCAATCATACCTCTCCGATAGGCAACTCAAGGTAGTCATAAATGGCTTTACTTCTAAATCTTATAGTGCAACTTCGGGAATTCCTCAGGGATCACACTTAGGGCCTTATCTTTTTATTATTTTTATTAATGACATATCACAATGTTTTATAAATTCTAAATTTTATCTTTTTGCTGATGACCTCAAAGCATGTAAATCTATTGGTTCACTTAATGACTCTATTCTTTTACAAAATGATCTGGATAGACTAAGTGATTGGTGTAAAAGAAATGATATGTCTTTGAATGTGAAAAAATGTAAACATATCAAATTTACAAGAAACAGAATTGTATTACCAACATTTTATAGCATCAATGGTGACATACTCGAAGAGGTTACATGTATCCGCGATCTTGGTGTTTCTTTTGACAGTAAATTAAGATTCGATAGGCATATTGATGAAGTTGTTCTTAGGGCTTCCAAATTATTGGGCTTTGTAATACGAGAAAGTAAAAACTTTAAAAATCCAGCTACTAAAATTATTATGTTTAACACACTAGTTAGAAGTCATTTAGAATACTGCAGTGTTGTTTGGTCCCCTCACTACAAAGTGCACATAGCTAGAATGGAACGTCTCCAGAAAAGATGGCTGTGGCACTTATCTTATAGTCACGGGATTGCAAATAAAGTTAAGACCTACCAAGAAAGGCTCTCACATTTCCGAATGTACACATTAGAGGACCGTAGAAAATATTTAGACCTAGTATTTCTTAAAAAACTATGCACGAGTTTGTACAAGAGTTCAAGTTTGCTCAGCCAGGTTGGATTTAATGTACCAACAAAAATACAAAGGTCTTGTAGGAAAAAATTGTTCTATTGTCCAGATAGTCGCACAAATTTAAGAAAATTTTGTCCACTATCACGTATGTTTTCATTGTATAATGAGTATCATGAACAATGTGACTTGTTTGCAGCAATGAATTTAAAAAAGGTTGTGTTTAAAATTTGATCTGAAAATGCTTTTATTTGTTAGTTTACTAAATTTTAACTCTATTCTTTAATTTCTAGTTTATTTGTGTATAATTTATCATTAAGTAGTTTTTTTCTGTTATCTATGCATGCTGTGATTTTCTGTAATTGACAGGGCACTTAGCACTGTACTTTTCACATAATCTAACTTTAACTTTCATAGTGTACTTGTTGTTGGAAATCCTAATAAAATAAATAAATAAAAATAAAATAAAATGTAATAAAGAATATTATTCTGCGAGATTAGAATACACCGTTGAAAGAATCTGTTCAGCTGACTTTATTTAATGACGCTCATCACGCAACACAACTGCATTGTAAGAAAATTATCAAAAGTTAATCTGCACGTAGTACTGCGTTTCTCTAGTCTACACCCACTTTGATATATAAGATTGGCTTAGCTAAGACATGACTTGGTGATTATATTCTAGAACTTAGGTACTAGCCTGTTTCCTGCGGTTTCTCCCGCGTTCCCGGTATAAAAAAGTCCGATTTTTTAATAGTTATTCTGCTATTCGGGGCGGAGACTAATCCAATAAATCAATGAACATAAAAATCGGTCTAGCCGTTCCTTAGCTATAAATGTGTAACTATGTTTTATATAGGTTATGTTTAGGCATTGCTGTTTTGGTTCTGAAGTTCTGTGAACTAACATGAGGTAAAGTTTTTTGTTTTTTTTTTGTATGGAGTAATCTTTGGTACCTACTACTGAACCGATTCTAAAACTTCTATCACTAATAACACACTTAGTTACACTATCCCCGAGTAATGAAGGCTACTTTTCATCACGGGACCGCGAGAGAATCCGCAGGGGACAGTACAAGTCATGAGCAAAGAAACACCAACAATAAATAAAGTGCAACTTCTCATTGATTCGAATCGTAATTAAATGAAAACCACACACCGTCATGGCAATCAGGGATTTAAAATAAATTCAGGATAGCCACCAATTTATTTCTCAAGTTCTCTACGCAAATACTGCGAATCGAGATTTAACTCTATCCGATGGCGGTTTCATAAAGTTGCTTTTATTTTCTTTACCCGTCTATATGCTAATTGAATTGGACACTCCGTATAAACGCATTGGAAATTATAAATGTAGATCGCAAACACAACGGTAGCTTAAAGTAAACATTGAATAATAATGTGAAAATCATTACTCTCATCACCTTTACAGTTTATCATCATCATCACCTCAGCTGCAAGACGTCCACTGCTTCCCCTAAGGATCTCCAATAGGATCTTTTATAATATTAATAAATAAATGGAACTTTGATATATAATCATTTGAAATACACATAATAAACCGGTATTTAGGAAAATTATATAAAAATATTGTTATTTTAATTGTAAAGTTTACTTAAAAAATAAAACAATTTAGCTACTCCGGACAATTTACAAATAGGCAGCAAATAATTAGCAGCAAATTATAACATCGATAAGTACCTAATTGCTTACAAATATGTAAATTAGCCAATTACATTGTAATTACAACATTTTTCATTCAATTATTTCCAATGCTGTCATCTTCCGGTTGGATTTCCTCTTTAAACTCGGTTTTGCAATCTCGCCGATACACAATCGTGTTGATATCAAAGCGGCTATTTGAGATATTATCTGGTTCCAGTCCCTCAGTTAACCAGTTCCAGCGCAATTTAATGGTATATGTAGCTTTCAAATGATAAAAGCTTAGGTGATTTCCTCGAAGCCGAGTGAGCTTTATCGTTTATGATGGAAATATAAATCAAATGCTATAAAAACCGTGAATCAAAATAGGTACTAGAAATAACTTTTTATCAAAATAATAGTAAAAGAGGTTATTTGTTTTTCTATAAGTACCAGTTTATATTTTCTGTAAGTCTATTAACTAAAGAAAAATCTGTGAAATAAATTGCCTCAAACTTAACGAGGTCAAAAATTAAAATATTCAAGCAACTCATTTGAAAATCAAACGTCATGATTCAAAAAGTCAGATAACGAGTTAAGAGAGAATATTTATCAGTTTTTATTAGAAACCGGGCAAACGTAATTTTTCAGTCGAGACTTTGAGGGATGGTCTTGAAGACTAAAGCGGTTAAATTGCAATTTATACATTCGTGATAGGAAGGAGACAGGTTTACTTATCAACCATCCTAATTTGGATCTAAAGATAACATCATAAATATCTACACGTTTACTTAGAGGATCTATGACTTGTGACGATATTTTAAACGGGTTTGCTTTAATAGTCTATTCTCCATTTATTATTTCAATATCTTGACAAAAATCTAGGAAAAAAATGTAGGATCCTAGGCTACAAATAAATATATTTTTTAGGACATTAACTGACATTATGGTATGTATATGTCGCCATCCTTTGGTATATATCAGAATAAGTTATTATTATAGTCCACACTACAAATTTTGGCTCACACTAACTATAACTATGATGGGATGATGGCTACTTACCATCACGTAGATTGTCTGCTTGTCAACCTTTAGCCATAAAAAAAAAAAAATGACTTAAGCCAAATCAAAAATCGAATACAGAACCTGTCCCTCACCATTCTAATCTTAGAAATGGTTCTCATCTAGAGTTTTTGCTTTCATATTGTAACATCTAATTTCAGTTCATAATCCATCGCCCTTGGCCTTCTGATGGTATAAGCATAGATGGCGCCCATTCTGTAGAATGTGACGTAATGTTTAATTGCTCAAACTAATTACTATTGACATGCAACCAACAATGTTCATAATTGATGTAATAACTCATGAGGTATGAAGTTTGTTTAACACCGTCATATGTGTATGGAAATGGAATGCACCTATGTGATTAAATATTATTTGAAGAAAATTAGTACAGCATTTTAGACGAGTAAATAATTTTATGTAATGCTTTAGACAGCAAATATTACACAAAGGGAATTAAGAAAATGGTTATAATTAATGATGATTAATGTTTACTTTAGTTTGTATATGAACACAATTTCAGTGATGATGTAGCCGAAGGTGGTAAGGACACTAAGCCTAGAAGAACATTTTACAATAACTTTTACGTTTTTTGTGCATGTGTTAACAAAGTTAACTAAAAACTATAGTATTACTCGTATAATTATGTATATACTATGGAACTTTTAAAGAAAACTGTATCTGCCTACAAACTACTGTGCAGTTTGGCAGAATTAAGTTTAATTTTAAAAGCTGTAATTACATGTTTGTTTAAGATAAATAAATAAATAAAAACAAACAAGACATCGAAATAAATTAATCGATATCAGACGAGGCATACACAGGTACTGATTATTGACAATCAAAAAAAATAATTGTTTCACAGACAGCCAAAAACTGGAGAAACATGGAAATCGTGGCGCACTTTATGTGAGGCATAATTATAAACAGCAGAGCAATAATCTACCTTACGTAAAAAAGGTTGATAAAGATGAAAAAAGTATATCATATCTAATTCCACCGTGAAATAGTAGTGCACTTGTATTACTGTGTTTCGGTTAGGAGGGTATGGGAGCTGGTGAAATTACAGGCACAGGAGACTTATCAACTTCACGTCTCAAGGTTGGCAACGCGTGAGTGATACCCCTGGCAGGGAAAATATAATATTGTATTTTCTTTGCCGGTGGTGTTATGAGCGTCTATAGGCTACGGTAACCGCTTACCATCAGATGGGCCGTAAGCTTGTTTGCCACCTAGTAGTATAAAAAATAAATCAAAAATAAAATATTAAGACCACTGAGATCTATTCTTATTTACTCTTTATTGCAACGATTAATAGTAAAGAGATCTAAAATAAAATAAATATAAAGTAGAAAACAAAATGCTTTACGTTGTTCAACATGATTATATTAACTACATGATAGATTACACGACTATTTATATAATCCTACAGGTTACAAGTAGCTTGTCAGGCAGAGGCGCCCTGCAGACATCCATCAACTTAGTAAATGATTTATTTATATGCTAGATTGACGAGAGCTTAAGCCCTTTTTATCCTTTTTTTTGAAAACATAATGCATTCGTAATAGAGTGCAGATTGTATTTTAAAAGTTAGACGATATCTCAAGATTTTAATGGCTTAGGTTATTTTTACTGAAGTATATTTCTGAATAAAAATATAAGAAAATTGAACAAATTTTCAATTATAATGAACCTAGCTTTGATTATAGCTCGAAAACATTTGCCCGTAATAAGCTTTTGATGTTGAATATTCTGCCAATGAGCCGAACTTTACAAGAATTTTTATTATTACGAATTAAAAATGAATACACCCGGTAGGCACAATATTAGTTCAAATTAATGGCGCAATATTTTTAACAAAATTAAAAACCTAGAATAAATAATTTTAATATTAATAGCATAACTATGTATGGGTCAAACCACTCAGACTCCAACAAGCTATTCGTTCTTTTAGTAAATAAAGTGGCGCTTTTTAAAGTCAAAGGCCAAGCTCCATTCGAGACTAAGCTTCTATGTCGTCATTTATCAGTAGTCTCCCTTGGCAGGACTGGTTTAGAAGATTCTTTACAAGCCCAGATTTCCAGAATAGGTTAAGATACGTTGATTGTAGGTGTCTTTCTTTATCTTAATGTTTTTATTTAATATTTGTATGAATGAGTTTTTGAAATCCAGACAACTCGAGCACACCAATGCTCTCTTCAAAAAATAACACGAAACCTAAGTGATTTCGCGCCTTAGAAGTAAACGATGACAAGTGGTTTATTCTCTCTAAAGATACGAGTAAAGTAAGCAACAAGAACAAAATGCGTTATGACTATTATAGAGCTATTTTAAATACCATAAAAAGACTCATGTAAAAATCTATTGAAGGCCCAAGAAAGCATTAGTTTGTGGCAGATCGTGGCAGATGTATCCCGCCATTACTAGCATAAGTGCTGGTGAGAGATACTCGGACTAAAGTGTATAATTTTTACCTGTCATACTAGTACCCATTTAGCTTTAATTTCCTTCGGTGTCTGTCGTTCGTTTAAAAAAAAGGTTTCTAATCTTCGTTTAACTATTAAAATCTAATTCAAATGAGAATAATTTCAATATACATAACCCGTATCGTTTGTGCATGATAGCAGGTGTAATGCAAACTTTATTCTTGGTCGTTTTGATTAGCATAGGTACTGACAGAAAAGAAAAAAAAAATTGGTAAAATTTTATTGATAATATCTCAGCTTTATTGTAAGGTGACACATA
This sequence comes from Tetheella fluctuosa, assembly GCA_951216915.1. Taxonomy (NCBI): domain Eukaryota; kingdom Metazoa; phylum Arthropoda; class Insecta; order Lepidoptera; family Drepanidae; genus Tetheella; species Tetheella fluctuosa. Next base: position 3,911,767 of record OX578224.1, read on the forward strand.
ATGCCAGAAGTCACTGATAAAAATGATTTACAATAGAGTCACTCTCTCACATTTTCCTTGCAGATAAACAGCTTTTTGACCCAATTTTTATGGAACTCTTTTACTGGGTAGGCTTTATGCAATATTTAATGTTTTACTTTTAAATATAATAAACTTATGAATATTCTTTCCTTAATTCGGAACTTTACTATTAATTTTTGCATTCACATTCATAACAACTTACACAGTTATTTTATGAATAATAAAATTAAATGAAATGTTACTTTCCTTAATTAATTAGTATTGAAATAAAAACTGCTATAAATTTACAGTAAAATTGCTAAAAAGAAAGTAGTTTTTTTTTATTGAAAAAAATATGTTTTTTTTAATAAAAATTTAATGCCGTAAACTGGAGTAGGGCGGCTTTCACCTACTTCTATGATATATGTTGTTGTATAAAATACCTAACAAAGTTGTGGCCATCGTGAAATAAATCTACTAAGTAGAACGCTACTGTTTATGATACTCACATTATCTTTGAATAATGATCTTGTATTATGTAAATCGTTTTCTAAGAACAAAATTAAATCAAGATCACGGGTAATTAACTACATGATTACTGTATGCATGCTAAGTTACGAATTATTGAAGATAATACAATTAATTGATAACTTAAACCAACGACAAAGAGTTCAATTTACTACATCCAGAGGCATTTTCCTTTGATTATTTCATAGATTTTGTTTCTCAGTGAACCTAGAAAGACTTATTAGACTTCGATAATATTACTTTCTACGTCTAATCTTATTAAGATTTCTTCAAATTAATCAAATAACCTAATTATTTTAAGTAAGAGAAAGCTCCTTCATTACTTTCCTTTCAAAATCACTTAAGCAAAGAATCAATCAGTTTATCCAACAAAATGTAAAAATTGATTGATTCTTTTATTTCATCCAAAGTTCATTGACCCACAAACAATTATGTTGATTGGTTAGTAGCATGTACAGCGGATATAGAGCTGTATCAAGCGTTGCACAATACTGGGGGCGCTAAGAGCACTCACAGACGAATCACTGCGCTAGAGAACTGTTGGCAGCCGTTTGCAGTCGATTATCGTTTTCAACCTCATCGTCCTTGCGTTGTTATAAAACAAAGTCATAAGACTTTGTTTTCCATAACAATATAATATAAACAAAAAATTGGTAAAATGCAAAGTAATATCGCACTTATTTCCAGCTTCTTTACAACCTAGAGTCCTTTAAAGGTACAGTGAAATTATATTTTCTTTTTTTGCAGATGTTATATTAATGACCTTGTAATTTTTTTAAGGAACTAAATCAATCTTAGAAACTGCTTATAATAATGTTATAATTTAGTTAGTAGTTCCAGTCGTTACACCATCTGCTTCCAGTACGACTGCAGTCGGCTTCAACCAGTTTTTATTTATGTCGTCTGATAACGCTCTTAGATATCCGCGTGATCAAAATGACAGGGATGATTTAGTCGATTTAAAGGCTTAATGAGCCACTTACATGTAGATCAAAGAATGTCGGTTTCAACACACTGAACTAATGAGGAAAATAGATCATAATTTGATACAGTATGTAAGTAGCCGTATTGATAACGTCGATTTGTATTGAATTATAATATAATCTATCATCAAATATTAGTTAACAATCGTGATTATATTATACGATCAATAGTACAATAACGTAAATTTTTAATAATCATCTTGTTGTTTTCCTAATTTTACAGTGGATTTGATAAAATTAATGCATTTTTTTCAATACAATTATCCAAAATATTCATAGGTCTAATGTAAATAATCAGAGCCATGCCTAGATTTATCTAATCTAGATATAGATACCTAAAGGCAGTAATACTAGTAGTGAATGGACGCTGACGCATGCTCAAGAAACACATAGAGTATACACACACGGTCCTCGTGACTATCACCTTAATTTACTTTAGAGGGAGCTTATGCCCCTGCTATATGAGGAGTCCAATTGAGCAAAAAGGATATGTTTTTAATTGACTTGTAGGCTTATAAAAATATTCTTTACAATAATGTAGCTTGTAGTGATGGAATAGTAATTTTTATCTTTCAGTAAATATATGCGACCTCACCTATTTAAATCAGATTTTTTGCTCAGATCAAAATTTTCCTCTTTGTAAAGAAAGAAACAAGAAAAACATTGTATTCAACTGTTAATAAAAAATAAAATACTCAGTAAGCATTTAATACAATCACTGCTCCGACTTTAAAAGACTACTTATTGGAATTAGTTTACCCTAATCGAGCAGTAATACACATTCTAGTGAAAGCGAAATCGGACCAATTCGGAAAAACGAACGAGACACGAGATAAATTAAATAAAAAAGGTATACAATCGTAACATAATCGGTGGTAGGCGGTCAGGGAGGTAGCACGGCGCGCGACGTCCGACTGACAAGCGTGACAATTGAGTTAGGTTTTTTAAACACTTTTTTATTGAACTGCAATAAATTGTACACTTTTTACTTACGAAGAAAGTGGTTGAAAAACGATCATTATGTTACAAGCTTTTGTGCCCATCGTCATGCTTCTTGATAGATAATGAACGCCTGTGTCCGGTTGGTAAGTTACTGAGTGTGTGAATATTTTATCAACGTTTGCGTGCACGTAATTTGCAGTTCAATCGCCTTTTTGGCTTACTTACTGGTACATTTATAGAAAGAGAAATACCTCCGATTTTTTATGTATTTGCTTCAGGCGATGAGAGTCAGGTAGGCCTCTAGATTAGAAACTGACTGAATATGTACCTACAAATAACGTACCTAAATAATTTTACTTTTGAATACCAATGTCTGCCGAATCAATTTATTTCCACAGCTCGCAGCAAAATAGATAACACTGGCAACTGGTATTGTATAGTAGATTGTCTATGATAGTGGAAAAGCATGGATATCTAAACATTGTCCCTAACGTAACAACTAGGTCAAGAACAATCCAACAATCTAACACTCCTACTAATATTATAAATGCGAATACATTATATATACATTTATTGTGTATCTGTTTCTTTATATGTACCTAACGTATACGCTCCCACTGGTCGTTCAGTAGTTTCGACGTTCATAAGTGCTCACCTAGGACCTAAACTGAATAAATAGCAATTTTGGTTAGTTGTGCGCATGCCCGATAATTGAAATTTGAAGTTTAATACCTTTTCATCCCCAGAAACTAGTGTAATAAACAATGTAACAGTTCAAACAAAAGGTTAAGTAAACTGTACGATTGAACACGTTTAATCTTCACAGGTCACGATAGAAACTACAGATAAACGTCAATACTAGTATTTATCATGCCGCCGGCAGAATATTGTCCAGATACATAGGTTAAACCCGTGTGTTGCCCCGCCTTTTAATGCAACCTCTGGGCGTGCGTGGACATCTGTACCTTGGCATTGTGACGTCACGCTTTGATTTATAGTCTCTAGGATCAAATGCAACTCTACAGGTTGTAACAAATAGGTATTGCAATATTAAATAGAGTATGAACAACTTTTACAAAAGGACTGAAGTCGGGTTATAAAAAAATAATAAAAAATGTTTTGGTTTCTTAACAACCTTTTTTACTAATATAATAGTAGTTTTTTTTTGCAAACTAACTTACTAATACCTATTATAAATTTTAATATTTGTGTGTTGTTTGTTGCTCAATTTTGCGGTATTGATTTGTATGAACGAGTTTACATGAAATTTTGCACATAGGCTGAAATATTCTGGAATAAAATATATGATAACTTCTTCTATCCCGGACAAACAAATCCCTCGCATTCGCGGGTAAAGCCTCAGAGCGAAATTAAGTATTAATATGAAAACTTGTTCATATTGATACATAGTTGTATTTCTAAATATAAACATATCAAGTTATATTTAACATTTTGTTGACCAGGATGTATACAGGGTGTTTGAATAAAAGTGTTGTGAGAAACAGAAACGCGCTATAGTAAAATATTACACGGCATTTGAATTGATATCGTATGCGCTACAATTTGCTGTTTTTGCTGTTTATTGCAGCGGTCAAGTCATGATCGGTTTATAACATGATTAGAACACGGGGACTTATCAAACGGACTTAGATGCTCGTGTCTGGTAATGGTGAAAAACCGCAGACGGTACAGGAATTCCACATTGTAAATGGGAAATTCCTTGATATTTATTGCCTCTGCTGCATTTATTTATTTGAGTGGAATAGTGATAGTATCACTTTTCTGTTAAGTCGTGCCGTCTTATCGACCTCGATGTGAATGTGAAAAGGTAACGAGTGGATTTAGTGACCGTATCGCATAATACGTCAAACCTTCACTATAGTCACCCCAATTGACCCCAAAGTAATAATTATGTACTATAACGTTCGGTAGGTTTCGTAAAGTAAAAGAAGAAATAACTATAAATAAGAAGTAACTATAATATACGAATATACGATACTGCAGATTTTTTAAGACAAAACTTCTTGAAATCTAGCAGTGAAAAACTAATTCATTTATAACTTTTATTCATGAATCTAGCTTCTTTGTTACTGTTCCGAAGAATCCAATGTTTCTCCAGGATAAGATAGGCATAGATAATTCTTCATTCCCGGACTTTCCCGGGTATGGTATATCAGCCATGTGGGCAATGTTTGGAAAAGCCTATAAATCATACATGTATTTATATCGCATTAATATTATTTTTACCATCTATTATAAAAACTTCATCTTTCATTTATTGTATTTCGTTAACTTATAAAGGCTAATCAGCTTAACTCATCATCTCTATAAAATATGTAATAAAACTGTAAACCTTGTAAAATAAATAAAAAAGTTTTTTTTTTTTTGCTTTATTAAAGATAATCACTTCGATAACTCTTTAAGGCAAGTTATAAAATTGTCTCAGAAAAGGAAAATCATCCATCTGTTTTTTTTTTCAGCATAAATATCAATGTCTTCGTATAACAATTGCTCATTAAAAAGCACAGTAAGGAGTGAAATTAATTACGTCCCTTATCTTCATTGTGGCAGGTTATATCTAATCTAAGTAAGATTGCACACAATTTAATTCTGTAGGTATTATTGAATATACAACTTCAATTGACGGCCTCAGGGCATGAAAACACAGTTAATTTGTGAGCTGAATCAGTGAAACAAATCGTTAGTAACCTTAAGATAAACATCTCGCGCTCAGAAATGACCGCTACGCAGTGTAAATTTTGTAATATTTTATATTCAGTAGCTACCAATGATATGAAAATAAATTAAATAGGTTATTTCATATAAAAATATAATGGAGAAAGTATGTATATATATGTGTGTGTATGTATGCAAGTTTTCAGACAATCTTTATATTAGCACCGCGGGTAATCCTGTAATTTTTGGTGGCGATCGGAGCACTCGGGACTCGCGACCGCGGGTGAAACCGCGGGGCGGAAGCTAGTTTCATATAAATAAAAGAATCTAAATGCTCAAAATCATAAGCAGATATATTCGCACATCGGTTTAAAAGAATGGAATTTTAAGTACTTATGATGTTATATGATGTTATAATCAGTTTTTAAGAACTCCATATAATATAACAAAAACGTATTCAGATATACATTTTCCATTCGTCTGTGTGCAAAACGAAGTTTTTACTTGACTTACTGCTTTTGTGTATACTACGTCCCCAGGCCACGGATGTGCAGGTAAACAACCAACCACTCGCTCATCTGTATTGTGATTAATTTGTCGATTTTATCTATATCATTAAAGAGCGCGATCTGTGTAATCGACTACCGGATTCTAAACCACTATACGATGGCTAATAGGCGCACATTGTGACAGCTCAGACGGCATTCATTAATTGCTTTGATAGTATTTAATATGAAAGAGATATATAATGTAATTTGTTAATATCAAATCATGTTTTTAATTATACGATAGAAATGCTTATCTATACTGGATGAAAAAAGGGACCTATTATCAGTAATTTGTCAAAACATTTGTCAGCTTCATGATTTTTTTGAGTTATTATTGGTGAGAAATGTATTTTTGTTTTATAATTCTAGATTGATAGAATAATTACTCGTAATATAATCATTTCTGGTTCCATGGATTTTTTTATTCGATTTATAGGCATGTGCCTACCGCAATCTTACAATGGTAAGTGATGATCTGGCCGAAGGTGATAAGCGCACAAAGGTTAAAAGGAACTGGCTCTCAAGTGCAGCTTATTACTATTTACTGAAACATACCGGTAGGCGGGTAATACAAAGTTCCTTACCACTGTACTGGTTTTCTCCTAATGTTTTCCTTCCCCGAAATCTCAAACTCATCGAAGGATTCGAACCCATGGCCGTCGTCATAGTATTCGAAGTCACCGCAATCATAGTAAAAAATTAGTTATATATAACAAACCTCATTATTATTAGCCTTTTTTTATTAGCCTACTCCAAGCCTACTTAATGTAATAAAGTTGATTGAGTACTACCAACACATAAATATAATAAAAAATAAATAGGCACTAATGCCACTGATCATACGTTTATTTGTTATTTTATTTACCATAATGATTTATCTTTTTACAGCTAGATATCAGATGTATATTTTTTTGACGGCTACTTTTTATTTAAATTCTTCCTCGTGAACTCAGATACTCTTAAAGTTCACTGATGGTCAATATTTATACATAACTGTTACATTAAATTTTATACAAAAAGCAATCTGTAAATCAAATGATAAGTTTTATTTGATATGACGTCTTATATTTGAGAGTGTATTTTTTATCACATCTTTTATTGTACTGTTTTCTTGGTTATAGAGTCATCTGTGATTTTTAAAATTATTATCTATAGGCTTGTGTTAGATTACAATTTTGCCAAGTAAATTAAGTTTTTTAGTCTATACTAATATTATACAGAGGTAAAGTTTGTGAGGTTGTAGGGGTTGTAGGGTAATCTCAAGAAATACTGGTTCGAATTGAAAAAATATTTTAGTGTTGGATAGCCCCTTTATCAAGGAAGGTTATAGGCGACTTTTTACCCCGGGAACACTTGAATCTTACGTTAATCTCGGGAACGCGGGTAAAACCGCGGGGTGGAAGCTAGTATTGTGTATTATATATGTTCTTTATTACTTCTTTTATTTTAGGTGCTAAAAAACAAAAACTTATCCCTGCACTAAATAAGACTAGAATAGATATAAAGTCAAAATTAATAAGGTAAAACTTTATGACTACCTACTCTATAATATCAAAAAGTCAGTAACCTATCACTGGTAATTGGTTACATCCTTACTATATGCCTCTTATATACCAATGACCTTGTCTAATGGGCGCTCTTAATCTATTTATTATCTACTTAATATCAGAAGAAAAGGGTTAAATGTAAGCAACTAAATGCATGTAATCAATTAATGTCGGTACACACGCGAGTTTGTTTTGACTGACGGCCGTTACAAAAAACTGTTCTAACTAACTCATTTATCAAAATTAAGAGTGGTTTACACGCCTCCGGATTACCATTGCATTTATTCTTACCGTTATTTAGTTTAGTAATGGTTGAGCGGTTTTATGGTGCATTCTTTATAGCAAATTTTACAAATCCTTGCTTAAAAGGAGATCCTTAAACTTATACGTAAAATATTTAAAAAAAAATGTTTATTCATTAAAAAAGAAAAAAATAAATATTAAAAAGAAATATATATCCTTAATTAAATACTAAGGATATTTCTTTATTAATAATAATTATGAAATATCCTTAATGTAGGTAAGGTGGGTACTACCACGTATCTTACCTTACCTTTGGTATCTTACGTACCACCTCAAGTTCATTGTAGGATTCGAATTCACGACCTTCGTCAAGGCGTACTCATTAATACTAACTATACGCCATAAATCATATCTTGCTTTTTATCAAGTAAGTTCACCTATATTATAATAAAATATTTTCTCATAAAGTTGTGTGTGCGTCCTTTGAAGACTTACTTTCAGCTATTTTTAACGCCCTTTCAATGGCTTTAACCTACTTCAAAAATCTCTAATACAACCTAATGTAGGTAAAGTACCGCATAGCATCACGCTTCTCACCTCAAAATCAGTGTAGTCTCACAATCTGAAACAGATAACAACACTTTAACAATAGTACATTAACTGGAATAATTCGGGTAATCAGATATGGCCGACGTACCCAACGTAGCGCCAAGAGAAAACCCATTGAATTAATCGCGTTTTCACAGTACATATGTGAGAATTTATTTTCGTTGTTTAAGGATGCATTAAGTGCATAATGTGTTTCAATTTGCATTACCTTTGTGGGATACGTACATTTGCAGAATTTTAAGACTGTAACATTGTACTATGGTAATAGGGAGTCAAATTTATTGAGGCACGTTTATACAGTTTGCGGTAAACTTAACTGTTGAATTCGTTAATTTTAATTTTGCGATTGTATTACCGTAAGTAGTTAACGGAGTGTATTATGTATTATTTTCAGTGCGTGCGAGAATTATGTTTTTAAAAGGCATTCACCGTCGCATTTTAGGGTTAAGTTTTGTACTGAAGTATTTTCAGTATTTTTCCACACATAACAAAGCAGCAAAACATTACTTTTATTAAGAACTAGCTTTCCCTCAGTCGATATTATCTGCGATAACTTATTTCAGTGGAGGATGTCTACGTTATAACAGGAACTTGTGTGCAAATTTCAAATTTCTAGACTCAGTGGTTTGAGCACCGGACCAACGTGTCAGTTTCAGTTTTAGTGGGTACTGCACCTATTAGCTCTTTTTTGTGACGGATATTCTTCCATGCTATAATCATTGTAATGCAATTAATACAGTTTGCCATAATAATGTCGCTTCACGCTTGTTTTTTGCTGTGATACTGAACAAAAACTGCAATAATGGATGTCCGTTATTTCTCCTTCGTGACTTTTATATGATTTATTGAGTTATAACGTGGTTATAACTTACAGGCTAGAAGTGTTGTGACTTTTTAATTGGCACCGTGCTGGTTTCCCAGCATTGTATTAAAGGTAACCACACCAATATTATCCATACTGTATACTTACTCGGTATTTATTGTGCATAGAAATTATCTTGTTTAAAAAGTGTTTATTTAATCACAATACAACCTACTTTATACAGCTATTACTTAATACAATAAGTACTTATCAACATTTTTGCTACATACAATTCATTTATAATAATTACAGTAAAAATCAGATGCACGATAAAAATGACTAAGTCTTGTAAAATTCTTATGCCGATATATCCTTTATATAAGATTTTTATTGTGGCATACATAGCTAAGTACAGGCCATTATATAGCTTCCTCAACATCACTTCCAACACAGGTGAAACCGCGGACAAATGCTTATGCATTATTATAATACTGGCGCCACATTATAGCCGAGACGACACAAATGGTTACGAATGCGAGTATATCGAGCACGCTCGACTTGGTTTGCTTTAACTCGACTCGACTTGACTTCGGTGTTGATACACGTATTATAAAATAATTCCCATGCTAATTAAATGCAGTAACAAACCTCTATTCGTAGTCTGATTATTGAATTTTAACTTTTTTGTTTTGTTTTTTTTTTACTTATGGACCTTGAAGCATAGACTAATGCCATAATGCAATCTTTAGAAAAGAACATTTTGTTTCAATGTAGAACTGCCTTGTACTGATTACTTTGAAGAATTATTTAATTCATAGAGTTGTACAGTTTATCACTAAAAGCTAAATTTACTGATGTTACTAATGCCAAGTAATATTCTCGAGAGTAGATACGGAACAAGTATATAAGATAACTAGCTTCCGTCCCGCGGTTACACCCGCGGTCCCAAGGGATCCGGAATAAAAGTAGCCTATGTACTATTCTAGACTATAATCTATCTCTGTGCCCAATTTCATCCAGATCCGTTCAGTCATTCTGGCGTGATTGAGTAACATCCATCCATCCAAACTTTCACATTTATAATATTAGTAAGATGTATAAAAAGTAATGAAAAAAATATATTATTATCTACTAAGATAATAAGAAGAAGATTCGACATTCTGTTATGAAAAAACTGTCGAAAGATCAAAAGTGTATAAATAGCTTAACGTTAACAAGCAGGTGGTAACAGTAATAGAGTAACAACTTCAGTGAAAAGTTAACTCCCGTTGCGCTCAAAAATTGATTTACTGCCGTTTTGCCGAATCAGTTTCGTAACAAGACTCGATATATTACTCCAAAATGTCTTTAAATTGCTTTAATAACTCAATTTGAACTTACAACTGTTAACGGTTAATGGTCATGCAGTTTTTATAGGAATTTAAGTTTTTATACGAATTTGTAAACTTCTATTGGTATATTTTTTATGTTTAAGTAAGTAAAACGAGTTTTGAAAAATACGATGGTGTGAAAAATGTTTTGTTACTTCTCTTCTTATTATATTTACAAAAAAAAAACAATTGACTTGAAAAGTAAAACCTAATTTCAAGTCAAATTGCACCACCTTTCAAATATGTACTTAGCACCTTACATTGTAAAAAGAGATCAATTATATCTAACTCTTTAAAAAAGCCGCAGACCTATAGTCTTTAAATAGACTTTCGCAAGTCTATTATTTAAGACGTGTAATCATAATTTGAATGTAAGACGTAAGAGCTCTTCTCTCCGTAACAATAAAGAATCATTCTACAGGAAATCCGTGTGGTAATTAGAAACTCATTCGTTATTCATTCGTCAATATTCAAATTGATTGCTAATTGCGGACCTTAGACAGGCCTATTGGAATCGTTAAGTCTGTATCACAATTTCGTGATCAATTGATATGATTTCTCGTGATAATATAACATTAATTGCTGGTTTTTTATTGATGAATGAATATGCAATAAAGTTGACTCAGATTTTAATATTCAGTAAGCAGTACAAAAACGTTTTAGGAAATGTGTCATTTCCTGAATTAGTTATTGCTATATTCTTTAATTTTCGATATCAGCAGATTATACGGTATCAAAACCTTATGGTACGTTGTATGAATTACAAAAATGATAGGTATAGTAGAGCCCTGATAGATGGGTTGATGATATCTAGATTGAACTAAGGAGAAGCTGATTCGCCACATTCGTGTATTCTTCATATCTGTTAATGATATAGTATTCAAAAAATATATTAATTCTCAGCATAAACAAATGATAAATTCGTTTTGCTACGAAGAATTATACAACGTGTAGATAACAGCAAGGTAAAACAATATTGATATACGAATGTATATTGAGTAGAGAATAACCTGTTCATCACGATCTTTTCAGGGGTTTAGGAACGTATAGAGCTTTAACAAACAAACAACCAAATATTGTTTTTTATATATAAGATTTGTAAAAGTTGTGTAAATGTCGTGTAAGTTTAATTTAATATTCGGTAATGGTTAGATGTCGGACTGATAATAGGTACCAATTTTTACACTTAAATATATTTTATTGGAAAAGAACACGAACTATACAATTATTATTATATTGCATGCACAAATAGCGTCTGAAAAGTTCCACAATATCCGTTTCCGGTGATTAGTAATGTGGCTCGTGAAAGTTTTACTGTTACAGATAATGTACAGATACAATTTATTGTAATGCATTTTAAAATATAGATAAAATAATAATTATTGTACTAGGAACAAATTTTATTTCTGTGCATAAAATAAATTATAGTTAGATATTGAAGTAACAAATAACAAATTCTCAAAAATCAAAATACGCATACACACTCACACCTATACATATACTTCACACTGCTCCGTCTGTCATAGCTGATTTGGAATTTGGTTAACTTGCTAAGTTGTGTATTTTATTACTACATAGCTGTGGATTTTATATCATAGTTTGTAATATCGTATTTTTTATTAAATCATTATTTAAGGCGATGATAGCTCAGTGGTAGTGACGTCGGACGCCGCGGCGAAGGTCGTGGGTTCGAATCCTACAATGAGCTTGAGCTTTCGGTGAAGGAAAACATCGTGAGGAAACCATAGCACGGTGGTAGGGTACTTTGTAGTACCCGCCTGGCTGGCTACCACCCTCACGTTGAAAATCTGTCGCCAAACACCTATTGGTGTGTTTCGACAGCTGCACTTGAGAGCCAGTTCCTTCTAGGCTTTGTGTGCTTACCACCTTCGGCCACATCATCACTTACAATAGTGAGATTGTATTCAAACACAAGCCTATACAAAGTAAAAAAAAAATAAAAAAATATTTTTATTTAGTTTAGAGTTGTTATTAACTGTTTAGGTTAAATTTATTTGAATAAAAACATATCCCTTTATTTTGTTGAAAAACATTATTCTTTTTTCAAACTCTATCAATATGGCAATTAAAGACAGTAAACATATAAAATTACTTATAAAATACTTTTTCATGATTTTTAATACAATAAAACTCAAATTACTCTTCCGTAATGTTCAAAATGACTTTATGATGAATTTTTAAATCTTCTAAACACATTTATGTAATAAAATATACTGTGGTAATATCTTAATTCACACGCATGGTGCGAATAGTAACGAAATTGTAATTTAAACCTTAATTAATTGTGAACAAGGGTCGTTATGGCTGCCATTTCAAAGTCAGAGTAAGTGTAGAAGACAGGATTACAGCTAATGTCTTTATGGATTTGACGCACCAATTACTACAAGATTTTATCATGCTCTGATTCCTGGACGTAACTTAGGAAATATTTTGATGAGAAGCTTAAAGTTTGCACTAGTTATATTTTTAAATAAAGGAGTAAGTACTGCTAATATTTGAAACGTATCCAAGTAAGATTAATTATTCTCATACAGTCAAAAAATATAACAAACTGTTTTATTTTAATTATACCGAAGATTCGGTTCAATTTAAATAACATTTTTGTGGGTATTTTTTGCTCGTTACCGCGTAACAAATTTTATATTTTCGCGAGTTGGTTTTTGTATGAAAATGCAAATATTTGCTTTGCTGTTTTAATGTATCACGTATTTATGTTAAAATTATTAACCAGAAAGAACATTGCTTATCACTGTATGGAATTTGGTCCAAATTCAGCCTATGACCTGCCAGTATCTTTGTTATGAAAATCCAACATAGGTTGCCAAAATGTAAGGATTTATGTGCTACAAATTATTTGTTTTAACATACAAAGTGTAGTGTGGTCATATTTACGAAAGTTCTTATAATATTTTAATAGAACGCTAATCAGTAAATAAAAAAATATATTTCATTTAAAAGGTGGAAACAAAAAATAATCTATTACATTAATTTGTTGCAAACAACAAAAATAAAAATAATATTTTGGGTCTTCAGGTAACTCGGTCCCATGGGACCCACTGGACCCACGAGATTATTTGCAAATAATTTCGTCCCATGAGACGAATTCTCCAGACATTGTTTTTTGCATTGGGTAAGTCAACTCACTGTCATAAAAAATATCGGCAATCGTTTGATAAGTTGCATTCTAATTTGCATACTTTTTATTCAAATTAATATTATTTTGTTATAATAACTGTTAAATAAAAGTTATCTTTTCACGAGACAAAAAGCATCACAATTTTTGTTTTTGTTATCCTACATAAGTAGAGTATCTAGTATTAAATTTACTTATAAAATAACACATACCTACCTAGCTAATGCTAATATACTGGGTGACTTTTTATTCACCAGCAATACTTGCAGGGGTGGAAGTACTCATCAATATGAACAACTTTTAATATGAGACTAACTGTGAATTCACGAAAAAATATCAGCTATTCCATACAAAAGTTTAATACCTACTCGACCAAAAAGTATGAAGCAACAAGCAACCGTTTTATTTTACGCGATATCAGAGTTAGTCCCATAGTAAAATTTGTTCATATAGATGATTACTTCCACCCATGCAAGTATTGCCAGCGACAAAAAAAAAACATATATATATATATATATATATACCTGTATATTAAAAAACCAGAATTAAAGAAAATCTAAACGCTATTGACATACTTTACATCCATAGAAACAGATGAAAAAAAAAATCACAGTTTTTAAGTTTAACCCCAGGCTTTAAGATACATCCGATCTTCATGGAACCACACGCGATGCACGTTCTAAACTAGACCAACTCCAAGACCCTTATTAAGACTGCTTCTATCGCAATGCTCAGCTACTTTATTAGTTAATAGTGAATCAGTTAATCCCATTTCTATGAATAAATTAATAATTTTCACAGCGGGAGCTGGCTACCATGTTATTGAGAGCTATCAACAGCCTCGGAAGGGAAAAGTGTCAAGTGCTCATAAAACGTTGATTGCTTCATGAGCATTAAATAACTTTGAACTTTCAAATTAGAGCATGTGCGTGAGATCATGTTTTTTTTATCTTAAAATAATATAACTAGCTTTTTATTGAAGATTATAAAATTTTATTAGGTATAGTGTATCTCACAAATCTTCAATAACAAAGATGTTATGCCTTTCTTCACAGTAGTAAAGTTCAAGAACATTCATGTTCTAGATGAAACAAGAAAATAAATTGAAAATTTTTAAAAACATATTGATTCAAAATATTTACTTTAATCTTCCTAGTAATATTTCATAATGATTACACAATGAACATTTATCTGTTATGTTTATGTTTAAACACTCTAAAGCATGGAACCAGAACAGTAAATTATCCCGCAGGATCCCTTCAAGAGGCCGCGAGGCCCGCGGCCAAACCACGCGCTTACGTCCGCCTATAACTCCTAACGGCCATAATAGCTAGTGGGTAACCACCTTTATAGCCTTACGCGGTAGTACTTGCTGTAAAAAATACTTCATATATTTTTATGTGCAATTTCCGTAAATGGTTGTATAAATAGATTGTTGTGAAAAGCCATCATTTAAATCAATATTCGTTATAGTAAATTACCAGATATATAAAAATAAAAAATAGAGAAGAATTAATTATCCATTTATCTCAAGATCTGTAAAAAAATGTCTCTCAAACTATTGCTAATGACAGCTATTACTTTAAAAATCCCATTAAATGAATATCTTATCTCTTTTTTTATGTATTGTCTATTGCTACAAGCTAAACCCGGCCACGCATCGCAGTAATTCAATTCAAGCTTAGGATAATGCTTAGAATTTCCCGTTCCCATAGGAACTTAACCATACGGAAGCTGAATTATGCTTACTGGGAAAAATGCTTGCACATAATGTTATGTAATAATAAACACGGGTACATGATGTTAGCGTTGTTATAATAATAAAATAAAATAATTAATTATTTAATCCATATAAATAAATGTGACATTTACGTGCATTTAATTCGTATACAAAACATCGAGTGACTGTTAAACCAATCGTTTTTTTTTGTCTTTACAGTTCAAGTGATAGACCACTTGAAGATGTTTGCAAACATCGTAAAAATAAAGAGACTGCTATACAAATGTACTTGTAACAATTAATCGAAGTGTTTACTTTTTAGAATGAAAGATTTTAAAAATAATTATAATTTATCATTTCAATGTTACGTTTATTATTTGCAAAAGCATAACGATTGGCCTAAAATCAATTATGATAAGTTTGTTTGTCTTTATGATAATGTTAATTTAATGTTTTTTTTTTACCACAATGGACACATTATGGTAAGTGATGATGTGGTCGAAGGTGGTAAGCACACAAAGCCTAGAAGGAACTGGCTCTCAAGTGCAGCTGCCGAAACACATCAATAGGCATTTGGCGACAGATTTTGAACTTGAGGGTGCTAGCCAGAGTACTACAAAGTACCCTACCACAATGCTATGGTTTCCTCACGATGTCTCCTTCACCGAAAGCTCAAGCTCATTGGATTCGAACCCACGACATACTACTATAATATACTAGCAACCCAGCTTTGGACGAGTGCAATTTATATAAAAATCTTCCTCGTTTATCGTTCTTTCGATTACTGAAGACTGTATCAAAATCCGTTTCAGAGTTTAGAAGTAAGCGGACAAACAGACAGAGGCAGATAGCGACATTGTTTTATACTATTTTTGTTTTATATAATCTTTATATAACAAACTATAAATAATAAGGTTAAAAATACTCATCCAGTTTGTTAAAGCCACAACAAGTACTTATACAAACACTATTCGTATCAAACTTGTTCATTGCGTGCCGGAGGACTAAAGTAAACATTTTAACTTGTTAACTTTAACTTCTCGCTTAAGACGCTAGTCATAAATAAGAGTGTGATTACAATTTACATGCGCAAAATCGTTATAAATTAACAATAAATCAAAATAGGTTTTTTTTTATGTCAATAGGTTGACAAGCAGGCAGACGGTTCATCTGATGGTAAGTGGTTACTGCCGCCTATGGGCATTTGCAATTCCAGGGGGATTGCCGATGTCATGCCGACCTTAAAGAGCTCTTTGAAAATGAAATTAATATGTTAAATAAGATAAAAAAATAAATTAAATAAAATATCATATGTCATGATATGTTCAGTTCTTGTTTCTTCATGTTTTTTCAGCAAGCAGACTTTTGTTTCTATGATTTTTTTTATTTCAGTTTAAAATTAATACTACAAAGAGGAAACGCTGCCAGTCTGTTGGGAACCTTGCCCATCGGCAGTGTCGGTAGCTTCGAGATTTTTTTTATATATTGAAAATGAAAACATTTTTTATTCAAATAGGCCTTCACAAGCACTTATGAATAGACTGACTCTAACGCACGATTCGGCAGGTTGCTTTTACTGAGAAGAGCCGGCAAGAAACTCAGCAATTACTCTAGTTTGTATTTTAGTTGTAAATAAACTATAAGATAGACCAAGGATCGGCAAAGCGCGAGTGATACCCATGGTGTTGCAAGCATTCATAGGCTACGGTAACCGCTTACAATCAGGCGGGCCGTATGCTTGTTTGCCGACAATGTTACCACATAAAAAAGAATTTATTTGTTACAATTTTTTATAATTTAGAGATCAATTTCATATGTTCTCTTTTTCAATGTATTATTATATCTTTTGCTATGTTACACCTAACATTTACAACATTTTTTTTTAAATAACATGTTGGATTAAGTTTATAATTAGACTAGTTTTCACCCCGTGGTTTCACCCGCGTTCCTGAGGGATCTTATGTTTTCCCGGGATAAAAGTAGCCTATGTACCACTCCATACCATAGGCTATCTGTGCACCAAATTTCATCCTATTCAGTTCAGCGGTTTAAGCGTGAAAAGGTAACAAGCAAACAAACAAACTCACATTCGCATTTATAATATTATATTGAGTAAGGATTATTAGGATTATAATACAACTAGCTTCCGCCCCGCGGTTTCACCCGTTTCCCGAGGGATTTTGTGTTTTCCCGGAATAAAAAGTAGCCTATAGCTTTCGTCGATAAATGGGCTATCTAACACTGAAATAATTTTTCAAATCGAACCAGTAGTTCCTGAGATGAGCGCGTTCAAACAAACAAACAAAGAAACTATTCAGCTTTATAATATTAGTAATAGATTACAAACAATAGCCACATACATACAAAAATAGCTGGCGAGTTGCATAACTAACTATTAACTTCAGAAGGAATCAGAAAGATTAATGAGGTATGTAGTGACATCCAGTAATTCCATTACGGGAATCGTAAACAATGCCTACCTCAGACTAATAGCCGGCTAATTACTTGAGAACTTGAGCTATTGGTGTCCAAGTTATTCCTGAAGCGTTTATTACGTTAGAAGATATACATTTCTTAGGTAGATTTATACGTCATTTGAGTTCCGCTCTTAGGTTAACCTTAATTGATATAGGTAATAAAGAAATCTGAGCCTAACTTAACTTAGTCCTTTTTTAACCAATGTTTAACGAATCTCAATCTAACACACGTCAAATGACATAAGACAAGAGTCACCTTCTTGACCAAGCATTAGGTTAAATTACTTCGTTAGGTGTAATAATTTCGCGTAAAATCAAATTCAATGAACCGTTTTAGAAATTTATTTCTACATGCTAAGTATTATATATATTTTATATAAATAAAAAATAAAAATAAAAAAATATCCTGGGACATTCTACACACACTGACAATGGCCATCTGATCCCAAACTAAGCGGAGATTGTACTATGAAAACCCAATAACTGATATATATGTAGTATATATATACTTTCTACATTTTTTAAATACATACTTATATAGATTTTGTACATACAAAAATATAATTTTTAAGTTTCATTCGTAGTGTCTAAGTAGCTCATCACTTTATGTTTCTCCTTTTGTGATTTGTAAGTATGTAGGTGATTGTAGGTAGTCTGCACTCATTGCGTTAATTTAATTTATATTTTATTTTTGTTAATTCAAATTGCGTGTTTTTGTCTGTTTTTATTGTTTTTTTTTGCTTATCATTCTGTGTGTACATGTTAAGGATTACGACCCGTTATTTTTTCCTGTTATTTATATCTATGCTGTGTTAAATGTCTGTAATCTGTTTTGTGCACCAATAAATAAATAAATAAATAAATAAATAAATAACTACACCCGGTATGCACACGAATGTCTATCCTGGGCGGGAATCGAATCCACGACTTTTAGCGTGATAGATATCTTACCAACCACGAAAACCGACATGTCGTAAATGCTTTATGATATCTTTATTCTAATTTATTAAAGCTTATTTGCTCTTTCTTTGAATAAATAAAATGGTAGAAGTGTTAATATATAAACAATTTATGTCAGAGTTTTAAGGCTTCGTCGCTAAGAAAATTTATTTTCCATTTTGAATTCCATACATCAATTACTTATCGTGCAAAATAAGACATAGCTTGGAGCTAAAAGTCTAATAGCTTAACGTTAACATGCTATTAGATTGATCGAAGTGTAAGGAGATCTGCAATCGTGATGTACCAGCTTCAATTAATCTCAACTACAGATAGTGTTGTGACTTCACCACAAGAATCCTACTAATATTATCCTAACTATAATATTATAAATGCGAATATGAGTTTGTTTGTTACCTTTTCACGCCTAAGCTGCTGAACCGATCGCGATGAAATTTAATACGCAGATAGCCTATTATGGAGAAGGACATGGCCACTTTCTTTCTCGGGAACGCGGGTGAAACCGCGGGGGATGGCTAGTAAATTCATAAATCATATGGTAATGGAAGAATAGGGTAAAGTATATTATGTTTTATTCGACTGTAATTGAGCAGGTAATATATATACACTCAATCATACACAACCAGTCATAAAAAAGACTCTTTCTTTCAATAAAGTGCGTGTCATAGTTCTAATTTTCTGTGCGCTTTTCGACTTATATTGACCGGAGCGAATGTTGTAGGTACGTGTCGATACATTCCAACACGTGCATGAAACACGTACACATCACTCAATTGATGTAAATAGCGCAACACCATTGTCTGCTTAAATTTAATTTATTGTTAGTAGTCGATTTTTATTTGGACTGACAATCAAATATATCGCATGTTATACTCAGTCACTAATATCGATTTTCCCACATCCTACATCGTCAACAAATGCCAATTCTATATCGAAACATTTACATTAAAATTCATCGCGGAACTCCAAACACGTCAAACCGTGTAACTGAATTCCTATTCTGACTATTTCTGACACATAACAAACTACAAATTGAATATTTGAAGTCGTCAACGACCATAATACCATACCAGGAGCGTACAGTTACATACAAGTGTACTCGTTAAAATTCACCGACAAATCAACGGGAATCGATAATCGAGAATCGCAATATTGTTTGCTCTCGCACGTCACCTCGCTCCGGGAATCGCGGAAATGTTTATTCGGCGTCGACGGTCGGTTAACACTAATCGAGCCACATTTACTTTACTGTAATCGATTCTATTGAAGATCGAGATTATCACTCGGTAGCTCGAGACGTTGCCGTTTACGTCCATCGCCGTGGACGCATAGAATTCCTTAAGCGCTTTTTAGTAAAACAATTTGACATTTAGACATTTTATTGCCCTTAATGTCACCCTTGATTATGTGATTCCGTACTATTTATCTGTGTTGTTTACTTCCCTCCGTCTTCTTAGGGACTATTAAGTATGCATTTAAAGGGCTTTACAAAGTGTAGTGATACATATTACGACCTTAGAAACGATGGGTCGACATGGTCCATACGAGCTAATGAACTTTCTATGAAGGAAGCAAAATAGTCCGGTCATTGGAAAAGTGGTATTGATAAATTTATACCATACACAAAAACAATATAATAAAATTATTTATTAAATTCTTATTTTTCTTTCACTCTACGGTCCAATATAAGTAAAACCAAATTAAAAAGTGTGAGAAAAACAATAGAAAATTCTCACGCCCCCTTTTTCAAAAAACTAGGCAGATGTATGTACCTACAATATAATTTGTTTACGTTAAATTCCACCTCAACCCGTTTAGTTTGTAAGCTAATATATAAATAGGTACTATCTTTTAATATTCACAGAAATTTTCGCATTTATTGAAAGCAGAATTACGTTAGAATTTTGGATAACCTTCCGTAGATTTTACTTGCCGATTTTCCTATCTAATTTCTTATCAACCTATCTTCTTATCTTATCGTCTCTTTTTTTCCTCCTGCTTTCACAATCACAGAATATTCATCAAACGTTTTGCTTGTCACGTTTATTTAGTCAATGACTTGAAAATAGTGATGCCATGCAATAATTACATTGATAATTATAAAGTTACAACTTTATTGCATCAAAACTGCATAAATTGTCTCCCAACCATTATATTTTATAGGCCCGAATGATTGCTAGTTTTTATCTTCACGATTTTTCTCGCATTACATCGGGTAAATTTAACTGTAGTTTGTAGACAAGATGCTCGGTACAAACATATAAAAACATCTTTATTTTATAGTGGCTAGAGTTCTCTTTTAAAAAGCACGGACCTAATCGGAAATCAAAAGCGTTGAATGTAAAGAACCCTCCAGTCATGATCCAATCTCGCACTGCACCAGTTTTTGCATACATACTGCGTGTCAAGAAATTATTCCTTATACGGAACGGTTATTATCATTTGAATATCTATTATAGTACATTATGGAACATTAATGTGAAAAAACGCAACCAGACTTATGAAGTGGCGAACAAACACTTCCTTACTTTGTTCGCGTGTGTACTAACATTCAAAACATAATAAAGAAGCAATAAAGGCTTCATCGAGGACATTAAATTGCTTTGTCATTTATTTCATTTATATAAATATGGGTATTACCGATAATTCTGATTGGATACAAAAAGCAAGAATAATTCCCACTAGTGCTTTTTTTTATTTTCCTAATAATATTAATCTTATTTCAATTTAAGAATTTACGATGTTTTTGATGACGAATTAACAATTACTAACATAGAAAATTTAAAGAAAATAAATCGCGCGTTGATGTCTTTTGTACGCAAGAAAATCTTCAAGCGGTAACAGCTTCATAAACGTCTGTAGCCGCGTGTTGGAATTTTCATATAGATGCACTAAAGCACCGTCTGTTGCAAAAGCCCCATGCAATATGTATTCGGATTAAGGATTCACTACCTCACTTCCTATCACTTTAGACATTACGTGACGATCAGTCCAATGAATTGAAAAAATTTGCATTTTCCATCTAAGAATAAACAAGTTGCCGCTAGAGTCTAGCTAGACATTCCAATTGACTGTGAGATGGCCGCCACTTTTTGCTGTTTAAAGAAAAATACGGTTTTTTATGTAAAAATTTACTTATTTATAATACATTTTTATGGAGACCTAAATTAACTGAAATCAGCATGTTCATTTTGGTCTAAGTTACAAGTTTTAGAGTGAAAAAAGTTATTTTACAGTTATTTCTTTCATATTACTTGTAATCCTTTTTTGCATACTACAAAAAAAATATGTAGCGGTTTCACAAAACTGTCATATCATTAGTTTTTTATAGTTCCAAAGAAATGGAACTATCTTTATTTTGCTACTAAATTCTCGATTAAAATAAAATTTATTGAATCGAGCATTTTTTCGGACACTAAAGCAGTAAAGTATGTGTACCATTTTCATGATGTCACTACAATTACTAGATTCTAACATCAAATATGTCAAGTAAGTTGGCGTAAGATATAAGTATTATTTTTAGTACATAAGTATTAAAATAACAGGAGTAATTTGTCACCTGCCGCTACGCGAGTGTACTAATAATAATACTGATAATCATTGGTTAGGCCTCAAACGGAGGCAATTTTACCTTCCGTGTTAGTTTGCTCTGATTATCCTACGTGCTGACTACCATTTATTACAGATAGTATTTTATGATGTCCATCCAACGTTTAATGTGTATCGATACTGCGAAACTTATTTGTAATACTGTGTAATTTTTGAAAAAATATTGGAAACTCTTATTTGTGTGTCTGTATGTTTATTACCACTCAACTCAACTTAGCATATAGATAAATTGTACCCTGGAATGACATATAGGATATTTTCTATTTTAAAAAATAAGATCCCGCAAGAATATGGGTGAAACCACGGGTGGAAGCAAGTATGCGTTAATGTATCGAGGAGATTTTGAATTGTTGTTTTTTGATTTACTAAATTGATTTTAAAAAAATAAGTATGTCTTGTTGACAACCCTATTGACTATTTGTGACTGATCTGTAAAAAATAGGATCCTGAGATGGAAGATAAATGAAGGGGCAAACAGGGAAGCAAGTATGCGTTAATATATCGAGGAGATTTTGAATTGTTGTTTTTTGATTTACTAAAATGGTTTTTAAAAAATAAGTAAGTATGGAAGTCAGTAATGAAAACATTTGGCTTTTATTTCTAGTCGGAGAAATAAAAAAATAGGGTTGAATTTTGAAACCTTACAAAAATAATATAGGCGCTCTAAAGGTATAGGACTAGCACTTCTGGTTCTGCGTTGATTTACCACCTATCAGTCAGTCAGGACTTGTTGTTTTGTTATAAAAAAATAATTAATAAAAAGTTTCAATCTTTCAAAATTACGATTTATACACCAAACTGCTTTTCACTGTAATATATTATTATTATGTTTTATAATGTACGAGTAATTAGGTATTATAATATTAGAATATAGCCTACTCTGTACACGCTTCTTGGCCAAGAGCCATGTTGGATATTTAAGTATGTCATAAAATATTATCAAAGCGCAAGCGACCACAACATTGTTAAAACGCGATACATACGAATATAGTGTTATTAAGTTTCCCTAACGGCATATTGAATATATTATAAAATGCATGCTTTCCGTCTGTTTGTCCGTTGGCTCACTTATAACTATTACAAAGATTTTAATATAGATTTATATTTATATATTATAACCTAGAATAGAAAAAAAAAGAGAGGAAAAGGAAAAATCAGAAAGGTTTTATAAGCTGTGTATATCTTTACACTGTGTCTAAAATTAAGTGAGCCGTGAGCCCGAGATAAAAAATTCTACACGCAATAGACGCCGCGGGAAAATACTAGTATTGAATAAGGAACATTATTGACAAGTTTTTGCTCGTTGAATTTACGCTTATGAGACGTAAGATAAACTAGATACGGCCATATCTGGAACAAGTAAAGCGTCTCTGATATAAACAGTGAAGTAAACACGTTGAATTGTTAATGCCAAATATGGTTACAGGCAATGACGTCATTACACTAACAAAAACCACTCTATTTTTATCGGAAACCCAAAAGAGTTATAAAAATAAGAATCTAATGGCTGAATTAATATTGTTATTCATAGGCATATTTTTTCACATATTCATCCTTGATATTTTTTAAGTGTCAGATCATAGAAAGTAAAGTTCCCGTAATATTAGCCATGAGTATTATTAGCATACTAGCTGTCCCCCGCAGTTTCACCCGCATTCCTGAGAAAAAAAGGTAGCCTATGTCTCTCTTTATACTATAGCATAGGCTATCTGCGTACCAAATTTTATCGCGAACGGTTTAGAGGTTTGGGCGTGAAAAGGTAAAAAACAAACTCATATTGCATTTATAATCTCAGAATAAATATGCATAGACGAAATAGTTATGAACCATTTTCTCTGCTGTTTGTTAATCTTTTTTGTTAAAACACTAATAATATTATGACCATATCATAAGAAACCAACTGTAGATGAAAAGCACGCGCCTAATAATCAAACAAGCTTTTATAAAAATGCATTAAAAATAAAAAAAACATTAAAATGTCACGAAACCGTAATGCATGTATTACATACATTAAAATATAAATCATTATGCTACAGATGTAAGTAGAGCCAGGATCTGTCATTACTAAACATAAAAATAGTTATAACTAATAAGGGTTATAAATGGAGACATAAATGAGTTAGATGAAACAAATCGTCAGGAAAAACGTGTCTCACAGACATTTAAATAAACTTAGTTATTATCTGTATGTAGCTATCCACCATAAATCATACACAAACACATTTATTACGAGAGTAAATCTTGTATGTAATCATACATTCAAGATGGACGTCATTCAATGAATAACAGACATTTCGTTATATTGTTAAACGTAACTAAATCACCCTTTTGTTGGTTCGTCATTGCTCTGAGCTATGTCAGAACTTCCTGAGCTATTTAAAATTCAATTAAATAAAAGCAGTAAGTACTCTAGGTGATTAGTCGGGTAATATTATTTTAGCGTAGGATAAATATACTGAAAATAATACAAAATATAATGAGCAAATTGACGGTCACAATCCAGTACATTTAAATTAACTGCCCTGATAGAGATATTGTATTATACAGTGTGAATTTGTCAAGCTTAAATGTCAAGGTGAATAAGATAAATAAAACAACACCCGCTACACTTGGTGTGACATTTTTTCCCCGTCTGCTCAGTACCCAATTAACCATAGTTGTTTTACTGCGCCGGCGTCGATTGTAAGTTCTATTTTTATTTTTATAGATAAATAAAGTTCGTTAAACTTAACTGCACTCACTGAAGGATGAAAAAAAATCTAACAGTAATCCAAATAGTGCTTTTAAATTCATTTTTTTGTGCAAATTGTTTTTATTCAAACTTCATCATCAATAAAAACTATTAGCAATGTTGAAGTATTGAAACCCAGAAAAGCTGATTATCACGGTTAAATTTAATGACAATCGCAGTCTTATTAGATGATCTAACCAGATATAAGAACTTATTGTTAAACACTGCGATGCCAAAGACAGAAATAGATATCGCAATATTATCTAAAAAAAAGATGATTCCGTGGGGATATACGAGCCACAGTAATGAGGAACACGACGAGAGGAAGAGGAAGTATTTAAAGAACCTTTTATTATTAAAACTTAACTATGATTAAATGTAACTAGTAGAATTTGCTTTCCGCCTCGCGGTTTCGTCCGCCCATTTCCCCATTTTATCGCCATAGGGGATGAATTTCGAAAATCATTTTCTTTGTTAATGTTTACGTTATTTATATAACCTGTAAGCAAATTTTTAAGTATCTAACTTCAGCGGTTTGAGCTGTGCATTGATCCGTCAGTCAGTTTCTCTTTTTATAAATAAAGATTTAAAAAAAAATGCTTTAGGTTGAAATGTGGTAATTTATTTAGATTTAAAAATATATTAAATATCTTTTAAATTTTATTATTGTACTAGGTCAAGGCTTATGTGCGTGTACTTACACCATCGATATTCCACAAAGCATATAAATTTGTATCGATACAATCGAAAAGGTAACACGACTATGTAATTAAACGATTGTATTTAACTCGATGGATATCGTGACCAATCGGCATATTGTCTATTCAACCAACATTGAAATTACGATACACTTTTAATAAAGTTTACGAGCATAGAAGCGTTGATAATGACGGATGGAGCCTATAAAAGAGATTAAATGCAGTTAAGTTGTTGGAGTAAGTAAGTAAGTCATTTTATTTTATGATAAACTAGCTAATCCCCGGCATACGCTGAAATACCTTTTTTATGTCGGAATCATTCCCGGTCGTGGGCATTACAACTCACAAAAGTTTCATCACAATCGTATGAATAGTATAGGACCGCAAATATTACGAACAAACATACATTAATATTCATATATTTTTGAATTTATATAAAGTTTACTGTAATAATAAAATACATTTTCTTTATGACATGACAGTTATTCTGACACTAATAAATACTAGATTATATATGTCACCGGAAAATAACAAGAACCACAAAATAAATTTACTTGGTTAGGTTAGGTAAGTGTATAAATTTCCTAGAAAATTCTTAGGTAAATTTATAAATTTGAGGTTCTTGTTATTTTCCGGTGGCATATACATTGCATAAATATTTCGATAGTCATTTTTTTACGTATTAAAGCTTAACTGTAAATTATGCTAATGTCTATGTACTGTATAAGTATAATTGGACAAGTATATTTGATACTTGTAGTTTTGTGATATCTTACAAGGGGATTATGAGTAATAGGTAATTTCCGTGATATGATATACAGACCGAAGTCATAAAGTGTTCGATAGTTTTTGTTTGGTGCAATGTACATACCTAATGGACTGAATGACCTGGTTACTTTCTCTATGTGTCTGCAGCTGAAAATAATTGTTACAGTACCGTTCATAATATACTATGGCTAATTTTTGCTCGTATGCTTGTTCCCCAATGACGCCGTAATGGCTGAACGAGCTGATATAGATAAAATAGGCACAAATTATTAAAAAAATACATGTATAAATTTTTCATAAATGTATTTGCGCGACAACATAGATGTTGTAAGATTATCAAATAATTATAAATAGCATGAAAACGTAACCTAATCTAAAAAGAGTACGGACCACGAGTCTGTAGAATGTAATAACTAAATAAAAAAAATAGACCCAAAGATTATACTGTGATATAAAACGTAGAATACTTTGAATGGACAAGAGATGACGATTTTAGTAAAGCAATAGTAGTCTCCTAATTTGGTAAGCACGCTTATCATAAAGTAGTTTTCCACCTCGCTATTTTTCCGCGCCATGAACCTCTATTTCAGTCCATTAGGGTTGAATTTTGATGAACCTTTGTTTAGTGGATGCCTACGTTAATAAGGACACAGGTTGTGTGCCCCATTATATGAATAGACTGTAGAGCACAGAAAATGAGCTCATATCTCTCCGTAGGCTAAGAGGTTCGTACAGAGCTTAGTAGATTGCTGGGACCTAGGCAATAAAATTATATGTGAGCATAACTATACTTACTAACGTACGCATTGGTGGCATTATCAATCTATGTTCCTAGATTCAAACTTTTAACAACACATTGGCTTGAATTGAATTTACGTGAGTTTGATTTAGATTTTTATTTATATGCCTCGTCAAAAATATCGCTTCAGTGGACGAGCGATGTAGAGTTTGGCTAGAGGCCAGAATTCCTAGATTTCATTCTCGGGCAAGGTGCATTTGATATTTAATTTTCTTTGTATGCAAAATTTAAAAAATCTGGGAATGGTAAAATCCGTATTACGTCCGTATATTATGTAGGTAGGGTCAATAAAAATCTTAGCTTCGGTATAATGTGTGTGTACTGATATTAAGTACCTCCGTACACTTCTTCTTCAGTATCGTGAAGGTATTAGGTTATTTATTTTGAAAAATATTATCAAGTCTTGTATAAAAACTGGAGCTCACTCGACCTTAAATTAATCATTCAAGTCACAAAAGTTCATTCAAGCAAGTAGCGTTATTTGGTGACCGAAATTAAAGAATTAGACCGGTCAATCTCATTTGTTGCATCTATTCTCGGACACCCGCTAGTTTGGTACAAACAGTTACGCGTTTAACTTCACATCACGTGCTAAAGCGTTACGGATATTTTAATTTTCAGTTCACACGCCTGTACTAGTCTCTTTCAGAGAACATTAATATTAATACCGTCGATGTTTTACCATTTACGCGTAACTATGAGTGTTTGATGTCATCGGATTTGAATGTACCCTTATGGGATGAGTCTAGCCATAGTAATTTAGTTTTTGATATGCTTTCTAGTTGCCTTCTTTTGAGTGGTTAGGTTGTCAAGCGTTTGGATTTATATCGAACTTTTTATTTTTCTAACAGCGTGTTTCTTGAGTTTCTAAGGTAGAATATTTTATATCAGAACTGTAAAGTACTAGCTGTCCCCCGTGGTTTTACTCGCGTACCTGAGAAAAAAGTATCCTATATCTCTTTCCATATTTTCCCTTCCTGCGTAGTACTAATTTCATCACGATCGTTTCAGTGGTTTAGGCGTGAAAAGGTAACAAACAAACAAACTCACATTCGCATTTATGATATTAGTCAGGATGGATCCCACCATCTTACCACCATACCCGCTATTTTATGTTATGGATTCATTCGACCATGATAGTCAAACACTTTCCTATATAAAATAAAAACACCTAACGTTTTTTGAGATACTCGGTTAGTTTTTTGAGTTTCAGCATAAAAGCTTAATCTTTTTCATAAAAATCCGTTACCTCGCATTGTTGCTCTTTTCCGGAATTCTGTTTTTACATAGCTTACAGGAAACCGTAGGGGAAAATTTGTCTACTCTACGCACAGTTATTGCAACCATTGGACATAAGAAACAGTAAATGACATAAAGCTGGTTTTCCATTGCTAAGCGAGGCGGCATAGCTCGCTGTCGATGATTTATTGTGAACGTGGTCACGACAGAACAATGATGTTGAAAAACAATCGCGGATACGTGCAGCGGCATTGTAGCAGAATTTAAATAGAAAAAATACAAAGTAAGTTTATAGATGCCGCACTTTTAAACAACCTCAATGAAAATATAGTACCTATATGGTACATGTTTTTTGAATAAATTCATATAAATTATTTCTAGACTGAATATCAAAATATATTATTTAAATATGAGGTAAAATTACTTCATGCTACCAAAATGAAGATTATTAAAAATACTTTTGAAATTCACCTAAAATGCTTGATATAATCCTACTAATCCTATTTATATTATAATTGCGAAAGTTTGGATGGATAGATGTTTGTTACTCTTTCACGCAAAAACTACTGAACGGATTTGGATGAAATTTGGAACACAGATAGTAGTATGGAATAGCACATAGACTATTTTTTATCCCGGGAAAACATAAGAAGGGATCTTATCGGGCGGGTGAAACCACGAGGCGGAAGCTAGTTATAAATATTTTTTACTGCTTAATTTGTATTAAAAGAATAAATCATATACTTTTATTTAATATTAATTAATTTATTAATTTTTGCACGGTGGTTGAGTATTTTGTAGTAAGTACCCGCCTGGCTGGCTGGCTGGCTGGCTACCACCCTCAAGTTGAAAATCTGCTGCCAAGCACCTAACGGTGTGTTCCGGTAGTTGCACTTGAGTACCAGTTCCTTCAAGGCTTTGTGTTCATACCACCTTCGGCCACATTCCATGGTGAGATTGTGGTCAAACACAGCTATACATTGTAAGAAAAAACCAAAGAATGAATTGTGAACAAATCGTAATATTTCCGAATTATATCCCACATATAATCGAGTTCATAATTTTTGGAATACAATAATACCGACAGAGAAATGTCAGGTTTTTGTAAAGGTACCGTAAACTGACATGAAAATCGCCGATAACATTTAAAATTATAAGCTGTCACATTTCCGAAGCATGGGAAGCAACATTTTTTTGTGAATCATTAATGGTAACCGATGTTTTCATGTTTATTGAAAATATTCTTTATTTTGCTTTATTTTGTATTTATTATTAAGTAAATGAAGCTTTGCATATACATATAAAGTCCAAATAAGTGAGGTACGGTCCTTTTGAGGGATGATAGTATAATAGGTCATAAGTATACCAAAAATGATGAAATAAAATATTTAAAAAAAAAAAAACCTGAAATTGTACTTCATAAATAAAATTAATAAAAGTAATGTATTTTTAAATGCTTTTTTTAATAATATATTTTACACCTGATTATGCTGTTAATGGTTTAAATTAATGCTTAGTAGTGATGAAGTACAATTTCAGGTTTTTTTTTTCATTAAAATTACGAACGAATATTTTTATTTTATCATTTTCGGAATACTTATGACCTATACTATCATCCCTCAAAAGGACCGTACTTTATTTATTAGGATCTTATACTCATTGTGCTAGATAATGTTCGCTAAACATCCTAAATAAATATCATATATTATATATTTTTAGGTATTATATTTTATATTTAACTACGCAACAACCTTTACAGAAGTAGTTATTTAACGCTGGTGTTGGATATCCTCAAGTGTCATTGACCTTCAATTTTCGAAAGAAATTAATAATATGAGAAAATTAAATAAGTTAAGTAATAAGTTCGGATATTATTAATATCTAATTATTAAAAACCATAATTTAAAGTACAAAAAAATATCGCTTCGCATGGAAAGTTTTCTTTACCTATACGTTTGTAAAGATCCTAATTATACAATACTAAAATTACTAAACATTAACATTTGCATGCTAGATGAGAACTTGACATAACATTTGGTTTATGTACTTTGCTATGTTTGCCCTAAACCAACATTGGTCCTTGCTACATTCCGCAAAATATTCTAGTAACTCCAAGTGAAAAAAAATGAGTTGCCATATGACTAATGTAGCAGCAGCTCCTATACGTACTATCTTAATCCTACTAATATTATAAACGTGAATGTTTTTCTTACGTCAGTAAGTATGTTTCTGTGGATTTTTGGTATTTTGCATAAACAGATGAATGGATATGGACGAAACATGGCATATAGATACAGTGTACTTTGTATCCCGGGAAAACATAAGATCCCTCTGGAACGTAGGTGAAACCGCGGGATAGAAGCTAGTAATAATATAAATGCGAAAGTTTGTGTTATGTACGTATGTTTCTGTGGATTTTTGTTACTCAATCAGCTCGTAACGGCTGAAATCTAGAATAAAAAATATTTAACTCTCAATAATCACATTGAATTCCTCAAGTATTCGGGTAAAACCACGGGGCTGAATTAGTTCATTATATTTATGAATTATTACTTCAGAGTATGATAATATTACCCATATAAAATATAGTAGCCAATGAAAAAGAAAACCTCAATGTGACGCAATCAAATTGAATGGTGACGGTAAATTACAGCATTTTCATTATTAAAACATTGAAAAATCTTTCTCATTGGCTTATTATATTTTATGATATTAAAATCCAAGACAAATTCCGAAATTATTCATTGAGGACAAATATATCAAAATATATTTCGCAAACAACGCAGTATCATCAATTGCAAATTTTATGGTGAATAACGAAATGTTATTCGACCATTTTAAAAATAAAACGACAAAGATTCTTAAAATCAAGAGAGAGTCAGTCTCAGATAGTAATAAATAATGTAATTAAACTTGTAATTTGCAATACAAAGTACTAATACCTTTCACCATTACCTTTGTATTGACACGTGTTGTAAATTTGAAATAGATTAGTAGCCCCAGAATTGCTTCTTGTTAATTTATTAATGAATTGCCCTCTGTATATAATGATAAACACTTTGTATCCATTGTGAGAGTACAATTGGTGTTAGGCGTTAGCGCCTTTGATTAAACGGATAGTCGTTTATTTATTACTAAATAGTTTTCCGCCACATGGTCTCATCTACGGTCCCCTATTTTACCTCCTTATGGGTTGAATTTCGGAAAATGTTAAGTACATACATCCATACGTTATAAAACTACAAAAAAAGCTTCATTTTATGTAATAAAAAAATTGCTGGATGGCCTCAATCTATCGAAGTAGTCTATATTTATCAAAATTACAGCATACGCATAGCTTTTACTCAGCGGTTTCACCCGCGTGCCTGGGATGAAAAGAACCCTATGTCCAATTTCAGGACCTATATGAAATTTTACATTTATTTATAATAATTTTTAGTATAAAAACGAAAACACTCACTAATCAAAATACCTCAGGAACTATAGAGCCCAAGTGAGTTCCTTATAAAGTGTAGGAATCCGCTATAAAAAGTTTTCGGGAGTTCAATCCCAAAAGGGGGTAAAAGTTAAATATGTAGTTTGTATGAAAATAATTGGAATATGAATCTTGGTGTAACTATTATTATTTGAATTCTTTAGTCACATAACAATAACTACTGACGTTAAGCATACACAACACATTATTAACATTTGATAAAGAAATTATAAACGACAATTTCTTTCTACTATTAACTCGTAAACGTATTTTCTCGAGTCAAGAGTCATTGGTCAAATGTCATTAGTAAAACATCAATTGTCGATCATTATAAAGTAATAATTTAAGCGAAAGTGTTCACATCAGTACCTAAAGTAACACAATAATGTGTCCATCATTTATCATTTGTAAAAACAGAGTAAACTGAACTCTATGCTATTTTAATAGGAGTGTACAGTGAATTAGAAAAAAACTGTAAAACGGATAATGTTTGCGTGATCGGATGAACTGGAAAACCAATTTGGCAGAGTTATTACGATTGGAGACCGAATGCTAGACAAAGCGTTTTCAGACAATTATGCACCTACTTTCATTTGATAACCCGTGTGAATCATGTCGTATGTAAAAAATATTTCTACGCAGTGACAAATTTACAATTTCTTTTACGAATAACAATTATACTCAAATTATTGTGCAAATAAGTCTCACATTTTGTTACTCAATTATTTTTTCTTCACCGACTATATTACCTATAGACATTTCTATTTGCACTTTCGTATTTAGGTATGTGTGAATTTTGGTCAAATAATGGATCCTTACTTGAAAGCTGTTTTCTTAATGAATATTTCTTTAATTTTCGTTAATATTTCTATTTGAAATTTTGTTTTAGAACACATGATTCTGTCATACGAATCCTTCTTGTCATGTTAAAATTGTAGAGTTGTTAAATATTTATATTAATGTTGATTTTAATTCTTTATAGGTACTCAAACTCAAGTCCACCTAAAAAGAGCACAAACTTAAATTATTTGTAAGGAAACCTATTCATAAAAAACATTTATTTTTATTTGGAGCACAGTAATACAAAAAGTATATTTCTGAAAGAGTAACTTTATTGTGTTCACTAGTGTGTATTTTTAGAAAGACTATTTATTTTTGAGCTTTCCGCTGCACTTATTAGAAGCTCATACTGTCTTCAGCACGTACAACTTTCACAGCTTGTCTTTTTCTGTCTTACATCTCCCTAATTTTGTCACGTCTAGGAAATAAGCACGATTTTATTACTCTGAATCAAGATTTCGGACGATCTCAAAAATTTTCATGCCACTTCATGCCTAACAACAACTTTCGATGACGAAGTTCATTCTTAACACAGTGGAATAGAGTCTTAAATGATCTGATGGTGGTTTTATTAGTTTAGTTACTTTAGATATAGTTCTAGTCGTTCCGGCCGTTAAGGTTACAGTAGTGATTTAGAGCCTAAATATAATTCGTCTAATAAAACTCGATTTCACTTTTGCGGACAAAAATTGAGACTGAAGGATTTGGACTCGATTTACATGTTTTAACATAATATGAATATCAAATTTCAATGTACCTGATTGATTCATAATAATTCCTATTCAAACACATGAGTTATTAAAACTAAGCAATAAAATGTATGTGGTGTTGGGTAAGTTTATATCTGTCTATGTAAATTTTTATCCAAATCCCTTATAACACTACGATAAGTTTGAGTAACATCGATTCACATACTTTCGCAATTATATTATTAGTAGAAAATATGTAAATGTAATAAAAAAAAATGATAAATATAAATAGGTTTTTCTCACATATAATTTTACCCAGTAATTTTCAATTGAAGATTTTACAATCAACTAAGGTAAAATAAATATACTTTTTCCATGCATGCCTTCTATCCACCAATTTTTAACCATAGATTTATATCCGTTCTTTTTATAAAACTTTGTCTATGATACACATAAAAAATACAAACATCACGTAGCAAGTAGTGGTAGCAATCCTTTTTATAGCCATAAATTCTTTTAACAACATTTTTAAATTAGTATCCTAGAGCAATTTACTATTCAACATGAGTACATACTTGTAGAATAATTTTGCACATTTGAATTCCTCGGTTATGCGAGTGGGACTAAATTTAATGGTCCCCTGTTTAAGGCCGCTCAGCATCCATTAGGAAGGTTCGTGACGTTCGCGTTGTCCCGGTGTGGTTCGAGCCTTATTTGTAACCTGACTGATATTAGTACCGTTGTGTGTCTAAATAATCCAGAATAGCTAACGAGACGCATATAGACCAACGACTAATTAATTATAACAATACCTTTATATCTTCATATTAGTATTTTCTACGTCGACGTACACAAAAGAACAATATATACTATATATTATAATTTATTTGAATATTAAATGTGCATCTTCTATTGAACGGATATATAGCAAGGTATTATTAAAGGTGCCAATTAGGTCCTAAATAAACATTTTATGATTGATTTTAAAATACTTAAGGTTCGTACCACGTCGCTTTAATTTACGTAATCCATTCGTAGAAGTTCACCTTTATAAATGTACAACAAATAAAACCCGACATCTACTCGATTTAATTAGTGGCAAATTGTCTGTAATTAAATAATTAAACTTTTTTTAAATATGTGATCATGTAAATTCTCTGGTGTTATTGAACTTGCATTGATCGATTAGTCATGTATATTTTAGTGCAAATAAGATAATATTCGTATTGATTTATTTAATGATATTACTTAATCGGTGCAAGCAGCGGAAGCAAACGGAATTACCATTCAACGCCGTGGTTTTAGATGCCACACCGATTTATCTTACCGATAATAAATATTGGCATGTTATCGATCTATCGATTTAATCGAACTAACAATGCATAAAATAACATTCTGATGTATTGTTTTCGCTTCATTACGATGGAAGTAAACACTTTACATTCATGTAACATATGTAAAATACTTAACAATTTAGTGTTTTATTGAAATGAATCAAAGAATATTTAAAAGAGTATTATTTAACTTATTAACATATAATTAAAAAAAGTAGGAATGTAACTTTCTGCATGAACATTGAGAAAGGCACTCGTAGAATATGATAATGGTAGATATGATACCGCTAAAATAAACGGTGACTCAATCGAATTAAATTATGTATATGTCGATAAAAACCGCAATATTACACTAGCGTGGTAACACAAACAGCCAGGCACAATATAGTTCACCAAATCATCACTTTCTATGATAGAAGTTCGCACCCACTATTGTCGGACACTTTCACGGAAACGCGAGTAAAACGATTTCTTAATCGATTATCGTCAAAACGGTAACGTCCATGAATGTAGAATAATTGATTTGAAATCATTTTGTTATTTTTTTTTATTAAAAAATTGGGGAATGATAATCGATTGGAGTGTCTTTAAGTAATTTACGATTCTGTATAACAAAGTCCAGTTAGACTTATTTACCTACTTAAAAGATTGACTCGGTTTTATATGCTACGTTTAGCAGATGTAGATTATATTTAAATTTTATTTAATATATTTTTTGAAATAACTTATTTATAATTCTGTAACACTTTGTTAACTAGAACTTCTCAAGTTATTGAAATAAAATAACATTAAATGTATGATATTTCTACCTTTTGATTTATTAACAGAGTATCCAGTCTTCACTCAAAGGCGAGACGAACAAAGTGGTCGCAATAGGCGCCGGCGCCGGTAAAACTAAGAACTAACCTATCATTACCAGTGAGCTGAAGTTCCGAGCACATCAGCACTAAACGCAACTCTATCCTCCTAAGAGTAACTCCAAAACTAACATAAATTAAATATTTAAAATATAATGACAAAGGTCATCAACCTCTTTACTATTTTTGTCGGAAGTAGGTGACAAAAAAGTTATATATAAAAACATGGTTTTTAATTGTATAAAAACTTATGACTACCAAAATTTATCATTGTCTTGTCTAATAGTCTTGTGAATGAATAGGTTTACTCTGAAAGAACCCAAACTGTATTGATCAACGATTCTTAATAAAATCTTTTGGTATAGTCAGAAGATATTTTATTAACTCGAAAGTAAAAAAAAAGGTAAGTAACTTGATAATACTCATAGTTAACGTCGGAGTTTTCATTCACTCGCCGTCAACTTCATTTTCCGAATAACCCTACTTCCATTTTATATTCAGAAACATTCGTTTAATTATCTTAATCTCCAAAGAGTCCAATTTTAAGAACTCAAGTATAAATATACTATTAATACAACACGTAAAACAAACTGCCCATAAATTGAAAGTATCATAAATGCTTTGTGATTAAACTTGAGACAACGGGAAGGGAAAAATTACACCGTCCATGTAATTTTCATCACTAAAATTTGACTTAATAGTTTCTAATGTCTAACTTGTGCTAATTATACAATATAGTTTGTTATTAAAACTTCTCGAGTGTAATAGAAATTTAGTAAAGAAGCCGGCGGTAACCATAGGTAATTGAGATGTGTTTTATTTTATAACAGCTCGTGATAATTATGTAAAAGATTTCAGTTTATTATTTTATGCATTTATTTTATAAAACCACGAGTAGTTGTATTATGTTATGATGTTAGTTGAATTGAATTACCTATAAAGATAATATTTAATTTATGTGTGAAATTATTTAATGTAATTTTTATGAAGTAATTACATCTTGTCATTGTAACTAACCTACCTTAAAAGTGCCTAATTGTGATGTTAAAATCAGAGCATTTTTTTATTTCACAATTATTTTTGAAATAGTTACTTGTAGTTTAATTTTAACATAAGATATATACTGTACTTCTCATGATAAGTAAGTAACAAGTTTTCCTAATATTCATAAAAAAAATACATACCTCAAATAAGTCAGCAGTCTTCAAACACCCGTTCAGAGCAATGTAAATTATCACAAAAAAATCTCAATTCAAAATCACTGCAATTATAACACTTCATGTACAGCATACGTGCGTTTCCACGTGTGATACGTGCGTTTCGGGTGCGGACAGGGTGCGTGCCGCGGGCGCGCGCACATCGACGTGCTCAGTTCGCGAGTGGCGCGCGGCGTGCAACGCGCGTGTTTATACGCGCGCTCGACATCGCCGGCTGTTGCACTTTCGCCGTTTATGACAACCAGGGAAGCTTCGGAGGCTTAAAGGGTTGAACTTAGTTGCTATGCGCTACAAGTCTAATGTATGGGTTGCTTTTTTAGATGAACATCATTGGTAATGGTTAGATAAAACCATTTCAAGTAAGCTGATAACGGGAAAATGTATTGAAAAAGAAAAATCCAATACCTATCAAAATATCTTATTGAGTTTTTTGCAGTCTCTTCAAAATTTCAAGTGCCATGCAGCAGAGCATATGATATAAGTGCTTGAACGATCTTTAATTTTTAACCGACATCAAAAAAGAGGAGATTATATGTTTTTGCCGGAGACTTTTCCGTCCAACTGTATTCCGGACCGGTGGAAGAGTCAATTATAGCATTCATAAGTGCCTTATCAGGACCAAAACTAGATAAATTAGTTTGAGTTTTGTTCGACGCATAGGTTTTTTTTTTTATATTACTAACCCTCAAAATACTGTATTTAGTAACAAAATGTTTAAAAAAATGCGTAGATCCTAGCAAGTGAAGTAAGCTACAGTTACATTCATGAGCATTCTTGATACTGTTATCAATCTTCTATTTATATAATCAACGTCTTTTCCTCACATCTGAGTAGGTATTCAGTTTAGGCCCTAGGAGGGAGTGCCCTTGTGCCCTTGTTCATATGTGTATGAAGGTCAAATTTACTGAAGTTACCACCGGTTCGGAACTCAGCCTTCATCTGAGAAGAAACGGCAAGGAACTCAGCAAGGTTACATTTTTCATATCTTTTTTTATGGCTATATTTTTTCAAAAATAGCAAAACTTACTTACATACAATTAAACAAAAAGAAAAATAACAAGTTAAGCCTGATAAATATTATTAAGAAAATAACCAACGATTAATAAGTACTTACAGCTCAAAAACAAAAGTATTTACAACCTACAAAATATGATTATCCGCTACAATGTCATAAATGTCTATTTTAAGTTCCATATCGACCTTAATAAAATATCAACTATTTTTGATTTCAGCCAGATAATGTGGTAATAAACCTGTGAATTTTATTAATTTGTAACTGCTTCTGGAGAAAATTAACTCCAGAAGGAGCCAGGCTCGTGTAAATAAAGTTGTTTAAATGTTTATAGGTTCGGGAAAGAAGGTTTATTCCGATGTATAGGAAATTGGACCGTAAAACCTCCTTGCATGTTTTGATACAATAATATACTTAAGGAAAGTATAATAAGGTATTTAAAAAAACCGTTTATGATAAAGTATAACGTTAACGAAATTGAGTTAACTCTTGAAATATAATGTTTTTTTTAAGTAATGTCATGTTAATATTTACGAAATTAAAAATGATCTTTGTTCAAATAAAAAAATAAGGAATGTGCTTACATAATACTTAAGTTTATTTTTAACTATTCAACGTCGTACCATCTTAATTTAATATCAATTCCCATGAGATTGTAGATTGTATATATTTATGCCCTAATCGTTTTATGATGCCTATCCTGTCCGAAGATGTGGGACTTCCTTTTCTTCTTAACTATCGTAGAACCTTCCCATGGAGCTATCATTCACTAAGATATCTATTTTAATTCATAACTTGCTGAGGTTGAACTATTAACTATGAACAAGGCGTCAAGAAATAACGGACAAACAAACAAACTCATTTTCTCATTTATTATATTAGTAGATACCGTAGTAACTTGGACATTACTGAGATAAAAATAGATTTCTCGTTATAATGAATAACATACTAAAATTTAATTAATAAATAATCTTTTTAACACCTGAGCGCATTATTTTGTTTTCTTTTTTATTACTTCATGGCAAAAGTAAAATCAATCAGTACTTTTATAAATACCAAATTATTTATTCAGGTATGGACTATTTTTTGCAACGTTTCGATTCTACGATGATAACCTTATAATAATGCTCATAATAATTTCTAATATCCATATAATATACTTAATCATACGTTAGAGTCTATCAATTCCTATATTTGAATTAAATAATATTTCATTTCAATATTTTTTTAAATCTTAAAATTGTTCAATCTTAACGAACATCTAACGCCTGTATGAAATGGTGTCTCAGTAAGAAATCACTTGTCAATGATCCTATCTTCATCGATATCTTAAACATTGTATATTGAAGTGTATTTTAAGTACATTAGGGCCGAAAATCAAAACTTAAATGAAGTCTTAAAAATACGAGTAGATTGTGCTATTCAATAATTCTTGATGTTATAGGTGTAGGATTCAAATTAAATCGTTTCCATTTTCACTGAAAACTTGACTTATGTTTTGTATCGTATAATATATTTCGAACCTTAATTTATTTAAAACCAAAAGGAAATATAAATTTATATATAAATTTAATTATTTCTTGGTACTCAAAGGAAAGCAAAGTAGGCCATCATTATCGGTACCATCAAATTAAATAATATGTATCAATATAATTTATTTACATTTACAAAAAAATATTGCAAAAAGTGGATAAAGTACGTTATTAATATATTTATCGCTATCAACACTGAGCAAAATATTTAAGAACTTTTATTGGTTCGAAGTCACCATCCTATAAAGACGTGATTATCATCTCAGTATAAAACTTAAATAACTCAAGAATTTTTATTATTGTGATTTACTTTTGACCACAACCTAGCCTATGGTAACAAAGAAAGTCTAGTAATTGTGAAAAAAAAAGAATGCGACTGGACTGGTTGCGCGCTCATCGCAGGCACATAATAAAAGCTAGTTTTTAGAAAAGTGAACAAATAAAGTACATGTATTGGTAGCTTAGCGGGTAAATCTGATAAAATTTCCTGTATATTTAATTTCGCAAATAGTTCCAGGGAAATTAAATCGAAGCTCATGGCTTAATGTAGCTCAAACATGCGAAGATGATAAAGAATAATCCAGCAAAAATAAAATTAAATCACACTATTCAATTGTATTTATAGCTGGGTCTAAATAACGGCTCCATAAATAAACCTGAATAAATTCATATCATAATAAAAAGGCCATAATAAAAATTAAAAATCTACATACTTTGAGCAAATATAAACAATTTGGTTCACTTACATAGTTATCATACCTATTTATTGGAAAATCATTGGCTATTGTCTGTATAAGGTTTTTCCAGTCATCAATCACATTTTTTTAGACTAGGTACTAAAGTCAGATTTAATTCACTTTTACGAGGTGTGCATAAAACGTATTTTAAAGAATTACTAATTAATGTTTTATACTAAAACTATTGCTTTCCGCGGTCACAGTTTACTAAATAGTTAATACGCCGCGGTATCACCTGCAATAGCTTATTTTACCGCTTTAGGGATGGACTTTCAAAAACTTCCATGTTTAGTGAACCTTCCTCCAAATATTTTTATGTCTGCTGACATATTCATTTTGTCCGTCAGTTATTCAGTCACGGTAATGTTTTATACACAGAATACCTAATTAAAATACAAATCATATATTGCTAAATGGATTGGAATGGTTTTTATATTGTTCTTAATTATATAAAGCTCTTTAGCTCCTTGCTGGTGCATTGGTGCTTTTTATTATCTGTGCCTATATTCATTATGATATGGTGACCTTTAAGTTAATGCCACTTATACAAAGTTGCTCTTATTAAAATTGAAAAGTTATTTTTTTATAAAGTGTCCTTCCCTTTGGTAATTAGGGGTTCTTTTTCTCTTGTTGAAAGTAGAAGTAGAAACGCCTAGTGTATAACATTATTAAGGTCCGATAGAGATAAGATAAGGGTATTCAGTGGAGCGATCTGGAGGAAAATTATGACGGAAGCTTAGGCTTGCATGTTCGATTTGTCTTCTACACATTGAAAAAACTATCATTAAACTCCATGCTTTATTCAGAAATATTAAAGCAAATCTAGTAAAACCCAACTTTTAAACATATCTGTCGCTTTCTAACGACAATAATATGTATAACTAAATAAAAGCTGGGGTATCTTAAAACCCGGGGCTTACAAAGGTTTAAGGAAACGTGTATAATAATGTGTGTAAGCGTTTTATGGCTAATAATAAATAATAGAAAAAAACGTAAGATTTATTTTCTTTTGGGATGAGTCTTGAGACTCACGTAAAATGTAAGAACCTTTTTTTCCTTATCAAGCTATATTCAACCTTATTACTTCAAACATTCGTCATCAATATAGGCAGTAATTACACGTACAAAAGACGCCATACAATGATTCTAAGAACCATAATATGATGGATTTATAATAATTGGGTAACAAGAAATGGTCAGATCATTTAGCTGCAATCTTTCAGAAGCAAGGGTAAATAATATAAAGGTAAACTATGGGACCTAAAGGTTAAAATGACTCTAAACTTGTTGATTCATAATTTTTGTGATCTCAAAATTCATTGGGTGCCTTCATCGCACAACGATAAATTTTATTTCAGTGTTTGTTTTTCAAGCGCTATTACCCATAGTACCCGCCTGGCTTTCTACCGCCCTCAAGTTCAAAATCTGTCGCCAAACACCAACCGGTATGTTCCGGCATCTACACTTGAGAGTTCTTTCTATACGCTTTGTGTGCTTACCATCTTCGGCCACATCATCATTTACCATAATGAGATTGTGGTCAAACACAAGCCAATACAAAATAAATAAAATACATTATTTATACTTGAATTTACACTGACAGAATAGACTGAATTTACTGTGACAATCTTACTG
Organism: Tetheella fluctuosa; assembly: GCA_951216915.1. NCBI lineage: Eukaryota > Metazoa > Arthropoda > Insecta > Lepidoptera > Drepanidae > Tetheella > Tetheella fluctuosa. The sequence goes on from OX578224.1 coordinate 3,953,498, forward strand.
AGATTCACTAATTAAATACGTAATTTTACTTTAACTATATAATGTGAATAACGAAGTTATAAATTATAGAATTCGTAAAAATTAATAAACATAACGTGGTAGCGTTGAACTAACTGCAACAAAGTAACTACGGAATGTTGCAACCGGCCAGCCAATAAGCGAGCAATTGTTAGGTATGTATGTAGGTACTATATTAAGATTCATTCAAATCATTCATTCATTCAATACAGATGGCATAATTAAATAACAAAGTCCGCGCCACCACTGAAGTCCGATGGAATTAATGAAAATGGATCTTATTTCTTCTACAATAGAGGTGGACCTATCGGACTTCAGTGGTGGCGCGGACTCTATCCACAGTTTCTTTTTTTACATATTTATAGCGTCTACTCAAACTCAGCAGTGGGTGGTTAAGGGCAGACAATGAGGATGATGTTAATGATTAGTAGGATACATATTTCTACCTAGACATAGAATAAAATGTTTGTCCTAGATAGGAATCGAACTCACGACCGGTGGCGTAGCAGTCACATCCAGTAGCAGTGATATATGGTCACACTAACCGGCTATTCAGTCGTACTGTTTAGATACATTACAAGATACCATAGATTAAATCTATGGAAGATACTTTAATACCTAATCAGCACCATTGGTCTATTTATTAATGATCTACTTGTTACAAACTAATGCGGCAACATATTCTCCCAAGGCTGCCCTGGTTTTATGAAATAAATGAACAGCATTTGTAAGTAATGGCGTAAGTACAGCCTGATAGTATATCGCATCCCATTCAGAAACTTAGATAAACCTGCCTCGCACTTCCTCTGAGAGAAATTGTATCTATTTGGGAGTGCCGCTGCTGTCTTATAATGAATCTAAATAACGATTGTACTTAGTATACTAGATTCGCAACTTTGAAATTGTCTCCTATAATTACCAGTATAGTAAAATAAAATAATTTCAGCAAGAGAGCTGTCATTAAGGAAATAAATTATTTTTTACAAGTTTATTGGAGATTCCAAAATAAATTTTGCTCTAGCTCTGGGATTCATTTTCATTCATCCGATTGCGATGAAACTTTGGTGAGTTGTTCTGCGCATGCCCACAATGGATTCTGACAAAAAAAAGATGAATTGCAACCCACGCCATAGATTAGCTTCTCTGATAGTAAATCTCAACAATTAGGAGTCATGATATCTTTATAAAGTATGTTTCGGTTAAAATCTGAAATATGAACTCCAGTTGCTTTCTAGGCTTTTTAAAACGTAGGCAATTCCCCTGTATTACCGACTGTGGCTACTAACCATCAGATGGACCAGATGGACTGTTTGTCAGCAGTTAAATAAACATTAGTTACCTAACTATAAGTTAGCGCCAATTTTCAGTCCACTTTGTAAAAAGTACTTACCCAATAAATTGAATAATCGATTCTTATATTGACTTACTTCCAAAATTACCAAGCAGATGATTGGCAAACCAAATTTATTATTGGTCAATTACAATAAATAAAAAATCAATTAAAGCATAAAAACTCAATTAGAAATTTTGATAAAATTACATTTCACATGAAATACTCTCATTCAATTACATAATTACCGGACTGTAAGTAAAAGTACAAACAGACAATGTACTTAACACCTTTCTATTTAAAACTATTAATTTATTTATCGACAGCACATAGTCTAAAGTTTCGTGACTAGATTGAAACACCTCGTAATGGAATAATAGTGAATGCAGAGCAGGAAAGATTGACCGCCTACTTTTTATAAGCTTTATATTTACCAATTAATTGATTACACACGAATCTCAGCTGGAGAACCGTACAATATAGCATGTTTACGGCGATTCAATCGTTTTGTGGATAGTGTAACAGACCATAACTTAATAACAGTTATGTAGTATAACATATTTATTAAATAAAATCATAATTTGAAGATGGCCGTTTAGAGTGATGAACAGCTACTTTGGCGATTTATTTTATAAATGTAAAGTAAAGTAAACCAAAAAGTATAAATATGTATAACTTAGAGCTCGCGCCACCAAAGAAGTCCCGTGAAATTAATTAAAATCTACTATATTTTTTCTTCTAAGATAGAGGTGAACCTGAAATACTTGAGATACTTATCTATGAACCTTCATTCGAGTTCACTATTAATTGAGATATAAAATTATCGAACCTACCTATAGCTAAATTTATGTTATAAGTTTTAATATTCCATTATACAGTAGAAAAAGTGATTCTGTAGGCCAGTTTTATTACGATTTCTAAGGAATTTATATTGTCGTATTTATAAATCGAGTAGTATAATCAACATACCTAATACCGCTAATAAAATGGAAACTTAATTGAATCATCTATTTTATTATAAACAAATAGCTCGAACAATTCTTATGGAAAGTCATTGCAAGTCATTGAACGTCTGCTGACACAGTCTAGTTCTCGGCCATGTCTCAGACGATCTAATTGTTTATCTCGATGCTCCTCGAGGTATCTTTAAAGGCAAAAATACATGGTTTCTTTTGAAGAAAATTAGAAAACACACAGCAAAAAAGAAAACTTACACGGTCGTTAATTAAGTTAGATATCATCTGTAGACGAATTTATTTGTAATGTGGCAATAGGACTGGCATGTGAGGTTAGAATGTAAGTACCTATACATAGTTATTTTTAATTCACCTGCAGCCCTTTAAGGGATAAGAACTCATTAATATGAACAACTTTTAGTATGTGAACAACCTTGAAATCGCGGGTAAAGAGGGTAAAGTTAAGAAAGAAAGAAAGAAAGAATGAAAAAAAATGTGTATTCCGAACCTGTATGTTCTTATTGTAAAGTTCATAAGTGTCTCATAGGACCTCAACTGAATAAATGGGTTTCGAGTTTTGAAAAGCTAAGCATATGCTGAGGCGCAGGCAACGCAATACAGTAGAGTAGTTACAGAATTGTCAAAGGGTAGGGGCACTGGACACGCACACTGCTCACGAGTGTATGCGTGAGTCGTAGCTAAATGACATTTCTTAATGGGGACATATAAGATTATACGAGCAGTAGACATATTAACCAAACTAAAAGGTAAAGAGATAAGATAAACAAATTTATTTGTAGCAGAAACAGTAAATGCAATAAAATAAATTCAAAATAATACCTGCATGATAACACATCATTACTTTAGTGTAGTCGCTAATTAAAATAGGAAAACCCTGTAAGTACCAGCAACACAATAAAATCATAGTCATTTAAATTTCCAGAACCCAATTCAATTAACCTACTGTTATTATACCTACTTAATTACTTGAGGTCAGGAAAAATATTAGAAGTATCATATAAAACTGTAAAAAAAAAACTCAAGTCATTCTTAATGCGGCATAAAATCACGCACTGCACCACTGGGCATGACGGATATCACCATTTTGCGCCAAATGTGTGCAAAATTTACCTAAGTATATATTTTAGATTTTGTTTCATCATTCTAAGAAGAAAGTTTATTTATATTAAGTTTTCACACTGACATAGTTTTAAAGTAAGTAGCACCAAACTATTGTGCAAAAAAGTTAACTTAATTAATTAAATTATCATAGACAGAAACTGTTTAAATATGTGACCTTACAAATACTAGAGTAGCAATGCATTACAAACGTTTCTCAGAAATGCGTAGCCAATTGCGAGTTCAAAAGATGTAGTTATGAAAACCATGTTAGTCTCGTTTCATCTACCGTCAAACTAATTACGTTAAAACAAGACAGGGGCACTTGACGTCAAGCTGGGAACTATGGCAGATATGCCTACAGGCATATAAAAAGTGGCAACGCATCGGTGCCGTAAACAGCTAATCTAGTCTAATATTACATGACAGATTTATAATGTTGCAGACTTAATTAAATTTAAATCTGAAGGTGATGAATGTTTGGTCATTGACATAAAATTGTCCACCACTCTATCGTTTCTATGTGTTTTTTTTTAATTAAAGCAGTACCCCGAGTGTAAACAATTGATGTTAGAAAACGCTTACTATCATGTTAGCGTTTACGACATTTTTCTATAGGAATCGGCACAGCGCCTCGCGGAATACTCATGGAACTAATTTCTTCCATACAATTTTTTAGTAAATGCAAACGTGATAGTAAACGTTTATTTACGTAAATTCCTTACACTCAGGGTACTGTAGAATAACGATTGTATTAAAATCACTTGACTATACTTTTTATTCTCGAAAAAAACTTAGTAATATTATTATGATAGTGAGTCTATCTATCGATCTATCTTTTCACGTTTCTACAGCTTAATAACCAAATAGATTTTTATAAAAAAAATGCAGAGAGTAGTTTTTACCGCGAAGAAAAACGTAAAATAGTTTTATCCCGGGAACGCGATTGGAACCGCAGGGACATCTGCAGCTTTACTTAGTAAAAATAATTATTAATATTAATAATAACTTTATTGCCAAAAATATAAAATATAACATTAATGTTTACATACTATGGGCTAGAAAAATTGACAAAATTTTATGATAACAGCACCCGTTGCCAAACTAGGTGAAAAACAGCGGCACTCCCCGCAGCAATATAGATTCTGAACTAGCCTATCATATATTGCTAACAAATCTAATTAACTTAATTAAAAGCATGAGATTCTGGAACACGTGCTTCCCTTTCCCTGACTTCAAAACGAGTTCTAATATCGTTATTTTATACTTTTTAGTGGAAACCCATTTTGAAGTTGGTTTTACTTTTTTGTTAAATGTTAATTTTATTTTTCCATTTTTAGTTTCATACCTACTAAGATTTGTCTCTCTCTGATCGAGAATATTCCTATCAATAATAATTGTCGATAATACTGAATAAGATATTTCTAACACGATATTTCTTTCTCCTTTTCGTTGAGGAATTCCGTCATATTTTCAATCAGATCATAATAAAATTGATATGGGACTACCTTTCAAGTAAGCCTATCAAACGAAAAAAGAACCATCAAAATCGATTCATATTTAGCGGAGTAATCGTGTAACAAACATACAGGTGAATTGAGAACCTCCTCCTTTTTTTGAAGTCGGTTAAAAATGGTAGTTTCAGTAATATAATATCCACGTAAAAAAAATACAAAGGCATACAACACGAGGCAACATATGAAGATGTTTTGCTTGTCCCTAAGCAAAGACTATAGGACCAATTAATGCTTCCGCCCTTTTTTACTTAACCCGTATTGAGTAAATGCTTTTGGTAAACCCATCTATATTGAGCAAACAATATTTTTAACAAGGGTTGTCTTAAACTGGAACTAGAAAAATAAATAAGTACAAAAGTATTCCATAAACTTTGCTAAAATTTATGAAGCTGCATAGGAACTCATATGGGACTTTTGCTCCTTTACAATAGAACTCATTTATTCAGTTTGGCCTTGTTGAGGAAAATTGAATAAAAACATATCTTCATTTTTTAACCGACTTCAAACGACGAATGACGCTTGAACGATGTATGCTTCTATTTCGACAACTCCATTACGTTAGAACCAGCAATTTGAATCTATCAGTATTCTTTGTTTAAACAAAAATACTTAGGTAGGTATGTTTATATATTAACAATAGTATTTAATAAAGTAAAAATCTTCAACTCTTTTTGATTGCCTCTGGCAAACATTGCTAGGAACCCACCATGCGCGATTCTAACTCGCATTAGGCCGGATTTCTTAAATAATCTTAACTTTAATTGCCCAGTCTCGATGTTCCTAGATACTAGGCCTAAATAAAATACCTAACATACAAGAATATAAGATAATACGATACATTTAATAATGCCTCTGGGTGGGAAGAGAATATTTTATCACTTACAATTTCTTTCCATCGCTTGACTTTACTTTTGGCTCTATCATCAATAAAATTGCAAACAAATTACCCTTGTACAAAAACAACATAAAAATAACTGCTTTTACATTACTGAAGACTTGAATTTTCTTCAACAATCACTCTTATTCCTTATGTTTAAAGTACAAAATTCTCACAGAATCAATTTACTTTCATGTTTGCTGAAGCAAGGAATCGGCTGATATATTTTTGAAATTAACTGTTTGTTTAAATTTTGGTTAAGCATTTTATTTTTCAGGCTTTCTAAATAGGTAAAAGTAAGATGTTATTACATTGTTTGAATTACCTGTTCAAGTTTTTGCATTAAAATTTGTTTTCATTGTACAGTGGTTTTATACGAGACAAGCTGTGCTTCTCATTGGATTGAATTTTGGAAAATTCTTTATTCTTCGTTACAAGTTGAAGCTACCGTTAATTTTTTTTCATATCATCTGCTCGACAATGTCCAATGAAATATCACGCAACCTCTACGTAAAGCAAGCCATTGTAATTATCCCAAGGGATATAATGTCATTCGAATTTGGAACGTTAAAATTCATAATAATATGAAAACTCTTAGCATAGATAGGGGTTTTTAATTTTTTTTAAAACATGGGCTTTTAATGTTTTTTTTTTATGATGACGATAAAGCTTGTCTTCGTCTTGAACGCCTTGAACCCCTTGCTGCACTCAGGACTCTACATAACTAGAGTTAAGTTTAAACTTCCTCACTGCTCTCAGGAGTTAACCATAGAGTCCCTCGTTACGCTCAGGGTCCAATATACCGCCCGTGACATAAGACACTGCTTTATCCCCTTGGTGCATAATCTACTATTATGGTTCAATTATTGACCAATAGTTTAGGTTCGTGTTTATCTGACATTATCAATCAGTTAAACCTCGTTATATACATGTGATCGCTCATGTACTTATCTATATATTTCTAAATATCTGCCTCGCGATGATACCTGGGTACCGGAAAAGTCCTTCGTTAGTGAATGCTTACGCTATATTTGGAATCTATATCCAAAATTTCAAGATTCTAATCCCAGTGGTTAAGGCTGTGCCTTCATAGATCACTCACAATTATTTTTATTGCTATAGATAGCTAGATTTATAAGCGTAAATATAACGTTGAAGACATATTCTAATGTGAGAGCCCACAAAAACCAAAAACAAATGAAAGCAGAAGGTTAGCCACAAAACTAATATCTATTACATGATATCCATCATACTATTGCTCCGTATTATGAAGATATTATAATACAAATACCGAAGCATCATTCATCAAATGAAACAGCCAGTCACGATCTTGAAAAGATATTGTCTCGCGAAACAACGTGATGATCAAATATTATATCAGTTTGGCGCCCGATTATTGAGTCTTCACTTTCGTTATTATACCATTAGTCATAATCACAATGTTATTAGCACTTCTTAAGCGCATGCCTCTGTTTAAAATAGAATGCAAAGTGGATTTAACTTTCCCTTCCGAATTAAATGATAAATTATGGGTTGTACATAACTTGCGATCTCTTAATTATATCTTAATCTACTAGCTTTCCGCCCCGCGGCGGTCCCCTATTTTAATCTCTTTAGGTTTTGAATTTCGGAAAGTCCCTCCTTAGTGCACCCCTAAGGTATTCAATGAATATTTCCTTCTAATTTCAAATCTCTAGATCCACTGATTTTGACTGTGCGTAAGCCAGTCAGTCCCGGTACTGTTTTAAAAGTATAGATAGATGAGATTATATAGATTACCCTGTCTATTATTTGTACCATCATATTTTAAAAGGATGATAGTTCTGTAGTAGTGACGTCGTATGCCATGACAAAGGTTGTGGGTTCGTAGCTACGAAAGGTGGTAAGGTTTATACCCTCATCCTCCTACTATCCTGGGGGGCTAAAAAGGAAGCTTGAGCAATATTGCTAATGCTATTCATTTTTCTGAATTTACGGCAGATTCATCAATAATTAAATTGTATATATGTGACTATTTAAAAAAAAACATATTGAAATATGTAGGATCTGCCGAAAATTCGGAAAATGAATTGCATTAGCAATATTGCTTAATTGGTCTTTTTAAGGGGCCTAATGTTGAGCCATTTGCTTTCTGGGCTTTGTAAAGGTCAGTAACGTATTGGTAATCCCTCTACTATTACTAATGTCCTTAGACTTACTGTAGTCACTTACCACTTACGATCAGGTGGACTGAATGACATAGAAAAAACCTACTGAAAAGTACCGATATAGACCGTATCTCATTCAAGCTGGGGAGTTGTTAGGAACAGCTTACAGTTGGATGCATACAACTTAGACCGTTCAGAGTGGAAACTAAACTGAAATACATTAAAGGCTTTATAACCGCTTTATATTCTCACTAGCTTCCGCCCCGCGGTTTCACCCGCGTTCCCTAGGGATCTTATGTTTCCCCGGGATAAAAAGTAGCCTATGCCCTTCTCCATACCATAGGCTATCTGCATACCAAATTTCATCGCAATCGGTTCAGCGGTTAAGCGTGAAAAGGTAACAAACAAACAAATAAACAAACAAACTCACATTCGCATTTATAAAATTAAAGTTAGGATCATAAATAAATTGGTGATAATATTAAACCCACATATTTAATGCACATTTGATTAAAAACATATAACAACATGTTGCCAACTCATATCGTATTTACACATAAAAACACATTCAGCAAATAGCTTCATAAAAAAAAATACAGAAAAAGTATACGAAACACCGAAAATGTCGTTAAAATGTCATACACGTGCCGCAATTCTTTGAAGATATGAAATCCAAAGAAATTAAGGAATGAAGAGACCAAACTTAAGCTTGGTGTCAGAAATTAAAGCGTAAGCAAAGTAATAGCACAGAGCAATAGTAACGATGCTCCCTACAAGCCTGCAGAACCAGATGCATCCCAGATCGAAGCAGACGGGTCTTTGATCCTCCTGGGCAGGAATATTAGGGGTCGGTCTTGAGGGGTGATAATTTTGACGGCTGCGAAAATAAAAGGCCTCATCAAAAGATGTCTAGCTAATTAATATTGGGAGTTTGTAATTAGCAACCTCTATCGATTACTTCTTTTTAGATTATAAAGAAATATTATCCAGCATCCTTCAATCCTACCGTGGGCCATTTTGATGTGGAATGAGACTCCCCATTACGGTTTCTCTCACCGCTACCATATAGAGGTTCTTCAAAAAGGGCGTAAAAAGAGCTCTTTAAGGTCAGCAACACATCGGCAATGCTCCTAGTATTGCAAATGTCCATAGGCGGCGGTGACCACTTACAATCAGGTCGGTGATTTGCCTGCTTGTCAACCTACTGACATAAAAAAAACCTAGTTTTACACAAATTCCTGACTTATACAATAATAAAACTAGCCTTTATAGCGCGGTCGCCCCGTGTTATAAATGACAACGGCAACACCTCTCTCACTGTACCAACCTTACCCTCAAATCGCGCATGCGCAGAGCGTCCCAATCTGATTCCGCGCGCTTTTCAATATGACTCTGATTAAGTTGCCGCCAGAGTTCAAGTCGCTAATGGACCGACATATAGACGCTCTGTGTAAAAAGGTAAGATCCTCGAAAATGCGGCGCAGAAGCTAGTTATATCATAAATGCGAAAGCAAGTTTGTTTGTTACCTCTTGACGTGATGAAATTTGGTAAACTTTTTTTTCCGTAAAACATAGTTAACTATAAATAAGGGTTTATCTGTACTTACAAGCCTCACACCCTTGTTTTATACCGTTTTGAGAAATTATGAAATAACTATTAAATAATTTGAGAGTATTAATTTGCGAAATTTAAACTAAATAAGTAGGTACATAATCTTAAAATATTTTTTACAGAGGCTGAACTTTCCAAATATATTATTATGATAATGACTGTATGATTATCGTTGTTACCTACGTACATGATTATTTGTTCTGGTGTTTCGTTGTTCTGTATTAACTCTGGATTGCCCATGTTCCATCAGCCATGTATCTATAAAAAAAATACAACAAATAAATTTAAAAATCACAATCGATGATCTAATAACACTTGCATCATAATTGTGTTACGGTTATTAGTTTATATAAAGACCCAAACATGCGCAGCTTGGAAATTAGAAGCGCGATGTGGCGCCCGGGGCGTTTGCAATTTCATAACTGCGAGGCAGTGTATTAGTCGTAATAAAAACAATAATGCGGGAAATAGCAATATACCTAGACATTTATCTAGAGGAACATAACTGAATTAATTTCCAATGTAAAATCTCTTACTTTTGTCTCATGTCGTATTTCGCATTGTAATAAACGTAATTTAAACTGGCTATGTACAAAAACAGTACGAAAAATGCAAAGAATACAAGGAAAAACGCGAAGAACTCTAAATACCAGAGGACGTTTGTAAATAAGCCGTGCATTTTTAATTTATTTTAACTTTTTGAATTTTTTACATAAATTGTTGAAAATGAACAAGTTCAAGATTTTTGACGTTCGAAAAATACAATATGACATATTATTATTGATTACATTATTTTTAAAATTATTGAGTTTTAATCATGTACCTATGAATAAATTTTAATCTTACATAAGATAAAAACTTTTTACCAATCACCAAAACTGTGACAGACGTTCTTATTTAAACATAGCATTAAACTTTTTTAATGGCCTGAAATAAATAATTACCTACACTTTTAGTAGGATTCTAAAACTCGACTTGCTCACTATTGTAGAATTAAGATGAGGGTGACCACATTTAAACAAATCTGTAACAAAAATAATAACTATTATAATATTATATAATATACTGAAAAATGGTTTGGAAGGAGTAGGAACCTAAGTAAGTAGTTCACATCAATAGAACATTGGTTTCAATTTTAAATGAACAAGTGAGAGTGTGAGAATAATAAATAATAATTATGTGTAGCATTGATGCCTCCGGATGTTTTTAAAATGGCTATGTAAAAAATAAGGCAAAAATCCAAATTGGTAGAGTACCAAAATAGTTTGGTTTAATTTTATTTCAATTACGTTTTTTGTACAGGATGTCCGTCCGTGATGAGAGTAATCACTTTTGAATTTCTTCATTCAGTGAAAGCAAACGAGCATTTTTTTATCGTGTAAGCTGACGGTATTGCCGCTGAACTAGGTGTGCTTTTTCTATTAGAAATCTAAGCCGTATCTTATACTTAGGTACACATTTTAAAGGCTATGCTGTAGGTGGTTATATTTTAGTAGGTCCTACTGTATCAAATAAGTTACATAGAGTTGAAGCAAAATGAAATTTGGACGGGTCGTATGGAGTGGAGATTTGATACCCTAACTCCACAGTTCGAATGACTCCCAGGAAACATATTAATGTGAGCATGATTGAACCGTTTGTTCTGTATCCCGGTGCTGGCAATGTCACAAATATTTTTAATTTATAGTCAATTAAGTATTCAATTACCTACCTAATATCCTACTCACCTCATTACACATCTAAAATACGAATATTGAGTACCTATAGCATGATACAAGCTCGCTCGGCTTTGCCGTGTGTGTGTAATATGGCCTAATAAAGATTTTTATTCTATTTTTTATTCAATTACCTACGTACTAGTAACATTTTGTCTGTAATACATACTAAATACTATGATTCTATTTTTGTCCACTAAGGGCGCTGCGCTGCGTGAATATCCATACAAAATGTTTATCATGTGATGTGATGGACATAGCTCGCAGAGTCAGTACAGTGAGCTGAGGTAGCAATATAAGCTGGCCTTATCGGAGCGAAATAGTGAATTGGAGACCCTAATCGTAAGTTGCTGGCTAACGGCTTAGTACTGCTGTTATAGTAGGTACTTACTTCCTTAGACTGATACGATGATAATGAAAATCCATCATCCAGATCCGTTCAGCCGTTCTGGCGTGATTGAGTAACAAACATCCATCCATCCATCCAAACTTTCACATTTATAATATTTGTAGGAAGTAGGATTAGTAGGAAGTGCGATAATCATATAGATAGGTAGCAGGTATTCATTTACAGCATTTTTCTAACTTTTAGTACCTAAAGCTAGAATAGGTAATATGTTTTTTTAACAGAAGAAGAAGACGGCAGACGGTCTATTGTGTTCCAACTGTAGACAATAGCAAAACCATGTGCTATTGTATTGCTGACCTTAAAAACCTGAAGGCAAACTTTTTTAGTTTTAAAATTACCGCTGCTGACCGCCTAATGACTTGCCAAGTTGCCACTGTTAAAATTGAATCCAATGTTTATTCCATTGTTTATTACTTACTTCTTCATTATTTTTTTGTGAACTCTTCCAAATACGAAACGGTTACCTATGTCACTAGCATACCAATTATTTGTTGTTATGTAGCAATAATTTTTATTGCCGTGCGCAAAACACAGATTACTTTTATAACTAAAAAAACTAAAATGCAAATCTATTCCGTCAAGGGTTACGGTAGACTCGATTGAAACCTTACCAGAATAATAAAACATTAAAAAAAAATATCGAGTCGACAACATATATCCGCAAAATTCGGATTGTTGAGTATTTTGTTAAATTCTAATGGTGCAAATGGCAGTCGCCATATTGGCCGAGCACAGTACCATAGCACAGTACCGCCATATTTTCAATTAACGCATCCCTGTCAGTCAGTGTCAGTTTTTTCTTTTGTTTTCCCTTATTTCGGGGAGGCAAAGGTTTCTAGCCCATACAGCCTAATCATGAGATGACAGTGTTCTCTGTGTGTAAATGAGCCTTTATTGACAGCCTATTATTTTTGTTTCCCGTTGTTTTTTATTTAAATTGGAATTGGATTGAGCTGTCAAATAGTGTTGCCAGAAGGTTCCATTTTTACATTTTTCGTAACTTTTGACCCCCTCGCGTAACATGTAAGTAATTTTTATATTTAACTGCCAAAACATTTACGTCAGTGAGGTTGTACCCTACTAATATAATGACACGAATGATAACATAGGTACCTACTGTTTTCCGTACTATTCATGATCTGATCCTAGTCGTACAAAAATCGTACGTGAGCTCTAATGGTACCTTTTATCCCACAAACAACCAGCGTCACTCCTTAGTTTGTCTGTAATTCAACCGTCTTTCATACGTTTGTTGCCGTTTGTCCGCGTAAGGGTGGTCGACGGTCCCCTGGACCCACCACCTTCATAATGTCCCATCAAAAAAAAAAGTAAATACAAAACGTTTGTAAAATGCATATAGGCAGAATATGTAGATAATGGAATTTAATTTTAATTTAACCTATTTTTTTATATTTAATAATTATTGTCAAGTTGCGTAACTTTTTGGTAAGATGTCGTTCTTTTTGTGGAAAACATACTGGCAGCACTGGAGTCATGTCAATCAATGTCAAAACAAAATAAAAGCCAAATGTCAAAAAGTTTCATGTGGGTGAATGGGTGCGTGTCATCTTTTAGAATAATTCAATAAAATGTAATAATTCTGAGAATATAAACCAAAATGAGCAATAATTTACATTCTAAATTAAAGCGTCCATTCTCCAGTGTATTCAAATCTATAAAAAATATTAAAAACCAGTGCATTCCATTAATAAATTGAGCATTATTCTTATTAAATCAGTTCATCAGAGAAATTAGTGTTAAAAAACGTGGTTTAAATTGGCTAGTCATAGATTAAGTGGTCAGTATCGACATAACTAATTATGTGCTAATATTTATTATGTACGACTATTACGAATTGGAAGAACGCAACAATATGAAAGGAACACTTCGTGATTGGCGCAAGGCTTTGCGCACACCAGCGACTTATAGAGTCGGCAATGCTGTGAGAATACAGCCTCAATTTGTTCTCCTCATAACACTTGCCGGCATTTTTTTACTACTATTATTTTACTATAATTGGTGGACGAGTAGTCAGTCATATCCAATCCATAACTGGGCAATGTCCGTACGGCCATACAATACAACATACCCACTAACAGCAGCACTTACGTCAGGAGATTTAGTTACATATAGGATTGGAATTGTCACAGACTTGGATACTAACTCGAAGAGTAGCACAACACCTCATATGTATAATAGTTATTTTAAAAAAGGTCTACTGACCTACAACTTAAGTAAAAAGCAAGTTAAAGTAACATGGGATATGCAGCCACCTGTATTGCTGACATCTACGTATTCCCGTAAAGGACGAGGGATGGAGTTGTCTGAATTAATTATATATGATGGTAGATTGCTGACATTTGATGATCAGTCTGGAATGGTACGTAAGTCAACTCGAAATCCTTATTCTTCTCTTTAAATAACCCCATAAGTAAAATAACTTACAATAATAAAATTGCAGTAGGCACATTCACATTAAATAAGCTATAGTAAATTTCTACATTATTTATTTTATAAAGAAAATAATAAATTCTTAACTGGTATATTGACTTTATTTGTGTCAATGATATGATAATATTTTGTTTAGTAGTAGGTATTGTTCATATAAAAAAAACAAGTATTTTATACAGATGCCATAAGTATAAAACCACTAGCAGTTTATTTTATACCCATACTGAAATAAAAGTAAAATAATTTTATGTAAGTACATATAGTAAGTACTAATAATAGACATTTTAATAAATTGATATGTAGATAACGTACATAATACCACAGCCAAATAACTTATAGTTGTGTTCCTGCTGTGAGTAAGGTCCCCAGAGCTCATTGGGGTGAGGGGAAGGGTCAGCAATGCGCGAGTGATACCCCTGGTGTTGCAAGCGTTCATAGGCTATGGTATCAGGCGGACCGTATGCTTGTTTGCCGACAATGTGGTAAAAAAAAGTGATATTTTGTTGATTAAAGTTATAATTATACATCATAGCTCAATCACTATTATGGTATGATTCTGCTTGCTGTAAGCAACATATTAACTTAGTTAATATGTTTTGAACTTTATGAACTACAAACACATATAAAAATATTGTGAGTTGTACTTGTCATCTATATAGATAGCTCTTGTTCTTTGAGTGCTTTGTTATAGAAACATTTTCTATATTTATTTAAGTTACACAATGGGAAGAAAACATCATAAAACCATGTAGCGCAAACCTCAAGAAGTTTATCTGTAACATGTGGTTGCCATTCTTGCATAATCCATTATTTCTCTTCCTTATATTTTTTTCTTTCAAGTGCTTGAAATTCAAATTATAGACTACCTCCATCATTTTTAAAACTTGCCACTTTTGGAACTCTTTAAATCAAATTTATGCTTTTCAGGTGTTTGAAATTTTAAACAATAAAATGGTCCCCTGGGTGATTCTGACGGACGGCAATGGTCATGTAGAGAAAGGTTTTAAGTCCGAATGGGCTACAATTAAAGATGAGATCTTGTATATTGGGTCAATGGGTAAAGAGTGGACCTCATCTGGAGGTGAATTCCTAAGTTACGCCCCTATGTGGGTGAAAGCTATCAACATTCATGGAGAGGTAAATGTTATTTTATGTTGACTTTACCTTAAAAAGCGGCACTGACAACAGCTAAATGACCTTGATAAATTGAAATTTTAGCCATACCCCTGTACATCTCCAATATATATAGCACGTATAGCACAGCATAGCGCCACACACGAAGACGCGGTAAAACGGTGCACTTTTTCGGCCATCATCCAAAAACTAAACAAGTACAAATATAACTAATAAACTAACACAAATAGATAGCGCTATTGATAATATAAATATGTAATTACAACTAGCTATAAAGAAATAGTAATAACCGAGTTCTCAATACAATTGAACTTTTAACCTAGTTTTGTAACTTTTCTATTTTGTTTCCATCTTTCACACCATTATTATACATGTGTTACATACTAATGTATAGTATGTAACTAATAATTTTAATGAAACCGCTTCTCTTATCATCTTATATTCGCGTCGCCCGTGTGGATGTATAAATGATTTTTAATAAGAAATATGAATGAAGAAAAAAATGTGGAGAAAATAATGTCCAAAATTCAACATATATAGCTAGGTTTCATTTTTAGAAAACGTCGTTTTACCGTGTTTTCAATCAATGAAAAACTGCTACAATATCATTAGAATACGAAAGTAAATTTCGCCATCATTTATAAGTATTTAATAATAGGTCTGGTGGGAGATCGTGCGATCCTTGAACCAGATGTCCACGGTTCGAGTTCTGATGTTGTCTCCAGTCTGATTTATTTATTCGATATGTTTCAACCTACTTTTGTAACTTTTCCATCTTTCACACCATTATTTACAATAGTACCTACTAATTATAATCAAACCGCTTCTCTTATCATCATTCACTTCGCCCGTGTGGATGTATAAAAGTTTTTTAATCTTACTAATTTTATAAATGTGAAAGTTTGGATGGATGGATGTATGGATGGATGGATGTTTGTTACTCCTTTACGCAAAAACTACTGAACGGATTTGGATGAAGTTTGGCACAGAGTTAGATTATAGTCTGGAATAATAGCACATGGGCAACTTTTTATCCCGGGAAAACATAAGATCCCACGGGAACGCGGGTGAAACCGCGGGGTGGAAGCTAGTAAGAAATATGAATGAAGAAAAAATGTCCAAAACTCAACATATCTAGCTAGGTTTCAATTTTAGAAAACGTTGTTTTACCGTGTTTTCAGGCAATAAAAAACTGCTACAATATCCTTAAAGGATATCATAGCTCAGGTGGGAAATCTCGCGGTCTCTTAACCTAAAGTACCCGGTTCGAGTCCATATGTTGTCTCCAGTTACATTAAATTATTCCCTTTTTTCAAGTTCCTTCTTTTGTTTACCAAAAAAATATATATACCAACACAGCTCAATCATCCAGGTACTTTACATTCATTATAAAACATGATATCATCACATGGATTTGAACACATACATACAAGTAGTTATAGGTTCTTGACCTATAACTAGGACCGCTGAGCTAACAATGACATGACTTATGTGATGAAAATAAGAATCTTTCTCGGTCAGTGATGCGGCACGACAAATTTTATTCCCAATGCATGAAAGATTATAAAATTAATCAGTTACTAGGTATGCCCTTATTGTGGTAAGTAAATCTTTAGTTTGAATACTTTTTTATGCGAAATAATACGACGAGATCATATTGTAAAAGTTATGTAATGCAATTCATTTTCCCTCCAAATATTGTCATTTAATTTGATAAAAAATTCAATAAAATAGTTATAATGTGAATAGGCTGAATACATTCATAAATTACACTGCCATCTAGCGGCAGTGATATGACGCTTTGATAAACACAAGTATTTGTTTACTTTTATCATTGTCAATCACTGTGAAATAAATTGCTTACTACCTTACTTTATTCATCAGGCATTGCACATTTTTTTTAAAAGATATTTTACCCATTTTGGATGATAATGTAGAAACCGCCCGCTCGGAAAAAAACTGGCATAGGTCCGTTTAGCAACGCGGATCGCCGCGGAATGCGAGTGAGGGCAAAGCAAAATACGCAAGTAACGTGACAGAAGAGTGTGGCATAATGTTGACTCCTCCCCCTAACTGCTCCGAATTAATAACGTAATTGACATTTATAAAAATAATTAATTATGTACAAATAAATTCCTTATTCCAAAAACTAACGATATGAGTCATTTTCTAATTATTCGAACAATATTAAGGTAAAATATCACATCGAAATACATTCATTTTTTTTATCGAGACAATGAAATGAAATCGTGTTTTTAGAGACATAAATTTGTCATTTATAACCTTGAGTATCGTGTATTTAAATTTCAATACCGTACATTTAGTAGGATTAATATAGGTCGGGTTGCAATATAGAGACTTCTGCTGTTGTCAGCGCCTTAACTTTTGGTAATTGTAGAATGGTGCGCATTTTCATTCTGTAATCATAGCCAACCTAAGTATAGTAATCTTGTAGAGAGGTCTAAATATTGGGATTTCTCTGAAGTAATTAAAAATCTATTTACAATATATATATTTTTATTTAAATAATTCCAGTTTGAAAAATTGCTTATACATTACATACTACTATCACAAAAAAAATTAAGTATATTGTGGTTGTTATACAAAAACAGAAAATTTTAATACAGCTTATATTCTTGTACCTCTTTAATTTCCTTTACCATCTTATTCCAGGTACAACACCTAAGCTGGGTAAACCAATACAAATCTATAAGGAGTTCAATAGGCATAGACTGGCCCGGCTATGTGATACATGAGTCAGGAGTGTGGTCTCCAGTCAAGCAGAGATGGCATTTTCTCCCCAGGCGGTGTAATCATGGACAGTATAATGAGACGACAGATGAAGTGATGGGGTGTAACTATTTAATCACTGCTGATGTCAATTTTCAACATATTGCATCTCGTGTGGTTAGTTATTTTATAGAAACAACTAGCTTTCGCCCCACGGTTTTTCGGTTACCCGTGTTCCCGAGGGATCTTATGTTTTCCGGAAAAAGTAATGTTAATCCAAATGTAGTAATATCAGTTATCTGGCTTCCATAGCACAAGCTCTGCTTAGTTTGGGGTCAAATGTGTGTATGTGAGGAATCCAGAATATTTATTTATTTAATTTTCATCCAAATCCGTTCAGTAGTTTTTGCGTGAAGGAGTAACAAACATCCATCCATCTATCCTCACAATCTTTCTCATTTATAATATTAGTAGGATTCGAAGCAAAGAACTTGGCATATTGTGTTAAAAAAAGCTATCTTGGCTAACTTTACTGGCGAACCCACCTACGAACATGGGGATGCAAGATGAAAGATTCTTTGCCTTCTCTAAACCTGATCCTTCAGCTTTAACTTTGACTACATAAATGATATATATATTTTTTTATATTTTATGTATAGAAAACCCGAATATCTAAAGGCATAGTCTTCAATAACGCATTAGGCCCATTACTATGACTTTGATTCCCATGTAGTAAAGTAAGACTCATACTTCAGCAATAGGAACATACTTCATCAGCTTGTCCTATTAAATTTAATGTAATATGGATTCTTAATAATATCTGCTCCCACATTGTCGAACTCTAATATGTCTTATGTCAACTACCTAAAGTCCACTTTGACTCTGTTCACACTGTTCTAACCAATGTAAATTAATTTCATTGCCCTTATCTATATTTTCCATTTCAGATTACTAAACATCAACCAAAACTAGGCTTCTCTTCGTTTAAATTCATACCAGGAACGAATGATGAAGTAGTAGTGGCTCTGAAGACGACAGAGTTTGAAGGCAAGACTGCTACATACATAACAGCGTTTGATTTGGAAGGGAATATATTTCTGCCAGACACATTAGTTGAAAATCATAAATATGAAGGATTAGAGTTTATATGATAAGATAATAAGCTGAAGTGATAGTAAAATATTTAATTTATGTACATATTGTGTAAAATATATTTTAGTTTAACATTTTGTTTTATCTATTTAAAAGAGGTCCTGACTGACAGGCGACTGCCCCTTAAATTTGAAATTTGGAGGGTCCTTTTTAGGGTTCCGTATTACTAAGACCTTCCGTCTGTCTGTATGTCACCAGGCTGTATCTCATGAACCGTGATAGTTAGAGAGATGATCACAGATGATGTATTTATGTTGCCGCTATAACAACAAATACTAAAAAACAGAATAAAATAAATATTTAAGGGGGCTCCCATACAACAGACATTATTTTTTTGCCGTTTTTATAGATAATGGTACGGAACCCTTCGTGCGCGAGTCCGACTCGCACTTGGCCGGTTTTTTTAACATAGGGGTGTATTAAATAATTCCCGAAATATAACCCCTAAGTGGGTAAAATAGGGGATCGCGAAAGAAATCTCGTGGGAGCGGAAAGCATGTTTGGTATAAATCATATTTCAATAAATACTGCTATATTCAGAACTAACTTCCACCCCGTGGTTTCACCCGCGATCCCGGGGGATCTTATGTTTTCTCGGGATAAAAAGTAGCCTATACCCTCCTCGATAAATGGACTAACCAACACTAAAATAATTTTTCAATTCGAATCAGTGGTTCCTGAGATTATCGCGTTCAACCAAACAAACTCTTCAGCTTTATAATATTGTATAGATAAGAATTGTAAATAAACAATATCTTCTAGAAGAAATTCATAGATTTTATAACTGCAAAATATTTATTCGAATAAAATGGATACATTTAAATGTTATGTAAATATAACAATAATCACATGATTGCATAAACTAAGATACATAACACGGATAACATATTAAATAAAATTTCCCATATAATGAATCATTTAAACCCGATCTCTTGGACATTATTAAATAAACTATGTCATATGAGCGCTTAAAACAAATATTAACTAACAGGATATATCAGAATCCCTTAAAAATAAGTTAAACCCCCCTCACCCCGATGTTTTATAATTTTATTTCTGTAACATTCTGTGTGGAAACAAGATATATAATATTTTTAAATATTAGCTAAGCATTATAAAACGTTCAAGAAACAAATTAAAAAAATTGTGAATGTTTCTTATTAACAGTTAAGGAATGTTATTTAACTTTCTTCAACAAAACTTTATGTAACAATTTTATACAAAACCGATTGAAACAGTTTAAAATAGTTATAAGCTTCAGTGTGGGAGCACCTTTAGAATACGAGACCTTTAACTAGACTAAAGCAAAATATTCGAATAAAGAAGGAACTTCAGACCAAAACCTATCAATCATCTTCAAGCTACTTGAATCAGATAACTCAAACTGGATATATTATACAAATATAATTTCAATGGTTGAAATCTCATTTCAAGCCAATAGATCGAGTTATTTCTTCAAATACAGTCCAGGCCATCGCCGCCATTAATGTTCTACGGAGCATTCTTGGTACTGCACCCTTGAAGTAACCTTTGACACCATAAGTCTATAACAAGGATAAAAATATTGATGAAGAAAATATGCATTTAATAACGAAAACCCCATTCAAATAGGATCACAAGTTTTTGAGAAAATCGCGGACATATAAACATACATATATACATACGGGTCGAATAGAGAAACTTCCTTTTTTTGAAGTCGGTTAAAAAACAGCAGAATGTGCTCATACGTGAACTGACGTAACGTCACGTTCATTGAGAGCCGCTGAATCCAACAGGCTCAAGCGTGACTATGAAGGGCCTTTTGTATTCTAAAGAAGTATTTATGAGTTGAGTTCATATCATAAAATAGAAGTTCTTTTGTGGAATCTTTCGGAAAATGACATTTACGTATTTATTTGTTCAAGCAGAGCCAAGTTGCTACGCAGAGTAAATAGTGACTACTATAATATAGATAAATTACGTATAAAATATTTAACAATTTGAGAGTATACTTAAAATATTTAATTACTTAATTAGGATTTTGTAAATTTATTTTTAGAATAATAATCAAAGAAGATAATACACAAGGTATGAAGTAGGTATAATAATTAAGCTAAGTTGAAGTCAAATTAACAATAAATGAACTACATAAATTTCATGTAGGTACATAAAAAATGATAATCAATGACCTCAGTGTATAATTTATTAATGTTTCGCAAACTATGCGAACTTGGCATTTAGTGACCCGCTGTGGACACATGCCTTGCGCGTGCCAACTACTGATAATTTTAATTGTTTAGACTGTGCCCGATAAAACTAAGTGGCTCTGGATACATCATAATAGTTAAAGACAAGTATTTTTTTAATCATTAGCTGATGCCGTGATGATAAAATATAGCTTTTTATTCTATCGTTACCACAACGTCGCAATTGCTATTCCTTTCCCACTCGATATAGTAAGAGAGGGATAGGTAATGTTGAATTTCAATTTGTTCAAGATGGTATTATACCTGCTAGAGTTCGCGCCACCAAAGAATTCCCGTGGAATTAATGAAAATCGATTTTATTTCTTCTACAATAGAGGTGGACCTTCAGGACCTCTTTGCGAACTCTAATATACTTATCCAATTTAATAGATTCATGACTGAAACGCCACACATAAGATATGGAAGCGTTTAAAATACTTAAGAAGGCACTATCTCATACAATCTAAATAAGAAGTTTCAGTATTGGACCATAATTGACTTATTCAACGAGTGGAACTCTGAAATATAGCATGATAAAGTTGTACCTATTTTAAATTTGCCAACATTAATTATAATACCAACTGTGGACATTTTGACAGGTAAAACGCGCGCACAAATTTAAAAGGAACCGAAAATTGGAACACTTCGTTCGCACACTATTTTAAGAACAAGAATAGAATATAAAGTTTTGGCTAAAGTTGTCCTAATGGGCTGATAAAAGTAATAGCATCTATTTCCTTCTTTTTCTATCAACAAAAATTGAAAATGTAGATCAGCAAATTTCTATCCCTTTCTCAATCTTTGTTTTAACAACAACCTTCAGATAATAATGGTGTGACCGAATGTGGTAATCACATAACTAACAATGTTGATTTGTTCCTGAAATCAACAGTAGCCGTCTGAAACTCCAGTATGTATCATAGAAATAAAGGTATGTATCCTCACCTGCTGAACATATACAGCAGCGCTAAAGGCGTTAGGGAACTTGTCCGGGTACAGTTGCATGTTGGTCTTCAATACATCCGCGGGGTTTGTAGCTAACGAGGCCGCAATACCGGCCACTATGCCGCAACTGAAGTGCATCACGCTCGCCGCACTTGGTGATTGCAGCCATTCTGGAGGAAAAAGTATTAATTCATCTATTATTATTTGCGCAGAAAACAAAGAGGTTTTTTTTATTTTTTTTAAAGATATAAATAAGCCCTAAGGTCCATTAATACACTGGTCTACAGTGGTTTTGTTGCCCTAGATATGAAAATGATTTTGGTTCTATTTATGCACACAATTCATGAAACTATCAATGATTTTGTAAGATTTGCTCTGATTTTTTTAAATCTTTATTTTCATTTCATTTTACATTACAAAAATCAAAAAACGATAAACAAAATAACAGATATATTTATAATGTCAGTTATGTTTTGAAAAATTAGGATAAGTACATCGAAGTAAATAAAGAGGAAAATGTCGAAAATATATTTTATATTTCCATAAAACGCCTTTTATGAGCTTTTCTTTTATAATTTTTCAGGGGACAATCTCTTTTCAAAGACCAGCAGTAAATTGTTCAAAATATTAATAATATACGAGCACATTGAGAACTTTCATGAATATATTCGTAATCTGGGCACTTGAAAACGTAAAAATTTGCGATGATATCCAGGACAACAAATAAAAAGTTTCTTTTTGAAGAGCTGTGTAATTATTCGATGCGTTAATTTAAGCTCATACGATAATGATATTACGCTATAAAAAATATTAAGATTCCATTTATTTGTCAGTAAATGTGAGCGATGAAGTCATATCTTCAATATTTTTAGCAAAACAAATGAACACAACTAACTAATTGATAATAATATTCTTTAGAAAAACAGGTAAATTTACCTTTAGGTATAGATTGTTTGCTCTGCGTGTAAAACATGAGATAAAGTCCAGAGAATGGTGCATCCCTCGCCAACGTTGGTCCAAGTCCGCACGACAGACCGCGGATGCCTTCAGCCTTGTAAATCGCTTTCAAAGCACCACTCAAGCTGTTATATTTGTATACTCCAGATTCATATCTGTTGAAGAATAAATTTAATATTAATAAGGTACAAAGTTAAAAAGAAAAAGTATTTAATATTATTGGCTTTAAAGTTGAATTTCACATGGCAGTTTTAATAATCAAATAAAAGCTTCTGTATTTTAGAGTAGGGATTTTTACTCATTCTGTTTGACTTTAAGGAATTGTTTTTACGCTTTTTTTTCAATTAACACCTATTTTCTAGTCTAACAAAATATACTCATTTTGCAAAGTTATACCTAAGAATCTCTGCAGGATGATATTTTCATGTCATCAAGATATTTAATTGTCGTGAATCGGCCTAGTAATAACATTGTTCAAGTCAACAAACTCCGCATATTTTCAAGATATTAATCGTAATTCCGTGACGTAGGACTGTAATTATATGATAAATACATCGCTTATTCATAATTAAATTTTATCTTATCACTTAATTATTCTGGCATATCTGCTTTCACGCCTACCAAAATATGTTTTTTTCCCAAACTATATTTCGATAAAGCCTAAGTTAAAGTAAATTACGACTAAATTTGCGATCTTATATATCTAAAACTACACACGATAAAATGGCTGAAAGTTACACATAAGTAGTCTAAAGTGATATAATTAATTTACCAAAGTTTCTTTAAATATTCTCACCACGTTATGGTAAATTATGGATGCAACAGTTAATACGTAATTTCTTTCGATTCAATAGATAGAGGCTACTGCGTATTGACTACGAATTTGCATTATCATTTGTACAATGGACTCTACTTCATTTACCTAAATTAAAGTAGGTACCTACAAAGTTTAAGCAACGCGATAAGATAGTACAAAAACATGTCACTAAGCCGACAATGAATTGTGACGTATGCAACAAGCCTATTTCTATGAAATTATTATTATATCAAATCATACCTCTCTGTAGTGAATATAAACTATGGGGAACCGACAACTTATATAACTTTTTACCGTGATTGCAAATTACATTTGGGCCTTGCTTTAGCAGGCGTATTTTTATTTTTCAAGATCTTTTTTTGAACAATTGAATTTGGAACCTACCCCAGCGATATAAGATTTATTTTCAATCAACACAATCTATTCTACAGACAGAAAAAGTTTTGCTTCTCGTTCTTTACCACTAGCCTACCTAAGTAATAAGTCAAAGCTATTTTTTTGCAGAATCTCATGATATTTTTTTTTATAAATTAATACAACATTAATACAAGCCTTTATAAGGACTTAAGTACTAAATAAAAATACAATTTTCTTACCTAGTCTTAATAACAGTCATGGGTATCAACGCCACACCGCTCATGGTCCTGGCGACGACGCCAAGCATGACTGCCTCCATCGGCCCCAAGTCGCCCCTGGTCTTCCCAAGCTTGGCCTTCAGCCAGTGTAGCGAGGAGAAGTACAATCCCACACCGGGCACACAGCGAGCTATGGATGGCACCATACCACGCCATAACCCAACAATATGCTCTTGGCGTATGATGTTGGTGAATATTGTTATCATGCCGGGTTGAATTCGGCTGCTGAAAGATGCAATGAGCTAGTTAGATGACTGTGGTATTTTAAGAGAAATTCAACCGTCTAGAGTTTGTTTTTAGGTTGAGAATAGGTGATAAGGTGTTAAATATTTATGTACTTTTTAAATTAAATGTTTTCACAGATAATATTGAGAAGATAAGTTTCATACACACATGACTCTCAGAGCAATGATGGAAATTGTATAGTAACAGAACCCTAATGAAAGCAAGAGTAATTTCATGCTAGAGGACCGTAGAGAAATCTAAATATGTACTTCCTTATTAGTCTCAATACTTAAAAGAATCTTGATAAAAAACGTATAAATCTAATTCAAATAGGCTCATGACCTGAATGATATCGCCAATAATTGACGTTTACGATAAAATTATGATGCAAGCGATCGGAACAATTACAATTTGTTTATTTGTTTGAAAAATTGATAATAATTTTAAAGACAAATAAATATGATCCTAAACGATTATTTGAAAATTACATAAGTAAGCAAAATTTATTGCCACATCTTTTGTCAAACAGATTTAGTGATTTTAGTCGTTTTTTAACATGAAGATATAAAACTTTATTTTAAACATGTATAAATTCAACTTACTTGACAGTCGCCGCAACAACATGCTGACTCGGATTCTGAAGACGAGTCTTCACTAAATCCAAGGGTTGGAAAAGTATAGTGCTGAATGTTCCGGAGAAAGATCCCGCCAGGAACGCCTTCAGGACCGGGTGATACTGTGAACATAGTGTATCATCAATTATCACATTCGCTCTATTTAATCACCTCAAAGCAAAGCGAGATAAACTCTGACCCCTCATACGAGCAACTAATGGCATTAACTTCGCGATAAACATTATTTTTGTTTCAACATCCATCAAATACGTTTTAAACTTACATTTGCCACGATATCCATTATCTCTTAACGTCAAATTCTTCGCAATTGACGTAATATAGCCGATATCAAGTGATGTCTTTTGAATACACACCAAACTTATAATATTCGAAATGGTAGAGCCAATGGTAGAAAGAAGTTTTCGACAGAGATAGCTTTAGGTATAAGCCTAGATCGTATCCGAATAGTCTGAATAGTAGATAGGGTTGACTCGGTACATTAAAGTAATGGTCATTGTTTGCAGCAGCTCGCTCGAAAAATGCATGTATGCTGTTGCCAGTGTGAATTGTAACGAAGAAATGTGTCTGCGAAAGATCACGTTGGGCTGGCGCGCCGTCGTGATCTTGTCTATACGATAAAATGTCCTCGATTTTAATTTAACCACAATAGTAAAACTAAAAGGGGGAAAGGAAATCACTATAGATGAATTTAGCCATTAGGGATTATGAAAAAAATAAACTGCGCATGAAATATAAAAGAAACGCGCAAACAAAGTCTCTTGGTAACGTAACGTAACGACCGCACTGAATGACAACCGACTGCGTACTGATGACAGTGAAGAATGTACAAAGCTGTAAATAGGTAATTTATATGTGTTATCAGCGGTAGACGAGGTCCGCAGGGGTCGCGGGTGAGCGAGGTGGAAGGTTGCGATCGTCAACCCTAGCTGATAACAAGTATCCGTGCCTACACCGACTAGGGGGTAATGAATAGGTCTGATAAGTTAGGGGCATCACAGTTAAATTTCATGATATTAGGCGTAGTAGTAAGGAAAAATAATGGATCACTCATTATCATTTCAAATCATACCCTTATCTTATCACCAATTAAGTACATTATTGTTATTGTAAAACAAAATGAAAATAGATATTATCATACTACGTAGAATGGATAACGTTAATATCTATTCTAATGTGCATAAACAACTAGATATTTAGTACTTGAGAGGTTATTACATTTATGTTTTAAATAAGGTTTTTTTTTATTAATATGCTAACTTCTGTCAATAGGGTAGATGCCTGTATACAAAATTTAATATCAAACACTAACCAATGTATAAAACTTCTAAAAAAAGGGTCGAAACCACGAATATTTTATTATCCTTTTTATGATTTATTATGACCAATCTAACCATAAAAAATAACTTTTGATGCTTTATAATTATGACGTCATAACTATGTATTTAATACAAAACTCAATATAAACCTATTGTTTTGACATTTCATAAAAGGTAGCTGATTTGATGTGTCAGTCATCACCCCTATTCACTTTAGCGAACGATAAGTTTGAGCTACCTTTGTATAGCTCAAACTTATCCATTGAATGAATGATGAATATCCATTGCAGAGGGTCAGATGTGGTACAACCTTTAAAAAAATATTACTAGCTTACTTGTGTAGTAAAAAGTTTCTTTTAAAAATAGATAGCTACCTACTGAACCAATTTTTTTGTTTAATTTTTGTACTAATATAATTCCCAACTACCCCAACCCTGAAACTATTTTATCATGAGCAAAGTACCTATACATGATAAAGTTTGTGATATTATTCATGCAATAAGTGGGTAATTAGACCAACTAAAAAAAATTAAGATATATATATAGCATCTCTACTTCATTACATAGAATTTGTCTTAATATTTTAGCATCCCTATAAATACAAATAATTAAGTATTTAATATTATTTGTTATATGATAGAAATAATTATCATAATAAATATGTGTTAGTAACAAAGGTCAGTGCCTTGGTAAACGGGTATCACTAAGGTACATAAATTAATTTTATCTTCTATTTTTTAAAGCATGAACTCGGATCTATCATGTTACAATTCCGTGATTCTATTCCATTTAGGTACATCAACCTTACGTATCAGATGGAATGTATGCATGCATAAGCATGTGACAACTATTTGCAACTTATACTCACTAGTCTATCATAAGAGATATACTTTTATAATATTTAATAGCTTTATTAAATAAAATTGAAACACTACCAGGTGCACAAACTGATTAGTTTTTAACATGTTAGCTGCAAATCTGATTCTGCCTTGCTTTAGCGACAAGAGTTGCTAAATTATTTAATTAATGGAAGTGATAAACTCCAGGTTTGAATGATAATAGCAATATAAATTACTGATTTTAAATTGACCTTTTGCACTATGCAAATAGAATCTTCAAATGTTAGCTAATAGGAAAAGATAATCAAATTAATTAATTTGTCTTTTCAGATATCTTCTATTTATCTATAATAAGTACTACTTTTTTTTGGGAATATTCATTAGTTTAAAAAAGTCATATCATATATATTTTGTGAAGAAAGCATTTCAGAATAAAATAATATCTATCAAATAATTCAGTAACTTCCGTAACCTTCAGTAACTTAGGTACTTACTTAAATAAGTTTTGCTGCCCACTTCAGATAAATGATAAATGGGAGAGGAACTATTTATTATACTTTTTTACTCTCTAGAATATATTCCCAACAAATTCATTGAAATATCAGAATTCACACCTCACAAATGGCTTCATCTGGTTCCAAACCAATCAATAAATTCTATTATTTTTGTTTTTTAATCTTGTAATAAACCTAGCTTTGAGAATATTCATTAGGTTATGTTTCAAAAATATGAGAATTCTAAGTAGAATCTAATTGAATTATTAAATACCTGCACAGCACTCAAGGAAAGCTGATTGAAGTGTTCCATTTCTCAAATAATAAAAAATATGCAATGTGTTCAACTTGCAAACTAAAAGACTACAGTAACTTACTGTACTTGTACTGTAGTTGTGACTTTTTAACTCTATACAGAGTGATGCCATTTCTGAGACAATTACAAGGAACATTTACGAGATAAACAAGGAATATACGGACTGTTGAAGACGTAGTATGGGTTGCTAAGGTCAAAATAGAGGACGCACTATCTGTGAGACAAACAACTCCGCAGGGGGCCACTTACGTCGTTATCTTCAGAGTTCTTCAGGTCAACCGGCGCTGTCGTGTCGATCGCCCATCCATTCGAATATACCCCTAAAGAGTCCGACATTGTTTTATTTTAAAACAGTAAATATTTTTAAGCAAACTACGTCGTGAGACAAACATCTTCTCCGTTTTTGCCCTAAAATAACATCTATATATCACCATATGGATTGAAAAGAAGTTAAAAATTGTCTTTAATAGTTTGACATTGATAAGAGTATTAATAATGCAAGGTACATAACTTACTTACATGTAATTAGATTAGATAACATGTTTTATTTACATCGCGGATAGAGTAAGTATGTGTTTTCTATTATAACTACTAATAATAAGTCACCTGTTGTCGTATGACATTTCAATCAACTACCAATATTATAGAAAGAGCCACTCATAGACTTGCATTTGAACACCTGATTAAATTGATTGGTCCTGATTTGAACTGCTTTAGTGCCATTGTTATTTTTGCAAATTTGACAATGAAAACATACCTACTTGTTTTTTTTCCCACGTTTTCCTTTTTCTAGGGAAGGCAAAGGGTTCTAGCCCATACAGCCTCAACTTATCATAAAGTAATATCACAGTCTATGTAACTCATATCTTCGCCGTGTGTGACCACGGCGAAGATACGATAATATTTTATCTTAAGATATATGAGACAGTGCTATACCAGCGAAAGAGAAGGAAAGTAGGTAGATAAGAGGTAGGTCATTGCTTCTCTTTTCATAGTATAATGCTGTCTCATAATCTTAAGATAAAATATTATAGTATCTTCGCCGTGTGTGACCCCCTTTACAGTCGGCTAACGGACACGTCTAGACAAAGCAATCATGCGGCGCTTGCGGGGTGAGAGAGGGGCGGTAGCGCGACTTCAAACGCGATAGACCACTGTATGTAATTACGCTGTGGAAATA
Source organism: Tetheella fluctuosa (assembly GCA_951216915.1). NCBI lineage: Eukaryota > Metazoa > Arthropoda > Insecta > Lepidoptera > Drepanidae > Tetheella > Tetheella fluctuosa. Next base: position 3,983,249 of record OX578224.1, read on the forward strand.
CCATGTGATATCTTTAAATATAAAGGCCAAGTTTTATACACAGTCAAGTCAAGTCCAATTAAGTCAGTCAGTTTTTAAAACGGCCAATATTTTACAGAAACTTTTCACGGTTTTTTTGAGAAAATGTATTCTGACAAAAATAATAGGTATAAGTACTTATAAAAATGACAGTCTAATAGTGACACTGACAGTTTGATTTTAGGTTATAATGGTTTCAGTTTACGAAAAATGCTTATAATAAATTATAGTAGGTGCATTTAGTACGCTATGTTACGGTCACTGGTTCATATCCGGCCCGAAGGACCACATATTGGCACATTATTTTACAAAGGTATTGGTTTTATTTTATTAGATGCGTGAGTACATACTCGGTAACAATCTAAGCGCACAGAGTCAACTGAGTGCCGGCCAAGTTCTCACAAAAACACCAACAGCGCTGTACGAAATTTACGGGAACTATTTCGAGTCCCTTTGACCTGCCTTTATCTTCGAGGTTACACGACTGATATTTATCAGGTAAGTTAGGTCATGAATTTATTGACCGTGGTCCTACTTGGCCATGCCACGATAGGGTCACAATAATGAGTAGGTACCCAAAGGATTTAATAATAAGAATGATAAATAATCTATATATATAAAAGAAAGTCGTGTTAGTTACACCACTTATAACTCAAGAACGGCAGAACTGATTTGGGTGAAAATTGGTAGGGAGGTAGCTTAGAGCCAGGAGACGGACATAAGATACTTTTTATCCCGTTCGACAGCGTTCCCGTGTGACTTGACATGAAACGTCAGTCACTATAAAACGTGGTATAACAAAAAAGAATCAGACTTGGAATAACAAAACGCAAATGATAGCTATGTAATTGACGTATAATGACAGCTATGTAATGACGTATAGATGACAATTTGATATTTGTAAGAAATCAATATTCAAAATTCTATTAAATAAATAATAAATTTTACTGTCTGGCGATTTCCGCCAAATACTGCCAGTAATTCCAAGATCTACGGCTGCCGACGAAATAAACGCTTGCCTCAAATCGTCAAATCTATGGCGCTATGTGAAGAAACTGCAGCTGACAACAAACATGAGAGTTATATTGCTTAATGATACATCTGCTGAAGATTTCTCGGAGCAATTGCTGACTATCGGTAATGGTCAAGTACCTGTTGATGAATCGAGCGGATTAATATCATTTCCAAATAATTTCTGTAATTTTGTCTCATCAAAAGACGAACTAATCAACAATGTATTTCCAAACATTATTTCTAACTACAAAAATAATGAATGGTTGAGTGAGCGAGCAATTTTAGCGGCTAAGAATAAAGATGTAGATGACCTGAACTACATAATTCAAAATAAGATCATTGGAACAATGCATTCATTCAAATCTATTGACTGCGTCACAAATGAAGATGAAGCTACTACTATCCAATTGAATTTTTAAACTCTTTGGACGTGCCTGGCTTACCACCGCACAATTTACGCCTAAAGGTTGGCTCCGTAGTAATCATGCTTCGAAACATGGTGGTTAGAAAATTGATGAACAATGTAATTTACGCTACGATAATGATAGGAAAATTCAAAGGTGAGGAAGTTCTTATTCCGAGGATCCCGATGATCCCAACCGATATGCCGTTTGAATTTAAAAGACTTCAATTTCCGATACGTCTTGCATTTGCCATGACCATCAACAAATCACAAGGCCAATCCTTAAATGTTTGTGGTTTAAATCTAGAACATTCATGTTTTTCCCATGGTCAATTATACGTGGCATGTTCACGGGTCGGAAGACCATCTGCGTTGTTTGTTTTTGCGCCTGATAATAAAACAAAAAATGTCGTGTATCACAAGGTACTTAAGTGAAGAGCAACCTATGTACTAAAATACAGAAATAATAATGAATGATTAATGTAGGTATTTAATTTTTTTGTATTTTTTCCAATAAAAAAAAAAAACTGCTTATTTATTGCCATTAGGGCGGAACAAAGTTCGCCAGGTCAGCTAGTATCTTATAAAAGGTACAATTGTATCAAATTGAAAAATAAGTATATAGTCATCAAGGCCAAATTAGCAAATTACGCAGTTACCTAGGCTACCTACCTGAATGGCTGAGGTACTCTGTCTGATAGTAATAAGTAGAACGCCTGAATGATTTGTCATTGCAAATAGTCGCTGTAGTAGGCTAACGCCTGGATTTTAATAATTTCGGTTGGTAGGTAGGTACATAATTAAGTGTCACGGACGGAGTGACTAGGAGACCTCTCCCTTATTTGGAAGAGGTTCTTAAACATTTGTCGTGGTAAGTGTACCTATAAGTAAAATTCAAATTATCACGGTATAAAATTCTTAATAAAATTATTTTTAGAATTCTGTAGCCAAATGGCAAAAAAAATGGCAATTAGGCTTGTCCCGTCCGTCCGTATTCGCAGCCATTTTTGATTATGGTCACTATCATACCTACTATCCTACTAATATGGATGGGTTTCTATTCATCCATTTTAACGGAAAAAGCCAACATTGTCAGACTGTCCAAAAAAAAAACAAAATATATATTTAAAAAAACCAGCCAAGTGCCAGTCGGACTCGCGCACGAAGGGTTCCGTACCATCCTAACTAATATTATAAATGCGAAAGTGACTTTGTTTGTTTGTTACCTTTTCACGCTTAAACCGCTGAACCGAACGGCATGAAATTTGGTTTGCAGATAGCCTATGGTACGGAGAAGAACATAGGCAACTTTTTATCCCGGGCAAACACAAGATCCCTAGGGAACGCGGGTGAAACCACGGGGCGGAAACTAGTTATCTATAAAAACAGCAAAAAAAACGCGTTTGTTGTATGGGAACCCCCCTTAAGTATTTATTTTATTTTGTTTTTAGTATTTGTTGTTATAGCGGCAACAGAAATACATAATTTGTGAAAATTTCCACTGTCTAGCTATCGCGGTTCTTGAGATACAGCCTGGTGACAGACAGCGAAGTCTTAGTAATAGGGTCCCGTTTTTACCCTTTGGGTACGGAACCATAAAAAATAACTTTGATGAGTTTCTTACTAGTTCTTCTCAGTTGAAGGTGACTTCCAAACCGGTAGACTTCTGTAGTTTCGACGTTCATAAGTGCCCTTCTAGGGCCTAAAGTCTAAACTATTCAGTTTAAAGTCAAAGTAAATAGCTTTTACTTTGACTTTCAACGAAAGCGTACGAGCGAGTGTGGACTTTACGTGGGTACGTAAAAAGCTCAATGTGTTAAAAACTCTCCTGTCCTCCTCCTCCATGTCTTATGATGTCCTTATGCGTGGTACTCGTTCAATGAGCGCAATGCATGCAGCATTGCTATCTTTGATTTTCATTAGTGTTTTTGAGTTTCTATGGACTTAATTATTTCCTTTGAGACCTATTGTTATGTATTAATATGATTATCGTCAGGTCTTTCTAGCAGGTGGTGTGAATAAAACACTAGTTAGGATTACTTAATTTATTTCTATGTATACTTCCATAAAGCCAAACATCAACTTCATGAAACTTACACTAAAATTAAGCATCGTCATAAATACATAACTATACGAAAATATAGGTATAGATATTATGTATTATAATAAAAAAAACATTAATCACAGTGTGTACTAACATACTAAATATAATATGGAATGATTAATCAATTTCAATTTCTTTTAATAAATAAACAAGGAGACCCTGATTTTATTCTCGAAAGCGATTAAGTTTTATAGTTATTATTTTTGTTAGACACTTTGAAAATAATTTTCTCCGCTCCTATGGAGCACGAAGGCACTAGTATTTATATAAAAGAATTTATAATTCTAAAGATTGTACTGTTTATTAACAATGTTAAAAGATTCTGCTATATGTGACATTGGCACGATATAATTCTAGAAAAAATAGTATTTAAAAGCGAAACGAAGCTAATTTGTCGATTAAAACTAATTGCTGAGATTTCATGTCAAATGCTAGCTGACTTAAACTTACATAGATCATAAATTAGTTATATCGAATCGTCATAAAATTCCAAGTGGAATGAGTCCGGAATGGTTATACAAAAATTAAATGCTTAGTTAATATCAAAACGACTGAATAAACATCGCCGACAATTCGCAATTACATTAATACAGATAGATGACAAATAAGTCAAATTTGGAATTTCTCGTAGTGGTCCTCATTCTATACCAAGTTAAAAGACGTTATTTTATTAAGATTCTAAGTACAGAACTATGTATGTATTTTTTATAAACGTAGGTAGTGAATAATGGATGACTGTCAAAGGTGTAACTTTTATTCAGTTAAAGATTCTAAATAAAATTGCCTGCCAACTAATACACTATTATTAATTGAGAATAAATAAATTTTAATGAAAATATGTTATAGGTATGGGATATTAGTCCAAGACTATTATATTATTTGCCTATTGAAATATAGACTCGACAAGATGAATTAGATTTAGGTATTCGTTAAAATAACAAAAGCTGCGGAAATTCACACCCCGCTGTTATAAAAGTCAATCATCCCTTATCACCCCACCGTCATAAAGGAGTGTACATACAGGTGGTTGTGCCTCGCTATGCGTGAGGTTTACATGTGCCTCGTGTTACCAAAGTTTATGCCGCTTTGTGTGGCACCCTTGTTTGAGCCGTATTGTAGGGAAATAACGCCTTGGCCCGCTCTCAATTGCTCCTCTGAGAAGTTGCGCACATTCTTTTCAGACTCTTTCGGTCCTATTGATGGCTTGCCGTGAGTACCAGCCTGGAAGGAAAATAATACTTATTTCTATTTGCATTTGTATATTGAAAACCGAATAATGCTTTTTGCTGTCGGCAGACATTTTTGCGAATGAGAATAGGGAAAATAAAAAGGTATTTTACTATAGTTTATTGAAGAATTGTAAGACAGATTTAGACATGAATACACATACATTTCGTTTGAACCTATTGTTATTTTTGCAACAAACAAATTGAGGTCATAATAAATAAAATAAAGACATTTATCAACGACGACGGGTCAAGGGTAAAGCGCATCGATAAACACTTTGGTATTTTTCCAAAGGTTTTACCTGCTTATTATTGAATTGAGCATTTTAATCGATCACGAATTACTAGTTTTATGTGGTTTTATGTTTAGTTTAGAACAAGTAGGTTACATGTAATGTAATGTAAGACCAACGTAAGGGATTTGGTTGAAATTTTATGGTGTAACGAAATAGGGTATTTTAGGACCATTAAAATCGAGAGAAAATAGTTTTTTAATTTTGCAAAGTGTGCTTATATATTTTTGCTCGTAAGTGTACACCTACCTCGTATAAAAAATAATCTGACTGCATAGAAATTATCAATGATTAAATGTGTAAATCTCTAATAATTCCAGTAACATTAGTGACTTATTAATTTGATAAAATAATTTGCATGATAACTTGCTAATCTAAATTAAAAATAGAACCTCGATTTGTTAGACCTTATCTTTTAATATTAATATTTAATATTGCATGTGACTCACCTTTCTGCCTAATGACTGTAGGCAAATAACAACAGAGTTGAGATTCTGCCTCTCCCAAAGGTCTACAGTCTGGAAGGTCTCTTGAGCCGGCACTCCGAGCTGCCTCGCCGCCTCGAGGAAGGCGTTGATGTTCTCCATGCATTTGAACGCCATTTTGGATACGTTCACCTTCTTTACCATATTCGGTTGGATGTTGTTCACAAGTCTGCAAGTAGGAAATTAGTTTATGTTTAGTAAATCTCATTTACTACATATAGTTTGATGACTGAAAAAGATATTAAAAGCTGTCTTTTCAACCAATCTCACTATTGCAATAGGTACATAAATATAAAATACAACGCCTTAGTGGGAAATCGATTTAGCTATTCGATTACTCAGTGTACGTGAAGACTAGCCTCTAACGTATAAAGTTTTATGACAACGACTGCAATAAAGTTTATGTGAGACTGTCAAAATGAACTTATACCTACATACATAGTGACAATCAATAAATATTTATTAATTTCACATAATATTGACATTTATTATAAATGCATTAGAGTCATAATTATTGTGCAAGTATTTCGCTTAATTTATTTTGCCTGCAGCGCTTGCATATTACATTTCGACATATTAAATTAAGCAATGTTTCAAAATATCATTATTATTATGATAATTTAGGAGACCAGCATATTATATAACTATTTGCGTGTACTAGGTATGTAGAATAGTGTTTACAAAAAGTTGAGGCACGTGTCAAGTGACTAGGACCCTCTACTGTTGTAGTTACTTATGAAAGAACCTACCCATTAATCGATGTGCCATCCGTTACTTCCCTGTGCATTGCATTAGGCAAGTAGGATTCCTTTGAATTATGAGAAAACTACTTAATTCAAATGGGAATAGAATAGTTATTTCAACGGTCTTGTTTAATTAGTCAATCAGTATTCAGTCTTGTTTCGATTTTGAATTGATACGTGAACGTTTCTACACGATTGCATACTGATTACCTATAGCGACAAAAAACTTTGTGGTCTGCAAGTTTTAAGGACGGTTACATACGATACCTTAGTTCACACTCGTAATAAGTAATTACAAAAAAAAAACATTTTTTATTGCCATATACAGAGTGTTAGGCAGACGGTTGAACATGCGAAAACTATGGATAGATGGGGTCTTCTGCTACGTGCTCAGCTTCAATATTTTGACCTAGGCCCCACGGTGTTTTTAATTTTTTTTTTTTTATTATTCCGGAATTCCTCACATCCAAAACTTTAAACTCCAATATCAATTTAATAAGAACCTACTATTAGTTAAGACAAGAATAAAAAATAACGTTACGAGTTTTATCAATTAAAAAAAAATATATTGAAGTTTCAAATTTTGGAAGTGAGGAATTAAAAAAAATATTTAAAAAAAACCATGGGTCCTAGGTCAAATTACTGAAGCTGAGCACGTAGCAGAAGACCCCATCTATCCATAGTTTTCGCATGTTCAACCGTCTGCCTAACACCCTGTATATTAAATGAAATTCTGCGTCGCGTCGTTTGCTCTTCTCAAAAATCTGTAAAGCCTTCTCCTTCTATTAAAAACAATGTGACACCATAATACTAACTGCGACGGATGCGTGTAATATTATATTAAAATCCATTATTTTTTTAAAACGTTATGAACGTATACTATAAGTGATTTAAGGTTGATAGACTCATGTAATAAATCAATGCAGTTAAGACATTGGCGATTATGCTAAAGTATCTCTATTTTTATTTATTGAATAGTTATAGAAAGAGACAGATGAGCTCTGTCTGCGGCCGTATGTAGAAGAAGAACCAGTAGTATCTATTTTCTAATTTGACTTTTCCTAGACTATTGCTTTCCAGCTCTCCACATACAGAATTGTTACATAACTGTTGATAGATAGAAAGAATAATATATGTCAAAGATAAAGAAGGAAGACTCACTTGCAAAGTAATGTGCCATCCTTGAGGACCTCATAGAAGTTATCCATGTCCCCGGAGATGTTCTCCGGCTCGCCGGTGATCTGACGCACCCATTCTAAGCACTCCTGCGCTAACTCCTCACTGTATTTGCTGTTGATCTGAAAATAAATGTGTCGGATTGTTAATAACAGTTTTATTACCTAAATCTACATTCTAATCGAGGTAAGTACCTATTTAAATCAGTTTTGTGGTATTTCTTGATGATTGATTATATTGGTTGAAACGGCTATGTGCATTTTCTCATTCATCACCATACATTGCGACTGAGGCGTTCTGAAGATACGTCGTTGAAAATTTGATCAGTTGCCAAATGAGCTCGATTTCCTACTTGAATTTCCTCTTGCCTTTGTAAGGCTTTTTTGGTAATATAATTATACATTCTGCCAGTATATTACAAAGGCTTGGTGTTAATTATTTTTACGTGATATTCTACATATTATAATACTTACTACTAATATCTTAATATATAAAATTCCCGTGTCAAGATGTTGGATCGCGATGAACTCCGAAACTACTTATCCGATCTGAACGTTTTTTGTTTCAAAATGTGTGATTTGTTCAAAATTAAAAGATAGGACGGTTTTTATCCCAATTATTTTATACCGAGAACGCGGGTGAAACCGCAGGGAACAGCTAGTATTACTATGTAGGCACGATGCTGTTTGTAAATCTAGGTACTTAGGTATGTCTAGTATGTAGATTTTCAGTATTTTATAATGTTTTACTTGTCATCGGATTTTCAATTAAAAATTAAGTTTTTTACCACTAGATGGCAAACAAGCATACGGCTCGCCTGTTGGTAAGCGTGGTAAATGTGGTAAGTAATTTAGAATAATAACTAAAAAAAGGTAGGTACTAGCAAAAAAAACGTGTAAAGATGGAAAAAACTTGAATCATAAAAGTCCGTTTCATTCATCTTCTATTAGTAAGAAGCTGATCACAAAGAAATATAAACAGTTACAGTAGAAGATGTTTCGTTTCTTGGAACCAATTCGCTATACCTAATAATGTACAAGACAGTACGAGTCGAATCGGAGGCGCAGTTACTTTATGTTATTGGTACAAATCTATACTAATATTATAAAGCTGAAGAGTTTGTTTGTTTGTTTGTTTGTTTGAACGCGCTCAGGAACTACTGGTTCGATTTGAAAAATTCTTTCAGTGTTGGATAGCCCATTTATCAAGAAAGACTATAGGCTACTTTTTATCCCGGGAAAAGACAAGATCCCTCGGGAACGCGGGTGAAGACGCGCGGAAAAGCTAGTACATATAAACTTAACGATAGTCTTAGGTATGGTACAAAGTGTTAATTAAACACAAATTATTTTAATAGAAATAAAAATAAAAAACATGAAAGAATCAGGAAGTTGATATATATAGCAGAGAGGAAAATAGTAATAATTAAATTTCTATGCCTACAGTGACAAGCTGAAGGTCGATGTGATAACGCTGCGCTAGAGCAGGCACGAAATATTATCATCAGGCTATACGTATTATTACTGTAGGTAATATTAGACCAATTTTATAACTCAATAGTTATTATCCCAAGAGTCGGTATAGACCGAATGCGCAATGTGAGACGCCCCCAAGCCCGTAGGACTGATGGATGACCTCAAAAAGGTAGCCGGACTGAGCTGAATGCGAGTAGCGAGGAACTGAAAGTAGTGGCGCGCTTTGGGAGAGGGCCATGTTCAGCACCCAAAAAGGCCGGTGATGATGATGATGATGATTAAGCCAATCCTCGGCTTCGTGTTACTTACATAATTTGCCATGCTGTAACATGCCATGTAGATTTAAATAAAAATATTAATTTAGTTTCTTAGTTTAGTTCTGCATTTTTATTTGCACAAGTAGTTAAATACTATGGATTCTTGTATGACTATATCGAATAACAACTCTCATTTGAATGCAGATTGCAGACACATTAACGTCTAAGTATTTGCTATAAAACAAACGCCACTTTAACGGCAGTTCGGTATATTAGTTAGGTAGGTAGGTACATACTTCTACTTCTAGCAACTAATTTAAATGTTTGGTGAAGTTAGAAAAACAATTTTATTTACGTACCTAGTTCTCAATTCAGAGAGGTATGTATTTTTTTTATAAATTGCTACAAAGTTGATGGTTAGATTGAATTATTTTAATAAGTATATTGGTAATACCTACTTCCGAATAGAGAAAATATTTTAAACTATTAATATGAAATATCGAACTACATACAAGAACATTGATACACGTATGAATGAAGCTTATTCTATTGAATCTAATAAATACGCAAATCACTGAACTAATGTACCGTTACAATGATCATTCATTGAAATTATTAGTTTTATGGGTAGAATTGATACCTACCTACCCACTACATTTATGTTGATTTCCTTAATAAAATTCCCGTACCTATCTCATTAATGATAACTCTCTCAAAAAAAAAACTTAGACAAAAATAATTAAAAAAATTGCATGGTGTGGACTTTAAAGTTCTGCATAATTATGCCCCAGGATATTTATTTATTTACGGTATAAGGTACAATTTTATTTTAATTAAACTACAATAGTTGTTTTAAGTAAGGGGTAATTCTCGTCCACGGATGTAAAAAAATTACATCCGTGTTCTCGTCGAATCGACTCCATAAAATCTATACGAATACTTTCACAATATTTCACCATGTGGTTATAATGGTGTAGGTAACAATGAAGTTTGCCTGCACGTGCTTCAACCACCTGTCTTTACCCTCGATGCGGCTAAAAAGGATACCGGTTGTTAATCAAGGGTATCAAAATGGGGTCGTCCTATTGCATGTATAATTTAATTTTAAAGTTACGACGCCTTTCCAATGCAGCTTAAGTTATAAGAACACTGTAAATGGAAAATAAAATAACTTCTTCGAACAAAACATGTAGGGAGTAAAATTGTATAATGAAATGTAATGTTTCTGTAATGTTAATTTCGACCTAATTTGTTTTATGTAGAATATAAATAGCCATGTTGTGACAAAATCTAGAGATGCGTAATGGTTGCGCGAGTAAACAAAATGACGATTACAGGTGAATCAATAGTTAGTATGAAAATCAATAATCTTGGAGCATTCCATTTTCCTGTAAAGTCATGTGGTGTTCATGGAAAAATAAAGATTACCTACTTATATTCTATTCCTGTAATATGGCGTAGTAGTACCACCGAAATCAACTCACGCGCATGATGACGTAATAAGTAAAGGATTCAACCGTGACTCACAGTCTGCTGCTCAGACGTTAGTATTAAGCAATATAAAAAAATCGCTCTTTTAAAACCGGATTTCGAATGCCACATTATGTGTTTCTTCTTTAAATAAATTAAGTAAAAGTTATTCTTGTTGTAGAAAGCAGACATAAAAGTCTGTATCAAGGACATTGTGGCGCCAATGCAGAATATTGGTGCTGTTATTTTCACTTATGATTGTAATAATGAATTTATGAAGACACTGAGCTAACCGACTTTAAATTTTTATATTTTTAGAAGTTGTGAATACTAAAACATTAGGTGACGTGCCACAATTTTTATCAATTTTTGAATGTCTTGATGGATGACTGTCAAGTATTTTATATTAATGTTTGCTTCGTGCTTAAAATAGTGAGCTCTGTTAGTAAAGATATACCTAAGTTGACGACTAAAAAACTTAATTTCCCTACGCAACTTGAAGACGGTTTCGAATATTAATTTTTCCAACAGATGGGACGAACCGATAAGTAAGTGTTCCACTATACGTGCCTTTCATTATTATTCTAAAGGGTTATCTAATTTGTGTTTGAAGACAAAGGAAGTGGTTTCTTGTTAGCTATGTCCTGTTTGAACTGTTTTGTTACACTTGACACTATTGACAACTATTCAAAAAATGATCCAAGAATGCATGCAGTACATTATTCTTTGCGTATATTTATATATAAAATGACTTAAATTTTCAACAAGATATTCTAAATAGTTTTTGTGATCTCCAAAAGCTTCGTTTTCGTTCAAGTTATGGTAAAATCAACCAAAATGAGCTAAAAAATGTGGTTTATAAAAATATCAAACCTTTGATTATTTTGGTATCACTAAAAACATATTTAGATTGTTACGTATTTAATTTTAGTTATTTTATCAACTGCTACTCGTTAATACTATCTCATAAATGTAGAAGGTCACGGGGTGAATTAGGTCTCGATAATAAAGGATGCTATCATACTCGTTAGTTTTGTAACTGTTCCATCATATCAATATACATATAAATTAATTAACAACGGAACTTTGGTATGTGTTACTATTTCGTTTTGTTTGGGTACACTCTAAAGACATTATTTTAGATTCCAACTAGACGAGTACATTAGTGAAAAGTTGAAGAGAACCTTTGAAGTAAACTGCAAGCTTGGAAACAGATGGCCGTGGGTAAAAAATGTTCCAGGATATTATTATTTGATATCAATCAATGAGCCGATAGATGAATTGAAAACTCTTTCCTTTTATGTGCAGATGTAATAAAAGGCGCTACCACTGATTGCAAATATCAATAGTGGGTAATGATATTAAAGCGTTCATTCACTGCTAATCTCTGTAGGTACGGATACGACCATACACGGGTTAGCAACAAAAACGTTCGTTCGTTGCCATAAATAACTATGATTCAATGTCAACGTTTACAAATCTACCGAGGCATCATTGTGAGAGAGCTCTGCTTCAGATATTCATAGCTTGAGGAAATTCAGTATTACCTTTTATGATATTGAACGATGTCAATACGATGTTAAAGTGATGCTCAAGCGATTTGTATTAAGGTAAAGCGTATAAAAAAAAAACACGCAGCCTTGCAGGCCATCGTTGACAATGGCTCCAACATGGACTAGTAAGGAAACAGGAATGGGGTCAGCGAGCGAGGCCGGCATGGCAGTCAGACACGGTCAATTCAATGCAACGAGTACTTTGCAAAAATGGGTATAGTATAAGCATTGGTGTATAAACTAGAAATGTTGAAGTAGGAGTATTCAAAACGAATGAGAATATGCACGAGATGCTAAAAGCAAAGATAATGGTGAAATAAATTGAAGAAACAATTTGAACTCAAGCATGGCTGGCGTTGTTGACATGGTTTGTAAAATGCTAATTTGAAGCCAGGCACAAAGACACGTTCATGTTATTATGTAGGTTTCTACCATCTCAGGCAGTTCTTGAAACAGATAAGAGAATTATTCTATGATATTCATAAACGTATTCTGTTAAACAATCTATAAAACATCCTAAATTATTTTAAACTATGATCGTTTTTTAAATTTGCTGACGATAGGTAGATACGTCATAAATAGTATTGGGTTCCCCGACCTCACAAGTAGTCTTGTAAAACAACTTTCTGCACATACATCATAAATTGCAACATGTGAAATCTAACTACAATGAAATTATGCATTAATATTAAAAAATAAATTTGGTTAACTGTCAATCTCGAACATATGGTGTGGTTTTGAAAGCAGCCCGTATTTAAGCCTTATAAATGAATCCTGCATCTGCGTAAAGGCCATGCCTTATAAGGTGAGGTTTGGTGTGTGTTGTAACAAAACCGTGCCTTACATGAGTCATCGTCTCGATGTATTAGTACCTATAATATAATAAATTCATTTGCTTTAATTGAACATCTGTTTCTCTTAAACTATTTGTAAGGATTACACATTGGTGACCGAATAAATTGTGGCTAATTTAAATTAAATGAATCCTTATGCTTCTGAGTATTTTTGCAGCCATAGCACTAGTCAGCTGTCAATACTCATGCTTGCTTTGTAAATCCCAGTTCATGTGGAATTCTGCGCTGACTTCTAGTAAACGTTCCGTTGATACCTACTGTTGTGTGTAAATTTGACGTAAGCTAAATGACGTACCTACTTATTCCATAAGATTAGTAGAATGAAAATTAAAAAGGATTATGATTATTAAAAATGATGAATGAAAATGATGATTAATAAATTTATCAATATTAATCGAGACTCATTAGCAGATAATCGTTCCTCGTGTAAGTGGTAGTTCCTTTTCTGCAATAATCTTCGATGACATGTTCTTACTTTTAGTTATTGCTGCAATTTAAGTAAGTCTTTAATTTTAATAAGGCGATAACATTTATTTGAGTAAGCATTAGTCGGCTAGTAATTAGAAGATAATGATTCAAACATTTGACCTGGCATTGCGTTTGTTTTGTTGATAAGGCACATAGTTTCATATATGTAGGTACCTACCCATTTCTCAATAATTTTATTTCTCTTGTAAAATTTAAATTACTTGCTGATAAGCAGCGCGTAATTCTTGTAACTGACATCATAATTTGGACTCTCACAAAAAACCGTTTCCAAAAACCGGTCTCAAAAGCTGAATTGGCCATGTCTCCTTGACCTACAATGGAGGCCGGTGTAGCAGCTTGTAGGAAGAAATGTTCTGATGTTAAATATTTTTTTTTGTTCCTATTGGAATCTATACAGAATTATTTTTTAGTCACTGGACATACTTGCAGGGGTTGAAGTACTCGTCAATATGAAAATTTATGTATGTTTGTATGTTCTGTATGTCTAAATGTATGTATGTTCTTTAAGGACTCCGATACCGCTGGACCGATTTCAATGAAATTTTCAGACAATCTTTAGATTGACCTAGCGGATTATCCTGTAAGGTTTGGTGGCGATCGGAGTACACGAGACCGCGAGTGAAACCGCGGGGCGGAAGCTATTTACTATAAATATAGACAGAGAATTATATATTTTGAAGCTATAGTTCAAATTGTCGAGATTTTAGATCATTGTTCCAGACGAGACAAAATTCGGACGTTCTTGACTTTAATGATAATTCTTTAAGTTAAAAACCTCATGTAGTAAAATTACTTTCAAGCATCATAATTTTCTTTCTTGTAGAAAAAAATATTTTGTAACGGAATAAAATTAGGTATGTAACGTTAAAGGCAAATAATTATAATGTACCTACCTAAGTTAAAGACGTACCTCCAAGTAATAAATTAATACAAATGTTTGTGAATTTATTAAGGCGGCAGTAGGCTTGGTTGGCAGAGCGTAAGCTGGGGCAATGACCGTTTTGGTATTGCAAATTTGACATAAAACATTAAAGAATATTTACATGTTAGTATAAAATTTTAAGAAATATTCTGATTTGTTAATTTAGCAGTAGTTGTTTTGATAGTTAACTAGTATGTTAGGTGTATTACAACAGGTAAGTAGTCTTCGATTTTCCTCATCGCAAAAGGGATGTTTTATATGGTATGAGCATCTTTGGAGTGTACTTATTATTATGTTGACTCTTGTACCTACTTCTACAAATGTAACTTAACTGATGTCGACACAATACAGTGTTTGTTAGTGTTGGCTTTTTAAAAATCTTTACATTTGTCTGTTTGCTTGGGTGCAAAGCAATCTGAGATCATCCAAACACACAAACATATAAATTTGGTACTAGTTGAAGTGAAGCAAGAGTGATTGATACGTACATCTTTTTGTACTACATTGTAACTTTATGTCCCGAACAATCCGAATTATGAAATCACTAACTATTTTTAGATGTGACATAATTACCTACGTCAGTTAATAAATAACGTACTGTCGCAAAATTAATAACAAAGTTGAATGCGAGGCGAAGATATCATCATTCATCAGTGGTAGTGATGCCAAACGCCATGGGGAATGACATGGTAGTCGTCGTTTGAAATTTTGAATCCTCCAATTTGCTTGAGCTTTTGGTTAAAGAAAAAATCGAGAGGAAACCATAGCATAGTGCGACCTGCCTGGCTACCACCCTAAAGTTGAAAATCTGTCGCCAAACACCTATTTGTGTGTTCCGGCAGCTGTACTTGAGAGCCAGTTCCTTCTAGGCTTTGTGTGCTTACCACCTTCGGTCACATCATCACTTACCATAGTGAGATTGTGGTCAAATACAAGCCTATACTAAGTAAAAAAAAAAAGCATCATCAATGTGCTGTTATTGTGAATGTTTTCATTCGATATTTGTAGTGTTTTCGACTTTTTATTTCATTTTGACATGTCATGAAAATTCCTTATTGGAGAGATTAGGTCGCAGAACCGAATCTACTAAGATTAGGTTTAAATACTGTTACATAATTGAATCAGCCAACCCTGATTCCATGTGGTGGGAAGGTTCTATCTGTGGCTGGTTGTTTTTATTAAGCCGGAGGCGCGAATGCCTGCGTTTTGGTTACAAGATGAGACTGTTTTTCCCGAAGCGCTGATGCAGTTGAAATCCTAATATTGCTAAAACGCCGACAAATAACAAATTTGAGGTTAGTTTAAAAAGATGTTCTTTCTTAAAAAATACCTATACATTTCCTCGGGGTGGGATAAGTACACCCCCTCTACCTCTTCAACCCCCTATTCTAATACAATCCGAAATAGAAATAGGTATCTACAATTGTATTAGAAATAGAAATGATTCATCTCTTTAGCCTTGCAACAATGCAATATAAATATATGTAGTACCTAGGTAGGTACCTTCCTATATGCGCTGTCGCCGAGACGTTATTTGTATTTATTTAAAATGCTAAACCTTGCCATTTGTATACTATTCATGCTACAATCTTGAAATTCCTTTTGCAAATGAAGGTAGGTAGGTCTCGAACGTTAGTGAAAGTGTCACTTATTTAAAATAAATCTTGCAAATAATTTAGTTTTCTAATTCGAAAGTTGAATTTAATTGGAAAAGATTTAAATGTTCGGAATTAATAAAAAAGTAACTTATTAATGTTACGTCCAAAATGTCCAAATAGCTCGTGGAGAACGCACGATAATTTAATTTATCAGGTGCAGTGCGTTAGGTGCCTTTATTTAATTTCAAGGTTGTGGTCAAACCTGTTTCGGCCGTTTAGGTTAGGCTACATCATGTAGGTATCAACTATACTTACCTAAAAACATTTGCTTGTAACGCACGCAAGAACCTATAATAGGTTTCTTTTTCTTATTAAACAACCTACCTACCACACAAAAATATCCAAAAACGTGCATTATGTTTAAATACAGTTAAGATGTTGATAATAAGTAGCACTGATGTTTACTTTATGTAGTAGGTGCATTACACGCTCATATTGGAATGTTGGTTAGTCACATACTAATACGAAT
Organism: Tetheella fluctuosa; assembly: GCA_951216915.1. NCBI lineage: Eukaryota > Metazoa > Arthropoda > Insecta > Lepidoptera > Drepanidae > Tetheella > Tetheella fluctuosa. Next base: position 3,999,858 of record OX578224.1, read on the forward strand.
ACTAGTTTGAGTAGGTAGTACATACCTAAGTACTAGCTGAATTGTTACTAGTTAGGTGCGTATAACTATTAGGCTCATTAGTTCGGCTTAGTTAAAAACGATTGCGAACATCTGGTGCCCATCATATCTATTGTATTGTAAATATGGAAGTAGGTACACCATTTGTAGAATGTAGGTCACGGCTGAGTCCGTGTAACACAATTCTGGACCTCACAGCATCCCGAATCAATAATCTAGCTGTATAACGCGACCCATTCAGAGAGAGCGCCGCTCCCATTTGCTTTAGAATGAAACGTCGCACTATCAAAAGTAACCGAGCAACATGCCCGGCGCTGCACAATATTTCAAAAAACTTAGAATAGACCTTACCTTCCTCTGTGCTTCGGCGGCAAATCCAGACTTGGTTGCTCTGTTGTTGGCCATATTTGAGTTTAAATTATCTAACAACTAGCTAATATAAATAATAAATTAAATCACAGACACGGGTATCCGCCGTGAAGTCACTGTGTACAGAATGTAAACAGGCGCGCGGGTCAACTCACGACACGACCGAGTCACACGATGTTGAATGTGTGAGTGTGTGTTGATGAATGACATCATGTAGCGCGCCCGCGACCGGCCAGTACACCAGTCTGGGGAAGGGCATAGGCGTGTGAGCATTGTCGATAAAAATAGTAATTTATGCAATAAAGACAAAGTTAATAAGTCTTGAATTGCTGTCAAAAAATCAAAAGACTTGGCCCTTTTTAACCCCCTTTAAATATAGGAGGAGGTTCTATATTCGACGAATATATATTTTTCTTCTCACAGATTTCCCGGAAACGGTTTAATCAATAATGTAATTATATTATGGTAGATCTCGGTGTTCAAGATGTGACGGAATTCCTTAATGGTGAAGAGCACGAATAGCGCAATTAAAATATTTTTTATTAATTTTATCAACAACTGTTTTTATATGCATATACTTGGCTAGTGACAAATAATCATAGGTATAGAACACACATAGGTAATATAGGGAAAATAAAACCCTTCATACTCACACTCCCACATACAGCCACACACACCCCACATTCCGTAATAAAATAGTGCGAGCACAGACTTATTACCTACAGTATTAAAATAAGGTAACCCACAAAATTGGCCATAAGCTATATTGAGTTCAACTTGTAAAAAATAATACAAAACGCAGTTATTTTTCTGTATACTTAAATAACCTTTTTACAAAATAATAAATGAGTTTGCACTAAAAAGCAAAAGAAATAATGTTGATACTTAATTAAAAACTTCTACAATATTTAAGAGTTGAGCTCTTGTTGGTATAGCTTCCTTCACTCTGATCTGTTCTTATTCACTTCTTGTACCTTCTTATATGACACAACGTCTACATTTGCTTTCGCTTTCTCTATATGGCTCAACATTGGTGTTCCTCTTCCTCGGTTTCCTTCTATCTTTCATCCTTTTATGATATTTTTAATAAGTTATGTTTAATTTAGCCAGTAAGTATTTCACCCTTCTCCAATCACATTTCAAATACCAACTTTTTCGTACCCTTTAGCGCCATTACCATTATTAATGCAATGTTTCTAATGTATCTTTTAAATGAACTTATATTTAACTTGTTTTGCTATTATTGTCCGATTTTTTTTTAAATGCTTGCTTGGCTGCTTCTCTCCTGCTAACAATGTCTGGGTGTCATTGGTATTAATCAATATTTGTACGTGTTCTAATATTGATACCTTAAATTAATAATATCTACGTATCATTTGAGTTAGTTTTCATTCAAATTCGTACAAATGAGTAGCAGCTTAAGAGCAAATTTTGATGCATGTGTCTTCCAAGATTCGCAAATGGTTAATGCAGCAAAATTGTAATGCAATATTAGTGATTATTTTACCTAGATGGTAGAAACCTACCTACTATCTTAATCCATGTTTTACTGATAACCTTAGTAAAGTAGGTAATGTAAACGTTACAGCTACAATAATTCATACGATAACGACTGTACTAATAGACAGAATGTCGGGTGTCGGTTATCGATGAGTTAAACAGCATTAAACATACATAACTAATCAATGTGTAAATTGGGTCTAAGATAAAGAATACATTAAATATCATCGATAATCAGAATCATCGACACATAACCATGCACTACAGGTTCGAAATGTAAAACGAAAACCAAGTATGGAATACAATGAGAGCGACAGAGTTAGCAACAGGTTTTTCTCTGTCTAGCATCTCGACGAAATGGCGGCAACTCACCGAATGATCCGACGAAAGTAAATGAGACTGAGGTGAGGAGGCCAGTGCCTCACTGGAGGCTTGAAAAGTTCCTATACGCACCCATACAGACGCATATTATCCAAACATCTAATTCTAATAGGTTCCTTATAAAGTAGGTACATAGCATAGGTACTTGTCTATGACGATTTCTGAGAACGCATTCGCATTTCACAATAGTATATATTATTTATTAATAGGTAGGAGGTTTTTTAAGGTTCCGAAGTTAAACAAGGAAGCCTTATAGTTACGTAGTAACTATTGCTTATAGTTTCGTCATGTCTATCTGTCCGTCAGTCTGTCATGGTATTTTACTGATTTTATGCATAGTTACCTATAACATTATCTTTAATTACGGCAAACAAAGTTATCAAATAAATTGAATAAGTAAGTTTTTTTAGGATACCTCCCTTACATGTAGAGTAGGGGTAATTTTTTTCCACATCGAGCAGGGTATTAAAATTAAAAGATTAAACATATAAAGGCTTATCTCAATGACTTTTTGATATAAAGATTTAAAAAAATACAACCGAATTGAGAACCTCCTCCTTTTTTTAAAGGCGGTTAAAAATAGTTGTTTTTATTGAAAGATAAATTACTGATGAGTATAGTATTGCTGGTCCTGGGAATTGGCGTTCTCTATTTTATACTGCGAATGTATCGGCGTTGTCATGTACGCTGGATAAATCAGGAGATATACAGGAATGCAATAATTAGAAGATCGGTTCCGAGGCAAGATGATCATTCTCCAGGGAAAGGACTATCTACGTTAAATATGTATCTTCTCAATCGCAAATATCGCGAGACGAATTTGTGAGAGAGCTACAACATTTTTGTAATAGCATAAATGTTACTGAGATATATTTAATTAAAAATAATTAGAATAATATTTTTATAGAAAAGTTATTAAATGAGATACTTAGATAACTTAAAGGAGTGGTCCGGACCACACTTACATATTGTAAAGGATGTACATCGAGTACCTATAGTTACTGAAATTTGTTACAAAAAATACCAAAATCGCTATGTATATGCCAATAATATTTGAGGAGTTCCCTCAACTCCTCAGGATTCCATCGTCAGAACTGAATTTTGATAAAAATGGGACCCATCTGGAGGTCCCTTTCAAATAAAAAAAAGTGTGTGTGTACTTAGGTACGCACGTAAGAAGTTATAGCTCTTTAATAAAAAAAATGATACTATCTTCATGTTTTACTGTGTATGGAACAACCTGATAATGTTGACTAGCTAACTTCATGGTGTCGTTTTTTTGTGACGGTGTTCGCGCGAATCGTAAAAAAATACTCTCATCATTTTTCCCTAACGCGCCAAAAGAAGTATAACTTCAAAAATATTTTTAAAAATAAAACATAAAATTCATTTAAAACCAAACTTCAGAGGTGTTGTTGCAGTTTCGATATTTCTGATGAGAAGTGTAGTTTAGGGTCAGCCCTTACCGCAACTATTTATAAAAATCTCAATCAGCAATACTTAGCAATTACCGATTTTTTTTACACTTTTTGCTAAGTATCATAATTATAACAATTGGTTAAATTAAATAAAAAAATAACGCCATCTGTAAAGATGAGCGAATTCAACTTGTGAGGCTTTGAAAATATACTTGGTATCATCCTACGTTGTTTCAAGTAGGCAATATACTCTCACTGTAGTTACGCTTGGTTTATACAGATGGCGTACTATGCTGACATCTATTTAAAAAAAAAAGTAATATAAGCTAAGTGCGTTAATCCCTTAACCTCTAACTAACAAAGAGTTGTACCTTTCATCATCAGCTCACCTGAATAACTCAAAGGAACATAAGTAGCGGTATACGAGCCTATAATATTTAAAGAATTATCCACTAACTCCTAATAGTCAAGGAGTTAAACTACCAGTACGTACTCGGAGACAACCAGTGATAGCAAGCTGTTTAGTATAAATATATCTATGAGGCAAACAAAGTCATTTATTCAGTTCAGGCTCCAGGAGGGTGGGTACTTCTGAAGGTCGAATTAACTGAAATTACCACCGGTTCTGAAGTCAGACTTCAACTGAGAAGAACAAAGGGTACAACGGGTATTTCTTAGGGTACCTCCCCTACATGTAAAGTGGGGGTAATTTTTTTGTTTCTTTTTGGTAATTTTTTCATCAATTAGGTACAAAATGATATTGAAAATTATAGAGGGTCATCTAAGTCACTCCTTTCATATAAAGATTCGTTTACGAAATATCAATCTTTAAATAATACTAAATTAATAATAATAGCGACACCACGGAACCGAGATCTCTCGGGGGCGGCACCTATGCCCCCGCCTACGGCTTGCCTTGAAAGAGTGGAAGTGCTCAATCTGTGTAATAACAGGGAAACCCGCTCACGAGCCTTCTCGCGATGGTGAAACCGGTGCACACCTCTCGACACCCTTAGCTGCTGACACCAATGTTGCCCCTTCTGTCACCTTGTTATCGGTGACATTTTTGGGGGCCCATTCAGTTAGCGGCGAGTCACCGTCTGCCAGGATTATCAAGATTGATTTGATTTGGCAGGCATCCCGTTGTCTCAATCAGTAGCCCAGCAACCAGTCCAGCAAGTCCCCCCCCCCCCCATAGACCTAGTATAGTTCCCTTCTTTTCTGCAATTCGAAGTCCTTGCACTTAGCGGGTGCTGTCTTTGCGTGTATCTCTTCAATAATGCAGGCAGAGATAGTATCCGCTAGGTGTACATATCCCAAAACATTAACGTATCTTAAAGGGGCCTCTAAATGTTGGATCTGTATCCCCACGCAAGCCTTCCAAAAGGACCGGTCCACGGGCCATGGTGTTCCAATAGGAATGATACAAATAATAATTATAATAATTTTTTTAAGTCATATTTGCTAGAGCTGAGTGTCCCATCTACCCGCAAAACTGCTATTTCTAAAAAAAAAAATATGAATTTCAAAAGAAATTATTACCGGCTTAAAGACTTATACTTTTCCTTAAAATTATTAGGCTTTACCTACTCGTTTACGAGCAATAGTCGATATACGACTTCAGTATAATATAAAACGACGTTTAAGTAACAAATATGTTGCGCTTATGGTTTTAATTAAATTTTATTTTAATTTATGGCGAGTCTTAAGTTTCATACTGACTTCGGAACCCTTTTTTTTTATATAACTAAGGTGGCAAACAAGCGGACGGCCCGCGTGATGGCAAGCGGTCACCGTAGCCTATTGACGCTTGCAACACCAGGGGCCTCACACGCGCGTTGCCGACCCTGCAAAAAACTCTTCACACCTTTCTTGGAGAACCCCATGCCGTTACTCCCTTGAGAAAACCACGGCGGGGAGCTCGTTCCACAACTTGAGCGTCCGTGGTAGAATACTCCTTTGAAACCGCACTGTACGAGATCAGTTTGGCTCCAATGTGGGAGGATGAGCTTCCCGTCGATCCTTTTACGGCCGGATTTTATTAAAAAAAAGGTTTTTTCAAAAGTATTTGCAATATTTCAGCTCAATCGGTTGGGTGGAATTGGTTTAAATTCTGGTACAAAATTTTACCCATACAATAGCAGGTGTTAAAAAGCTTGTAAATTTGAAACTGTTTCAATGAGTCAATAGGTACACAGGTACTCCTATATTTACAACACATGCATTTTATACATAATACACTGAAACATGGTAGCTTTCTGTAATTTTGATTCATCAAAATTTTATTTTAACATCGTGATTTAGTTTCCATTATCTTCTCAATACTACATGTCTATGGCCTATATAGAAATATAGAGTATCAATCAAGAAATAAAACTTTACAAACCTCTTTGTATAAAGTAAAGGCATGCAGATTTATTTACTTTGTACTGGCTGAAGTAGTTAAAAAGAAGATGTCTTCCAAAATCCAGAAAATAACGTCAACTTGAGAAAAGTAATCAAATCATGATAAACTAATACAATGCGTAAGTAGTACCTAATACAAAATTCCAGTGGCAATGTAAAGCAAAAAAAAAGTAACGCAATCAATTTCAAGACTGACTCCACATAAAGGTCAGAGCACAAAAACCGGAAGAGAAATGGATTTTCCTGGCAGGAGAAGTCGAAAAAGAATAGCTCACTCTCGGGCAAATTGTTCAATGGTAAACCATACGTTTACGCCTTGTGGCAAGTCTTGGAACGTTGTTAATAGGTTGTCCAGTTTATTAATCATGTTAAGTTTGATTGGAATAATTTATTTGATGCTAAAATATCACTGCAGCACTTGCAGCGCTAAATGTGATTTGAATCACATTACGCAGAATATTGATGATATAGCGGTAATAATTCTTTTAATCTATTTTATAATTGTACTTAATTATACCTACATATTTTTTTGTTTACAATAGTTCATAATAACTGATGTAGGTTAGTGTAAGCCACATATTTTTTCAAAGTCTAGAAAGGAACTGTCTCTGAAATATACCAGTGGAATGCTTAGTGGCACATCTTCAACGTGAGGGTGGTAACCAGCCATTAGACAGGTATTATACTATACCATCCTGCTATTGTTTGGTCATGATTTTTGCCTTAACCAAACGCGTGTTGTAGAATTCGAACACCAACCTTCACAATATTTGACGTCACTATGACTGCTTTTAGCATTTCATTTCATTTAACCATTAGGGCGAGATTAAGTAACAAATTCACACTCTTTTGTATATTATAGTTCTAACTAGACAAATATAGGCAGCAATGCGGTTCTGATTAACGAATAACCATTCTCTTTTATATTTATTCCAGAAAAACCTATCTTATATTAATAACAATTACTTTGAGTTAGAAACAAAAGTATCGCAACTATCCCAAGATTTACCAAAGATAGAAGGTCAAATCGAGATTTTGGAAGCGTTGGCGATTACTATGAATAGTAAAGATTTATTATGGGAACCAAAGAAATATTTGAACCTACCAAATGTCGATACTTATTTAAATTGTCCTAAGTTGAGAAATTTATCAAAATCATTACTACCTAAAAAAACTGTAATAGGAGATTGACTAGAAGATTCCAATCGTAAAACAGGATTAAAAAGAAACGAGTGCTTTGGTATATTTTGAATTTTTGTGGAGCAGCATAACATACTAAACAAATAAAAGACAAGTCATTAAGGATAAGACGAAATATTTTATTAATCTTAGTTTATTCAGTGTATCTTTAGTAAACTCCAAAATGATTCCAACTGGTATAAGAATGTTTGCAATTTTCATAATCTTTATTGCATTTATGTCCGTAGTCATTACTTTGTACTTTGTATCTACTAGTCACCAAATTATATTGCTCTTGATTATTTAAGACATCTGAACCGACTGCTGAGGATGTAGGAGGATATTTTGTGATCGTTGTAGCATTTTTACCTGCAGATTCACTCCATTTAAAATTATTAGTCTTGTTAAGTTTAGCAATCGTCTGTACTTCATGATCCTGTTTTGGACTTCTGTCCAATGTATATTTGTGTGTACAACAATGAAGATCTCTTTGATTGACAGATATAGCGACAGGTTTCATTTCAGCTTTAGCTACAATAACCTTAAGTTCATTGTGAAGGTTATCGTATGCGTTTCCTACGCCTGTTATGGTATCCTGTAAAAGAATTTTGTTTATTTTATTAGCAATCAATATTATACTTAATATAAAAACACGTGCAAATCAGTACACGTGGCAGTCATGAAACTATATATTTCTCTTTTTCTCTCTCTGGCTTAACAGTGATTTTAATTTTAAAGAAAAGTTTTATTTAAATCATAAATGTAAAACGTTGCTCAAAGTATCAAATGAAATGGTTGAGAATTTTCTAAATAGATCTTGAAACAGAACTTAATTAGTATAGTCTCATCTAAGGGAACGCGGTTAAGTTTTAGTTAGCATAGCGAAATATTATCATAAGTCGAGTCTAGTGCAGTAGATAAGCGGTACATTTATTAGGTACTTGCACGTTTTTCTATGTTAAATCTCCCCAAAATGCCATTGACAAATCCGTACGCTAGTTTATAGAGCTTGAAAATAGAATCTACGTCCACAAATCAGTACTATACATTTCTTACCTTCAATGAATGCAAACTGGTTTTCATATTGGATAATTCAGATTGTATATTATATCGTTCCCAAAAATTAAGAGTGAGATGTCCGACCAAAGCAAATAACCCAATGAATAGGACAATTTCAACTGCAACAGATTTCAATGAGGGTCGCCGGGAAGGCATCTTGAATACTTATCCCTTTTTTATTTGATTTAATTTTTATTCAAACATTTTTTGAGGATTTAATTTTTATTTTTTAATCATGTATACTTGATCTTAATAATGACAGCTAACTAATGTCAAGTATTTGTCATTTATTTAAAAAAATATTCTCTATGTCAAACTCTATTCTACTTTGTAGAGATTTAGTAGAATTTTGTAATTTTAGGTAGGTATAACCTAATACCAAGAACCTGGTTTCTTGGTCTGAGGTTATAAGTTAGAGAAAAACTGACACATCTATGCCGATACAAGGTAAGGAAGAACAAGATGGTGTGTTGAGAATATTATAGTCCGGGCTGGCGTATTAGATCATGGTTGCGAAGCACGTTGGCGTAATTGCTTAATTCCCATTCTAGTTTTAATAACTTCTTGTACCTATGTATACGTAGGATAGTTTAACTAATTCATATTACTATCGTATATATATAACGTATCCATAGCTTTTTTGTTTCGTTTTTAACCGACATCAAAAAAGGAAGAGGTTCTATATTATATAATATATACTTTTATAATTTAATTATACATAATATTATCTCATACATTTATCATCTACCTTTTATATCCTGTATGTAATCGTTAAGTGTGACGAGGTGGTTATTCTATAAAGAGATATCAAAAACTTGAAACGGATACGAAAGGATTTAACGAAATTCAACCTAGACTGAAACATAACTGAAATGATGTGGTAGAAATCAAGTTAATTTATATTTATCGGTTCAGAACGCATGTTTTTAGTTAAATGGAAATTGTAAAAATCTGATACCGATCTACGTATTTTAATTAAACTCAACTTAGAGAACGAAAAGGTTGTATGAACATTATCAGCTGCCACGCCACGCCAAAGTTTGTGGGTTCGGTCAGTGTCGGGTGTTACCGTTAAGTATACTATACCTATTTACAAGTATCAATTATCTAGTTTGGGATCAAATGTATGGCCGTGTTCATACACGATGAATGAAAGAATTATATATATATATATATTATACACGTTACCGAGATAAAAAAAAACTTGTCACTTTCCAGTTCATGAACTATCTTTATGCCAAAAATCCCGTTGTTCCGTTGCGACGTATAGAAGGACAAACCAACAAACACTCTTTTGCATTTATAATAGGAATAGTAGGGTTTATTATTAAAATCCGGTAATTAGCACTATCGGTTTTATTCTGAGGGCCGGCGAATTATAATTCATTTGATTCTGTTAACAAACTTCAACTGTTCAGATTTATTCGTAGAACTACTCGAAAGATCATGATTTTTTGGCGTCAAAGGAATCGGTGTAGACGTAAGACATGATGGTAATTTCCTGGAAAAAAAAAGTTAGATATAAAAAAAAATCTACTAAAGGCTTAATGCAAATACTATATTATCAGAGAATATCACATATTATTAAGTACTTTATGTGAAACTATTACTTTGTGTGAAGCGTTTCTGTTGGGGAAGAAGATTCTTCGGAAAAATCCGATCTTTTTCTCAACTTGGACTGGCTCCGACTGCGTTGGGCGTATGCTATTGCTCGTGCAAACTGATAGGTCGCGCAGGTTCTTGGTCTGAAATAACTTAAATAAATTGAAGGATCTTTTATATATAGACCATAAACCAACCAACTTGAACCCAAGTACCTAATATGGGAAGATATTGCCAGTTATCCTATTTGAAAACCCTAGGTCATGCTATTTCGGCTCTTACTAGTGGACCAATATTTAATCTTGAATTGTAAATATTGAAGATTTAATTTTGATCGCTTAATCCAATTTTTTAAATGTTGGTGCCACACTAAAAGTTGTACACTGTTCAGTATGACTTGCCTTCAAATAGATAACTACAAATTCCCATCCAGTAAACGTATTTAATTGTAATGTTTATTCGTGATTTATATTTTCTTCATATCTGAATTGAATCTTTAGGGAAGGAAATATGAATCACCAAACGTGGCGATAAAGGAATTATTTTTCGGTTAATACCAACTGTTTCTGTACATCCATCTTGCATGGCACAATGCAAGTAACATATTTCATCAGCTGCAGTCAGACATGCCGCCTCAGCACGGGTAACTTCAGTCTGTTAAAAAAAAGACAGGTGGGACCATTGAAATTTCTTTAGTAAAGTGCATTTACGTAGCAGGTACTCGCTTGTCGGCAGTCACCGCATCTGTGTGAGCGCGACGCCGTCGGTAATATAAGCGAGCGACTGAGACAAGTATTATATAAGAAATTCCGCCTGCTATGTCCAACTTAGAAATATCCAAAAAGTCAGAAACTTCAAGAAAAGAGGTGATATAAGAAGAACCCATATCATGGGGTATGATTCTTTATAGTTGGTACCTAGCTGGCGACACTAACCTTAGGTTGAAAACTAGCGTTGTAGCCAAACAGCTGCACTTACTATGCGTGTTCTTTTGTGTGCTTACAAGCAAACATATCTATTTACTATATATATGCTATGCAGAAAAAGGAATAACACAAAGAATACCAGGCAGTTTCACGTTGAATTTTCTTACCGTTACCATATCCAAGACCTTCTTCATTGTCTTCAGCTCGTTGTTAGCGTGTAACTTGTGAGATAAATCTGGGAGTAGGTAAGTCAGTATTACCATCACAATGATAGTGGCTATGGCAATATATTTCCCTGTCATTACTGTATATGTTGTCCAGAAGTAGCCTGCTGCCATTTTTGCGACGGTGTGTAAATCAATTGTGTGTAATTGGTTGGCGCCAGCTGCAATGGGTACCGGACGACGGGTGTATGTTCCTGGACAAGAGAAAATTAGTCTTTAGAATGAACAATAGGCAACTCAATTGCAGCAACCAGAATATAGATAGAGTTTCTTAATTACCTCTGAAGTACTCCAATGTTACTGTACATTGAATTGACTGCACTCAGTAGCTTACATTACAATAAAAGCCCTAAACAGGTAAGATTCACTCTCAAAACGGTACATGACTTCACAAATATTAAAGCGATCATAGCCCTATATAACGCTTTGATTCGAAGATACAGTATTCACCTACTAGATGTGAGAAAATTAAGCTACGTCTAGTTTAGAATGCACTATAACTCAGACAGAGTACCTATTCTCAGACATAATATCTCCAGTTATTCGCGTCTCGCTAATCATTTGTACTTGCATAGATACAACCAAGTAACCAGGATAATCCAACAGCAATTTTCTTTGAGATACCGCCCTGTGTAAAGTCTAAGGTGCTATACTTCATAGTTCTCGAGGTGACCATAACACATTATACTGGGACCAATAATAATATATCATCACTGACAGGACTTTTCTTGCCAATACGCTTGACATTGTATTGATGGATGGCCAAGAGGGCCGTATAATGATTGTCGACTTTGATTGTGGCCGTTCCCCACGACGATAACCTCGTGAAAGTTGAGAAAGTAAATATTTTCATCTGGTACACGAGGTTGTCGACATCATCTTTACAATTATGACTATTGTACCGATTATTGTTTCCGGCAATGACCTTATTATGGCCAAGAGTCTCGACAAACTCTTCAAGAGGCTCGTGTTAGGTTAGGTTAGGCTAATTGTATGTTTGTAACGTGTTCTTGGCTAAACTATCGAACTGATTTTAATGAAAATTTGCAACTTTTTATTTCGGGGGACATGCAGTAATAGAGCCATTTTTATGACCAATACCGTAGAATATAATGGTTTGGGTATTGTAATGATGTGAGAACTCATTGGTATCAATTTCATGAGTCGAAATGTACCTTATACCTACTACCACCCCTTTGAACGGTATTTTTTCTGTTATGAAGAAAAAAGATGTAGTACACATACATACATGATAATTAGATGATAGCTTCATACTTTGTCTATCATTTTCATTCGTCTTTAAATTATGCTATTTTATTTTTAAAAATTAGATAATGATTAAAATTATCTAACCTTGGTAATGTCGCCTTGCCATTTTCCTTTTCATCAAAGTTTACATTATATTTTTATGAAAAAACCATTTTCAATTGTACTTTTTGATAACTTGAAGGGCATGTTTTGAAATAGGACCAGATACCTATTATAACTTTTATCATAAAGTTACACGTCATTGTGAAAGTTTCACTCTAAGGTTTCATGCAACACCTTTTGTTGAGGTTTTTCTTCAAATGAGAATAAAGAAAAGGTTTTATTCTGAAAGGTAGAAGCAAATTTTCTATTTTTTATGGCACTATAATAAAATAATAATAATGGTCGGTTGCATAACACGTGGTTAGAGTCAGGTTAAAGTTAATAAGTGCCGCATGCTGAGCGCTTATAACCTACTTATATATTTTTACTTATAATATCATTGGTACCTAATAGGTACCTTATAATTTAGGTATAGTCTAGATAGGCATGCTTCCTAGTTATTATAGATAAATTTAGCAACCGTCAGAAGAAAGCAAACTGGGTTGCACATGTCAGGGTTACTTAACTTTTAAATTAAAAATTACCAAAAACCGTAACCAACCAAAGGCGATCGATCAACGTCAAGTTAACCTACAAATATTATTATTATTATTATATATTGAACGAATATGATGTTACCAAATTAAGATAAATTACGTTTGGTGTGACGGGAGCCTGGGAGACAATAATATTGCTTGTTACCTAGTACAAAAATATCTGTTGTGATATTTTACCTGACACATATTGACTGATGTTCATTAAAATTGGCATTGCTCACGGCCATAATGGCTATGGTAAGACTGTTTCTTTATGTCAGAAGGCCGATAAGCAAGCAGGCTGTCCACCTGATGGTAAGTGGCCTTCCGTCGCCAATGGAGATAAGCGTAGGTATGGAAGTTAGTGTTACCGACCTTTATAAAGCCTAGAAAGCCCTCATGTGACATTGCCCGAACACACCAGTAGGTGATCGGCGACAAATTTTCAACTTGGTAGCTAGCCAGGCAGGTAGGTACTACAAATTACCCTACTACCTAAGTATGAATGAATGAATTAATGAAATATTTTTCTTTGTAATATCTTAATACATATAGGACGATAGTTACAAATAAGATATACAGGAGAATTATGGACATATAAAATGGTCCTCACGATGTTTTCCTTAACTGAAAGCCCAAGTTTATTGTAGGATACGAACCCATCATATTTGCCACGCCGTTAGATGTCACTAACAATGAACTATCATCGCCTTTAAGGATAAAGTTAACGCTGGTTAGAAAGTCAGCGAAAATGTACCTACCAACAACTGACCCTAAGTAAAATATTGAAAGATCGTGATCGCGAAGAAAGTGGGCCATACGGCATCGCAAAACAAAAATACACCTGGATAACGTTATGAGGTTCTATACCAGCAAAGCGCATTTGTTTGTACGGGTTTATCAGGCAATTTGCAGCGCTGCAAGTCTCAAAATTTTAATTTGATAGTTGAATTTCAGTTCTTATGTAGTGATCAATATTAGATTATCATTATTACTGTGCAGAAAGCAAGCGACACTACAACACATTTGACCTGGTCCGATTCCAGTGTTGAACCCATTGAACTCATTGTGTTGCATTTTCAGACCAAATAATAGCATGGATTAGATACTTTCAGAGGAAATAACTTCAGAGATTAGATGAGAGAAGTTGGACCTTCGAGTATTAAACTAGATTCAATACTAAGTAATACTATATTATATAAAGTAAAATAATTGTAATGTTTATTATAATGAACACAGACGGCAAAAACAAAAATGCTAGTACAATAAATAGGTACACACTACATAATTTGTAACATCCTATGCGCGTCCTAATTACAAACACCATCTTCACAAACCATAACAATTCATACAATTGGTTATAAAAATATCGCAGGGTGAAATGATATTGTCATTATAAAACTAAAACTGGTTATCGCCTGTCGTCATCGTCACAGCACATTGAGCAGCAGGATGTTTTACTTAGTATATACTTGGCGCAGGATCGTGGCGCAGATATGTGATCTGAAAATTTTAAATATTTATGAATTTTGAGAAAAAAAAATCTGTAGACGAGTTGAGCTCTTGGTTCAAAATGTTGTCACCAATTTGGGTTGGCATGAATTGATAATAGATACAGAAAAATCTAAAATACGTGTATTATACTAAGGTGTACTTACGTTTTGGTATACAAATTGGTGAAATAGAATTTCTCATTCTGCAAAAATAAATATTTACAAGATTATATAAAAGAATATAATAATTAAGTACTACCTACTACTACAAGTGAGATACTGATAAAATGTCTTAGTTCAGTTACTTTCTTATCACTAACACTTAACACTGATTATGGAATTGACATACATTTTAATCATTAAATAAAATAGTTCATTTGATTAATCGTAACCAGATTATTCTTTACATTACGGATTCACGGGAAAAATATTGTCTTACAATTTTATTGTCGTTAAAACTATGAACTGTGCTAGCATTCTTTACTTGCACAGATCAGAATAGAACTAGAAGTATTTATGAGATAGACATGAGTGCATGTGAAGGTCTATTTCAATAAAAATATTTAATTTCATTATAATGATTCAAATAATGATTCATGCTAAAAAAAAGGTAGGATTTTTAAAAGAAAATTATAATATTTTGATTCGAGTACTTATTAATTTTAACAAAACAGCAGCCAGGATATGGGGGATGAAAATATTGTCGTTAAGTAAATACGTAGTAAATAATAAAATCAACGACAACTTACTTGGTTATGGAACAGTGACCGACACCACCTGCTGATTTGCATCGATTTAATGTCTGAAATATAAAGCATTTATGAGAATTTACTATCCAGTATCATGGTGTTGTATAATAAGATATTTTTTTTATAACTAGCTATTCTGTCCCGTGTACAAAGTAGGCTATGTCTTTTTCCGTCTAGGCTATCCTTGCAAAAAGTTTGGGACGTGTATTATATTTTTTTTACAATAAAACTTGCCTTAGAACTACCGCTGAAACCAATATCCCTTATGACTGTTTCGTCTATATTTGATCTTGACAGCAGTATGGGATTGCTATTTTTGGTCGTAGTATTTTGACTAGGCATCACGAATAGCTTACACTTCGGGCTGTTTTGATCGCAAGGATCACATGAAGTCTGCTTGTCATTTTGTTCCAAGCCCGGAACATCTCTATTTTGTACTGAATCCGCTGTTAAAAAAGTATGGGCTATGGTTATTTTAATTTATTATAATGAATTATACAAATAACTTTACCTACTTTGGAATCGTGGGCGTGATGTCGCCATATATTAAAAAATAAAGTGAAATAACTAAAGAGAACATAAAGTGGCACAGTAGGTATAGTGGAAAACATAAAAGCGGGTTTTCCAAATGATTCATGATTCGCACACCAGAACTAATTAGGTGGATAGCTAGAGAACCTTGCTGAGTTTCTTGCCGGTTCTTTTCAGTTAAAGGCGACTTTCGAATCGGTGGTAACTTCAGTAGTTTCGACGTTCATAAGTGCCCTCCTAGGGTCTAAACTGAATAGATGGCTTTGACTTTGACTTCGAATGGGATCCAGAACCCTTATGATCTAAATATTTAAGAAAATTATGTATTACCTGCATTTTGATTTAGACTTTGTGATTGCAATAGATGTGTACGGTCAGTGACTAACTTTATTACATAAAGGAGAGTGCATACTATTGCACCAAGACCAAGAGTGATCAGTATCAGGGATTTTTTGACAAAGTCCTCGAAGGAGTCTATCAAATCTTCCATGTAACATTCTAAGCCATTAACAAGCGCCGTATTTGTACACATTTGTTATGGCTTATGCTTAAAAACTATAGTAAATGTACCTGAAAATAGACCAGAGTTTAGGATTAGATTTAAGAACGTACTACGAAAATGTTGTTGACAATAAGTACCAGGCAATTCTTTTCACATTTTTAAAATATTGTGAATATTTCTTATAAACGAAAACAGAGCGCATAGTATGTGGTGTTTTTGTTAAATTTTAGTAAAATTCAATGGCACATGATACTATGACATGTGAAGCGAAATATATGTGTGTCAGTGTTAACTTCTTTTTAATTGTTTGTTTATAGTTAATACTACTCTTGTTTGTGCTACGTGAATCTATACGATCTTTTCCATCCATAAATCTTGCAAAATCTTACTGCTTGATTCCAAAAGCTACACTTGAGAAGCCGAACACAGAAGACATCAGCCCCGCAAAATTGCAACCATATGATCCCAAGAATCACCAAGGACGAATTTATAAAGGTTCCGTTTTGGCCATATGCCATTTGGAAATGGAATTCTGAAAGCTGAAAAAGTTTCTTTAATTGCCATTTACGGCACAACTTAAGCTTTCATACATACATAATCGTGCATTATGCCCGTGGTCAGTTACGATGAGGCGGGAATCGACGATGATGGATCGTTGCGATCCCTTCACTTTGATTTATTTCACTATTATGGAAAACCTGATTTCATGCCTACATTTTTCTTTCGAAAGTTTGATATTTTTGCACTTGTTGATATAAAAATGGTGGTAAGTTTGGTGATATAGATATATTTTAAAAACTGTAGCTATTTAGCTGACTTTTTATTTTACTAAATTGGCCTCTGTATAATAGCTGTATCACTAGATAATAAATTAAATGATAATCTAGCTAGCGAAGTCATTTCATTTTGTGAGCTTGATGTGGAAATCTATACTTCTATACTAATATTATAAAGACGAAAGATTTGTATGTAAGTATTAGAGTTTGAAAACCGGGCCCGGTCACTGGACCCAGTAAGTAAACTGCTAAAAGTAAATACTTTACTTTTAATAAGAATTTGTTTTGTTTATACCAAAGCTACCAAAGTTTATCTATTTTTTTTACCCTCTTGAAACTGCCATCGTCGGTAGCGCTAGCGACTATAATCGGTTTGGTTGTGTGAATACGGAATTTGAGTTTTGGAGGCCATTGCCTCAAACAACCATTATATTAACGATATTTGCTTTCGTTTTAGTCGTCTCACAGCTTAGGAGGTGTCAAGCAATTTGATAGCCAAGGGATTTGGGTGTAAGGCCAAGCGTTTGGCCTTGAGTCTTGTGTGTTCCTTTATTTGCTCTTTGATGGTGGGCATGTTCAGATATTCGTATATCTGGCTCGTCACTGCGACCAAACCAGGGTGCAGTTACAATTGTCCGCAAGATTGCGTTTTGTGCTCTTTGCAGACATGTAAATACATTATATTGCTGTCGCTGGCAACCCCCCATAGTTGGATGCCATAGGTACATATTGGTTTGATAACTGCATTGTACAGCAGTAGTTTATTTTCTAAAGAGAGAATTGAGTTCCGTCTCATTAACCAGTAAAGGTTTTTGAATTTCAGGTTGACTTCGTTGCGTTTATACTTTATGTGAGTCTTCCAAGTGAGGCGGCGATCCAGGTGGAATCCTGGGTACTTAATGCAATGTGGCAAGATATCATTGGCTAGTTGGACTGGGGGGCAGATTCCGTCCATAAGTAAAAGTAATCAATTCTGTATTAGGTGTGATTTTGAGACTTGAGTGAGACTGATTATTGCATTGCGGTAATTGTTCATAAGCCAGTTTGAAATAATTATTAACCTTGAATCATTGTCTTTTTCCATTCATATATAGAAAAATTTCATAAAATACTTTAAAGGTTCCACCGCTAACACACAACCCGGCCCGGCCGGGTTGAGAAACATACCGGGTTGCAAACTCTAGTAAGTATGTTTGTAACGAATTGGCTCAAAAAGTACTGGACCGATTTTAAAAATTATTTCACCGTTAGAAAGCTACATCTTCACCGAGTAACATAGGCTATATTTTATCCCGGGAACGCGGGAGAAACCGCGCGGAAAAGCTATATGAAATAATTAAAGAGCTTCATTATCATCATTAGGTTTTCCACTGCTTAACTTGAAGCCTATAGCCTAAGCCTTGAAGCCTTATAGCCTATAACGGTAGACTTTGGCTTTGAACTACGGGACTTTTCGAACTAGGTACGGCAGTAGGCCGCTTGGCCCAAATGTATATCACATGTCCACTGATCTCTATCCGCCATGGACTAGTTCTAAGATTGTCACCCCAATACTAAGTCCGCAGTACCTACTAATGTTATACAAAGTAAAGTGTGATAACATGAGTAATTGTGTAATGGATGCTGTATTGAGGCAACACTAGAATATATTGTATCAATCTATAAAAAGTTATGTAGTGTATTGAAATTAGGTGGAAATATTCCATGAGTATCCTGCCTTAAGGAAGGCTTTTTCATAATTCAACTCCTAAAGGCTTGAAATAGGGGATCGCGGGTAAAACAGCAGGGCGGAAAGCTAGTTTAATATAAAACAAACGTCTTTCGCCTATACTATATTGCGCGACAGGACAACTAACGTCGGGCGTGATTGATCACTGTTCCTTGCACAAGCGGTTTTGTTTAAGACAGCGAGATGGATGTGTGGATACACTTTTTTGCTCAGGAAGGGGATTCGTCCATACGTGACTAACACCGCTTAATTACCTTTGCTCAGTCAAAAAATATTTGCAAATGAATCAACTAAAAGGGTTGTAATTATTTTTCATTCAATCATAA
Source organism: Tetheella fluctuosa (assembly GCA_951216915.1). Taxonomy (NCBI): domain Eukaryota; kingdom Metazoa; phylum Arthropoda; class Insecta; order Lepidoptera; family Drepanidae; genus Tetheella; species Tetheella fluctuosa. Next base: position 4,018,932 of record OX578224.1, read on the forward strand.
CTCTTACTGACAGTTTTAATTTTTTTGTGTGAATGAAAGATGCTTAATATTTTTAGGACTGTTCTTCATTTATGAGCCTGGTTTCTGTCTAACTTTCAATAAGAACTTTAGTTTGGCTCTATTCAAATCCTATTCTATGTTTTTATTACGCAACAACTTTTTATTGATATTTTTTGATATCTTGGTAAAAGTTGTTAAGTATTTTTAGAATTATTTACTTATACAAAATGTAATGTGGTGAACATTTGGACTAATATTTTGTCGCTTCTTGTCCTTTAATCTTGTCTTGTTTTAACAAATATTTCTTGCGATATAATTTATTATGTTAATTTCAAGCGCCTAAATGATGTAAATTTGTGATTTGCGCCTGAACTGTATGGCAATAAATTTATGTAGTAATTTTGTATTCAAAATGTTATAGAACTACACATCGGTTCCCCAATTACAAAAGACCCATTATTTTATACAAAAAATATATTTACAAAAGAAAAGTAGTATTATAATTTATTTATTTACATATTTACAATCAATGTATAAAATACAAACTATGATATATAGAAAACATCCTCAAAGCCCTCGCTGCTGTCGATAGGCAAGGTTCCCAACAGGCTGGCAGCGTTCCCTTTTTGGATGGCCAAGCTTATGCGTTGGAAAGTAGTATTGTGTAGTATATCAGTTATCTGGCTTCTAAGTCCAGAGTCAGATGGCTGTGTGTGAGAAGATAATGTCCCAGAAAATTTATTAAATCATCAGCAATCAGGTAAATAATTATTGTTATTATTATAATAGTTTCAGGTTTAAACATGGGTTTTATTTACCACCAATCAATTACCCAATATATCTAGCTCAGTAATCACACGGGGAGTGTTGCCATTTCTCTCAATTAGACTTGAGTTCGGTAATACGACAGTGAATAATTGCTTGTTATACAGGTTTCGTTAATATAATGCAGATATATTATATAATAAATACATATAGTCATGTTTAAATATGCTAAATATTTATTTTAGTCAAATATACCTTCTTATACATTTTGGTAACTGTCTCAAACTCAACCACATTTTGATAGCTTTAAAATGCAATAAAAAAATTGAATGAAAGAAAAGAAGTCTGCTGTAGTCATAGGTTTAACATTGTATAAATATATAAAGATCAACCTCTATAGGTACCTTATTCTAAAGTGAAAAAAAAAACCATTTTAAAACTATGCCAACTTTCAAAATTAATTCCATACTTTGTTCATAACCAACTATTACCAAGATGTAGATAGCTACTTAGGTATTTTTAGTTTCACAAAGGTAAAAATATATAAGTGTAGAATAATAGTATTGCCAATATATATAGTATAGTTCTTGTAATTCCAGTATGTTATCGGATTATAATGGTTTCTGTATCTTTCCAGTTAGGTAGTTCATCACAATATTAAACAATAGAGGGCTTAGAGCCTGCAGTATCGGTAAATTTATTTCAAATGATTTTTTGAATGCATATATTTTTTATTCGACAGATAAGTAGTTGCTTTCGGAAGTGTGATTTCTCTAAACCATTACTTTGTAATAGAAAAAAATATATGTTGCAAGGGTCAAATTCAGAAAATGATAAATTTTTAAAGCAGTTTAAATAAGAAATTGAGACGATTCTGAAAAAAAAGTAACTAGATAAGGTTATTGTAGAGGATTTGCCGACAAATGTAATCTGAATACATTTCTTGTTTTTGTTATATTTTTTTCGTTGCGTGTGCATGAATGAGACCCTCTACGCGTGGAACTTAAATAGAGGTATGTTTAAAGCCTCATAAAGCTAATAAAAGTGGCGTCAAATTAAAAAATAAAATATTTATTGGAAACTTCAAATCTCACACTTGAAAATAACGTAAAATATATTTCATTTATTGATTTTCTGATGACTAAAAAACAATATTTCTTTACTGATAATTTCCGCAAGAACACTGATTTTAGGGAGACTGGAGCCTTAAAGAGATGAATAGATACGAATCAGAGATAAGTCGCATTATACGAAAATTTTTGACATATTAAGGCTATATTAGACATTTCAATAGTAATAGACTGCTACACAGTAAACAATTTGGTTTTGCTAGTGGTCGCTCAACAACCGATGCTGGTGTTGAGCTTATTCAGAATATTTTTGACGCCTGGGAGGAGTCACGAGATACCGTCGGTGTCTTTTGTGACTTATCCAAGGCATTTGATTGATCAAGGCACCATGAATTATTGATCAGGAAATTACACCACTATGGTATTAGAGATATTGCACTCAGTCTTTTAAATCCATTCTTGAGTGATAGAATTCAGAGGGTTGATGTAAATGGTAAAGTTTCCTCTGGATTTTCAGTAACAATGGGCGTCCTACAAGGTTCTATCCTGGGATTTTTTCTTTTTCTTATTTACATCAACGACTTGCCTTATCTTGTAGAAAAAAACATGAGATAGTATTGTTTGCTGATGAAACTTCACTTCCTTACAAAGTGAATAGACATGATTTTAATTCTTCTGACGACGTAAACAATGCTCTTTTAGTAGTCGTTGATTGGTTTACTATTAATATAAAAAAACCAAATGTATCAGATTCAGTCAACCCAATGTAAAACATTTGGGCACAGACATTGTAATTAAAGGCGAAAAACTGGATCTTGTAGAAACAACCGTATTTTTAGGTATCACTTTAGATGATAAGCTACAATGGGGCCCACATATTTGTAAATTGGTGAATAGACTTAGTTCTGCAGCCTATGCAGTGAGAAAAATTCGTTCTCTCACTGACGAATCTACGGCAAGATTTCCACTTTCCTTTATTTTAGCTATTTCCACAGCTTGATGTCCTACGGCATCCTCCTTTGGGGTAGTGGTGCTGACATCAATAGAATTTTTATTCTGCAGAAGAGGGCTGTTCGCACAATTTACGTCCTAGAGATTCTCTTAAAGATAAATTCAAATCTATAAATATGATGACAGTGCTGTCACAATACATTTATGAAAACTTAATCTATGATCGGAAAAATATACAATTTTTTCCAAAATACAGCGACACTCATAGCTTGAACACTAGAAATAAGCACAAACTTGCTGTACCTGCAACGCGGCTCAGCAAAGTGAGGGACTCATTCAAGGGGAAATGTATACGTTTCTATAACAAAGTACCCAAAGAAATTCAAGAACTATCTGTGTATAGATTTAAAAAGCTGATTAAATAAAAGTTATTTAAGAAAGGGTACTATAAAGTTTCTGATTTTGTGGAAGACAAGAATGCATTTGAATGAAATGTTCGCTCAACAAGCTATTTCATAATAACTTTATAAACATTGTAATTAAATTATATTACTTAAAAAAAAAATTATAAAAATATCCCTTGCTGAGTTTCTTGCCGGAGTCTTCTCAGTCCAAGTGTATTCCGAACCGGTGGTAGGTCATTTTTATTGTATTGTAACGTTCATAAGTGCCTTATTAGGGCCTAAACTGAATAAATGAGTTTTGATTTGATTTGAATAATTTTATAGCATGATTCCTTTATGACACAAAATAGAAATCCATCTGTTTACCAAAGTGTTTGTTTATTTTGGAATCAGAAAGCCTAGATAAATGTACATATAGATTAGTACCAATATAATTGCGAGTGAAGCGTGAGATAAAAATAAAACAAACACAAAAGTATTACAACTTGAAGTGATCATAGCTCAGTGAATCCTACGAGCTACACTTGAGAATCAGCTCATTTTAGGCTTATCATCATCACTTAACATCGTGAGATTGCGATCTCATGTCAATACATAATCAGTTCTGGATTATCCCATAAGCAAATTAAGCAATTGCTTAGGGCATCACGTCTCTGGGGGCACCATAAACAACGCCAAAAAAATATTTGCTAGCACTTCAAAGGCTGTTTTAAAACCCGCGTGTTTAATTTTACTAGAGGCACTAGAGCAATGATCCGACTAGAAATTTAGGTTCGATTTTCATAAAGTTCTAATTCGTTGTAATAAATACCGACGTTAAAAAAATTTAAGACCGATACTACCGAGTAACGATCTTTGATAGTCACACACAGAGGTGGATTGCTTAGGGCATCAAGTACCTAGTCTTAATCCGGCCCTGTAATAATACTTAATACGTTTTATTTATTCAACAGGTTTACTTGTTTTAAATACACAATGATGGTCCTTTTTACATACACCCGACACCGGCTGTCTTTTTACGAGTCTACTCGATTTCTGAAGTGATTCCCTCATTTAATTATAATATAATTAAAATTAATCTATTACTTAAATACATATAAAAAGGAGCTAGGTTATTTATACGACGCTTTATAGGTATATATGTTTAGGTATACGCGTCCAAGCACACACTAATAAACATAGTTATTATTACATGCATATGATTAGATATGCACAGTTGCGATTAGATTAATGGAATTGAGACAGAGTTTTACTATCTACCAGTAAAGCTTAGTTATCATCAAGTGCACGGGAATACCACACGCTACAAAATAACGTAAAAACATGATAGCCAAAAAAGGTTTTTTGTGTCTTACAATTATAACAATAACAACATTAATATTATATAAATCGTTTAAACTGCCCAGTGTTGAAAAAATATCCGAAAATGAAGTGATAAGATATACAATAAACAAAGAGTTCAAAGCTACAACTGGTAGAAAAATTGAAGTAAATAAGATAGAAGAAACAAAAATGAAGTATATATTGCAGTGGACTTCCTCGAAGAATGTGCCGTTTCAATATATGGGGGAAGGTCAAAAAGGTTTCATTGAAAGACATTGCCCATATGTGAATTGTATTGTGACAGATAATAGGTCTTATCTTGGAAATTACACGAAATTTGATGTTATTGCTTTCGCCGGACCTGAGGTAATACATTATCAGAAGGATATGCTGCCTGACCGACGTTCGCCACATCAGAAATATGTGTTTGCCTCCATAGAGTCTGGCGATAACTATCCAGTATGCTCGAATAGATTTGATGGCTTTTTTAATTGGACATGGACGTTTATGTTAGACTCACAAGTGAGATGGGGATATTTTACAATCCGGGATAAACATAATGAGATAGTTGGTCCAAATAAAATTATGCATTGGATGAAACATGAAGATATGGACCCTGTTAGCGATGAATTGAAAGAACAAATTAAAACAAAAAAGAAAGCGGCAGCTTGGTTTGTGTCCAACTGTCGTTCAAGGAGTAAGCGAGAGATTTTTGTACAAGAACTACAAAAAGCATTCAAGAAATATGCCCTAGAAGTAGATATTTATGGTAAATGTGGAAATTTACAATGTTCCCGGGACAACGAACAGGAGTGTGATAAATTGATAAAGGATAATTATTATTTCTATTTATCATTCGAAAACTCTTTCAGTGAGGATTATGTGACTGAAAAAGTTTTGCATGCTTTGGAATGGTATGCAATACCGGTTGTGTATGGTGCCGCTAATTATACTAGGTAAGTAGTTTTCGATTACTAATTTGACTTGCGATTCCTGGAAATCTATTTTATTTACAAGTAAAGTGCTTACTTACAAAATTCAAACTATCATTTATAAAAAAAAAAAACAAAGATACCGCTGCTGCCACTGGGCAAGGTTTCCAACAGGTAGCGTTCCCTCTTTAATTTTATCTTATACTAGCTTCCGCCCCGCGGTTTCACCCGCGTTCCCCAGGGATCTTATGTTTTCCCGGAATAAAAAATCCTTAGTTGATAAAAAGCCTATGTCCTTCTCCATACCATAGGCTATCTGCATACCAAATTTCATCGCGATCGGTTCAGCGGTTTTGGCGTGAAAAGGTAACAAACAAACTCACTTTCACATTTATAATATACCTATATATATATAAGTTAGGAAGTTAGGATTAGGATAGTTAGGATGTAGTTTTGGGGCGCGCATCCCATTTGCTAGCCAAGGGGTTAAATCATGCAATAATTGTCTATAATGTCAGATTTTATAGTCGTGCCATATTGCAGGTTTATGCCGGATGGAATTTATTTAAACGCAATAGAACTAGGCCCTGAAAAGTTGGCTGCGAAGATGAACGAGTTGATCAAAGATCCGGAGCAGTATGCTCAGTATTTTAGGTGGAGGAATCACTACTCATACCATCGGCAATTTAAAAGTGTTGAAACAGATCCTTACTGTTTGTTCTGTACAACCTTGAATGATGAAGATATGGTGAAAAAGACTACGATATATCAGAACTTTCGGGAATGGTGGGACCCTACAGATCGATGTTGAAGTATGTATATGTATTATTAATAAAAGTGCATCCCCACACACCCCACCACCACATATTGGTCATGATAATGGCATTTCATCGATCTGCCATGTGGTGTATGAAAATGTCCGCCGTGGCTGTATCGGACGTGACCTTTTTTGCCTGATTGGTGACGTGACGGGGTGCCGTCTTGTTATGATAGGCAACGCACGAGTGATACCCCTAGTGTTAAGTTGAGTTTGTCATGATGTTTCCTTCGCTATAAATAATGTTATCTCGATTGAATTTATTTCTACTGTATTCAACAATTTATTAAGGTAGGTAAATTTATTATTATAATTAAGGAAAATTAAACAAAGTATTGTATTATTATGTGGTAATTATATGTTTATCATTCGTTAAATGGTTTGCTATAATGTTGTTTGCCTTAATAAGAAGGTTTAAGGCTCCAGTCTCCCTAAAATCAGTGTTCTGCGGAATTTATCAGAAAAGAAATATTGTTATTTTAGTCATCAGAAAAGCAACAAATGAAATATATTTTACGTTATTTTAAAGTGTGAGATTTGAAGTTTTCAATACAGAGTATGAAATTTGGCACAGTTAAGTTTATATAGGAGTGCAGAAAGCTAATATTTTTATATACCTACTATTCATTAGAAATAAATTAAATTAATAAAAAAAACATTATACACACTACCATGTAATTTTTTTGTGTAATTCATAAATTTGAGTAAATTTTACGGTCAATAATTTTATATGTCTTGGGTCTCATAACCTTTAATTTTATGCTGAACTAAACTAAGCCTTATCTAAAAGTATAAAAAGACAAAAATACCAAGTAAGCTATTTTTCCAACTACAATATATTGTACGTATGATGCAGTTAGCTATTTATACAGACTAGTTGTTTAGTTCTCCTACGCGTTAAACGCATATGGTATAATAAATTAAGATTAAATAAGTGTAGTTATGGAATTCATCAACCTCAAGATATCTCCAATGAAATATAGCTGCTTTTAACATGAGTTAATTTAAAAAAAATGCCAACCATTATTGGTGTCACACAAAAAAAAGAGTGTTTTTAAGATAAACATTTTTTTTTTTTTTACTTTGTATAGGCTTGTGTTTGACCACAATCTCACTATGGTAGGTGATGATGTGGCTGAAGGTGGTAAGCACACAAAGCCTAGAAGGATCTGGCTCTCAAGTGCAGCTGCCGGAACACACCAATAGGTGTTTGGCGACAGATTTTCAACTTGAGGGTGGTAGCCAGCCAGGCGGGTACTACAAAGTACCCTTCCACCGTGCTATGGTTTCCTCACGATGTTTTCCTTCACCGAAAGCTCAAGCTCATTGTAGGATTCGAACCCACGACCTTCGCCGCGGCGTCCGACGTCACTACCACTGAGCTATCATCGCCTTAAATGTTATATTTAAAAAATATATTTATCCAAAGAACAAAAAAACTAGTTACATTGTTGGTACGAGCATTATTCGACACAATCAGATAGTAAAAACAAAGAAAATAAAAAAAAACTCTTGAAACCAAATGAAAAAATAAAACATTCCTTGTTATTAAAATATACCAGTAGGGCTAACATGCGCACCACGTGAAAATTATGTCTGCGCCTTTTGTCGTGATTAACTGTCATTATCTCATTTGTCTACTGACTCTAACATGGCTGCACATAGAACTCGATTCGAGTACTCAAAAGTGGAGATAAATGTCGCGTCTACTTGTCAGTCGTATTATGTCTACGAACTCTAACATGCGTGCCTAATTTTATCATATTTTGACAATTGAAACAGAGATATGTTTTTCGTGGTTTGTATTGTTATTACAAAAACGATGGCAGTCCCGTACTTTATCATATAGGAGGCGCAAAAAAATGATATTATGATCAAAGTCATTTATTCAGTTTGGGCCCTAGAAGGGCACTTATGATCGTCGATGCTACTGATGTTACCACCCTCGGTTTAGGAAATATACCAATAGATTTTATAAAATCTGGGCGAAAAGCTAGTAATAATAATATTTTGGTAGGTAATCTGATATTTACGACTTGACTTTGGCCTTTATATTTTAAGATATCAGACATAATATTATTTAAAAAAATCTTCAAATAATATAAGGCTGAATGGCTAAGCGAAAAATAATGGGGTGTACAGTAACTATAAAAATAAATAAAAATATAATAGCAAACAAAGTGATATACCTACTTATTACTAAATATAATTATAAATATTGTATCCAAAATGTAATACACATACTTAAATATACTACATAATTTACATTATATACATAAACTTAAATATACTTATTAATTAAATTATGTACATAAATATAGATGTATATAACAGTTAATGAGAGAGATATAGCTTTTTGACCTGCTCTTTAAAAATATGTATCGATTGTGCACGTCTGATTGAAACAGGTAACGAGTTCCAAAGGCGAACAGCTTCAATAGCAAAAGACTTATTATAAAAAGTGCTGGTATGTGGTGGAATTTTAAGAGTTAAGTTTACTGATGACCTTTATTTAGTGTTTAGCGACTGTAGAAATAAGTTTTATTTTTCACAATGTCTTTGATAAATACAAAATTAATTTTATATAAATATAAACTTATTTTTGCGGCCAATAAATTTCTTTATTATCTACAACTTGTTGCTTTACACATACCTATTATGGAAGGTTAAATAAAGCTTTTTCAACCAACTTCGTTTTGACGGATTTCATCATTTATACCCAAAGAAATCTAGTTATTTCATAATATTAGGTACGACACTCAGTCTATTTTCACGAAATTACTACATTTATTTCGTAACACCGGTTAAAGAAAAAAAGTAAACATAGCAACATATGAATATAGTCGAATCAATATTAAATAAACTGCCATATTTCGAGATTTCGCAAAACTATGAGCTTTTAGTACGTACTTACATGGCAACAAATGGAAATACAGTTTTACTTCCGTCGTAATTCTGAACGTTATTGATGTAAATTCCTTATCGATACGTTCTACTTATATCATAAAAGTTTGTGTGTTTGTCTATTACTCAATCACGCTGTCCACGTTGTAATAGCTAAATATATTTATATGTAGGCAAGGGGTTTTTCGGGAACCATTGATTTAGGGTAATTATCATTGTGCTGTAACATGAAAATGCGGTTAAAACAAAAACTACTACACGCGGGCGGAACCGCAGGCAAAATCTATTTATTTCATATTATACTAGTACAATATTATAGCTATAAGCGTTTTAAAAACGGTGAGGTGCGAAAATGTGGAGGTACGTTTAAGTCCAGTAACTGATAAGAGATTAGATATGCACAACCGTGATAAATAGGTATAGTTCGGCGTGTGTAAATGAGACAGTGTTTAATTAATCAGTGAAGCATGGGTCATCAACGTGTACACACAATATGCTTTATCAAAACGTATATAAAACCCTGAAAAATATTAATATTCATATTGGAAAACATAAAATATAGCCATGAAGGCAAAAAAAGTGTTTCTGTGTCTCATAGTTTTAATATCAATAATAACAGTAGTTATACATAAATCGTCAAAATTTACAAGTGATACGCGAAATTTTAATAATGCTTTAATTTCAGTAAAAACAAAATTTCTAACCGAAGAAGTAAGCGTGGCAAGAGAACTAACACAGGTTCATACCAATATGAAATATATTTTGTTATGGACTTCTGCTAGAGATGTCCCTTTTCAGTATATGGGAGAAGGACAGAAAGGTTTCATTGAAAGAGATTGTCCTTACGTGAATTGTATTGTCACAGAAAATAGGTCTTATCTCGGAGATTACTCAAAGTTTAATGTCATCGCTTTTGCTGGGCCTTCAGTTGTAACATATCACAACGATAGTTTGCCCGATCGGCGTTCAACGCATCAAAAATATGTGTTTGCAAGCATAGAATCTGCCGATAACTATCCAGTGTGCTCTAACAGGTTTGATGGATTTTTTAATTGGACATGGACTTTTAAGTTGGACTCACAAGTGCGATGGGGCTATTTTTCAATATGGAATAAAAATAATACAATTGTCGGTCCCAATAAAATTATGCATTGGATAAAATTAGATGATATGGACCCAGTAAGCGATAAATTTAAACAAGAGCTAAAAACGAAAAGTATAGCAGCAGCTTGGTTTGTGTCTAATTGTATCACAAGAAGTAAACGAGAGGATTTCGTCACGAGGCTAAAAAGAGAATTAATAAAATATGAATTGCAAGTAGACATTTACGGTGACTGTGGATATTTAGAATGTTCCCGAAATGACGAACTAAAGTGTGATAAATTAATAAAGGATAATTATTATTTTTATTTGTCATTTGAAAACTCTTTTAGTGAAGATTATGTAACTGAGAAACTTTTACATGCCTTGGAGGCGGATGCAGTTCCTTTAGTTTATGGTGGCGCTAATTACACAAGGTAATTCATTATCATTTCTAAATTAATAATTAATTATATTCGTTCCCCACTCGAAGTAAACCCTCCTTACATCATCTTGAATGGATGTCACATTATTTATTTGTCAAACAGCTGATATGTAGGCAGACGTTCCACCTGTGGGTATGTGGCTACAGTCGCCTATGGATAGTATTTTCTACTAAAATCTTATTTAGACGTTTGTTACTCTATTGCACTGTAATGCTTGAACTATTTTGAATGAAACAAAGCAAATAGACCACTATTCTAGAATCACACAAATTTTTAACGTAAACGAAGGTAAAACCCACAGAACAGTTCTGTGGTAAAACCTGTGGACTACAAAAATAGATTGTTAGTGTTATCAACATTTCATTCCATGCAGGTATGTAATATCAAAGCACTTTTTTAACCGACTTCAAAAAGGAGCATATGTTCGGGCATAACTCTGTCATATATAGACGGATTTTGAAAATTTTATTTTTCTCGAAATGGTCCCATATAAATTTTATTATGATTTGATCATGGAATTCGAAGATATGACGGAAATCATCAACGAAAAGGAGCGTGAATATCGCGATTGAAATATTTTATATTCAATATTGTTATTTAAAATTATTATTAATATTAATTAATTATATATATCATATCCTCGATCAGTGACAAATCTTGATTGGTATTCAATACACACAAGAAACTAAAAATGGAAAAATAAAATTAACTTTAACAAAAAGCAGAACCGATTTCAAAGTCAGTTTGCACAAAAAAGTATAAAATAACGATGTTAGAACTCGTTTTGAATTCAGTAAAAGAATTTGAGATTCTGAAACACGTGTTTCTCTTTCGCTGACTATAAAGAATGCAGCTGAGAATAGTAGATGGGGAAAAAATTGATATCAGTTTCCCCTCTAGCAGGAGAATTGGCTGTAAGGATCACTATTAAAACAGTCCAATGTAGTTAAATAGTCTAGATATGTAACGTTCACAATAATTCACATGACTCTATAAGTAAATTAAACGAACGCATAAATTCGCCACTTTTACACAGTAGTTCATCTAATTGTTGTTCAACAGGTTTATGCCCGATGGAACTTATTTAAATGCAAGGGAACTTGGTGTTCAGAAACTAGCGGCAAAGATGAATGAGTTGATTAAAGATCCGGAGCAGTACGCCCAATATTTCAGATGGAAGAATCACTATACGTACCTTAGAAAATTTAGAAGTGTTGAAACGAATGAGTATTGTTTATTCTGTACTACATTAAACAATGAGGATATGGTAAAAGAGACGACAATTTACCAGAACTTTAGAAACTGGTGGGATCCACCTGATCGATGCTGATTGTTTATAGCATTTATATTTTATGAAGATTTTAAGTGACTTGTTCGTGACAATAACTGTGAAATGAAGTAATTGGCCAATGTTTTTGGACGTGTTATACCTAATAAGTTACGTATGTAAAGGTAATAATGAAGTCCTGAAATTGCATTATTTTTCAGTGATCATAAAATGGCGTAAAGTAAGTAATATATGCAATCAGTTTTATTGAAAAATAAGGTTTTTTATTATACCACCGTCCACGGTAGCGGGGCTTCAGGAATATGCCACGTACAATTCAAGAAGCGTTGAAAAAATTCAATGTTTTCAACTTTGTATGCAGTTCAATACACTCATGCCCGAACGTTACCCAAAATAATAGGACCACCTAAAATATTTGAGACGCCCCAAAACTTCACTAAAAATTTTGGAGCTACTCAACTCAAAGCGCAATCAAGGACTTAGTGACGTTTTAGCTGTCAAATCAAACTTATAAACCACTTGAGTGACCCTCAAATTTGAATGTGGTCTGGAATTATTTTAAATAGTTTTTCTAAATTATTGTCTATTTAATCACTTTTCCATAAAGAACCAAATTCTTTAAGTCTAATATTGAATCAAACAAACTGCGTTCGTGTAATTACTCCAATAAAATAGCACGATCAGCCAATACTTTTGATTGAAGTCTAGCAGAAATCGGAGACTCGGTAGAACAATAAAAAAATATAAGTAATGTCTAATTTTCAAGATTACAAGAGGCTTATATAACATGATCCAAATCAAAGTCAAACTTTTAGTGCTTGTAAAAAGATAAATTATTCCCTGTTATAGGAAATTTAGTTTTACATTATGAAAACTAATAAAATTCTATAATTATTAGATTTATTACATCAAAATGGACTGTGAAATATTTCAATGTGTAGAATTTTTAAAATTAGTATAACTTTTATACGGTAGATGACATGACTATATTATGTACTTATATTCGAGTATATTTTTAAAGAGACTTTAACTCGTTTTTTTTAACTATCTACTAGCTATAGAGCAATGTATAACAAAAAATGTGAAGTAAAAACATATTTTTGAAAATCGACCGTTTATCGGAGCTCCTATCTAGACAAATATTGGGAATAAGTAAAATATGTATAGAATTAAAGCTATAGAAAATTTTATCAGCTTTCATAATGTAGTAAGACTAAATTTCCTATAACGCATCGTTTTTGAGATGTAAACAAAAACAAAAAAGGGACCTCTTTGGGCTCACCTCCGAGGGTTGGGGAGGGACTTTTAGTATGTTTGTCTCCTAACTAGTTCAAACAAAGTTCCAAAGTCAAACTTTCTGCTTTCAATCATTCTATCCCACGTTCCATCCACAATCATTCATTGTCCGGACTACAATTCAAATTTATTGTTTATGGTTCTATGATGTGTCATATGGCTCTATGTGCCAGCGATGACTTTGCTAGATTATTGATATTTTCTATCGTTTTGATGTAACGACATCTGATGATCTGACAGACTAGTCAGTTTAAAAAAAAAAAGATTATTTTTAATGTCGACTTCATATTCATACATAAAATTTTCACTTATAATACCACAAGAGCTTCAAAATTATCGGGTATTTTCCGATAGGTTCGTTGCAAACAAATGAAGGAGTCAAGTTTTAAACAGGTTAAAAAATCACGAGCGCGAAGCGCGAGTGATTTTTCCTGAAAAACTTGACGACTTCCTTGTTTGCAGGGAACCTTGAGGGAAATGCCAGATAATTTTGAAGCTCGTGTGGTATTCGGGGGATTATTTTTCCGTCCCAAATGTCGGCCAATAGAATTGCACCATGAGATGAAATGAACAGTTAACAAATAAGAATTTCATCATTTTTTTTGATCATGTTTTGTTTAGCAACGACCAGAGAAAATATTCAAAAAAAATTATCAGTATAATACCATGTAGGTTGTACCACGTGACGTCGAATGGTGCAATTCTATTGGTCGATATTTGGGTCGGAAAAATAATCACTTATAATACCACAAGAGCTTCAAAATTATCGGGTATTTTCCGATAGGTTCGTTGCAAACAAATGAAGGAGTCAAGTTTTAAACAGGTTAAAAAATCACGAGCGCGAAGCGCGAGTGATTTTTCCTGAAAAACTTGACGACTTCCTTGTTTGCAGGGAACCTTGAGGGAAATGCCAGATAATTTTGAAGCTCGTGTGGTATTCGGGGGATTATTTTTCCGTCCCAAATGTCGGCCAATAGAATTGCACCATGAGATGAAATGAACAGTTAACAAATAAGAATTTCATCATTTTTTTTGATCATGTTTTGTTTAGCAACGACCAGAGAAAATATTCAAAAAAAATTATCAGTATAATACCATGTAGGTTGTACCACGTGACGTCGAATGGTGCAATTCTATTGGTCGATATTTGGGTCGGAAAAATAATCTTTAAAATTCAATTTTCGCTTAAAATGTTAGTCTAAAATTTTTTTAATGTAGCGAGCTTGTATAAAAAAAATATTAAAAACATTTAATTATTGCGCTGTCCGTAATTTAAAAACATTTATTAAGATTAATTACCGGTTTTATTGTTTACACATTTAAAACACCTTTTAAATCATTCATTCAATTCCATTAACGAAATTGGTCCGCAACGATGTCTATGGATACGAACGTAGTTGCGAAATCCATCAGTGCTTCGGAGTAGATAATTGTTCGTCCAAGAGGCCAAACATTTGTCTTTCGTTTTGTATGCAATAACGTATTTCGTTTTTCGGAGTAGACCTCCAGAACTGTTGCTAGGGCTTCTGATGTTAGGTCATTAACCTTTGGTTCTACGTCCATTTCATACTCGCGGTACATACATACAGAGTTTGTATTTGATTTTCATCCAGTGGTTGACCATTCATCGTATCGCACGCATACAAGCATATCGGTATCTTTACGACTGTAGTAAACTAGCATCTAAGTAATCACGCACTTTGATTGACATTTATTATTTCTATAATTAATTTTATTGTCAAAAATGAAAATTAATTTGACAAAAAAATTGTACTACAGCTGCGTTATAACATGTATTGTTTTAATTTTATACATATTTTTAAAAGATTTTATGAATACTAGGAGAGAAATTATACGTGATAGAAAGGGATATTTTAAACAAGAAAAAATAATGAATACAGAAAACATGAAATATATTCTGCAATGGACTTCACCGTCAAATATTCCCTTTGAATATATGGGAGAAGGTCAGAGTGGATTCATCGAAAGGAATTGTCCACACGTTAATTGTTTTGTAACCGCGAATAGATCATATTTCAGTAATTATACAAAATTTGACGTGATAGTCTTTGCTGGACCAGAAGTAGTACGAATGGACAAAACAGATTTGCCAGAAAAAAGGTTTCTAAATCAAAAATTTGTGTATGTAAATATAGAATCAGCTGAAAATTATCCCATATGCTCTCCTATATTCAATGGGTACTTTAATTGGACTTGGACTTTTAGACTTGATTCCGAAGTGCGGTGGGGTTATATTGTTATTAGAAATACTAAAAATGAAATAATAGGTCCAAATAAAGACATGAATTGGATGAAACTGCAAGAAATGGATCCAGTAAGTGATGAATTCAAGGCAAGTCTGAAAACTAAAACTAAAGCTGCTGCTTGGTTTGTGTCGAACTGTTACACTACTAGTGGAAGAGAGACATTCGTTGAAAAACTTATAATGGAATTGTCTCAGTATGATTTAGCAATAGATGTATTTGGTACTTGTGGCTATTACATTTGCTCACGCAGTATTGAAGATGATTGCAATAAGAAGATTGAAACGACTTATTATTTTTATTTGTCTTTTGAAAATGCTTTTAGTGAAGACTACGTGACTGAAAAATTGTGGCGACCATTGAAATATAATGCTGTTCCGATTGTTTTTGGGGCTGCTAATTATACGAGGTAAGTTTTATAAAGAAACAAATTGCTATGAGACTTCAAATTTAACAAATACATTTGCTAATACATAAGTAATATATTACATTCGACATCTAAAACTGTAAAAAAAAAACAGTAAAGAATAAATTACATCACACAATTTGTGGTATGTTCCGGTAGTTGCATTTGAGAACCAGTTGCCTTCTAGGCTTTATAAATATCGGATACACCTTGGCAACTCCCTGGAATTGCTAATGTCCATTGACGACGGTACACACTTACCATCAGGTGAACTACCTACCTGCTTGTCAACCTTTAGACAAAAAAAATACACAATTAATAATAATATCTTATTACAGGTTCATGCCAGATGGCATTTATTTAGATGCACTCAAGCTTGGAGTGACGGCTTTAGCGGCGAAAATGCATGAATTGATCATGGACCCTGAAAAATATGCTGAGTATTTTAAATGGAAAAACCATTATACGTATCACAGAACAACTGACAGTGTTGAAACAAATGAATACTGCAGGTTCTGTTCCATTCTCAATGATGATGACAAGGTGAAGGAAATAACGGTTTATCAGAATTTAATAGAATGGTGGAACCCTCCGAATGTTTGCTAATCAAATGAGGTAGAAGAGTATTTATTTTTCATTGTTTAATTAATTATCGTCATTTTAAATTAAGATATTTTTTATTTATTTTTAAAATAGTTTTTTTCGTTCACTTTGGTAAATGATTGCGATAGAAGAAGTAAACATTTTTTTCCATGAACTCAAAACTTGTATGATTATACAGTTTTTAGTGTTACTCGTGACAGTCGAATTCAATTATCATATCTGTTTGAAATACGTCTCGGAGAGGTAATTGACCCTCAAAATGCGATCATGCATGGCATAAGTAAAGATATTGTTTAGTAGAATAGTGAATTGTAATAATTATAGTATTTTTTTTTAAATGTAGGTAAATTATAATATCAAAAAATATTTTTAAATAAAATGTTTTTTGGGTGGTATTGGTAATTCCACAGCTACAAATTACATAGATACAAAGTTAATTCTGATAATACTGCATACATCTAAAAATAAGAGATGTATTCATTTCAAATCTGTAGGAGACCGGGGATAGTTGACCAATTTTTTACTAAATAGTGCATATTTTTTATGTTTTAATATATATAGACAAGAAAACCATATCAATTGATAGAAGAACTATTAATCTAATAAAAATATGTGATATCTAGTTCTTAGTTAAGCATAATGCCGATAATTTTATGCATTTTATAGAACACTAACTCTTAGTCAATCTACCCCTGGTCCGGGGTAAGTAGACCAAATGCCAGGGGTATGTTGACTTATGTACCTATAAGAGTCAAATCATGAGAAGGGGCAAGTAATGAAACATTTCAATCAGGCATAGCTTTGTTATTTTTTATTGCGAACTCATATGCAAATTTCCGAGTCTCATAAGACGCCAATCCATAATAAATAGCAGCTACCTCAATAAAATAACTGGCTAAAGTTTTCTCTTCAAAACTTTTTTTATATATCAAACTCAAACTCATTTATTCAGTTTAGGCCCTAATAAAGCACTTACCACCGGTTCGGAATACACTTGGACTGAGAAGAATCCAGCAAGAATCCTCTGTATCCAGGGCTATGCTTATGCTTATGGAGAGGGCTATGCTCGGGGTTTCTCTACGGGATTGAATAAGAAATGAGGAGATTTATAGATGAACTAGGGTCACCGACATAGCCCAGTGGATTGGCAAGTTGAAATGACAATGGGCAGGGCACATAGTGCACAGAACGGATGGCCGATGGGGCCGAAGAGTTCTGGAGTGGAGACCATGGACTGGCAAGGGCAGCGTGGGACGTCCACTTACAAGGTCCAATGGATGTAGGCCGCCCAAGACCGGTCCTATTGGAAATCATTAGGGTAGGTCTATGTCCAGCAGTGGACGTCTTGCAGCTGAGATGATGATGATGATGATGATGATGATCCAGGGATGAGAATTCTGCTCAACAAACTCTCGTCAAGTTTGGATTACGTTCAAATTTTTCGTTTAATTTGGCACCGTAACGATGTATCTTTTATAAGGAATATTATACTGTTTTGGTGTCGCATTAATGCTTTCTCGTCAAAAATGACTACGTGACAAGCTATTTCAGATACATTTTTTAATGTTTTAGCTCATTCAGTTGTTCTTTCACAGGTCCTTTTTGCTATGTATTAATCGAAATAGCTATACTTCTTTAAAAATCCAATAAATGGTTAACTTACGTGTTGTTTTCAACTCCATATTTTAGCTTTTGGGCTAGGTTGAATAATTATTCAACCAGCCCCAAAAATAATTGGTCTACTAGCCCCAGACGCCATTTTATATTTTGATCACATAGCTAGCCTAAACACTGCCGCTGATTTGAATAATAAGATATGAAATATGATAAATATGCACTCATCAAACGCTAGGGCTAATAGAAAAATGGTTCACATAAAATGTGTAGGCATCACATCAAAAAATGTACTATATCGAAATTTCACTTACGTCATTAACAAATTAAAAACGTGTCACCATTTGAAAACGACCTGCGACCGCGATGTGGCACTTCGGACAGCTGTGCGGGATGCGGAGTGTAATACTTGGCTGTGATCGGATGATACAATACTCATACTGTCGACGAGTTTTTGGCAGATAGTCTACCTACCCCTATAGTCAACTATCCCCGGTCTCCCTACCTACGTATTGCTATTTCATCACAATAATATACGATATTGTGTGAAATGGTTATCAGTTATTTCAGCGCAGTACTGCCCGATTCAATTTTTATTTCTATCAACGATATTTTGATCTTAAACCAATTTATTTCATGTGTAGATTATTTTCCAATTACCTATTGCGCTAGGGTGCACGCGGCTCAGTGTTTTTTTAAGTCGCTGTTAGATACTAGTTTTTCGATATATATGATTTCTTTTGATCTACCTAGATAATATTAATGCCTTAAAAGGACATCAGCTCCTAATATTAGACTTTATATAATTACAGAATTGCATATCACTAAGATTTAGGTAACGCAATTTATCGCAGGTCATTTACTTCAACAGAAATTATAAATTGTGCTTCTATTTTGTATAAGGACAACTATATAGTTACATAATTGAAATTAGTTTGTTCATCATAATTAGTAAAATCGGAGCTCATGAGATTCATCACGGATTCAATGCAATATGTACTACACTTTTGATATACATATAAAGGCCTCCATAACATATAAATTAACTTTTAACAAAAAGAAAAACCGACTTCAAAATGGGTTTGCACTAAAAAGTATAAAAGAATTCAGCGAAAGAATTTCAGATTCTGGGACACGTGCTTTCCTTTCGCTGACTTCAAAACGAGTTCTAACATCGTTATTTTATACTTTTTAGTAAAATAATAATAATATACAGTGGAACATTGAACCTCCTCCTTTTTTGAAGTCGTTGAATTAATTCCAACTAAATCTTATTTCAATTTTATTGTGTACGAATCTTTAAATTACAAATGTTGCTACCATTAATTGGTACAATAATGAAGCCATAATGAAATTTTTTGCAAAAGTTCTCATCAAAACAAAATAAATCGTAGATCCCTTAGCAACTTTACTGGCGAATAAGGTGAACAATAGGTGCCTAAGTTAACTTCGGATCCCTTGAATAAATAATGTTCGGTTAGGGTGGGACCTTCGTCTTTTGAAGAAAATGAAAAATAGTTAGTTTTGTAGGATACATCACTATTTTCCAAGTTGCTTATAAGTTTATTAGGTAGGTACCTGATACACTTAACACAAACATGATTAATTATTGTGAAAGATAATTCCCATACTGCTGTATTAAATTTGTGTAAATAATACACATTCATTTATCTTTAGCATAACAGAACTAATATGGTTTCATTACATGAGGTTTAAAGTATGTCTTGTAAAACCCATGTTTTCAGATAGCCCTATCTCGTTTTGTTATATGATGAAATGATGAATGAATATATTTTAAGCCTAGGTTTTACTAGACTTGTTTGCTTACGAATTCTGGAATATAGTGATGCTGACCGATGACGGTAGATTCGTCGTATACCTACCTACTTGGGAGTTTTTCCGTAATAACGATATTTTGATAAGTGATTTAGAATTACAAAATTACTGAACATTAATTTTTTTGTTTGGATTTCTTAAAACAGATACGAAATTAGATAAGTTCACCTACATTTTTTTTCACACCATAGCTCCGTATTTTTATCCGTCCAAACAGATTAAATCCTGAAGCCATAAATTCATTATTTTATTTCAAATCATGACCTCCTTTTGAAATGTAAAGAAAAGGAAATTTTGTCACAGCCCTATTGTAGGTAGGTACGTAATAGAACTTTGGATAGAGGATAAGTCAAGGCTCGAGGTCCTCAGGGACCCTTCGTCCTAAGATTAAGATCAAACGGGGAATTTTCTGAAATGACGCCTTTGTAGCTTAAACTTAGGAAAGTAATAGATAAAACAAATCTATTTAAATCCCTACTTTTGACTTTTATTTCCATTAAATTAAATAAAAAGTGGGTTCAGGGCTCTTCCTACTATTATTATTAATGTGAATATTTGTATAATCAAACACGCTGCAATATGGATGAACGAATTTGGATGAATTTGACATACCTACCTATAGATATAATACATTACATACATACCCTGGAATTACATTCTAATCTACTTATCCCGGGAAACTCACTAAAACAGCCAGACAACAACAACAACAGGATTGGAACATAGGCTAAAATTATACTTGAAAAATTACCTACTTATAATGCAAACTGTAAGCGCTAGATTTGGCTATACTTTAAAAATTACCTACTTATAAAATCCAAACTGTAAGCGCTCGATTTGGCTATCGCTAAAACCGGCATTGAATAAATTCAATTTTAATTAATATTGATACCTACTGTACTACACTTACCTATTAAAAAACAGTTGAAGATTAGTAATTTATTCTTATATTAGTATTGTGTTAAATAAAAAAAATAGTTTTAGTATAAAATATTGTCTCATTTCCATTAAATATGTCAAGAATTTAAAATACAGCTTACAATAATTTAAGTCTACTATAAACTCTTTAAACAATTTCTGTTTTACCTTACCTGAGTTATACTCAAATAACCTTGACCTAACAAACATCAAACGAAATTGTTCATTAATAATTCCGCAAGGTTACTTTCTCTGTCATGGTAAACCGAGTGGTTTTCAAACGTCGAGTTTCGAAGGTGAATAGGGGTGCAGTGAAAAATTGATGAAGGAATCCGAGTGCGGACGTGCTTATCGACTGCATTTAGATCTGAAGCTGACATCGAGCTCCGGTACAATAGTAGGTTCTTATAAAGACTTTCGAAAACAGTGCAGTATAGCTAGTTATTATGGAATTTTTAGATTGTTACTGAGAAACTAGCGAATTCATGAATAGCTCAGTTTCTTTTTGTCAATAAACCTTGAAATTTTGTTAGTTTATGGATTGTTAATAAAATTATTGTTGTTAATTATAAATAATACTAAAAGTTTTGAATTAAATATTAGTATTAGTAGTATTACGAGGATTTCAAATTATTTTATGATTTAAACAATACCTACATTGAACTAAATTTAAAAAAAAATGTAGTTTTATTCGAACTTATTTTCAAACTATACTCAATAAAACTATAAACAGTTTAATAATTATACAAAATTTATTGTAAGTGATTATTCTCTAAATCTGTAATCTATCTATTAGTATATTCTCAACTGTTTTCTTACCTTTTGCAATAAGTTATGTATACAGTTGGGTTTTTCCACAAATTCCTACTGAAAGGGAACGTGCGTTAATTTGTATTGTCCTGTCAAAAAATCAGACGTTAATCCACAGATGAGAGACGTAAAATTAAAAATTAAAAATCGTTTAGCTGAGAGTTGCCTTAAAGGGCGGGTTCGAAGCTTATAGTGACGAGACCCTGTGAAATCAGTTGGCATGTCAGCAGTTAATTCTCTCTGTCGGCTCTAGATAATGAATGAACACAGTATCTCGGTATACTATGGTAAGTAAACTCGATTCTCACTTCTTTCTATGTTTCCCTTGCCCAAACAAGACGCAGACTTGTTTTATTTTAGAATTATTAGAAAAGAAAATTAAATCGCCTGTTTGTCGATTCATTAGTAAGTGTACGTCAATTTATCGATTGAATATAGTCAAGTGAGTAAAGTAAAGTCCAATGTCAAGATACTGTATGAAATCCTAATATAATAAATGTCAAATGTTTGGGTGTTAGTGACTAAATTTATGCGGAACTTAGCACAGAGATAGATTATATCCTGGAACAGAATATAAAATACTTTTTATCCCGAAAAAGCATTAGACCTCGCGTCATGTCATGTCGTACGCAAATCCTTATAGTGTAGGTAATTGCCACGCGCTTTTGATTTAATAATCTGCTCCTTTATTTTTGTGCCACAAGCAAAAATATATAATACTAGCTTCTGCCCCGCGGTTTCATCCGCTTTTTTAAACAGATAAACACTAAGTTCTCTTCTATACATAATATATACCACATAGGTACATGAATTCAAGTACTCAGTCAAAATCAAAGTTTTTTTTTTATGTCAGTAGGTTGACAAGCAGGCAGACGATCCACCTGATGGTAAGTTTGCAACATTTGCAATACCAGCGTTTTAATCAGTTAAGGCCACTTACTCGTATAAAGGTCGAATTTACTGAAGTTAACAATGCATTTTGATCAGTTTGACGCGGATTTACTGTAATAATCAGGATTTCAGGATAATTAATATGTATTTATTATTGGATATGAACTATAATGTGTTAAATTTCATTCATATCGATGCAATCATATGGGGTGATTAAAAAGCAAACCTACACACAAACCATTGGATTTATAATAGGTATTTGTAGGATAGTAAATTAATATTTACCGGATTAGAAAACAAAAATAGTAGTAAAGAAACCATAAATATTATATATATATTTTTTAAGGTAGAAGTTGTATTACTATTAATAATATCAAACTCATAGTAAGAGCTTCCAAACCGCCAAAGGACCATTTAGCAAAGATCATTAAAGTTACCTTTGTGTAATAACTTTTGATCAGTTTATGAACTCAAATAATTAGGACAGACAACTGACTGTAAGACTGACCTACTGGGAATATTTGAATAACGAAAACTCGTATTAATATTTTTTTTCAAGGTTTTAGAAGTGCTCGGATAAAAGCTTGGAGTTTTGGATTAAATATAATATTATATAAAATAAATTGGGAAATGAATGGTAACAAATAAACAGGTGAAATAGTGTCGAGACTTTTTTCTCCATAAGTATTTATTATATTCTTCTCCATTGGTAGGCAAAGTACCAGTAAAGGCAATTGGCGTAATGACAATGCTCGTTACGTTTTTGTGATCAGGGATCCGTAACTTGTTTAAAGAATACAAACATTTCTATTGCCCTTTCCAGAGATAAAATGGATTCATAAAACGCCCGCAGATATTGTTTTAAAACATTCATGGTTCTTTCACTAAATTCAACAGTAAACAACAATAGCTACATTATTATATGTACTGGGCTAAAAAAAGGGTTGTGTTTTCATACTTAATGGGATCCTATAGCTTACTATATAATTATGATTTATTTATTAGTAGATCTAACTTAACTTATGCAAATCAACTCCCAAGGAATTCCATTCTATCCATATAAAATATAATTATATAGGTAGCTATGTGAATTTTCGCTACAAAGATAAATGTATTTATTAAAACATCTGATACAGGGTATGCAAATACAACAAAAATAAACTATACTATAACCAACCATATATTAATGATAGATTTATATTGATGCGTGCAGTGTTATTTGGGTTTTAAACACTTACCTGTTACGTATTTTATATATTTTTTGCAATGTTAATATTCTAAATAAATGAGAAGGATTTTACGATTATTCCAAATTGTAAATCTG
This sequence comes from Tetheella fluctuosa, assembly GCA_951216915.1. Classification (NCBI taxonomy): domain Eukaryota; kingdom Metazoa; phylum Arthropoda; class Insecta; order Lepidoptera; family Drepanidae; genus Tetheella; species Tetheella fluctuosa. The sequence goes on from OX578224.1 coordinate 4,042,874, forward strand.
GGATCCTTTCCGGATATAATATAACTGAAATCAAGTTTCATACAATTATTCCCCATCTATCATATTCCGTGCTGGCATAGACTTTTTATAATCCCGTCTCTATTCAACAAAGAAAGCCTGTTGAATCTAAACCGGATATTCAAGCGAGCGGCTCCGTCGCCACTCAATCTTTCAACGTTCGCCTCGCTGTAATATTTCACATCGATTTTTCAAGTCCACAAAGGCTCGGCTGAGATTCTGCTTACTGCAAGATGGGGAAAAAAGAAACTTATTCAATATTAAAGGAATAGGTACGGTCACCAACATAAGTAGTTAAACAGAATTTAATTTATAAAACACCTGTACACCGTTACAGATGTATAAATTTATGGTATGTAGGTTTTGCACATGTACATTTAAAAAACAACTGCTTACTTTATTTTTCCATATTATGGATAATTTTATTATAATGTTCAGGTATTTAGATCTGCTCAACTACTTTTGTTGCTGACTATATTTGGTCAATAAAACATGGAACTAGGAATGGATGTGAAGCGGAACGTAGCCTTCGACCCGAAGTGCGAAAGAATTTGGAATTCTGGAACACGTGCTTCTCTTTCCCTGACTTCAAAACGAGTTCTAATATCGTTATTTTATACTTTTTAGTGCAAACCGTTTTGAAGTTGGTTTTACTTTTTTGTTAAATGTAAATTTTATTTTTTCACTAGCTTTCGCCCCGCGGTTTCACCCGCGTTCCCTAGGGATCTTGTGTTTTCCCGGGTTAAAAAGATGCCTATGTTCTTTTCCGTACCATAGGCTACCTGCGTACCAAATTTCATCGCAATCGGTTCAGCGGCTTAGACGTGAAACGGTAACAAACAAACAAACTCACTTTCGCATTTATAATATTAAGTTAGGAAGTTAGGATTAGGATTTTTAGTTTCTTATGTGTATTGAATACCTATCAAAATTTGTCTCTGATCGAGGATATGCCTATCAATAATAATTGTCGATAATATTGATTAAGATATTTTAATCACGATATTCGTGCCCATAGTGCCCATAGTTTATATGGGACCACCTCTAAAGTATGACCTACCAAACGAAAAAAGAATCATCAAAATCGATTCATAATTGGCGGAGTAAACGCGTAACAAACATACAAAAAAAAAAACATACAGTCGAATTGAGAACCTCCTCCTTTTTTGAAGTCGGTTTAAAAAAGCAGGCTGTAGGTATTTAAATCTTGTATGATGGTCAGGGAACGTGTTGAATGAGCTTTTATATTGACTCTAAAATTCAATTGCTATATTCAACTAATTAAGTTACTAGTTTTAAACGTAAGTCGTAGAAACCCATCATCTGTCATTGGTATCATCATTGTATAAATTATATTAGGTATGTGTAGTATTTAATATGTTTGCTGTTGATGTGACTTTTTCAATAACTGATTGACTCAGGCGTGACTTTGCGGAAATCCATTATCCATTACGGAGATCCATTACGTAGGTACATGATTAGTAGGTAATGAAAATATTAGTTACTACTAAATATTTGTCTTTTGTATAATCTTCTTTTTTAGTAAATAAATAAACCTGAACCTTGAAGGGAAAATTATTTTACTATGCACTAAGAAAGGGATTTCAAAATAAAACTCTTTAACATCATCTGTAGGTTCAAAGTTCAGTAATTATTTATTTGAGCCGTTTGGGGTTGAAACACTAGGGCCATGGGGTCCCAGTGCCCGCTCACTTTATAGAGAAATCGCCAAACGATTAATCGACTCTTCAAGTGACCAAAGGGCTGGCATTTATTTTGGACTAATAATTAGCATTGCCATCCAACGTGACAATGCTGCCAGCCTTTTGGCACTTTTCCTGTTGACAGTGATGCGAATGATTTTTTTGATGCCCTGTAAGCCCCCCTTTTTGTGTTTTCTTTTACTGTAAATAATAGTTAAGTTGTCTCCTTTATTATATTAGTATGTTATTTCAGGAATGGTTTATATTAAATTCTTACATATTAAATTTATAAATGTAAATTGCTCAGTTAATTGTATTAGAAACAAAAGTAGTCGAGACTTAAAAAATATATATTTATTGTAGAGCGAATCTGTTAGGTAAATATCAACATATCTGCAATAGAGACAGAGCACGCTGGTAGCGTAGATGCATCGTAGAACTTGCGACATTTACCTTATGGAATCGATTTCTTTACTTATTTGGGACTAAATATGAATTTGAAGATAATCGAGAAAAACATCTTTTTGCGATATAACCAATAAAAATCAGTATGAGTTATCTCGTTTCCACTAAATAAAATATATCGTGACCATTATATTTTAAAAGATGTACTAGCCTTTTGTTTCTAGTTATTAACTCCTGAAATAATTTTAGCTCCATTTTAATCACAAAAGCACTTTGTATTTTAATGATTACCTGAATATAATGCTTTAAAATTTCATAAGTATGAACCCCTTCAAATGAGCACCAACAATGGGTTCCATTGTTAGAAAGATCTGCCTTACAATTAGAAAGATGGTTATTATTCATTTTATTATGAAACCTACTTTTAGAGCTCTATCTAAAAGATTGATTCTCTATTTAAAAACCATCAAAAATATAAAAAAAATGTACTCAATCCTCGGTTAGCTTTATTGAGTGTTTTGATATTCAGAATAGGAAAGATTAAAAAGCTGAAAACAGCTCTGTTTCACGACAACTGTAACATAGCGCAGGTTACAGCTCGCAACTTTGGGTAGGTGCACTCGCATAGCTGTTTGATCCACGTACCTGGGGCAGGCCACTCGTATCGTCGACAATCCCGAACGCACTGGTGGTTTAGAGCCTCTCAGCCTTCGGAGAGTGTCTTTCTTTGAGTGTTCTACCGTCAAATTTCCATCCTGTCCTATAAAGTTTTATGGCAAACTCTTGCGACATGCCGTATACTATCGGGTGTAGAGATTTTCACCATATTAATAAGGAATTTTTTTCTTCATTTTGAATTCTATTAATCCTACCATCGTGTGAGTATTTGTTATTATGGGAATATTATATGATAGTAATTTTGAAACTGATGGAGTAAAACAAATTAGCAATAAGAAACAATTTAATTCTCAATCTATCGACTAATTCAATCAGAAGAGTCATGTCCTAAAACTAGGAAACCTTGTCTGAACAGTAGATACAATACAAAGTAAAATACATTTTGCGATTTGGCAGTGGCCTTTAAGCCGATATGCCCTTGAGCACACTGGCTAATACCAATTACAGCAGATGGACATAACTGCCAAAGGCATTGGAATTGGGTCTCAACGTGGAAATGAAACTATAATTGTCAATCAAGTCGTTCATTTGACAGCGGAAATGGCTTGTTCGGGGTGTCGTGTTAATACGGTAATATTTACCAAAATACTTTTCGCTTTTTATCGAATAACGCAACCGCAACAGTGTGAGCATCTCTTTCGCTTGCTCCGTATAATTTAATTCAAAAGTACAGTTTAAAAGTATTTGTTATGGATAAATAAATATATATCATAAATAAATAAATTTTAACATTCATCTTTGACTGGCAGTCCCCTGTGGCTTCACCTGCAATCCTGCATGTTATGGATGTAATAATGCACGTTATGCATGAAAGAAGAACAAAACAAGAAACATTTACGCATTTATAACTATAATAAGGAATATTAGTAGTAGGGATTATAATTTAAGTAATCTTTTGAATTATTTATAGTACAGTACTAAGTTTTCGTCGAGTTCAGTCCAGTCTTCTGAACAAAAACAATTGAAAGTCTAGAATTCAAAAATATATAAATAGTCAACAATTCATAAATATCTCAGCACTCGTAGGAAAGAAGCACATTGCCTTATAAGATTCATTTCAAGTGCCTGTGCAAATAGGTAATTGCAACACTGGCAGTTTGTAATCGAAATAAAGTAATACAATATTTTTTAAACGAAACTAGGATAAAAATATTAATAAAATGCAGACCCGTGTTACCTTCAACTAGAGAGTTTCAAGGGTTACATAGCAACTTACACGGTTTATATTGAAGTACCTGAGCGACCGTTTCTTTTGAGCGAATTTGTAATGCATTATTTATCCACATATTATTGATACGAATGTATTTATAATAATATATATGAATCTAACACTGCTCAATATGTAAATATGTATGTAACCATAACTATGTTCATAATATTGAGTATAACCTATCAGATAATAATGAAATTATGAGCACTGATTACATGTTTTTTTTTTATACAACATTGTGGGCAAACAAGCATACCGCCCGCCTGATGGTAAGCAGTTACGGTAGCCTATGAACGCTTGCAACACCAGGGGTATCACTCACGCGTTGCCGACCCTTCCCCCCACCCCGATTAGCTCTGGCAACCTTACTCACACGCAGGAACACAACTATAAGTTATTTGGCTGAGGTATTGTTAATGGTATTCATATGCATTCTGGTCACAAGTTGCTTCTACCAGACGTTTTGATATTTGTCGATAAAGGTGGTGAGTAAGTAAAGTATCAGCCCCCTGGACCTAGAGTTTCAACTTCAAACGGCTCAAATATGTACTTTGTATCTATGTTATTATATTTGCGCCGCTAGCAAACTTCAATTTCATCCCATAAGGAAAGAAAACCATCAGTTACATGTACACCAGTCGATCAAACCTTTCTGTAAATACGTAATAAATAAAATGAAGTTGCGGCAGTTTGTATCGTCTACCCTTTTATGGATCCGCCTGTTGCTTTATCTGACTGAACTTTATGAATAGGTATCGAACTCTTCCCAACTTGTACAAGATATTGCTTGCGGCTTCTTCAAATCCGAGTAATGGAATTCACGGTAAAACTTATACAGCAACACCTTTCGCGGGACTTTTATTCACAATAAAAGGTTGTTATAATTAATATTAATAATTAATATTTATTTAACATTTTGTTAATTGTCAGCTTTATTTAAAAAATAGACGTGATGTTTTAACATTTGTGGAACTTTTTGTAATGTTTTTTACATAAAAAAAAAACATAAATAGTGAAATTTATTTTTGCAAAGTAAAGTGCTTTTTTTGACTGCTAGTCTGAAAATACGAGCTCTTTAAACTATAATAGGGCTCTTGTGAAGCCTTTTTTAGTGAAAAGAATGATTTTAATGCAGTTTTAATTACACTTATTATAATTATTATCGTCAGGTAAGACCACCTGCCTGTATTACAGCCTTTTGACTTGAAAATATGTAAATAATAAATATGTTCCCTTTTCAAAAACGCAAAATAGTGTTGAGCCTTTTGAACTAACAATTTTATACTTCGTGGTTAGTACGACTTAAAATGGGTAAATAATTATTTTAAATAAAAACCGACCAAGTGCGAGTCGGACTCGCGCACCGAGGGTTTCGTACAAACTTCGTCCATCGTTCGTCCATCACGGGAAATGCACAATTTTATTTGTTTACCTTATTTGAGGTTGGTGCCAATTAAGCTAGACCTCTAAATTGTATGAGCGCCCATAAAACTCAGAGGTTTATTATTGGCATAACTATGTATGTATGGGGACATTTTCAACTTTCAACTTTTTTAGAGTTTTTCCTTTATTTGTGCTGTAAGCTTTCCTTGACCTTGCTTTATGTAATTTTTTATTTGATTTTTGAGTTGATTGAATAAAAGGTAAATTGCGGTTTACGATTTATGACGTATTAAAATAAACTACTTACTAGATCTCGTTTAAACCAATTTTCGGTGGAAGTTTGCATGGTAATTGTACATCATATATATTTTTAAGTTTTATCATTCTCTTATTTTAGAAGTTACAGGGGTGGAACATACATTTTACCACTTTGGAAGTGCCTTTCGCGCAAACTATTCAGTTTAGAAAAAAATGATGTATCCCACACTTATGGGTTTGGTAATAAAAAATGAGTTAGCTTAATTGGCACTAACCTCAAATAAGGTAAATAAATAAAATTGTGCATTTCCCGTGATGGACGAACGATGGACGAAGTTTGTACGGAACCCTCGTTGCGCGAGTCCGACTCGCACTTGGCCGGTTTTTTTTATTATTTTTAAGTTTAGCGTCGTAGTTTTATCTTAATTGACTAATTTGAACAATCAAGTTCTTTATGAACATAATACCTTCAACATAAAAAAGTCTTAGAAATTTTAATACATTTAAACACTCTTTAGCTATTTTTTATGAGACTTTTTGTTTCAATATTTTAAAATTATTTACATCGTAATATAACTGCCTTCGAGATGATTTGAACAACGTATGATAGTATTTATAGTTTAGTATTTAGTATTAGTATTTTGTCGGGCCGGTTGGCGTGGTTGGTAAGATACCCTATCTATTACGCCGCAGGTCGTGGTTTCGATTCCCACTCAGGACAAACATTTGTGTGCATGAACATGTCTGTTTGTCCTGTGTCTGGGTGTAATTATCCATATATGTATGTATTTACAAAAGAAAAGTAGTATATGTATGTAGTATATCAGTTATCTGGCTTCCATAGTACAAGCTCTGCTTAGTTTGGGGTCAGATGGCCGTGTGTGAGGAATAATGTCCTAGAATATTTATTTTATTTTATTTTTTATTGCAAAAGTTTTAGTTAATATAACAGCAAATCCTACTAAAAATTTGCGAAAGTTTGTGTGTATGTTTATGTAAATATGTGTCACTCAATCAAGGGGCGGGAACTAGTTTCTCATAAAATAATTTAAAAAAACTGGAATATGACGCACACGAAATTTCGCTATCACATGAAATTGCTGTTTATATAAAACAGCTATGGAATCCGCGATGCGCTAGTCAGCCTTGCATTTGACTGGTTTATTTTGTACTTACACAACAAGTTAAGTGGAACAATGGCTCGAGTTTGGTCAAAATTCACCGCAATAAATAAAAATGGGAATTTATTGAAATTCCGTATCGAAAACTTGACAAGCGACAGTTTTGAAGATTTTTTGGATTTCAAAATGAAATACTACGTATCGAATGAAATAAGCCATCGAATGTCAGGTAAATCAATTAGTAAATCGGAATACTCAAATTTTATTGATGTGCTTGCTCGTCTGTATACCTTCACCTTAATTTTTGGTCATGTTATTATTAGATTATAAGAAAAGATTATTTTTATACAACTACATAGAACAGTAGTAGATACTAATTATTGTATAGCGATATAAGAGCACCTAAAAGTCTAAATAAAAAGATAATATAAAAATCGAAGAAATAAGTGACTGTGAAAATCTATCGTCTAAAAATATTTCGAAATATTATCAAAAAACCAAAAAAAAATAATTAGAATATTGAAGAATTTTCTAAAGACCAATAGATGCAGGATCATCAGGGGGTTATTTTTGCCATATTTGCAGCTTTATACCCAAATTGTATTTGTATTTTTTATATGAATTGGTACATAACATATTAATCAGGTACGTAATAATTTTGTAAAAAATTTAAGGTGTGTCCGACAACAAAAATGCATTGGAAGAATATCGGTACCACATGGGTGAGATAATAAGACACCCATCTTATCATTCAGTAATATGTTGTCCAGACGAGGATAAGAAAACAAAGCCAGAAATAATTGCAATATCAATGTTGTCTCTGAAAGTACGCGACAATTGGCGAGATGAACAATTGAACGTAGAGGTAATCTATTTTAGGTATTTGTTAGGTATTTCAAGTGATGATCTGGCCGAACGTGGCAAAATTATATGAAATCAAGACTACATCTGCTGAAACACTTCGATAGTGATTGGCGACAGGTTTTCAACCTGAATGTTGTAGCTGTAGGTACCTAGCTGGATGGATGCACAGGTAGACATACCTACAGACAGACGGACGGACAGCATAGTAAAAAGATCCGGTGACCAAAGGTTCACGTCGAAACGTTGTCCCCTTGCTGCGTAAAAGAATGACATACAAACAAATCAAAAACCAAGAAAGACAGTTTTACAAAATCAAGAAACCGTAGAAGTGTATTCAAACATTACTATTGAATACATGAAAGTTCATAAATAAATAAAACCGGCCAAGTGCGAGTCGGACTCGCGCACCGAGGGTTCCGTACAAACTTCGTCCATCGTTCGTCCGTCACGGGAAATGCACAATTTTATTTATTTACCTTATTTGAGGTTTGTTCCAATTTAGCTAGACCTCTAAATTGTATCAGCGCCCATACAACTCAGAGGTCTTTATTAATTGGCGTGTCTATGTATGTATGGGGACACCCTTTAATTTTCAACTTTTTTAATTTTTTTGAGTTTTTCCTTTATTTGTGCTGTAAGACCTTGCTTTTTGCCAATTATTTATTTTTATATTTGAGTTTATTGAACTTGAAATAAAACTACTTACTAAGGCTCGTTCAAACCAATTTACGGTGGAAGTTTGCATGGTAATGTACATCATGTACAGATTTTACCACTTTGGAAGTGTCTCTCGCGCAAACTATTCAGTTTAGAAAAAAATTATATTAGAAACCTTCAAAAGTGGGTGAAGCGTGACTTCAAACGCGATAAACCACTGTATGTAATTACGCTATGATAATATTAAATACATTCTGATTGTTATTCGTATTCGTATTGTTATTCCGTAAACCCAATATATTCAATGCGCATTGGTGATATTTAAACTAAGCACCGTTTATTAAACTTTAATCTATATGTAGCCAAAACGTTAGGTACTTGCCCTGTATTTATACAAAGGTAATTAATACAGTACCTACGTTTGACGCACGCGCTTATCTAGAAATGAGAATTATGTATGCTTCATTAAGATCCACTAGACTGTAAAAACAACAGCTTATGCCTACTTTAAATATGCGAAATGAGACACGAGATGCTAGTTGAAGGTTCTGAAGACTCCTATATTTAAAAACGTTATGAAAATCATGAGAATTATACTAAATACTATATTATTTCCAATAAACTGGTAAATGTTATAAAAGTTCTTTAAATTACTAAGGTGGCAGATTTTTAGAAAGAAATAATATATATATAATAATATATTATTGTAAAGTACTTTTGGGGCAATTTTATATTAAAAGGAAGTAATTCAAAGAGCTGGTAGCTGATCTAAAATGGCCACCACTTTCTACGAATATGCAGCTTACAGGAATATGCCCATTTTTATCCCTTGTCTATGCTCAACAAGCGCAATTACGTCGCATCAGCCCGATTTAACGAGCTTTGCTGATGTCAGTGCTATTGGATTTTTATATTTTTCATCGTGCAATTCACGCTGTTGCATGTTTCATAATTTTAATGATGGTAGTTGGGACGACCCTTGGTTTGGGATGCCACCTGCGTTGATACCTTGGCGCCGTCTCATGTTCAAGGCACATCAGAGAGAGCCGGCTCCGCAGCAACATCAGCGGAGTGCCTCAAGCGGCGCAAATATGCACATCTCGACAGAGGGTACATGTTTGAGCCGTTTGGGGTAGAAACTCTCGGCCCGTGGGGACCAGGGGCACACAGTATATATATATAAGGACTTGGCGGAGCGGTTAAAGGAACACACGCGTGACCAGAACGCTGGCTTTTATTTCGGTCAACGGATAAGCTTAGCTATCCAACGTGGAAATGCAGCCAGCATTCTGGGCACGCTCCCATTTGGTGACGGTCTTCCTTTTTAGTTGTAATTGTTTATATTTTTAAAATGTGTAGGTAATTAGTTTTTTTTATTATTATTAATAGTATATTGAGCTTATTATTAAATGTAGGTACTTGATTCGTAAGTTGCACAATATTCAACTTCTCCAGAGAAATTGAGGATTTGCGTAGAATTGGGGATTCACCTCATGAAGGCTGTGTAATATGTAGGTACGATGATATTTAGTAAAATTTTATTAATTAAGAAGTGTTTTATTGTAATTATTTTGTTAGGGCCATCTCTCCTTATTACGTAGTCAATTCGCCAACCTATGTATGTAGTAGAGGCAAATGGTTCAAAGGTACTTTTATAGATCTCAATTTTAGCTTGTAAGAATCTGATCTTTAATCATAAATATTTAATTTAATAAAATAAATATTTACTTTAATTGTAAATATGTAAATAAAATTAATAAATAAAGTCATATTAATTAGGAAAAAATAATTAAAAAAAGGCATTTAATAGTTGATTAATGTATTAAAATAAGTTTGGGTTTAATTTATTGAAATGAACTCGAAAAAATACATAGCGCGCGGTCTCGCATACTACGCGTTAAGATTTCCCATATGATTTCATGGAACGTGTCTTCGCTTTGATAATTTTTTTATATTAATTTTGGAACTGTGAAAGCAGAACTAGAGACCGTGGGCTGTGGGACTGGCGCCTAATATGTCTGTTTATTTTGAGTCTGAGTGAAAATACCTATTTTATTTAGGTACCTACTTATGTACAAGTACTGATTTGTTATCTGGTTTCCATAGTACAAACTATATCCCAAGATATTTATTATTTGACATAATGTCAAAGTCAAAGCCATTTATACAGTTAAGGCCCTAGGAGGGCTCTTACGCAGGTCGAATTTACTGAAGTTACCACCGGGTTGGAAGTCAGCCTTCAATTGAGAAGAACCGGCAAGAAACTCAACAAGGTTAAACTTTTTACATATTATTATTGTTATCAGACTATTTTGGCAAAATTTTATCAAAAGTTTAAAAATATACAATACTGGTACAATATACAATCCTAACTATCTTAATATATAAAAATCCAGTGTCATATGTATGTTCCCAGTGAACTCTTCACCAAGTCAACCGATTTCGATGAAAGTTGGCATTTTATGTGTAATTCGGTCTTACTTGAGATATAGGATAGTTTATATTTCGATTAATGGTCTTAATAATTTATAATTAACAATAAACTGATTCTTAAATCAGATTTTTTACAGAAAATGTCGGACCATCTATTGTGAACTTCTCATAGATGGCGCCACGTCGTAAGTTTCATAAGTCTCAAACAGATGGCGTCTTAAATCAGATTTTTTACAGAAAATTGTCGGACCATTTATTGTGAACTTCTCATAGATGGCGCCACGTTGGAATTCGAAATTTCTTTTTCAACAACACGTGCTGCAATGTGATATTTTGATCGATCTATAACGTAACATCGCTTTTTCTGGATTATTTCTCATTTAATTTCATGTGCTCTATATAATTCTGAATATTCCTTTTCAACTACTAAATTGCAGTTTCATTAATACAACAAAATATATGAACAAAAAAATTAAAATACAACAAAATTTATTCTTTTTTAAAAATTGTAAGCATAGGTTAGTTTTCCCTGATTTCGATTTTTTTTTTGTGTTTGATGAAGTCTAAGGTTTTTATGGAGAGAAAAAAAGTAAATAATAAGAGGAAAATAGTAAAAACAACAATTTTCTTTACCAATACAAAGCACTCTGTCCCCAGCTGTCAAACATTAGACGTCAATCAAAACCAAACAAAGGCGCGTTAGACAGAACGAAATCTGTCGGAGCAGCTATTAACATAAAAAAAACAATGTTAGTTTGTTTTAGAGAAATAGGGCAGAACAAGGTCTGCCGGGACAGCTAGTAATATTATAAATGCGAAAGTGAGTTTGTTTGTTTGTTACCTTTTCACGCTAAAACCGCTGAACCGATCGCGATGAAATTTGGTATGCAGATAGCCTATGGTACGGAAAAGAACATAGGCTACTTTTTATCCCGGGAAAACATAAGATCCTGGGGAACGCGGGTGAAACCACGGGGCGGAATCTAGTTAAAAATAAAAAGCTTAGCTAGATTACCTTTGGGTTCTAAACGTGAGCGCCACAACCAAATAGTGTTTGGAAATTTGTCAGTCCAGTAACGTGTTCCACTTTATGAAACAGGGTCCTTTTCAAATCCTTTGTATGTTGACAACAATTTATGCCTATAGAGCCCAGTTTCCTCTTTGTTCATTGTTTGGTCATTGATGACGAGCACTTTTATAATTTGCGACTGCATTTGTCTTTAAAAAAAAATAAAGCGCTTCATAAGGAACACCTAAAAATTCTGAATAATTTATTATTAGGATGTTATTTTAAAGTAAAAAAAATACTGCAGGTAAGGCAGGTAAGGTGTTTATGTTGCAACTTTGCTTTAGTTACTCAACAGGCGTTTTTATAGCGCTTCTTTTATAAATTATATTTAGTTAGAGAACAAAATACATGGTTCTTACCAATTCACCTTATTTTTTGTGTTTCTTATAAACATGTAATTGCTGCTTTTATATATAAATGTGTGTTAATAAATTTAACTATCTGAAAGAAAAGGTCAGATTTGAACAGTACCTAACTCAAAACATTTAACTACAGCAAATTGGTCTCCAACGGAAGCGTGGAAACTTTAGAATATAAACAGAAATAATTCAACGGGACGGTAAATCATTTGAAAGTTTTAATTGAAATGAAATAATTCATGCAATTAAGAAACCAACCTGAGGATACCAGCTGTACAGACCCGATTTAATTAATTGGGGTACACTATTAATAGTTATGTATTATCTATATAAATATATAAAACAAATTAAATGATTGTACCTACCTACCTATGTCCGTTGTAGACTTTGAAACCATCAAACCGATATGCCCCAAACTGGTTTCATTAGAAAAGCTGCGATTATGGTTTTAGAGTTTTTTTTTTAGCGTAGTAGCACATGCCGGGTATCGAATTTTTTAGTTCTGTATAGGCCTTTGTTTGACCATAATCGCACCGTAGTAAGCGATGATACAACCAAAGGTGATAATCACTGAAAAGGAACTGACTCTTAAGTACTGGAACGCACCGGTAGGTGTTTGGTGTCATATTTTCATCATGAGGGTGGTGTAATACACATAAACATACAATCAAACTCGCATTTATAATATTAGTAGAATAGCTGGATTGTGTTAATTTAACCAACGCAACATAATCTCAAACTGATTATATTCGGTCCATATCAATATAGAACGTTAATCTTGAGATTAAAACAACTGAAAATTTATCCTGAATACATGACATAAGGTTTATATTTGATATGCTCAATTTATTCTTGAGAGTTATACTTAGGTTTTGATTCTAATTTCAAAAGTCTAGTAGTCTACTTTCAATACATCAAACTCGATTACTTATCAGTCTTGAACAAAACCTTACGCCCAATTTCCCAAGAAAGCCATAAAGTATCAAGACAAGTGATTTACCTTCCCTAACTTTATCACCTACTTTATCCACGTAGTAGTGCTAAAGGTATATAAGGTGATTTATCAAACCATCAAATGGACTGAGAGGTTATTTTATACAATCCCCAAAAATTTAAAAGACTATCATTATTTTTATTTTCTTTCGACTTTCATCTCAATGGGTATTTTTTTCAAATGTTAAAATTTCAAAACAATTTAATTTTAAACACCTAAATACATTGGACCTACAGATAAATTATTTTTATTTTCTTTCAAAACTACACGAAAATACATTACGTGTTTAGAATAGGTATTAGTTTAAAAGTAGGTACTTATAATAAGATCATTTCAATGTTGTTGTTTTAATTTACCATAGCTAATGATTTTTATTACCTACATACATTAATTTGTTAAGGTCATAGCGCACTTTGTGATAATATTGTTACTTATGTACATTTGAAGGAAAAACCCTGTAAAACCCCAATCATATTTTATGTGAGTCAGCCACAAACTTTGTAATTTTATTGAACATTCGTCGTCCGTTTATTGAAGTATTTTACGTTTTGGGGGAGAAATGAACCATATGCTAACGTTTAACTTTGTAAAAAGTTCTATTTCAGAACGGAAAAGGTAATTTTGGTGGTCCTGATTTCTTTCCATCGATTCGAGAGACAATAATTGATTTTGCTATGGGGTCACGAAGTGGGTTCGATTTGGGCGGTGGAATATAAAGTTTAAAAAGATTTATTGTCTGTGATTGAACTTATGGGAATTCTTTCTACGTGCCCATTTTAGGGAAATCTTCACCCATCGAGTCCGATGAGTTTTGCGGTTTAAATTGAATGCATGATAATGTTTAGGTACCTACTACAAAAATAAATAAGAGCGCGAGTAAAAAAAAAAAATCTTCTCTATAATTTTTGTTAATTTAATTTAATGTAGAATTCATCACATCATGTGACATCATTGATAAATCATAATCCGATTTTCTTTAGAAAATAATAAATTTAAGGCTTATTACATAAAATATGGTCTTATTAATAACGATTCTCATTAACAAAATGTCAAGCTGTTTTATGTATAAGTACAAATACTGTAATAAGTACTAGGTATGTAACTAAAACAAATTTTATAATATTTTTTTACACTAAAAACGAATGTCACAGATTATGATCTTTCTAATAAAAAAACACACGGTATCGTTGGATTACATAAAATGTTCGTTCGTTAATAGGTCAAGCTATCAACGAAACCGAGTCCTAGAGGGATTTGACGATATCAAACCTATTGTTTACTTTCAATTAAAGTGAAAGCTGCCGAAAATATAAAAACACAACAAGTTGGATTATGGTAGATTCTTTATCAAAGATAACTCGCGAGCGCAATAATATTGCCTTTACTCGATGAAAGCTATTTTATCGAGGTATTTTATTTTACTTTTGGTAGGTTGGGTATTATCGATCGTACTAGGTTAGTACTCTTATTTTAATAAAATTTTAAAAAAATATCAAAAGTTCATCATATTATTTTTCAATTACAATCTAGTTTTTCGGTACCTTATCAATGTATATGATTATAATTATTATAATCTTAATTTTTTGGAGACTTGAATGTTAAAGAATATAGTAGTAAATGGGTAGTATCGAGTACGTAAGCTTTTGTTTCAAGATAATAAGTAGGTAGGTACTCGAGTAATAGGTGACCTTATCAATAGCGGTAACCTCTCAGATAATTAAGTAGGTCTACTTGGATTAAATGAATAATTTCTAACAGAAATTGCAAAAATTATCTCAAGTAGGTATGTCAAGAAACTTGTTTATACCTACAACAGATGTATTTTATAATAAAAGAACAACCATGAATGTTACTATATGTATATATGTTAGGTACTATATATAGGTTTAATGTTAACCTTGATGAAAATGTGGGTTAAGAAATTGGCATAAACTGAGTTGGAGTCATTTGGAGTCAGTTGGCATCACATAAAAAAATATTATTACATTTATTCATGCTGTTTTATTGTACTTATTTTTTCTTTTATGTTTAATAGATTGTTTGTGCGTTACTGTAAATTGTTTGTTACCTTTTTTATACTTTTACTTTCGTGCTAATATCGTTATTTTTGTTTTTGCCAAGATTATTGTGATGTCAATTGATTTTATTTTACAATTTTCACTATCGCTAATAATTTTGATATTACAACATTTACTTAAGTAAATAAGTATTTAATCATTTTATTTTGACGACAATTTAAACGTTGCGTTGGCTTTATAGGCCCTATCTCTGAAATCTTGATTTACGTAGACGCCTGTCGCAATTAACCCCTGGCTATCTTTTTAATAGCCATTATTATTCGGCGTTAATCGTGAAAATGTCGCGTTTATGTGACTTGGTGTTGTTATGGAAGTAAAACAACTTTAGGAGAACTGCCTTGGAATTTATTTTTACAAGGTTTTATCATTGTATAGGTATATTTATATATTTAATTATGTAACTACTGTTATTTTGTATGACGGAATTGGTCATTAAAACACGACCTAGCGTGCCTAAGTACTAATAATGACTAAAATAATCTACGATTATTAATTTTCATGAGGATATTTGTTAGTCAAATACACCGATAGGCTGATTGGCTTTGGATAAAAGGCACATAGATTATGCCTGTGAATAACACTTTCAAAACCACCGCTACATAAAAATATATAAATGTTTTACCTAAACGATATAATAAATAATACCAAACCCACGGAAATAAAACGTTTCTCAATAGATTGTCTTCAGACAAGTCTTAGATCTACTTTATTGTTGAGTTTGGGTCCAGTGACGAGGGTTTGAAGCGTTTCAAATTGAGGCAAACATGTGGAAAAGACCTAGCCCTATATAGGAATATACTTAAGTTCATTTATAAAACAAAAGTCAGACTTGAATTAAAAAGTTTGAATTAAAAATTTTAAAAATCTCAAGAAAGAAAGGAAATATTTTTATTCATAATATGCTTCATTACATAACGATTAACAAAAAACAACAATAAATACTGCAGTTTTCTATGCCACTAATCATTCTAATGTGAAATAAAGGTTTGTATGTTTGTTACCTAATCACGCCATAAGGGCTGAATGGATGGGAATAAAATCAGGCAAATATATAGATCATTAACTGGAATAAAGTATAGGATATTTCTTATCCAGGGAAGATATTAGATGCATCTGGAATGGGATAGAAGATACTAGGATAGGATAACAGAAATAAATTATCTCTTGTTACTAAAATTATTTTGATTTTCAAACCCACCTATGAAACAGTTTATGATACGTCCTTTTGGTGCATTCTATACCAAATGCTGAAACATGGTCTTTGATCGTTGCGTTAGCTTGATTCATAAACTTCAGGTGGAGTAGCGGTAGCTGTATAATATTATAGAGATATCTAGGTATATCCATAGTTTCTCTAATAAAATTATCATAACTGAGGGAATTAGTTAGAACTTGTTGGAATCGTGAGCGTATTTGAGGTTTTGAGCTTTAGCAACTTAGTTTAATATTAACAAATTATGTAGCTTTTAATTGGATTGTCAAAATTTTGTTCTAAATCTCACCCAACGGTCTCAGCATAAAAACAAGGTTTTAATATGTGCATTTGCTAGTATATACTTCATTGTGCATGTGTTCGAGAAACGCGCTTGCTTGAAAAAGCTATTGGCCTATATTATTTAATCTTTTTACCTTTTGGTAAATCATCTTCCTATCTGAAAACTGCACCAACTGCAACTGTCCACATTGAAATGCCGTCTTTTATTGAGGCAATTTAGACTTTTATTTTTAGAACGTATAGTGTTTACATCATTTTATAGTAAATAAAATAAATAGCCCAATGTTTGCCGTGTTGTTCCCAAAAAAAAACGTTGGATTTGAGGTGGTTAGTTGACATAAATTATATATTCCAATTAAAACGATTTCGATATGTAGGTATTGGAGTAAGACAATACGGAAGTATTTGTTTTTGTGAGCATATTGATAGACTGTCATATTATATTTATTACTCTTTCTTGCTATGTGACGAGTTTGCATATCGCGGGGATTCCGTAGCCTCGTAGCAACTCGTAGACACACGCAACGCTGACTGTGATGTTAGGTCTACGAAACATTAATTATATAACTTAGGTTATTTCATGCGAATTAGAGTCAAATCCAAATAAATAATAGTTAATAACTTCGAACTACGTGAATAACTTCCTAAATAACTTCGCTTGTAGGTTTATCATCAGTAAATTGGCATGTGCTTTGAATCTGTGATGCGTCACTTGTCTGAAGAACAACAAAAAATGCCATATAAGTACTATAAATGAATTCAATTATTAACTCAATGGCTCGATGGTTTTATTAAATGCCAGTACAATATAAGACAGAATTTGGCAAAAAATGTGATAAGCATGAATAAAACAAGCGCGGTCGTACACGACATCCGACATAATGGAATGACAAAATACTCGTATATCTCTTCGCAAACGGAATTTTTAACGTCGCTGTCCTATTGTATTGAGTTTAATGTGTACGGTAATTTCAGTTTTTTATTCATTTTAATTTCTTTCATACATTTTATAATTATCTTTTGGAATTTGACATTAAAGTAGCAGACTATATTGGCATGACTAGCGAATTAGTCTTGATTTTGTATACTATAAACAAACTTCAAGTATACAAGAAACTGGTTACATTTTTTGCCATTCAATGGTTGATTGTCTCCGACGTAATATTTATATCGATAAAGAGGTTATGTTAATTTGTAACTGATTCCAACAAGGTTACGTGAACTACGTACCTACTGATTTGTAACCATTTAGCATGCAAGTAGAAATCACAAGTCATTAAATGCATTTCATAAGTTGTCTCATCGTTGAGACAATAACCCTTTATTTTCAAACCATTTGGTTAGAGTCGAGTACCAAAGTAGCCGTAGGTAGCTTCTGGTTTATATGGTGGTCATGTTTGAAGATTGTTGAACTATAATTTTAATTAAAATCGAATCAAATTAAATCAAACTATTATAAACTGAGAAGGACATAATCAAATGTTGATTAATGGCAGCTAATATGCTGAATGCTACATTCTTTTATTATTTATTGTCTGTTATAGCCACATGATAAATATTGTGGTAAGGTAATACAACCCAGTATAGAATAGATGTAGAAGTAGTTTTTTTTTATGAATGGGAAAATATTTTCATACTAGTCGAGACTGTATTATATTTATGGTCAGATTGTATGCATTAGTGACCATCTTTAGATCATAATATTCGCATAATGAGAAATGTACCTCATTGATTTACTGTAGGTAGGTAGGTACATGTGATTAAATTGTATGTAAAGCAAAGACAATGATTAATCGATATCATGATTTTAATAAGTAAAGTGCAACTCGTTTCATAAATTATTACTGAAACCTGTGGCATTTTCATCAATTAGATGCAATTAATAATTCAGTTACTGTGTTCAATTATTACTGAAATTAAAGTTTCACAGTTAAAACATTGGTAATACCTATTACTGTGTAAATGATAATGGGCATTCGGGATCTATATAATGACCAGGCCGTGCATGAGCCAACATTGTAGAAATTTATAATGGAAATTGACATTATTTAATATGTAATAACATAGTACATTATTATTATGGGGTTTGTCAGAGATTTTTGCAGGGTTGGGAACGTGCGACTGAGATACCCTAGTATTACAAGCGTCAATCAATAGGCTACGGTACCTAATCGTCTACCATAAAGCGGAAAACTGACATGGAAAAAAGCATAGGCCCCTATGTTTGTACTAGTGGTAAATGATAAAAAAATACTCGTATACATGTGGCATTGGCATATTTCAGGATAAGCATCATTATTTATACGGACAGCCTAGGAATTTCCACTGCAAAACATAGACTTTATCACTGAGACCTGCTCGTATCCAGTGGCTCCCAGGAGCTTTTATTGTTTAATTAATTCTACTATTATAATACGAACACACAAACAATAAGTGGTTATACAATATAATCTGCAGAAGGCCCTAGATTATAAGTCTACTTGGATGGTCCCAATGGTGTTCGCCGCTATGTGGTTACCATCCAACAACTTTTCTTCCCTACGGCTTAAGTACTTACTCGTAAGAGTAGAGTTATTAACTTATTACTGTGAAATGTACTACAAAAAAAAGTTGGAAAGCTTATTTGATTATCCGACATGTAACAATTTTGAAAAGAAAGTCAAAAAAACTCAAACTAATTGGTAAATAAACACTTTATGAAGCCACAATGTAATGTTTTACGATTCCTGAAAAGACTTTACGAATGCCAACATTGTCGTAATTTTTGTTATCTTTGCGGTTTGGACCAAAACTGCAGATGGACGTTATGGCCCATTCAAATAGCGAGCAGTTTAATTGTAGCTTCAAATAAATGCTGAGTAACATTGCCGACTGGAATGTCTGGAATATTCAATGATTCAGCAACACAAATTGAGATTCTGAATTCAAAAATACTGTTTCGTTCGATTCATAATTTTATTATTTACTTAAAAACTGTCCCGTGGTTTTCCCCACGTATCCGGGATAAAAAGTCAAGCTACTTACAATTTTCATCAAAATTGGTTAGGTTATTTAGTCGAGGAAACGTAACAAAGAGACAGACGTACACATATCGTTTGTATAAAATTACTAGCTTCCGCCTTATGGTTTCACCCGCGTTCTCGGGATAAAAGTAGGTACCATATTCGTGTTTAGTAAACGTGAGTTAATATAAGATTGAAGAGCAACTAAAACGTATAAAATAAAAAAAAAGTATGAATTAGTTCAATATGAATAAAAACTAAATCAATGTAAATTATTAGTATTTTTTTAATTACAGAACTAGGTTGCTACTACCTTCATTGTAGATATTGGCGACAGCACACAGCAGAAACTTCGTAACTAATATTGAAACTATTTTCATTACCACGCTCATGATAAACATTCCATCGTGTCATTACCATAATATAATAACTGTAGTTAATGATAATACTTACGTGATGCTAACTAGAGACCAAAATATAATCTCATCAGTATGTGCGTCACGATGATGTTCTGTGCTCGATGACACTTATTGCTAGTTGGGATATCACGGTCCTATTAAAGTATATATATAATCAATGAAGATAAATGGTAAACAATCCATGCGAAAAATCGTGAATTTGAGTTTTGATTGACGTGGAGGTTAGAACCTTGACAGCCTCGTACAGGTTGTGCGTTCAATTTCCATCCAACGTTTGTATAATATCATCGGCACCAAAATCCGCATTAGGATTTTATAAACTTTTCAGGAATCGGAAAAAAGTATTTTTGTTGATGACTAATAACTTTAAAAAAATACTTAAGCAAATTGCTGGCAAAATATCTGTAATAATTGCTTGGTTTTAATTAACCACGTGTAAAGAATAACCATGGATATTTATTTTAATCTTAATTTTATTTTAGCTCCTTCTGAAAATGGATGCAGCTGCATAATTATGTGCCCTGAACCTTCAAATCACTGACCTGAAAGTACGATTGAGTTTTAAAATGTACGGATTGGTTACAGGCTACATTATATAGGCATATGCTTTACCACAATCTCACTATAGAAAGTAATGATGTGGTCAAAGGTGGTAAGCACACAAATCCTAGAAGGAACTGGCTCTCAATTGCAGCTCTCGCAACACACCGGTAGGCAGGTGTTTGGCAACAGGTTTTAAACTTGAGGGTAGTAGCCAGCCAGTCGAGTATTACAAATTACCCTACCATCGTGCAATCAAAGGTTGAATGAAAGTTGAATTATTTTCCAATCCACACTGAACTCGCGTAGTGAAAGCCTTAGGGGGATTCATTCCCCAGCGGTTCGGACATATGAGTTATTAAAGATGATAGAAATCCACTAAATATGCCTCATTCTACCAATTTTGTTTACCTTTTAGCCAGATTTGATTGAAATATTCTATACCAACAAGACATACTACGTGCCTAAACTTGTACAGATATATTGTGGTAATTATATTTGTTCGAACTAATCCATATAGAAATCAGTGAAATAAATATTTATTAGAAATCGAAATTCAGGCTCACTCATTTGTTCGTAGCAAGCAACCATAATCGTAAGATTACTTTCACTCATGTAATTTAAGAAAAAAAAATCTAATAATATATTGGACTCCAGATTTGACTTGAAAATAACTGAATTTATTGTGTTGGTTTTATTATCCTATCATATAGTTATGCATTGCGAAATGCGAAATTAAGTGGGAAGTTTATGTAATAATGTTTATCACTTAATCACGCCGTAATAGCTGAATTAACATTTTTTTTTTTTTTACTTTGTATAGGCTTATGTTTGACCACAATCTCACCATGGTATGATGGCATGCTAATATTGTATACCTTTTATGTTATGATGATATCATCTCGGTGGTGACCACTTACCATCAGGTGGACCGTTTGCCTATATGTCAAACTGTTTACATAAACAACAAAAAATATTGTTGGCCTGATAGTAAGTGTTCACCGCTGTCATTTGCATTAACAGCAGAGTAGTCAATGTATTGACGATCTAGAGGAGCTGTTTTCATATACATTATTTTCGAGGAGTCGTAAGTTATACAGCTGCGAGAAAACCGAAAAAGGGAACTCATGGAACTTGATCCATTATAATTTCATCTTTAGAGGTTGAAGCACTTGCTTCAAAATATGAGTACAGTATAGTATTATATATTTCATCATAAAATGAGATATTGATGTTTCAAAGTATAATCTATACATATAATAAAACAGTAGTATTTACAATAAAAGGTGTCCGTTTACGATTTACTGGTGCGTTCCGTCTGCTATAAACGCTTGAGTTTCTTTTAGGCTTTTAATGTAATCTACACCATTTCTTATTAGGTACGAGATTGTAGTTAAATGTAATAAAACGTTAACTGTAAACGTTAAATGTAATTTATTATAAAAAAAACATTAACAAAACTGGTATGACTAATATCCCATGGCAAGGTATGACAAAATGGGAACAGCTAAAATTAATTAATTTCTATATTAACACAAGGGTTGTCTCAAGGTATTTGTTGAATTAATTTGGTAGGCAAGGGATGAATACAGATCTCAGCTTATATTATCTAAAGCACACCAATTAATGTATACGTGTCATCGTATTTAGAAATATGAACATGGTGTATTTCATAATTAAGACGTCATATTTACAAAATCTACATTTTGTAAATAATAAATGAAATGAAATGAAATAAACGAGTCACGACTTGTCTTTTTATATACGAGAATATAGATATATATTAGAATTATAAAACTAAAGTTAAATAGTTAGAGTTACAATAATTTGTCATAACGTCACAGCTTGGGTCTCTTGCAAGACACATAAATAAATGAAAGAAGTATAATTGCTTTGAGTTTATGGTAGGCTCTTCTTAGCAAAAAAAGCTTCCAAGCCGTTCGTTACTTTATTTGAAATAATTCAATAATAATACATAAGTATTTGACCACAATCTCATCATGTTGAATGACGATGTGGCCGAAGGTATTAAACACATAAAGCCTAGAAGGGAGCCTCCTGAGATGATGATTGCGCCTATAATAAATATGAGTATACCTAGTAGTAAACATAAATAAGTAGTAAATGGTTTTTAACCAATAAACCTAAATCAAGATACCTACTCAGGTTCCCTCGAGGCTTCAGTACACCTATTCAATAATAAATATAATGGCTACTATTGCTTGGAAATGGACTCAGCTAAAAGGGTCTATTTTGATCATTGTTTACGAGAACCGCAACATGTTAGCTTCCTCACAACAACGTTTTATCGGGCATGTCGTAAAATAATTGAGTTACAATAATGAACTAGCGTAAAGATCTTTTTTCTAATCTATATCTATATAATATATTTTTGTTTGTTTGAACGCGCTAATCTCAGGAACTACTGGTTCGATTTGAAAAATATATCAGTGTTGGATAGCACATTTATCGAGGAAGGCTATATGCCACTTTTTACCCCGGAAAAACACAAGATCCTTCGGGAACGCGGGTGAAACCGCGGGGCGGAAGCTAGTCAGAAATAAGTTGACCCACTCGCAAATTAGGTCCTTTTCATTAAGCGTGACCTTCCCTGGTCTTACATTACGGGGTATCTAATTCTATTAACAGATTCAGTCTTACTATTGAGTCAGCCTCGAATACATACATCTTATGCTCCAAGCTGTGTTTTGAAGGGTTGGTACTATAGTGATGCATCATTGTCGTTTTGAATTCTTCATTTAAAAATTGTGCATTTTCTCTTATATTTTGAGTGGTTTTTTAGAAATTTGTTGCAGTAAATTCTTATTGTTGCTAATGGATATTTTGATTGTTTACAATGCTGCATCAGACCATCATTTAATCTCTTTGAGGGTTTAATTAATTATTAGGTATACCGTGTTAGTAATTAACAGATAATCCGTATGATAATCGGTAGCATAATAATTATGATAATATATATTTTGAAATATGTATTTACCTAATAAGCTTAAAAATTTGAAAAACTGAATTCTCGTCGAATATAGAGTGACTCCTAGTAAATAAACTCAAAACCTTTTTTCAAATTTGTAGCAGAGGCAAGTCAGCATAAAACATAAAACATAATGTATTGTTGATTTTTTGTTAGGCGTTATTGTTACATGGAATTGTTGTAGGACCAAGTTGCATCGTTAATAGATTCGTTACAAACATCCTGAAGTTTGAGACAATGCTGTAACTCGGAACTCTGAGAGCTCTTCTGCAGCTTTAGGGGTATTCCACACCGAATAGTTGATAAATTGATTCTGTGTGAGATTTGATATTGAAATAGATGTTGTTTAGTGTTTACGAGTAGGAACTGGGTCTGTGATGTACGTTTATTGGCCTTCCAGCTTCTTCGATGTATAATGAACATTTATTTATTTATGACTATTATGCATTTTATAATTATATGTATTGTTTTATAAACTTAGGTACATTCTACTTAATAACTTTATAAAGAAATATACAATTTAAACTGTTTACATAACTTAGTCTAAATGCACACAAAAAAAAGTCAGGAACACTATTTGTTGAACTGCAAGTTGTCCAAATAAAAGTTTTCAGCAAAAAAGATACCGTCCCAAATAAAAGGTCACAGTGCAGCCTTTCAGTGTTATTTACGAGGAAGTACTCCCCAAGTGTAGTAACATTATTAGTTGACCTTCACCTGATTGGCGAGGGATTGCAAAACTTCGGCTTCTGTAGGGGAACGATGTGATTTGGGGACGGAATCGTCGTCAGCAATGTGCGTTGTGTTCAAACTTCGCTGATTGTTATGTCAGTTGTCTTTTGACTATTATGTTCGTGTTCTTTATTGCTTACAATCTTATTAACTGCTGATTTGTGATCGTTTTCCTTTATTTTGGTTTGTTTACTTTGATATTTGCCTTATTTAATCATCTTTATTTGTACTTTTATTGTATTAACTGCTTTACAGTACTGTCTTGTATATACAATATCATCTGATTTAAATATCTTAATCAAAAAAAATGGTTAAATGCTTAAATAATAAAGCTTTTATTATTTATATGCATTTTAGGTACTGTGGTAGGAATTAATTATGTATGAATGTTATTTTTAATTGATTCCTGTTTTATTTTTTCAAGGAATATATCTATGACACCTACTGTGAATATCGCATAATCGTGCCGACAATTTCTCCATAAAAGCCGAATTCGGAAACAAAAATAGTAAGTATTAGGTACAGTATTGGGGGCACAATTTTCATAAATCCATTACAGAAATAATAATTTCCATTTTCCATTTACACATAATTTTAGTTAGACTGAGAAGTCTCTAGTACCTATACGTATATCTCCCGAAAATTTAATGTACGTAAGCGCCAAACTTTTGTATTAACATAAGTCGCTGTACACATTATTAGAGAGAGGTACCTATATATGCAGACTAACAAACAAACGTTATATTTAACCATGTAGTTATGGCCTAAATAAAATGGCTGTATTACTAGGATTTCAGAGCGTATAAGTACTAATTTGTTTACTGTAAGCTGTGTCCTAACTTAAGGTTACGAAACTTGAATTGGGCTGGTAGTAGCCACCATTTCTTTTATCACAATAGTTACGTAGGTTAATTCTTTGAATAATCTTATATTAATATAAACTTCCTTAATTATTGATTTATTACCTTCCTAATTGACCATGGTATTCTAAAACGAAAAATAATTGTAATTAACTTTCTCTACTAGATAACTCCTAAGTGCCCTCCCAAGGCTTAATCTCAATAAATCCCTTTGACTCCTTTTGATTCCCTTTTCATTTTCATTTTTGTGTTTATGCGTATTATATTTCTTTAATAATTGTAAAACAATTAATGGGAAAAAAGCCAACATTGCCAAATTGTCAAAAAAAAAAACTAATTTCCTATATAAAAATGTAACTTTGCTTAGTTTCTTGTCGGTTCTTCTCAGTTGATGGCGACTTCCGAATCGGTGGTAACTTCAGTAGTTTCAACGTTCATAAGTGCCCTTTTAGGGCCTAAACTGAATAAATGGCTTTGACTTTGACTTTGAAGTTTAAGCAATTATTATTATCATGAGTAGATAATATTTATGTTGTTAAAATAACGTTATCAAAGGACTAGGCTGAAGTCTATTAACTCAAAATATCGTATTTCAATAAAGCTGTTGTAAATCCTTTATGTACACAACAAAGACATGAGAATACCTCAATGAAGTCTCATTACATTCTTAAGTGATTCAATTACACACTTTAGAATACCAAGTAGGGAGAATTTGCTCTCAACCTCCATGTTTGTGATTTCCAGTATTATTCCTCCTACACATTGTATGTCTCTGCCTATCATACTTTAGATTGAGAATTACTTGATGTTGTGTTTGGAATTAATAACCTAGGTAGGCTAATATATGGATAAATATATGGAAAGGTCAGCAACGCGCGAGTGATACCCCTGGTGTTGCAAGCGTTCATAGGCTACGGTAACCGCTTACCATCAGGTGGGCCGTATGCTTGTTTGCCGACAATGTTGTATAAAAAAACACCGCTAGTTACTACAAATTTTAATTACCGATCGATAATGTACCTAATTTGTTTGAACTTACGATTGTTATCTAGAAATTTTTAGATAATGTACATACCTACTGTTAAACCTAAGTTATTAATGTGTTTATTCACTGTGCAATCAATACCCTTATCCATTATATTTCATTATTGTCCCCTACTACGAAGGTACCTATGAACACATGTAGTCTAGTTCTCGCGTGCTTATACAGCCGTTAGTAGCCGGTCGTTAGTCTGGTTTATTAATCAGCACCGCGTTGTACCAATTGCAAGACAAGTGTAGCGCCTAGTTATCAACTTGTGTCAATGATGGCAATCAGTTAAATAAAAATTAAATAAATAAAACATTTCGAAAAAAATTCATAAAATGCATTGCGACGCAATGATATATACATATATAGATACACCACACACCAAACTCACCAAAGTTTCATAACAATCTGATAAATTGAACGCATACTTTACAAACAGACGAAGAGACAAACATACAAACATTGTTTATAGATGCACAAAAAAGATTCATCGATGCTGACTTACTTCGTCATTGTATTTTAATGATTTAAGCTTTTAATAGCAAAATTCCTGTTGAAAAGTTTCAACACAAAGTATCAATACCTATCAGGTAAAAAGCCATACAAGTACGTTGGTAAACTTAATTGCACTGTTCGACGTCAGTGGTGGTATCTGCGCGGATAACAATTATCTATATTTAAAATCGTTTTAAACTTGCACGTAGGCACCATGCAACAGCTGAACCCCCTGTTCGATCTCCCACCACCCACCTTTTTACAACGTCGGCTATTTCTCGTCGATTTAGCGTTGCTGGAAGGAACATAATACGTGAAGATTATGTTTTAAATTATTTGGCATGAAATTAATGTTTAAGAAATATGGCATGTAAACTTTTTATTTTAATAGAGTTATACAAAGTAAAAAAAAATAATAAACAGGAGTATTTCTTCTAAGTTAAAAGGTTTGATCTATTAATGGCAAATTAATATGCGGCAATTATTTGATTATAGCGGTTGAGTCAACTTTCAGGCGCTGTTTGTTACTTACTAGAATCTTCCAGCAAACAATTTTTGCTAACAAATGTTCACCGAACTGTAGATATAAAATTTCTTGTAATAAGTGAATTATTTTATCTGATCTATGAAATGCCTTAGCCTTTTATACCTATAAACCACCTGCCTTACTAGGGTCTAATTTGAATTTAAAAAAAATACAAGATTTTTATTTAAGATCTTATTTTTGTGTCTTTTCAGTTGTTGAAATACTGGTTCAGTTATTATAGCGATATAATTCAACGTAGGTCAACTAAGCTGGATAACTAGAGCTCTAGACGATCTACATTGGTCCGGGTCAACATCATCATAATATTCAATCTAGAGTTATCCACTTTTGAGTTAACATAAGTCTACTGTATAGCTGTCTACAATGCATTATAATGTAATTGAAATAATAATATCCCTTTTAATAATCAACGTATATTAAATGAGGGAGACAGGAGTCCAAACTATATCCCTGCGCTACGAGTCTCCTAGCTCCGCATCTTGGTATAGTATGTTGTTACAATGTTATATAATGTAGGTATAGGATAATATACCTATAACTTTATGTATTAAAATGTGTGTGCGTGTCAGTACAGATTACACTAACCGGATCGTGGTCGAATTTTCACTCAGTATATTTTTTTGGTTTGTGATTTTACAATCAATTAATATTGCTAAAGTGCGCTCCTACCACATCCATTAAATATAATTCGTAGTAACTCGTTCGTTCACATAAGTGGGTGTGTAGTTACATGCTAGTACAGTCAGCGTCAAAAGTAGCTTGGCACTTTAGTACCGTATCACGTTACACAATTCATAATTTTCATACAAACTGTCAAGAGAATGTCAATAGATTTTTATGATAGAGTACTAAAGTGCCAAACTTCTTTTGACGCTGACTGTACCATCACACGCTGTCTAATGTATTCGTGTCACTGAATAATCCAGGAGTAAAAGGTATTGATCAGTTACACGTAACAGTATCTGTGTAACGTTGAACTTACCTTTCTTAACTTGAACTTTATTTGCTCACTTAGAATATTCAGTTTGCTAATGTTTATCTACTTTAAAAAAAATGTATAGGTAGATTGAGTTCAGACTCTCTTAGGCCAAATACTGCATAACGATGTATTCTATATTATTTTAGCTGAACCTTTGTAAATAGCGCGCACAGTGATAGGTACTTTTAACACTGTTATAGCACAAAAAGTATTTAAATATTGAATGTGTCGGGTATGCTTTACGTCACAATAACGTGTTCATCGTCAGAGTTAATAGCTCCACGCCTGCATCACGTGCTGCATCACGTTAAATTTTTATACGTTACACGTAAGGGAGTACTTACAATGGAAGTTATGGAATAATAAAAAGTGCTTTTTCAAATCTCCCTTCATTGAAACATGAGAACTGGTGAAAAGTTTACATAACGGTTTCACCGCTGGCGACGATACATAATATAACTGAAAATCCGCTTTGGACCCGCGTTGCGATCTTAATACCCCTTAAGTTTATATAAAAAGTTATCAAGGAGTTAATCCTGCCAAGTTACATTTTAATCTGCCTGTCCACTGAACAACATTTCATTAAATATGATATAAAATAGTGTAGGTTACATTACATTCTAAATATTTTAATTGAAATGGGCAAAAAGTAGTAGAAGAAAAGAGCCAGTAATATGAAACATAGCTTATTTTAAAATGTAAGAAACAAGGGTATGAATGAACTTTTGTACATTAGAATATTTTAGTAATAATAGAGTAGAAGAGATATAATTAGATGAAGGTAATCCCAGAGATTATTTAAATAATATTAGACTTAACAAATAAAAAAAGCCATGTTTGGTCGCTATCTACGGCTAAAAAAATACATAATTTATTATATTTTCTGTTTATCTCATTCATATTTTAGTACAACAATGCCTAAATAACATTTTTATCACACCATTTTTTTATATCAGAACAACGATAAAATTATGTACACAAGCAGCCTCCATTCAGCTACAACCCACAAGCATTCACAATTTATTATTAATTCTCCACAGAGTATTTCACAAAGCTTGTAAAGCAGATAAAAGCAACATTTGTTTTTACGCTCAACGTACACGTTTACCCTATTTGTCTATTTGTACTTGTATGAACCACATTAAACTGTTTTATGAAAAGGGAATCCGACCTAACGTTCATTGTTAGTTATTTGCACATGAAAAAATCATAGCACAGAACTTTTTTGCCAAAGATTATTATGCCAACCGGCGCATAACAGTAAGTAGCAAATCATGGTGTTCAACAGTTAAGTATCAAGATAATAAAGTAAAATAATGATAGCATAATTTTTTCACAAAATATTAAAATTTATAGAAAAATTGTATCGTTCATAGAATAACTCGATGCATTTAAATATTTATGGAATTCAAACCGTTGCCCGAGGTTGTTTTTTGGATAAAAAATAATTCACAAGCTACCTGCGTGCCAAATTTCATCACGATTGTTTGTGCCTCGATGCGTCAAACAAATAAGGAAAACCACTTTCGTATTTAATAACACGTTTCTGGAAATGTAATCTCAATATTGGAAGATATTTGATACTCTCTTATTATTTTGCCATGATTATTTATTCATATTTAAATCTGTATCGAAAAAAAAACAAAGCAAATCTTGCTGAAACATTCATCAAAATATCAATCAAAGTTATCCAATTTGCATAGAGATGTATGCAAAATATCGCCAGACAAATGAGTTTACCACTTTATGTCAGTGTACGAATACTGCAACGTTTATTATATGCCGTTGAAAATTTATCAGCATTTCAACTCGTATGCCTTTACGACGTTTGCTATCATGTGGCATATTTTCCCGGTTCTTTTGCTGACAAAATGGTGCATAGCAAAAACATATTTGTTCTTTAAAAGCCTTTGCGTGTATGAAAAACGGAAGAAAAAGATTGGTGCTATGGTGAGGTTTTTGGGGTGAGACAGACCGAGAATATTATATTAGATGTGGTGACATAATGGAAGTACAATCAAGAACACAATACATGTCGAAAATCTCATGTCTTTGTGCTAGAAGAAAGTGGATAAAACCAACCTGTGGCTCTTGGGCTATAAAAATCTAACATAAAACTAACAGATGTACGCATAGATTTGCTACACCTATGCAGAATATTGTATAAAGCAGATGTCATAAACATTGCGAGTCTCGTATGAAAACTATAAAAGCTCAAATTGCTCGTAACATAGCCTCAGTCAATTTATCTAATTTGATAGATGAGGTAACATCATTGATATAGTTTACGCCACACCTTGGCGCACCTCATATTATTTTAGCCGAATATTACACCTAAAGTTTAAAATAAAAAACACATAAATTACACACAAGTGTTATTAGTTTATAAGAATACGTGATAGATATTACACTTTCCTTGGTTCAACGCAACAAGTTCCAATGAGAATAGCGCGTAATATCATAACCAAAGAAACAAATAGGATACTTTGTACCTCGTTGAAGCAGTCGGTCCCATCCCAAAAGACCCAGATAAAAACACAAGCTTGTTTAATAAAAATAAAACTTTATATGTTGATATTATTTCGAGTAGCGCAAATATGAGCTGACAAAAAACTCAAAAGAAATAAGAAAACTATTTATCAAAATATAATGTTTATTATATAGCGTCTGTAAAAAAGGGATAGAAAAACTTTCAAGCCGCGACGCTGGTAAGGACGGTTTATCAATAATCTAAAAGTTTTCCAAGGGCCGAGATTTTTTGTTACTTTTCAATACTGACCAACCTCCTCTCGACTGACTCGAGCCCATCTGCCCTTTTTTTATTAAAAAGATAAGTCTGTCGATGAAATCTGTTACATGTTAAATTCTGATGTGCTATTTATAATTCAATAATGTTTTAAAAAAGATAAAATAAACTCATTTACTTTGAAATGTGCCAAATTACTCCCTGTAAGAGCAAAGATAAGTGAAAAGAAAAAAAGGTAGAAGCAGAGGTTCCAAATTGCGAACAATATTTCACCTGGCTGTAGCATCTGGCCACAGCGGATGAAACACATTTAGACACTCGGGGAGATATTAAAAAGCCAGATTGCCTGTGTGATTCCACAAGCCACGACAACATTAAAATATGTGGCTCTAACTCTTTTAAGCCCAGTCACCAGTCGATGAGAGAATTTTTATAGTCCACATAAAAAGTTATTAATAGGCCCAACATTACAATTTTCCTCTTAAATTACTTGTTGAATTAAAAAGTCCTTTTTTTAGACGAGTGTTTTAAATAGCCTGCCTAGGAAATATGAAGATTGTTACTTTTCTGGGATAACTCAACGTCGACCTTCATGCTGTGAACGTGTGACAGACCATTACGACCTTAATTTCATAATAAGACATCTGTAAATTCACATAAACTCTAATTAGTATGAAAGTTTTGATCATTGTTTTGGCTTGTTTTTCTTTTAATGTTTATTTTTTTTAGTAAATGGTCCTGGGGATTATGAAGACTAATTGCTAGATATAATTTTAATTTATTAGGATGGCTCGTTAGTGTTTTATTTTCCACAAACGAATGGATACAGATTTTATTTGTGTTTTAGGAGCCTGTAATCAACTCAAGAACATTAGTTGAGGAAATACAATGTGGAGTCCTACATATATGGGTTATCTTTCTAAGCTGTATATTGTGATATTTTTTTCGGAAGAGGTATAAATATAGCAGACTTTTTGTAAAGCACATTTAAAAGAGATTATATAGCTGTAATTTTAAATTCCTATTTTATCCTAAAGTAGGATATAAACTCTAATAATACCTAGGAGGTTGCACATTAACATTATGTTTAAATAATAAATCAGCCTAGTAACCTTTTCCGCTCACATTTCGCATATTAATAATGTTTGTTAGTAATAAATTAGGGGCAACATTGAACTCCATATTCTGAGTATATGGGAGTATGGAAGATAAATCTGTGCCAGCCACTACATTATCTCTACTTTTATTAATTAAAAACATATCACTTATATATACTTATAATAATCGTTTTTATAAAAAAATAATTAATCTATATAAACTTATCTATACTATAATATTATAAAGCTGAAGAGTTTGTTTGATTGTATGAACGCGCTAATCTCAGGAATTACTGGTTCGATTTGAAAAAGTCTTTCAGTGTTGGATAGCCAATTTATCGAGGAAAGCTATAGGCTTTTTATCCCGGGAAAACACAAGATCCCTCGGGAACGCGGGTGAAACCGCGCGGAAAAGCTAGTAATTTCTACAAATGATCCTGAACCTCTGTCTGTTCAAAAAACTCATAAATAAAGCTCAAAACATGACCCCTATTCGCGCAAGCTTTTTCTGCACGAAGCACTCTCGAAATGGAATGTGTCATAATGGAGTTTAAACCAATTTATTAGCCGATACATTTCACACAATGGCCAATTGAATATTCGGTTGGAAGATTTGCATGCTTTGGTAAAACCCCCACTGATTTTACCCCGAAAGACGTTCACAAGTGTGCCAGAATGTGTAATGTCACCCGCCACGGACGCGATTCTACATTCAGCGTACATACCTACGTGATTTCACTCTGATTTTTCTGTGAAAATAGTAAAAATTGATATCTGTATAAAGGATTGTTGATTGCTTTTTAATACAATTTTAAATTATATATTTCTTTCTGAAAATTATTTAATGACAATGTTTTTTTCTTTTATTCTATTGTATGGACTAGTATTTGGCCACAATCACATCATAGTAAGTGATGATGTGGGCGAAAGTGGTAATCACATACATTCTAGAAGAAATGGATAAGTAAGACGAGAATTTAGATTTAGTTTATAACAATATAATTTATGACAAAATAAATAATAAAAAATTACAGTTAAAATATAAAAACTATCTCGGAAAATATCCTATTGGAGATCCTTAGGGGAGGCCTATGTCCAGCAGTGGACGTCTTGCAGCTGAGATGATGATGATGATCTCGGAAAGTTGTGATAAAATACTACTTACATAAGGTTTATGTTTTTTTCATATGATTTTACCTTCAGTCAAAACAGTCAATACTCATTATGTTTTAACTAAAATTCTAATAGAAATAAATACCCAAACCAACCTTTTTTCTTTGTCTGGGTTTGAATTGGAGTTGTTTTTGTTGAGATTCCAATTTATTTTCCTGTTACGTTCAAATCTAATTGGATTCCTTTATCAAATAATACGCCAGACATGAAAAAAATTCATGAATAGTCTTAACAAAAGACCACAGACGATGATTGATAAAAATCATCTTACGTAATTATTTGTAATATCCTGAGATATTTCAGTTAACTCACCTAGACTATCTTATGTTTATCGTTAGTTTGAAATTTATGAATCTGCAGAGATTCCGGGTAGAGCATCGCACACAAAAATACATACATATCGTGTATTAAAACGCACACACGCTAATCGAAAGCCGCGCGAAAATCAATTCAATTTGTCCATCAATAGCAGCTACTTAGTTCTGGATGTATGGGGACCGTACCTGTAACAGGTATAGGGGAAGGCAGGGCGGGCGGGAAAGCAGGAGAGGACCAGTGCAACCGCCGCCTCCGCCTATAGAGGATGCCGCGCGCGCTCCCGGGTTTCAACCACGCGACTCACGTACCTATGCACATATAAATATAAGTGGACAAGTGAACAGTTTAAAACAGTGTTCTTTTGCTAGTGTTATTTTTCCTGGATTTTTCACATACAAACTTTTTCCAGAATTTACGTTTGGCTTCGAATTAATTCTTCAAATATTTTTTTGGGTATGTATAAAAATATTTTTTATGTAGTAATTACTTTAAGCGTATTTTTTTATAAAAGTTTACCTCAAGCTTATAAAATGATAGAGCAGTAAATAGAAAAATAGTCGTCAAATTTCGCCTTTTGTGTTAGAAAAAGTACATAAAATCATAGACATTTGTATTCGTTTCATTCTGTATATTATCTTAAAAAAAAAAACTCGAAATACATATATATTTTTTATATTTGAAAGATTTCTAAATGTAGTGGATATTTTTACAAAATCCTAGCGAGTTAACAAAGGCTTACGTAGGTAGTCAACGCGAGCTTAACTTGTTGCATTCGAACCTACTGTTACAAAATTTATTTATTTTATAATTTATTAAAATTTTGCTATTCAATCACGCTGTAATAACTGAACGGATCTGGATGAGACTTGGCATATTGAGTAATTTTATCGCGGGAAATCAATAAAACCCTCAGTAATGTGAGTAAAATCGCGGCGCAGAACCCTAGTAGGCTAGTAACAGAGTCATTAATATTAAACATTATTATGTACACGCGATTGCCTAACAATACCCTCCAAAACATCAAATTGAATAAAAAGGTAATTCAAGGTAATTCCACAGTAACAATATCCAAAAATTAGGAATCACCAAACCGCATAAAATGACCGACGTAACAAATTATTCCCGGTGAATAGATTCGGACACAAACGAACCACAAATAGTTTTGAATATTAATTTTGTGTTTCACAAACCAAATTAACTTGTTATTTAAGTTGATGCGGATCGTAAGTTGGGACGCCGCAAAGGGTACCTATTTCTTCGGGGACGCTAATCTGTGTTTTGGCTCCACTCCAGGCTCGCTGGAGATTAGATATGGCAACTGTCCACTGAGCGCCCCTTGTTGTCATTAACTTTGTATGTATTGTCTTAGATCCATAGACGGTAGAATCAATAGACGCGTTTCTGATTTAAATCATTAAAACTTTATTATTATTTGATTTATGCAACTGTATCTTCATTAATTTTTAGTTTTTAAGGCGACTATAGCTCATTGATAGTGACATCAAATGCAGTGACTAGGTTGGATTTCTTTCTTTTCTCTTCTTTTACAATTTGCTTTTAACTTTCAGTGAAGGAAAATCAGGAAATCATAGAACTGTGGTAGTATATTTTGTTGTAATCATATTACTAACCACAAGTTGAAAATCTGTCGCTAGTCACCTACTGATGTGTTATATCAAGCTACTAGTTTCCTTCTAGGGCTTTGTGACCTCACTACCTTTGCCAACATCATCACACACCATAATAACCATAGTAATAGTGTTGTCAAACATAGTTATTAAAAAAAAACGTACTGTGATTATAGTTTTCAGACAGTCCTAGCTACTAATTTTAATTACAGAGGATGATAAAACTTAAAACTAAGTATCTACCTTGTAGTCTATTGTAATGTTTTATAATTTCCGGCGCAATTAGATGTCATAGATACCTGACTTATTGTTTTGTAGATTTCTTAAATTATCTAACAAATCAATACTAATAATGTATTTTTTACGCAACCTTCATTGTGGAAACGTGAAACTTTTTCATGCTTCTGCTTCCTCCACAAAGATATTCTATGTTACAATATATAAACACCTCTTCATGTCACGGCGTTTTAAATGTGATATAAAAAAATATGAAACATTAAATTTTCTCAGCTTTATTGGAATAGCTTTCATCACGTCCGGGTTATAAAATAACAACGCCATTCTTTTAATGATTTCAATCTTTAATAGAAAAACATGGATGGACATAAATATTTGCGTTTGATCTTCGTATTTGTATTCAGCTTGCGTAATCAAAGCTGCAGTATAGACTCAAACGCCTTTGTGTTCTGCAGAGCATAATGCAAACTTCTGATAGGTGTATCGGGCGAGCTTGCTGCTTTCTATCATTTCTATTTGATAAAATATAATGCTCTATAGTATTCCATATAAGAATAGCTATATTATAGCTATATTGTCAATATATATTACTTACTTTTATTTCACACGATGCCTTAATATGCATTTTGCCCGGCGTTGTTATTTTAATCAGTAACAAAATTAATATTTGCATCTAATACTTAAATTTTACTTATAAACTAGTCTAGAGAACCAAATCGGAATTTTTGAGTAAAAGAATGTTCAGAACAATCAAAGCCGAGATTATTTGCAAATTTAATTCTTTACAAATTTCAATTTTGTATTCAAACTCTTTAAATAGTTAAAAGTTAGGCGAAGTTCTTTAATGGAAGCTTTTTTTTAATTCACCGTGCTTTTCGTTCATATAGTTACTTGATGTAAAAGCTGTATGAAAGCTTTGAACATTGTTTTAACTCGATAATCGCGTATTGTTCTAGAATTTTATATTATATGATTAATGTATTTTATAAAGTTATGAACAACATTTTAAACTAACATTGGTTATTCATGAAGTACAAAACTATGCAATAATATAATTTGTCTACAGAAAATGAAACACAGTAGCTTGATGTAAAACAGAATAAGTATTTAAAAAAGTTTAAAATAAGAAAGCATACATTTTATAATTAACAGAATAGGAAATCATTTTTTTATTGTCCATACCTCTCACTCTGCCTCGCACACAAACAAAATGTTTTAAATTATGATGCCTTTTGCGCTTTGTTAAAATAACCGTATCTTGTTAAAGTGCTTAATCATAGTTTTGGTAGCATAACAATTACTACTTGGCTTGTACAATACCTAGAACCTGTTAATCTTTTAGGTTGTTTGTAATATGAACGATAGTGTAAACCTCCAGAGAGATCCAACGTACACGAATTATTCGGCCGTCGGTCGTTTCGATTTTTCCCGTCGGGAGTACTCGGGAATTATTTATAGACAGACGTAGCTTGTGGCTCAAGTGGCTCGCAGATTTAAAAGCTGGAAGACTCGTGCTTCATGGGAATCCTTCACTGTTGACTGTTTGAGAGGTTTGTTATATCTACGGAGGTTGTATCGCTGTTGGATAGATTTGAGCGGTGACCTGAAGTGGTTTCTAACTGCCTTTGTTTCATGATAATCTTTTATTTTTTAATATCTCGTGCACAATAGAAGTACCTGTAGGTATTTTGTACATTTGATTTTTGCATCATCGGAAAAATGGATCAAAATGAAAATTTGGATGTGTTATATCTTGCCATAGGTAAATTTTTTCCGTCGTTCTTTCAATGCTTCAATCACAATGATAATGAAATGCACCTCTCACCACATTTTTCTTTCATGCGCCAAGTGTGCTGCATTCTGTAGTTTCTTCTCCTATCATCTAAACTAGTGATTTTGTTTTATATTTTGAATTTTGCTTTTTACCACTGAATAACTTACAGTAATTATTAAACTTTTTTTTAATTATATAACTTATCACTCACCAATTTCCATTTTCTAAATAAAACCAAGTAAAAAATAACACTGATCAATCAGTTTATAACCAAAATTTCCTTACATCGCTCTCATCATCTTCCTGCCCTGTTCACAATCATTTGGGGTCTTTACATCACTCTGTAGCTTACATAAAAATATCTTCATTAGCTATTTAAACATTGCGTGGTTCATTTCTGAACAAGAGTGGAAACGTTATGAATTTTTTAAATGACAATACAACCCTGACAATATAATATAATTCCCTGGGAACCACGCATTGAAGAAGGGGCCGCATTTGAAGGGGAATGCTAAAAAATCTTATTTTCACGTTTTTATGAAGTCACATAATATTTCAGTGAAAACGCCCGCGTCGTCTGTTTGAATATTTTAATGGTATACCCATTATTAAGGTACAATGAGAATAAATTAAGAGATAATTAATATAGCCTATTGTGTTTTTCGTTACAGGTGATTTAATTGATGTGCGATTAGCTTGAAATAAACATGATATTAAAATAAATTAAATAATTTAGTCATAACCATGTTATTGCTTTATATTGTTTACAGATTTTAAGGGTATAAATTAAGTTTAAATAAATCATTCAACTTTCTTTATAAACGATTCACCAGAATTTCTAAAAATCCTTAATACTGGATTAATCAATGCCATCATATTAATCGAAGGGTATCTCGCACCAACCGGCATCCTATTTTTATGTTTCAACACATTATCTTACTCATTATGAAAAAAGTTAATTGTTACCTTTCAACAAACCATGACCTGTTTACAAGATAAACAAGCAAGGTGTGAAAATCGGTAATATATCGATTGACGTACTCGATCCACGTATATCTTCATCCAAATGATTTACGAGTTCGACGTCATTAAATTGATTTAATCATGGTAAATATTGATGAAATATTGCCAAAAGCAATGCAGCGTTCATTCTATTATTTATTTAAAACAGATGGAAATTAATTTTGTGATTCAACTAGGTAATTAATATAATATGTTTGTTTATAAAAATTATAAAGATTACCTACTGTTTCACCAACCATGTTTTAAATCATCACGTAATATGGTGAGTTTAGGTCAAACACAAGTATCTCTACAAATTTTATGTTTTTTTTATGGACATCCATAGTAAAAAAACATATTAAGTACACCTACGATATGCAGAAAAACATAAAACGCTTCCTACTTTTTTTTTAGAATTAATTCAAATAACAGATAAAAGTAAACAATGCCTTTATCATAATTATGTCAGTGAATTCTAAACTATTGTGGATTTCAATCGATGAACATCAACCGCTACGTGGTATACTTAAAGGTGATTAAACTTTTATTTTTAGTGTACTCACTGAGTATTGTTCTTGTATATATACCTTGCTAATGGTTTCCTCACGATGTGTTTTGCCGAAAGCTCATGCTAATATTGGAGTCAACGACACAACCTTTGCGGCGGCATCTATACTAAGCTTTCATCATCTTGCTCTCCTTCACAATTAAAGTTTGATTTCTGAATTGATTGTAAAGTTTTGCTTTCGTGACTTATAAGGCTTTAGGCTTATTTTGTCTGTGACTTTTCACTAGAGTGTGCTAGTACATTAATAAACTTTATTATCTACAAATCCATCAGCTCAATCACAGAAATTGCTTTGTACAAAAATATTATTCCTCTTCATAAGATATTATGTATTCTATATGGCTTTTGGAATATTGCATTGAAGCTGAAGAGAACAATTGCCACGATCCGCTGGCACAAATATAATATTGGATGTATTTTCTGGGCCATGAGAGTATGAACAAGGTTTCCGGGTCAAGAGTTTGGTTTACTTCGAGTATGCGTGCTCTGGACGGGCGGCTGTTGTTTTACTACTGACCAATCATAGAGTTGTTTTGTATAAAAAGTTGTCGTCTTTTAAATAAAAACTCATTTTTTCAATTGGCAGTATGAAATTTTTTTTTTAAAAAGCAACAAAACATAGTAAGTTTGGGATAATGTAGATAGATTTGCATTTACTCAGCTCTTATTCTTCAAGATATAGAGACGAGTTTTGTCAAAACATTTGTAGCATCTGTATAATTTTATTATCACCAGCATTATATTGCTTACTCAAATACACAATATGATAGTCTGTAGATCGGTCCCGAAATTTCCACTCGGCTTGTTCGGGTAAAATGTTACATGTTTGAGTTGAAGGGCTGTTCCGTGAGATAAATCGAGGACTTTGAACATTTTAGAATAAGATTTCCTAATTTATACACGTTTTTTTCATTATGAAAATGAAATATGTGGTTTTGGAAACGAATCAATAAATGCTATTATTTATAATATGGTTCAGATCTTTATAGAATATTTAGTTATCGATATTTTTATTATTTTTCAACGTGATTTAATTATTAACAAAGCTTATTTTTTTCCAATGAAACTTAAAATGATTTAAGGCCGATTTTTCAATCTCAATAAATATCTTATCCGTGGTTATCCGCATTAACTCTATACTAAACTAGTATAATTTTAAATGAACAGTCAGATATTACTTAGCTGACCATTGAAAAGTCGGGCCTAAATCAACTTATTCAAATAATTTTGATTTGCTCTACATTTTCAAGAGCCCCACAATTTTAATATTTTTATATACCTACCCCAAAAACAGGGTAGATAATTTAAGATGGTATTCTTGTTAATCCTAAGTTAGGTTCATCATGTTGAACAACTTTTATTATGTGAAAAAAAAACTTTTTATACCTAAAATGATTATTGTTCGATGAAAATGTTGGAAAAAAGTTTTTTTCTTTCAAGCTTTTAGAGTTCGTCCCACAATTAAAGCTAAAGTAATAAGTAAGTAAATACGTTATGTTTCCAAATTATGCCTTCTCCAAGTATCCACTCAAAATAAAAATAATTTCAATGAGTAAATGGCTTTTGACAAAAACATATAAGAAATTTCCACTACACAATGTCTGGTACACAATATGTTTCTGAATATCATATTCCACGAAACATAATAAAAGTAAGGGTGGGCTATTACCTTCGTTTCGGCGCACTTTTTCATCCAACCGGAAAATATCGCGCACCGAAAAATTCAATCATAAAAGTTGAATGTCCAAATCCACCGTACCGAGATAGGTCCTCGCGATTTCTACGTCATTTGTCCCGAAGAGAGGTCCCAAGAACCATCTCACTGATCTATTGTGCCGACCCAACTCAGAAGGTCGCTTTGTAAGTGAATATTATATTTGTATTATATTTTATTTTGCGACTGAAGCTGTAATAACATTTTTATTTATGCCAGTTTCATCTAGTTAGGATCCGGTTTTATTTACATAGTATTTAAGATGGGTTTCGTTTTAACTTTTTAATATACATAGAGATAAGCTTAATGCTAATTCTGCGTCGTTTATTCTAGTAAAAGTACTTTTTTACGTATAGTAGTAGTAGACAAAAAAACCCTTAGAAAGACCATAAAAATATATCGAGTGTTAAATAATCAGAGTACAAAAGAGAGACAAAATAAAAGCGAAGTTTTTCTTACTTAAGCAAAAACGAAACCATTTGGGAGAGGAAAAGACAAATTCTGTCGAAACAGAACAAATGTCTGTAACGTAGATAAAATAGTATGTTAGAAGTAAAGAGGAAGTTACCCGAGCGAGAAACGAGCCGTGAAGCCTGAGGTCACGTGCTTGCGATCCGTTTGTAGATACTCTATGACTGTTCCTGAACACTGAACCTAAACACTTACTATGCTATAAAACTTATTTTGTTCATTCACATATCTGAAATGTTTTGATAGGTGATTTACACAGGTAACTTATCATCTAGAGTAACTTTAATGATACTTTTAAAAATATGCTTAGCTAATGTTGATGTTATGTATGTAAAGAATAAATGATGAATAAGAATTGGAAACAAGATAGATGTATGCATAAAATGATGAAGCAGCTAACGGCAGTGCACTGCATGCATTTCGGGAGCTACTTATACTATAGGCATATTGCGTAAGCATTTAACGGTATTATAATGACAGGCGATAGTATGATGCAGCAAGAATACACCTACACCTTTTAAATAAGCTAGAAAACAATATGAATATGAAATACTACAATATAGTAGAGCTAAACGAATATTCATAGTTTTTAAAGAGCGAGTAAAATTTTGGTAACAAACAATATAATGTAGAATGATAAATATGATATTATTTTATGAAATTAAATATTTTTATTCTTTTCAGGAACCAATTGTCATTTTCATAATACAAAAATGAACAAATAGAGTACACCTAGAGTTCCACAAAATAATACTAATTTAGGAATATTTAATATCACAGAACAAAAAGCACATCTAGAAAATAATAAAAGGAGTAAGTAAGTATGACGGGTATCGAAAGACATTTTATTGACGACATGGCCAGGCGCAGACTCGAATGAATGAGCTTGTTAAATATGACTCCATATTACGTACGTAAATATATGTACGTGATGTATACCTAATTTATACTCGCGTATATTTTGGAGATCATAAACAAACAAAAGTAAGCCAAATTCCAGCCTACGATAATTTTCCCAAAAATATAGAATTCCAGGAATCGCGATTCAAGTTATTAATAACTATCCTCAAGTAAAAAGGTACGGAAGACTCGGTGTGCAAGTCCAACTCGCATTTGGCTGATTATTTGCGAGTTTTTTCTTATACTCCGAAGAAAGGCGATGAATGACAAATATACGCTAGTTCACTTCAGCCAAACCCTGAAGTCAACGGAGGTCAGTGATTCAGTTAATCTCCAAGACTAGACGCAATAAAATCTTTCTTTATCGGAATCTGTGGTATCTAATTGATTTGTCTTTATAATAGATTGGAATTCTTCTCACGTTCATTTAATTTTTAGCAATCATGTCTTGTATCTCGAAAAGATTTTCGATATATTTCATCGGTACTTTCTTAATCTGAATGTTGCTATGTATATAGGTAGTTGCAAAACGGTCCCGCTGTTAACACGCTGCAATTCCTACTGCTACACTAATTTCTTTCGATGTCACTAGATTCAGACGCTGCTACTAAGACCTACATACGTAGCGAAATATTAATAAATGACAATTATAATTAAGCACAATATATGTATTATGCGATATTTCTGACAGCATGTAAGAGTTACTAACAACATAATAATATGGACTTAGTAGTCTCAAATAATGGAATTTTATGTTTTTATATATTCTTTTTTAATTTAATATTCTTAATCCATCGATAAACTTACAGTCAATCAATATTAAAATAAACCAATACCTATTTAAGGTAGAGAGAATTTCCGATACCAATAATTTCATCCCGGTTAGAGACAAAACATGATATGAACATGACTAGTCATTGCTCATTTCGCTCGATTGGGTTCCGACGTGTCACGCGCAGCATCCGTCATCGGCTCCGTCACACGTCATGACGTCACAGCTTGACAACTGATAACCCGTTCAAGGGTTTAATGTTTCGAAAATCTATATTAAATTCTCAGAGCAGCTTTAGTCTTTTTTCTGACATGAAATGAATAAGTACCCTGGGTTTTTGATTCTTGTGAAGTATGATTTTTCATCATCTCAGCCGCAAGACATCCACTGCTGGACATAGGCCTCCCCTAAGTATGCTTTATTCGCAAAGAAAAATATTTGCATTCATGAAAATACTTATATCGTTACAATTTATTAGCTTAGCTAGGTAATCGTACTAGTTTAGATTTCAACGATACATGGAGCTCTATGTACATCCTACACTGTGAATATAATTCCACAATATATGTATAAATTAAGCAATGTGATTTGTTTTATGTTTTTATTTGCAGTTCCTTTTGTCATATTTAACTAGGATCCTAAAAAAACTAATTAAATGATCATTGATGTACCACAAGGAACACACGATATTTTTTACAAGTGTGCCAAAACATGAAAGACGAGGAAGAGATCGAAAAATGAAATAGTCATTTTTAACATTATCTTTTTACTATCAAATATTATATGAAAATTTTGGTTTGAGTAAAATAAAGGTTTCCTCTCAAAAACAGAAACTCGTTGCTTGGCGGTAAAGCACTGAATTGTCAGGCAGGTAATCAAAGTTGATTGCGATACTAAGCGCCGACCGAGCCACACAATTTATCAAACTTATTACCCCGACGGGATATAAAGCTGCGATTTTCGTTTCTATTGCGACAAAAAGACGGTTTATTTCACATAAGGTGAAACGAGTATGTATATCAAAAGAATTTTATGCTTCACTATGAAACTTTTGTACACTATTTAACAATAAATATTCTGGGATAAATAAATAAATATTCTGGGACATTATTCCTCACACACGGCCATCTGACCCCAAACTAAGCAGAGCTTGTACTATGGAAGCCAGATAACTGATGATACTACATATACTACTTTTCTTTTGTAAATACATACATATATAGATAATTACACCCAGATACAGGACATACAGACATGTTCATGCACACAAATGTTTGTCCTGAGTGGGAATCGAACCCATGACCTGCGGCGTGATAGGTAAGATACCCACCAACCACGCCAACCTTATGTCATGAATTCGTTAATAAAGTGTTTTCCAATGATTACTAATTCCTAATTCTTTACGATTTTAGTCATCTAAAACTTTTACCATTATGTAATTCGTCCATATTATTATGTCCATTATTCTAACTTAATATAATAAGGAGATAGTTACCACTTTTCACATGAACAGTATTTGGAAAGCATCTTATCCAATATTACAAAAGCAGATCAAAATTTACTGAATCTTCTATCCCAATATTAAAACCACTACCTGTTCCTTATCGGTATGCATTAGCGACTTGCGTCCCGTATCCATTTCATTTAATCATAGAATTTCCTAAGTACTTCAAACTCACTATGCAAACAGTAAACCCTGCATTACATTATCCCTCGAGGAGAATTCATTACATCGGTGGTAGCGAGATATTTGAAAATGCAGTGATAAATCTCGACCGAGATATACAAATATGTATTGGATATATGAAAATCCCGACTGGG
This sequence comes from Tetheella fluctuosa, assembly GCA_951216915.1. NCBI lineage: Eukaryota > Metazoa > Arthropoda > Insecta > Lepidoptera > Drepanidae > Tetheella > Tetheella fluctuosa. Next base: position 4,087,413 of record OX578224.1, read on the forward strand.
AGCTAATGCATAACTTGATAACTAAAAGCTTTGGCACGTCACTATAAAGATATACGTAGGCACATGTTTAATTTTCCAAGGCCGTATTTGTACTTCTACACAAACAGTTTTGCAATTGAGGTTATGAATGGAACTTTATCTGAGCTTCATTCATTACCTATCTCAAATGTCTTATTTTGACACGATCCCGTTATTTTTATGCTAACACAGTAAGCCCGTCGTTTGTTATTGTGAATCAGCCTTCTTTCATCTGAATTATTGAGATTTGGCAGCAAAACCATCTGCTTTAAAAACATTTTAATCTTCTAACCTTTTTGCCTTTATTTTTTTTTTTTATCCATTTATCTTGTTTTCTACATTTCTCTTCAGTAGTAGGTTTTAATAAATCTTTCTACCGCTTGTTCGTTTATAATATAATTATGGTGTTAGTCATTCAACATCACCTTTTAATATTTCGTTTCTCAATTTACATTTATTACGAATAAATTCAAATTTGAATATTACGGGTTAAAGTTTGAAATTGCCGATTTATACTGAAAAATTAAAATTCGTTTTTGTTTTAATTTAACATATTTATTTAATCAAAATAATTACCATTATTATCTATACATTGCTGCCATCTAATAGGAAGGTCATTTATGCCTTTGCGATAGAACTCTGGTGATCTAGATTCGACAAACTGTGTGAAAGCATTTTGTACTGCCTCCTGAGAAGAAAACTTTTTATCACGTAGAAAATTGTCATAATCACGAAAAAAATGGTAGTCCGTTGGAGCAAGGTCTGGCGAATACGGAGGGTGACGAATGGTTTCTAATTACAGTTCCTATAGAGTTAAACGGTTTCTCGTGCTGTATGAGGTCTCGCGTTATCATGGAGCAATAATGGTGAAGATCGATTCATGAGTCGGGGCTGTTTCACTGCTAGTTTTGCTATCATTGTTCGGAGTTTGGAACAGTAGACATCTGCCGTTATTGCTTGACCAGATTGGAGAATGCTATAGTGAATAACACCATGCTGAGACCACCAAACAGTTACCATTACCTTTTTATTGGTAAGCTTTGTTTTAGGACACTGTTGCGGCGTTTGACCTGGGGTCAGCCATTGCATTTTTCGCTTACGGTTATCGTAAAGAATTCACTTTTCATCACATGTCACAATTCGATCTAATATTGCTTAATTTCTGTATTGATTCAACAAAGCAACACAAATTTCAACACGCGTTTCTTTCTGCAGATCAGTCAAATCATGAGGCACCCATTTTTCATATATTTTTATTTTATTGATTTGGCGCAAATGAATCAATATTGTTGGTAAGGTAACGTTAAACCATGCCCCTAATTCCTGGGTAGTTTGGCTTGGATCGGCTACCACCAAATCTTTCAATTCATTGTTATTCACCTGTGTGAATAATTGGGCGGTCTTCCACGTGGTTCGTTCTTCAAATCAAAGTTTCCACCACGAAAGTGTTTAAACCCAAATCGCACGGTGCGTTCATTAGCAGTCCCCTCTCCAAACGCAACATTGATATTGCGAGCTGTTTCTGCCACGTTAGTTCCGCGTCGGAACTCGTATTCAAAAATCACTCGAATTTTCGAAGTATCCATCTTTCTTGTCTAAACTGAATAAAAAACAACTGAAAGTCGATAATCGAATGTTGCACATTTTTTAAAAGAAGAACTTCATAGATACCATGTGAAAGAAGTTTCACTCAAAATATCAAACCATGAAGGTTCTATGTCAATTCGAAGTACCTATTACAATATAACGGCAATTTCATACTTTAACCCCTATTATTTAATCTTTCTCTATAATTGTTACATTTTGTTCTCATCTACTTTCGAAATACTCATATTGACTTATTGCTGTTGGAACTTTTAAACAGAGTTAAAATTAGCTTGTTAGCTCTAATAGGACTTCTGAAATGAAAAACTTTGTAAAAAAAATAACTAAAATATCAAAAGCAAGAGAATCGGGATCTCGACATACTTCCTTCCATCGAGTGGTCACTATTTTGTTGTTTCAATAATAAATTGATTTATGCTCTCGAGTATATTCGTAATACGTCCATTTCAATAGGAAAGGAATGTATATGAGTTTGGGAATGGAAATAGACTAGCTTATGAAATTTCAATTTATGAAATACAATATGAAGTATACAACAGTTTCGCGTTGGAGAATAGAGAAATTAATTTTACAAAATATTTTGATCACGAATGTTTGACGACTTGAGGTGCCTAAATAATAATTGGCATCAATACTTTTTTAGGTACCTATACCCTTTATACTAGCAACATTAATAAATCAAATCCTATTTGAAACAGATAAAATGATAATTAGATTAAAATTGTGTTTCCTTTGTTTCAGAATTTTGTTGGTGATAGCAACATTATTTTTTTCTCAATTAGCTCCAGTGCAGTGTTTAATATTAAAAAAATTCTCAACTACTTCAAAGTCAAGCTCATCGACAAAAAAGGTTAGTACCTCCTAATCTTCTTTTGACAGGTATTATATATATAATTTAAAACCGTGGTAGATTCTTGTTTAACTGATATAGAAAAGATTTTTCAAAATATTCAATAAATACCCAACTCTATTGCGTATTAATTAAAGTTGAATTTAATTTATTTGTTATAAACGGTAACACGATGACATATTCATGTTGCTTTTATTTGTCTCAAAATACAAGACTATTTTAGACTGAACGTTTAAGCAGTCAAGCCGCTCGCATTTCTAAAATAACTTCCGTATTACGGAACAATAAAGACATTTAAATGAGTCAATTTAAGTAAAACATTCTGAGAAAGCAGATCAGAATATAACTAATAAGGCGTATTCACACACATTGGTCACGTCTCCGTTACGTCACTGGTACGTCAAAAAATAAAATCCTGTAGAAGAATTGTATATAAATTATTATAGAATTTAAGATAGGTATAGTATGGAAGTATGACCTATATACAATTTGCATTTCACTGCCTCATTGACTTGAAAATAAAATGGGTAAACTTTTGCACTAGACCAGAAAAAATATTCGTTCCAAATTATTAGCTATATGAATATAATTGTAATTAAAATATATTTACCCATATATATACTCGTATAATTTAAAGAACAAATATGTTTATGGTAAATGAAAAAAAAGGAAGGAAACTGACTTTCAAGTGCAGCTCCTGGACACATCGTTAGGTGTCAGGCGACAGATTACCAAAAACATACTGATCTTATTATGTATTTTAAACCTAAACGGTCATATTTATACTCGTAATTGATATATTTTAGACATACAACTCTATGTAAACATTCACATTACAATATCGATAAAGCATCGTATAACAAAACCTACTTCTAAACAATTTGATCTCCAACAAGCCCTTATACAACAAGAGTGCATTGTTAGCTACATAATCGCCAGGGAACAGCAAGATAAGAACGCCCAGATAGCTGGAACTGGCCTAGTTTACATCTCTCTCCACTCGTTCGTGCGACACCTACAGTTGAATTGTGACGCTTTCTTGGCTAAATGAATGTGTTTTGCTTTGAGCTTGTTAGTGTGGTAAGTAAAGTACAATCACGAGTCGCAATGAGAAGTTATGAGAACAATTTGAAAATAGAATATTGTAATTTGACATTTTGTATCAAGTGAATAGGCAGCACTTAGATAAGTGTGTTTCTTCTTTGGCTTATCATCAGCATTTTCAATTAAGCAGAACAAACTTAAATCACCTACTTACTATAAAACATTTGTTGTTGTTTACATTAAAATTGAATAAAATCACATCGTACTCCGTACCGTTCCAAAAATTAGAACTATCTAACTTAATAATTAATAGTCATGTGTACGATTGACTCATTTTTGTCTTGTATATTATTATTAATTAACCATTACCTAAAGTTCAGGACACATTGTGGTATTTTTGAATTACCACAGGTATCGTCGTCTGTTATTACAATATCATTCAAGCCACGAACGTGAATTTCGCTTTGTGCTCGTCCTGAGATAGCCATAACGCGTTGTAGCTGTTTAAAAGATTCACTTGACGTTTCATGTAAGCAATGAGGTCATCTTTTTCTCTCAATAAGCGTTAAAAAAACGAAAAAAAAGTCATATCTACATTTTTGATCTCGCATGGTTGACCTTTAGTATGATAATTTTGATTTTTATCGACATTTCAGTACCTACGTCCCATAGTAAAAGTTGTTCAGCTTAACACAATAATTATAACACACTGGTAATAATTCAAATTTTTGTACAAAATGCTAATTCACAAGGCAATATTTTACAGTTTTCCAATATTCGTGTCGATAACAATATGGGCAACATAATAACAAGCTTTCGTGAACGATTTCCACTGAATGAGTGCGAACGTATCATTTTAAGCGAGTGACTGGAATCATTACCCACTTATGGCTTTATACGAGGTTCCATTCTTTTTATTAGTAATCAATAGAATGGAATTACTTTACTTTGCACATTAATAAAATTGTAGGCACTATGACTCCCAGAAATCTCAAAAAAATATACATGAACTTCCGCCCTACGGTCTCACACGCGTACCTGAGCGATCTTATATTTTCTCGGGATAAAAAACATCCCATATATTAGTCCAGTATGCCAAAATTCATCCAAATCCATATTTGCGTGAAAGAGTAACAAATATCCATCCATCCGTCCTCACAAACTTTCGCATTTACACTACACATTAGTCGAATTAGTAGGATTTACACCGGCTGACTACTCTAAATATCAATAATACTACTTGATCCAGTGTAAATGAGTATGTGCATAAAATCAATTAATCATCGAAGATGGCATTTTTTTTATACCACTAAGGCGACAAACAAACATACGGCCCGCCTGATGGTAAGCGGTTACCGTAGCCTATTGACGCTTGCATCACACGCGCGTTGCCGACCCTGCAAAAATATCTTCACAACTTTCTTGAAAAACCCCCTGCTGTACTCTCTTGGGAAAACCACGATGATGATTACTTTAATTCCACGGTAGTGTAGTTCAATTTATTTCTACAAATGGTCGAGCACATAATTATTATTACGATATCATAATATAATCGATGAAACCCGCATGAAAATTATTATACTTGCCTACCGATTTCATTTTTATTTATCAGTTGTTTATTTTTCCTAATAATACTTACCGAAGACCTCTTACTTAGTGAACATCAATATAATTGTTTGAAACATTTGTCTTTTGATGCGATAGTTACAACACTAGTGGAAATATTTTAATTTCATCGCCTGCTACTCTTTCGTTCTTCTTAATAGCGGAAGCTATCAGTATTAAATTGGTTTACTGATCGCGAACATGTAGAATTCACTAAAACTTTAAGAGTTGCCTTTGTGTTGTTTATTTTCACAATGGAAAACGCACTTAGTGTTTGACATTTTGTTGAAGACCCACTTTGTAGTTATAAAGAATGTTTATGCATAAAAACGACTAATTGCACATTCCTGTGTTTAATATTTTTGCACTGAGAGCGGAAAATTTTGCACGTTTTTATGCAATTTTCTAGGATTTAACTAGAAATAATTATCTATATTTTTTAAGCTTTCAAGCTATCAACTTTTATAACAACGTAGAATATCAGGATTCATTTAAAAATAAAAGATATTTTACTAAGGTTTTAAAAGCTTCATAAACTGAGACAATAGGAGTATTATGAAGATATTAATTTTGAATGAAGCAAAAATATTAAAGCATTGAATATTGTTTGGATACATAAATAGGAAAAATTTACAACCAACTGTTTCATTGTAATTTTTTCCTGCTATCATAATAAGAATATGCAGATAACTGATATACTACATATACTTACCACTTTTCTTTTATAATATATACTTATATAGATAACTACACCCAGACTCAGGACAAACAGACATGTTCATGCACACAGATATCTCGAACCCACAACCTGTGGCGTGATAGATAGGGTATCTTACCAACCACGCCAACCGGCACGACAAACTAAATAAAACTCTATTAGTTGTATGGAAATATTTCACTCATTTTGATTAAAATTAAATTAATGAACAAAGGTCAATATTTTTAGTTCTGTTGGCGACTGGACTAGGCACTTTATTCATTAGAGATTTTCAATGAAGATCCGTGGGTGGATATGCATGCGTGGCGTATAGGCAGACAGAACTATAATATGCGATGAATCGAGCTCATAAATTCGTATTTATGGCTTGAAAAGAAAGACATAGTGCGTTTACCTTTTAAAAGTTTTAAGTATGTCATTAATTTGATTTATTTACAAGTATTTACAATCATAAAATACAAACTATAATATTATGTCATTAATGAAGTTTTACATGTCTTAATTCGATTACCCTCGCATGAATGTAGACAGACTTAGTGCTTGCTTACATGATATAGTCCTGTGTGCTTCTTACACAGTATTATTTGAACTCCCCGTTCTACCAAAAAAGGGTTCTAAATTGGGTCAATTTGAAGTGAAAATTACACAAACAATAATAGATGAGAGGAGAGCATAGCGATATGTCGCTCAAAGAGCAGCTCGACTGGGGAAGTACCTCTACCTTACAGAATACCGCAGCCAAATAGCTTATAGTTGTGTTTCTGTCCGTGAGTAACGTCACCAGAGCTCATCAGGTTGGGGGGGAGGGTCGGCAACGCGCGAGTGATACCCCTGGTGTTGCAAGCGTTCATAGACTACGGTAACCGCTTACCATCAGGTGGGCCGTATGCTTGTTTGCCGACATTGTGGTATAAAAAAAATAAACAATATTTCGCATGTGGCCGAAGATAGTCAACACTAGGCCTTGAAGGAACTGGGTCTCAAATGCTGTTGCCGTATCATATCAGTAGGTGCATTGCAACAGATTTTCAAATTGTATTGGTAGATAGTCGGCCAGGTAGTTACTACTAAGAACCCTAATACTATCGTGCTAGGGATTCCTCATAATATTTTCGTTCACCGAAAGCTCAGCTTATTCTATATTCGAAATCGTCTCACGGGCATATATTTTTCTTTTAATACCTGCCTAATATACTGCCTTTGCATAGATAGATAAGTTTAATTACAGGCATTATAGGTACATTAGTATGCAACAATAGCCCACTTTTATTGCACGAAATTCTTAAACTATCAAATCTTCTTGAATTACAATAGCATTTGCTTCTCAACCGTTTCTATCTAATACGACATACGAATTTTACATGAAAGCAATGTTGTTAATTAAATAGGTTCGTAGTAAAGGAAATGCGAGCTTTGCGAGTAAATTAAGATGGAAGGAACTAGTTTCCTCAAAGAGATTCTAAGTTAAGTTTGCTGAGTACTCGAAAGTTTCCTGCTACACTCCTATGTGATATATATGACTGGATTGATATGGAAGCTTTTTATAAGCTTTAACATGTTAATATAGTATGGTAATAAAATTTCACAGTAAAAACTAGATATAAAAGAAGTACTGACGTCAAGAAAGGCTTTGATATGACGTCCTTTCTAAGATGCTATAATTAAACAGGCTTTTTTCTAGAAAATATTGTTCACAGGAGGTGAAGCATAGCGCAGTGTCGTTTAAAAATAAAAAAATCGTGCTCGTGCTCATCTCTGCGAACGGACGCAATGGAGCGCGATACTCGATGGAGTTCAATTCATACCCGGGCGTACTTGAATATACTCATAAACCTGACTTTACATGGTTATCTGCGCTAGATACTGAAGAACTGGCATAATGAGGCTCTTTTAAAGCCGGATAATACTGGATTTTAGCTATTGTTTTATATATACTTGGCGTTTTATATTATAAATTTTCTCAACTCGGTGCAACCACAGAACAATAGTGCAACAAAGGATAGCGAAGGAATATAAATTTAATCGTGAGAATTGATCATTGTTTTTAGATAGCGAAGGTTGCTTTTGAAATAAACTCAGCAATTACTCTTTTTGCAAAACTAACTTTGATTTATTACTTACAATTATTTATTGCGTGTTATATATTTTGCGTGTAATAGATAATGATAATGAAATGAAATGAAAATATTTTTTATTCAAATAGGTCTTCACAAGCACTTATGAATAGTCTGACTCTAACGCTCGGTTCGGAAGGTTGCTTTTACTGAGAAGAGCCGGCAAGAAACTCAGCAATTACTCTTTTCAAAACCAACTCAGATTTATTACATTAAATTATTTATCTAGTCTCACTGACAATATATGTGTGTTATAACAAAAAAGAAAAGAAACAAAATGATGAGTGACATAGTTAATAAATAGATAGCAAATTTAAGCAGACCAGCCCCCACAAGCAGCACCTGTTCACAAGTATGACGCATGTGGCAGCCATCGCCCTCCTCGCACATATTGTAGGGAAGTGAGCGACCCGCCACACGACGCCGCCGCAAGCATCGTAGATGTTTCACAAACTTTAGTTATAATATTATTAGTATGTATACCAAATAAATAAATAATAAATAAATATCCTGGATATATTCGATAGTAGGATTTAAGACAAAACCTCTCACGTGTACTCCGCAACAACGGGACTTATGAATGGATACATTGGGTAGTTTCCACGTTATTGACATATGAAACCAAATTCAAGGGTCGTATATGATGTGTTAGAAATGTACTTAACTGATTTTTTTATTATGACTTGCCCTTCGCGAATTGCAGTAACCACATGTTTTACTAATTCGTCGATATACCTTTATGCTTTATGGTGATAATAATTTTTGTATAAAATCCAAAAACTAGTTTTGAAAGTTCTTTAGTTGCCAGTAAGTACCTTAATTACGTAATAATGTAAGCCGTACATCAATTCACATGTCACCCATTCGCCAGTCAACGTTACTTTCGTACAACTTCCCAGCTGGCTACCACAAAAAAGTTGTAAAACGTTCCGAAACTCGAAAAAAGGTCTGTGCTAGGGCGACTGATTACAGAGAAATGCTCTTTGCGGTTTTCCAACCCGCTTTCATATTTTTACGAGAATTTTCCCGTACCTAATTGTTGTTTTGTTCTTAATTTTCATAATTACATCGATTAATAACTTTAATTTAATTTTATTTTATTAATTATCAAAATTAACTGGAATTTTTAACTTACTGAAACTTATTTCCTCATGTCATATCCAGAACTGGAAATTCACAATAGAACTAGTTATATACGTAATGTTATTAGATATAAGGAAAGTTCCAAACCTCCTTCCAAACTATGAACTATAGCGTATGTTAAGCCACTATTAACTAGGAAGAAACTCTATGCTATAGTTACTTACGACTTACGAGTAGTTATATATTCACTCAACCGACTTTCTCGAAACATAGAATTTTCACATGCACACAGTTTTTAACATTACCTTGACGTTGAAAAATAGATCTATTGGGAAAGTGTGTACCTACTTTGTATATTAAAGCGAATTTTAATATAAATACAAGGTTTTAATACAATGTGGTTTCCCCAGTAATCCAAAAGAAACTGGGTTAAATTTGATCTGTGTGAAACAAACAACCAAATTCATTCAGCCATTATTATCATATGAGTAAATTGAACATAAACAAAATAGCATTAATATTAGTAAGATGAAAGCTTTACGCCATTAATAATCAGAAAATCCAATAAAGGAAAAAAAAAACGACTTTATGGACTTTGTAGTAACTAAACAAACAGTCCATATATGTTATATGTTTATACATTTGGCTACAATCATACATATGGACGGCTATTGGGATATGAATATGGATGAATATTATCCACGCCACAGATGGGTAGAAGTCGCTGGGTAGGTAAATGTTGTTTTTTTTTATAAGTGTGCATATTTGGCCAACGTAGAGCCATCTGGAAATATTTTCTCTTATTTGATTTACTTTTGTTATATGCAAAAAACACTGTTTTGCATAATTATTAAAAAACAAAAGGAAGTTCCCATAATTCACTACAAATGCTAAGATATGTAGATACATACAGAAACTTAATTTAAATACTTACTTGTAGATGATAACTTCAAGATTCTGCTTTGATTTTTTCATGTTAACATTATATAAACAGATTTTTTGTAAGTAGTACCTGTAACAAAAATATAAATTAATTTTTTTTCCTATGATTTCTATGGTCATAGAAGTAGCGTGATTTAAAATTGTTTTATTTTAAACGTTAAATTAGTCGCAATACCAGCAAAAATTCCAACTCTCGTACCCTTGAATATTTTACATACCAGCGCTATTTGTAAGTCAAAAAATTTCATACTGACATACCAGTCCAAATATGCAAAGGTATAAAAAATTTCATTCGAATTTCAATGTCCAAATGTAGGTCAAAGTATAAGGTTAAGGCAACTTGGCTCTCTAACGTCATTTATAATCAAATTTTGTAACAATAGACACATGCCTTTTCTTCTCTTAATATATTCTTATTATTTCTATCTTCTTATTCTTTTTATGTTTACTAGCTGTTCCCCGTAGTTTCACCCGCGTTCTTGGCATAATTTTCAGATGTTTTAATTGTTATTTTGCTATTCGGGGCAGATACAAATCCAACAAATTAAAGATCATAAAAATCGGTCCAGCCGTTCTTGAGTTATAAACGATTCTTGGGTTTAATTTGTTATAAACTTTATTTTTCATTTGAGATTTTTGCAGTCCCTTTTATCGTTACGCCTGCTTTTCAGTGAGAGAGAGCATCTTCATTTTCTAAATGACTTTCAGTGAAAAAAGATACACCACCAAAGAATATTACCTTCAATGTTCTCATTTCAAGATTAAATTCAAAAATCCATCTAACGTTAATGCGGGAGGCAGTCGTTGTAGCGGAAGTACAACTATAAACTACGAGTTCAACGGAAGTAGTGTGAGATAACAGTGGCGACCTCTGTAGCTTTACCGCGGGACTGTTTACCCTTTGTGTTTCCACCTGTTTGTGTAAACATCTTTATCTATAAACAAGTAAAGCCATCGTTTGATCAAATGTTTGATAAAATTATAGTTACTTTTCTAAAAGAAATATACCTAACACGTATTACACCAATATGTACAGCTTGCTGAATAAACTGGGTAATTTTCAAAGAAAGCCACGGGATTTAGATGATTCCCAACTTTTCATCAAAGAATAATGCAACAACATTGTAAAATGTTCATACTATTGATATTTCCCAAGTTATACTCTGATAACGACTACCTACGGCTAAGTAGTAAACAGCATATTGTGATACAGCCTAGTGACCTATTTGAGTGGACAGCCAAACTGCACGAACGAGGAGCCAAACCACACCAACAGTGCAGGGGCTAATCTTGAGAGTTCATGACCTAAACATCGGAAGCAAATGTTCGAGATAAGAGTATTATTTTTTAAAGCACGCGACGGGTACGATGCGATTCGGATATACCCTTGTTTTTGTTACTTTTTAGTCTGGTACTTTTAGTAGGTAAGTATAAAAGCATTTATTTGACTCTAGCGATAATAGCAAAACATGGGTTACTTTGAAACTAGTGACCAATTATTTCGTGAAAATACTTATCTACTTTTATTTAAAAAATAATTGGTAGCCCCAAATGTATGACCATAATAATATAGACATAGAAACAGCAAACCAAGCACCAAATAAGTTCGAAAATAAAATAAAAACTTATAATAAGTTTACTACTACTAATATTTTCCAAACGGTGGCAGTTTGAAAAATATTCGAGTAAGATTAGAAACTAAAGTTCATAACAACAAAATGGTAAACAATTCCATCAGACTGAGATATACTTATTATAATTAATGAAATGAAATGATTAATTTAATGTCTAATAAATAATTACAAAAAAAGCAAAGAAGTTATGAATTAGGGGAAAAAAGGTATAAATATAATACCTACAAATCTATATAAATAAAAATGAATGGCAAAATGTGTTGCTAAGCGCAAAACTCGAGAACGGGTGGACCAATTCCGATAAGCTTTTTTTAATATTCGTTGAAGTCCGAAGAAGGTTCTTATGAAGAGAAAAATTGGAATAGATGCCTGGAAAAATTGAAAATTCGGGAAAAACAGAATGTATGGGATTTTTGTAAGAACTCAAGATACCGATATTTTTGCGTTAGATAGTCAGTTTATTGAGGAAGGTTATAGGCTACTTTTTTTACTTGGGAACGCAAGTGAAACTGCGGGGGGACAGCTAGTATTCAATAAACAAAAATAATAAAATTTTAATATAGGTACTCATCAATATCAACATATTAAATCGCGAAAAAATATGTAGTAACTCTAATAAAATATTTACATTTGTAACTGGGTAGGTAATATATATAAAAAATATGCCAACCATTACTGACACCTTTACGATTGTACTTACGAAGAAAGTAGCGTCATTTAAAAACGTTGAGTGCTTAACGTTGTACCATCGTAAAATAAACAGCAACGCATCAAAAACCTTATCACATCTTATTACCTTTCATATATGATATTTGACACCATTAGCAAACGTACGTAGGTATCTCAAACAAATATTTAGGTACTCACTTACCTTTATTTTGTGTAGGTAATTTCAATCGAAAAATATTGTAATAATAGTTTAAGCCGATGATAGCTCAGTGGTAGTGTCGTCTGACGCCGCGACGAAGTTCGTGATCTCGAATCCTACAATGAACCTGAGCTTTAGGTGAAGGAAAACATTATTAGGAAACTATAACACGGTGGTAGGTTACTCGCCTGGCTGGCTACCACCCTCAAGTTGAAAATCTGTTGCCAATTACCTATTAGTGTGTTCCGGCAGCTACACTTCCTACCACCTTCGGCCATATCATCACTTACCATAGTGAGATTGTGGTCAAACACAAGCATATACCTCAAAGTAAAAAAAGGACATTTTCTTTATATTTTACGAAGAAATAAACAATATAATTTATTATTGGCACCGTTCAGTATTAAAAGTTCCTTTCCTGTAACAATCTTATAAACTTTGTATACACATACTTGTGTAGGTACTTAGAAATTTTACAAGCTTGATTTCCACCTGTATTCTCAAACGGTAAGTTATCAAATAATGTTATTAACGAAATCGTCAAAGATTTCTATACCTTATGATATAAAATTATAGCATGGTACGAAAACGATTCCAGAGTTCAGGCTAACAGCATTTCCGATATTACCTATATCATAAAAGATTTAACTATATGATAAAGCCTGTTGGAAACCTTGCCTATCGACAGCAGCGAAAGCGTTGAGGATATTTTCTATATATTATAGTTCGTATTTTATACAATTACTAGCTGTCCCCCGCGGTTTCACCCGCGTAGCGGTTTGAAATATACTTAACGATCGATTCTCAGAGATACTAAATATGCTCAAAAATTTTCATAAAATCGGTCAAGCCGTTTCGGAGGAGTTTGCAGACAAACACTGTGACACGAGAATTTTATATATTAGATTGTATATGAATTAATATAATAAAGATTTATGTTTTTATTTTTGCCTGGGTAAGATCGTATAATTTTACATTCACCATTGAACATCAATGCCTACTTGCTGGCTTTGTTTTAATTCACAAAAATACTAGTTACATATATAGGGTTATTTTTAATTAAATGCTAAGGGAAATTTAGTTTTTTTGGAACGAAGTTCCTTAACGGAGCTTGCGGTAGGGCTTAACTGGCAAAAAAAGGAACCGTAACGAAAAAACGTTATACAATATACATGTGTGTGTGAATTACAATTCACGCGACTGTGTCTTTTATAATAAAAGACAGACGTGACGTCACCAATTATGCATCCTCCATGTGACTTTCCCGGAGGTTCAAGAATAAAAAGAAAAGAAAAACCAAAAAAAACTATACTAATATAATAAAGCAGAAAAGTATTTTGTTTGTTTAAAAACGCTAATCTATGGAACTGCCCGTCGGATTTGAAAAATTCTTTTTACATTTGAGGAAAGTTATAGGTCATTTTTCATCCCAGGAACGCGGATGAAACCGCAGGGAATAGCTATTTGTACATAAAATTGCTTACAAATGCTATTGAATTTTTCAATTCGTACCAGTAGTTCCTGAGATTAGCGCGTTCAACCAAACAAATTCGCATTTCTGGCTAGGGTCCCCCGACCCCACATTACTTACTTTTTCGCGATTTAAGGTTTAAAGTAAAAATTGTTCATAATGAAGAGTACTTCTACCTTTTAAAGCTCTGCAGTCAATGAACAATTACAATTAATAACTAGAGAAAAAAGAAACCAATTTTAAATTTGTATGATCTAAATAAGCTCTAAATAGTAAGTTAAAAAATCATTTTGAGCCTAAGTATAAATAAGAAATAAATATTTACTTTCATAGATTGATTAAATTTATCTTAACGTTTTAATTAAAACTTGCCGAAGATATCATGAAAAGTAGAACGCTGTAAAATGCGAAAACGATTTTTCAGTGCTTCAATGGTTCAAGATAAGCAATCTAAGTGCTCTTATTGTCGATATAAACAGCATTGGATTCGAAGATTCTCTTTAAATTAAAAGGTATTTTCTGTTGAAACATTTTATTTACTCACTTTAAAGAAAAATCTTAGTTCTATAAGAAAATCAAGAGAATTTCCCTTTTAAAAAGAATTAGTAGGCAAAGTTTAAAAGTTTTTTAGTCGTAGCTTTACGACGAGCCATTATTCAAAAGTCTGGAAAGTCTAACCTAGTATAAGGCTGTAATTTTTCATCATAATTTTCCTAATGTCAACTTACATTAGTAATGAGCGCGACAATATTTTTCTCTAAAAACGTCTCAGGCCTTTTTAGAATACATTAAACAGAATTCTGAAACAAACGCCATTATTTAACAAACATAGCTGAACTCCACTTCTATATAACTTAAGCAACAGGATGATAGAATTTTGGAAACATAGAGATTTGTATTTTGCTCTCGCATCCTTCAGCCAGAGATATGAATCAAAAATTTCAGTCAAAAATATTGCCATAAATAAACAATGCTTTAAATCATTTTAATTACAGTCATTTAACCCGTTTCATATTTTCCTAGTGGCAGCAGAGACAATAGTTATGCTGGCAGCAAGGCGCGTACCTCATAAAATATGCTCGAAAGGGTGGTGGCCTGATTCTTGACTACGAACTGGAACGCTTGGATTTACGCTTTATTTATATAAAACTACTCTGTTATTTGCAAGTTACTTGGTACAGAAAATTTAATCATTACAAAATAGAATATATATGAAAGATTTTTTGTTTATATTTTAAAACATAATATAACGTTCGTAACAATCGAATTGTTGCCAAATAATATGGCAGTAGTAATAAATATAAACATGATAAGTAAAAATAGTTAACAAATCTTTTGAAGCTATGTCGGATGTTTATGTTTGACGACGTGACCCATGACTTTGATGCAACTGAAAAATACTTGTCTAACTCCTTGAGATATGTATCCTGAAGGTATATAAATGTTTGATGTTCTTATATATTGTTCTTATTTCTTGTTTCTTATATTTTTGCGAAGAGAGTATAGAAAAATATATTATGATGTGTCAATTTCATAATTTAACGATGCTCACAATTTCATAGGGTTTATTTTTTTCGAATAAAATAATAATTATTGAAAACCAATCCAGATAGATATTTTTGGTTTAAGCTATCCAGATATTTTGATAAAAAATTTGGGCACTAAGTTGCTAACGAAATTTAACATTACCAAATGACTTTTTAAAATAAATTGCGCTATTGAAAAAATCGTTTAGGATGGAAAAGTAACTTTACTGATCACGTCGCAAACAAACAATTAGCAAAATATTAAATTCTCACAGAAAACAAATAGCCTTTGCGATGCACGTTTTGATTGATGCCGTGTCACCAGTTATGTTAGGCAGAGACCATGTTTTAATATTTCAGGAGAATATGTGACGCCCTCTCTGTCTTTGACGCCATTGTTGTATTTTAATCTTTGATAGACGTAAATATTAGTAATTTTGATTTGAAAAACTTTAATTAACACAATGTTGGCATCTTTTATCTTCAGGAATATTTTCACAACGCACGTCTACAATCTCTTTGTTTAGCTACGCCTTTTATTTCACCTTATTTCTATTTTTGTTTAGACTTAATACAGTATTGTATTGTCTGGTTATTTCCAGTCAAAATAAGACTGATATTTTTGCTACTAATGTTATAAAAAATATACTGGCCGTGCTAACAGCCTACGGTCCATGCTGGAGTAAAGAAGACTTCAACTTGTTTCTGAAGTCAAGCCCTCAGTGGACCATCATCGCCATCTCAAAGAGTATCGGGAGGGGAGCAAAGCCAGACTGGTTTCAAAAAAGCAGGATGTGCTTAATAGGTCCAAGCGATACTTCATATCACAGCAGCACAGCTCCAGCGGCTGCAGTTTTATAATGCACAGGTTAGGCCGCATATGGAGTTTTGCTTACAACTTTGAGCAGACGCACCCGCTTATCAGCTTATCCACTTGCATCGGTGCAAAGGCAGTCCACTCGTATTGTTGACGATCCGGAACTCGTAGGTGGTTTAGAACTTCTCTGCCTTCGGAGAGATATAGGCTCCCTCTGTTTGTTCTACGGTCATTATAATGTGGAATGTTCTCAAAAACTTTCTGATCTGGTGCCATCATCACCTTTCTACCATTGCACCACTCGCTGGCGATGTGAATCTCATTCTCATATATCGGTGATCACTTACTATCAGATGGACCATCTGACTGCTTGTCAACCTGGTTACTTTGCTAGTTTAACTTAACAGAGTCAAGTATACTCAACTCACAGCTACTATAACAATCTACTACTTTTCTATAAAATTGATACATATGACCTTAGTAAATATTTGCGAATACTATAGCTGACAAATGTTGATATTTCTCGCCATAACTCATCAGTAGCTTCCACTATATGATATTAGATTTGGCCAAATGTTTATTTGCACAACATTTTTTGGACAAATACCACAGTTTTCCGGTAGCAATGGTGCAGTGCGAAGGCGGCTTCCATTTGGCCGCTCTTCAAGATATTTTACGGTTGATGTCAGGTTCGTAAATAAGGTAGCTCTTATGTCATAAGTAGTAGTGACTAGAATGGCTATGATTGTTTTGATGGCTAGTAAAACTGTTCATTGATATGAGATTTGACGAGATGTTTAATCATTTCGCATTCCACAGATTTCATGTTGGGAAATACTTCTCTTGTGATGTCAGATTGCGGTTAGATTCACCATTTTTTATATTAATTTGATTTTTCTACCTTCAGTTTTTATAATAAGAAAAAGTTATTTCTTTTTCTAAAAATAAAATAACAAAGGCGAAACAAAAAAACTGGTAACCAAATATCTGAAATCGATTCATGAAAAATTATATTTGGTAAAGTAGGCAGGAATAAGCCCTTTCTATTGTAATACAAAGAACGCCAAAGGTCACGTAATACGAATTCCAAAAAGAATCCCCGTAAGCCAATATTGGATATGATTTCATATCTACGAGGAAAAATAAGTTTACCATCGATCATAATTACAGGAAATAGGCAGTGACGGAAAGTTTTAATCGTCTGCAGGATCAATGTGGTTTGACTTATTATATATCAATCATAATCAACGCCTAATCAAGGCGTGATTTCCGACTGGATTAACTTAAATTACTATGATATTGAATTTAGTATGGTAATCAATTAATTAAGGCAAGGTGCAAGCTTATATCGTAAAGGTAATTTGCAACATAAGGGCTAGTATCATAGAATATACATGTACAAAAGTATGTCGAGCATTGTAGATTATTGTTGGAAAAAAGATATATAATGCTTTTTTTGTTCATTTATCAAGGAAGTGATCATAGAAATATTACCTATAGAAAGTAAGTTGTCAAATAATGCTTGCTCGGAATCTAAGCCAAAAATGAGCAATGTGTGCGTAACTGTGCCATACACACAGGTGCAATTACAGCGTGGATGTATACGCAGAATCAGAATCTGACCCAAATGATCGGCGCGTATGACGCGCGCGTACTCGGTTTCTATAGGTAATAATTCTATGGAAGTGATTTATTTATTACATTTATTTCTATTTAAGAGATTAATTATGCTAAATACATTAGTCTCTATTTTTTTCCATGTTTGATTACAGAACGAAAAGTTATTCTATGATATATCATGTACCTATTCACAGAAATTAAGTACATTTCATCTACACGAAACCGTACGGAAAGCTACGTTTAGATTTGACGCCATACGACTTGACCTTTCGGTGCGTAGAAAAAATAATATTTATCCCGTCTGGTCGTTACCATGATTCATTGCGAATTCGCGTTACGCCCAGCTTTCGTCGAAACAAAATGTGCACTCGATAAATCAAACATCATAACAATTGCCCAGAGTGAATTGCGAACGAAAAAACTTTGCCCCGACCTTGTACCGACATAATATACCCGGGAGGTATATAGTAAAACCCACCAAAGTTTCAGTGTAATTAAAAATATAACCACCACATTATCCTAAGCAATCCATGTCGTTTCTGAATAAGAAGGGATTTCTGTTAACAAAAGAAATTTTGATCATGTCACGGGCCATGTGGTGTGAGGCTGAAGCAATATTGTATCTATTCATCACGTGTCAATAGGTAGGTCGGAATAGAGGTACGTTAGTTAGTTACATAGATTCACTAGAATCGAGCACGCTCATTGGTCGTCTCAAACTCAATTGGTGGATTTTGCTTTTATGTGCCCGGGAGCACACGGAAATCGTGCGGCCGATACCTTTAAGAATTTAATAGGTATTGTTTTAATTTTCAGCCGTACTTCAAATAATAATAGGCTTTCGACACGCCTTGTAAACTGCTTACGCACAATACGTAGACTTTCAATTAACCAGACGCAAATTGTTTGAGCGCAAACAAAGTATTATTATCGTTATTGACTTGCCTTTAACTTTTCCAGTAAGTTAAAGAGGTTTCATGAAGTTTTGATTCATGATGATTAAATTAATATTTGTTGAAGATTTAAGAATTTATACATACTAAATATGTTATTTCTATTCACAGAACAAAGGAAAAATATTATAGAAAATGCATGTAATATGAAGAGAAAAATCACTGAATTTAAATTTTATTTCAATAATGTGAGAAATTTTTTAAGGTCGATAAAATTCAAAAATAAATTGATGTCACTATATTCCCAACATCATCACGTCGATCAATCAAATAGAATTGGCCAAGAAATATTGCACCACAAAAATAGCTGAAAAAAACCAAAGCGCGACCTGAATGTATGAACAACGCCTAAAGTCGTTAATACAAACAATTACGAATTCACTGAGCCGCAATGTCGCAGTGTATTGTACAATCACAAACAAAATGTCAATGCGGTGGTGTACCGATGCCGCGAGGCGTCTACAGTTATCAACCAGCTCTATTAGTTCGCTTGGCTGCGGGTGGCAAAGTGCCAAATGTACAATGGTTTGCAAACTTAATTATCATAAGCTTATACCTTACGCAATTACATACCAACAATGGTTGGGTAGGATCAAGCTTAAATGTTTTTCAGTGTACTTTGACAAGGTTTAAGAGTTCTTAATTTCAATAAAGGTGGGTTAAATTTTTAAATATTGAAAAGCCTTGTCCTTTTTCTAGAATAAAATTTGAAAGATAATTTTTATTAATATTTTTTTCTCGTTAGCAACAAATATTATTTGATCTGAAATCAATAACAAAATAGCCAAATAACAAACTAATCCATTATTTAAAACCATTCCTATTACCAAAGTCTTTAGGAAACAAAATGTTTTTTTTTAAATATTTGTTTCATATCTATCAGAAATAATAAATTTATACGGAAGATTAAACAATTGTTTTAATAAACAGCAACTATTTTTTTTTTTTTCGTAAAAAGCGATACTTTCATTGACCACAGATGAAATAAACACTTAAAATAAACGTTATTGATGGAATGTATGTAATGTAGAAGAACAGTTATTTTATGTAAATACTACAATATTGACTGTTGTAACCATTTCAGGAAAGCTAAAATTACAATAAATTTGCCTGGAGTCGTAAAAAAATTCATCTCTGTCGTGTTGAACGTCAGAAAACCACTTTCATAAATTATCAGCATGTTTTAAATTATTATATTATGTTGAAAGTGGCTTCATACGCATTCTTTGTTTCAAAAATACCAATATTGCTTAAAGGTGTTGTTTCGGTTTTGTTATCTTGTATTACGTTGTAGCAATTGACAACATATTACATTCCATTGTTATAACAAAATTTTAGATAATTCTGTCAGAAACTTTAACTAATTCCACTTTAACTATTAATTTACGAATGTCATGTATGAATCCATTAATGTATGGTTCATTATACAATTACTTATTATCAATATATTCCCCTATTTCAATAACATATTTTGTTTTCCTACATTTCTATTTGTGAATTCCCTTGAACGAGCCACTTCATTGATGCTACGTGTACAATTTACGTTCATTATTACACTCTGGTATGCACTGTGCGATTACTTGTTTATGGAATTTTCATCCTGTACAAGTATGCATAAGCTCTACGTTTCAATACACGATTATTTGTATTAGTTCCATGCACGCTCATCTTTCCTGCTGGTGATCAAGTAGTTTAGATTCAGAAGCGTCCGTAATATCAATGTTATTATGGAATAAACAAAACATCAATTTCTAATCCTACAATTTAGGTTTAACAATATTCCATCTTAGTTAAATTTACAAAGATATCAACTTTATTTTAACATAGCCAGTACGATCCATATAAACACATTCATACCTTAAAAACTGAACCCTTGAAATGACTCACAAAAGGTACGCGAGACCGCAAGAGCCGAGTTCGGTCCTCACACACCGCGCCGTAAACACACGCTAACAATGGCCAGATGATGGACAGCGAAAATAGAACGTAAAGTAAACAATTGCCGACAAAGCGAGCGTTGCGAAGTCGACGTGGTGAGATTAACCAACGCTGAGCTAGCTTTTGATATCCTGTAACGTCATGCGGGCCACACGTGAGATGCCTAACCACTAAATTGATAGACTAGATAGCGATTCCCTACAAAGGTTAAACTGAACTAGGCGACTCATGCTAGTGATAGCATAATATTGAATGCGGTCGTGTAAATACAAAAGGTTAACTTTTTATAAATACTCAAATACATTTTTGTGTCTTCAACATATCTTTTTATGGTCATGTCATCTAGTTCCACCGTTGTGTACACTTTCGTGCTGAAATTCATCGATAGAATATTATTTAAATTTCTTTGAGTTGAACTGTATTATTTATTAAATAAAAAATAGCGTCTGCTCCGCGGTTTCATTTGCATTCCCGAAGGATCTTATGTTTTCCTGGGATAAGAAGTAGGTACTCTATATGTTATTCCACGGTATGATTTATATATGTGCCAATTTTTATCCTAATGTATTCAGCAGTATATGCGTGATTAAGTCACAATATTTCGCATTTATAATATTAGGTAGTAAAATTAGTAGGATTAGTAGAATTGGCGATAGATTTTTTTTTGTTCTATATTTATTTAGAGACTTTTGTCAATTTTGAACATGCCAGTCCCATCATACCCTTACCTGAACTAATAACAATCAATATATTTTACTTAAACTAAACTTATTTTATCACTTGTAGGCTTAGCCAGAATATCATTCAAGGCATATGATAGATGAAAGCTTTGCTTGGCAATCTATATCGTGTTGGTACCCACTGCTGTAGCTGATAATGGTACTTCAGACCCCAAATGGATAGACATTGCACTACGGAATGGTTATTGCTTCAATCGAGTTAATTAGTATGAGAATCAATATTGAATTTAATTGCGACAATTATGAGCTGCATTGCTGATTTCAATTAGCCATGTGCATTTGCTTGTATAATAACGTAATTTGGCATTATGGTAAACTAGCTAACCCCCGCGGTTTCACCCGCGTTCCCGAGAAAATATACATCCTATAGAACTAAAACAAAATTTAAGAGGATCATTTTTTCAAAAGTTTGTCACAGTGGAACTGCGTAATAAGCCCCAAAAATATTTTTTTCTCCTATCTTAGTCGACGAGTATCATCACCTAAACAGCTATCAGTAAAATATATCTTGCAATCACCGCTAATTTAACGCTTAACTTGAGACTCAATATTGGAGATCAGTGATTACGTTAGCTGATAACATTTACACTCAAAAATGAACTTTATGTGAGGATATTTCTTATACCTGTTCAGAGGTTAAAAGTAACAATATTCGTTTTACATTTTTATGAAGCAAACCTTTGAACTTTTATCTTTATTTATTTGATTTTTATGATTAAAAGGCGAAATAATTAAAAACAATGTATGAGGAAGAGATAGACCAAAAAAGAAATGGATGGATTGTGATGATATGAGTAGGAGAGGAATGAATGTCAATATGGAGGCAGTACGATGTCAATCTTCCAACAAAGATTTAAAAGCAGAATATTCATAACCATTAGCAACTGGTATTAAATCAATAAAAGTACATACTTAGGTACTAAAAAGCAACCACTACAGCTCATATCACTATCTAAATGGTAACCAAATTAAAGCAGAACCACTTAAAACAGAGCCGCATAAATCCAACGCTTTTAGCTTTTGATTGTACTGTCACTTATTAGCGGAATCTGGATTGGAAAATTAAAGCCAACGCATGGCAACTGGCAACGGCTCAGACAGATAGGCCGTAGAATTCTAAATAATTCAGTGTAGAAATGGGCTATTTTAGATTGAGCAAACGGTGAGGCGACTTATATTAGATTTGAGCCGTGAATACTGTGATACAGTTACAGCTCGGTGTGCAACGATTGCATTTTAGTAATAGGATTACATTTTCATAAGCCATCAACTAATATTATTTCATATTATAGGTAACTAACATGCCTATATTATGAAGAAAGAGCATGGCATAGGTATATGACTATACATGGTTAAAATGAAACAGTTAAAATAACTCCTAGATATTTAAGTTTCCATGGATACAGTAAAGTAGTTCACTTGGACGATCGATAGCACACACCATGATAATTCGTGCTCGAAAGCTGTCACACATGATTGCTATTGACAGCTGTGAGCTTCGTAAATATGTTACTAGCCTAGGTTTTAGGGTTACCATACCATGTATAGAAAATAAGTTTGTCAATTGGAATTGTTTTAGCGATAAACGCCTTAATAAAATGTTTTACTTTAGAAATTTATACCAGTTGTATTATAAATAATTACATTACATTAAGTGTTTTTTTAAACTCAGAATGGTGATCATGTTTCGTAGCTAATAAAATTATAGTAGAGTTTATTAAAATTACTTATTATTAAATGTAGGTACCTAATCAAATAATTAGAATCGTTTACATCTAATAATTAATTTCATAATCCAAATTACATATAACAGTACATTTAAGTAGCAAGTATAATTCATTCGTATAGTTTTATATTGGTAACCCTAAGGAGTGGAAATAGACTATATTAAAGCTTTTACGTGACCAAATTTGAGTTAGGAAGCAATTAGTGATTGGTTACGGTCATAATTTGCTAAAGTAGGTATAAGACTAGTATCAGGAAGTATCAGTGGCTGGTAATAAAATGTCATTAAAGTTTACTAAGAAAATAAACAGCATAACACGTTTGTTACCCTGCGCAAAATTATTGTTTATTTAAGACATTCCAGCAGAAATTAATATACATACTACCGTTACTAGTAGTGCTGCATACTCACTGATAACTTTAGTATTTGTAGTAAAGTATATTCTAGAAATAAACAATAACAAACGAAACTGTATTCAAGCTACTTAGTTTTAGTTTTAGAGAGTTTAATTAGTATGATTTTAATTAGTTCTTCGAGAAAGTTGAGTGAGAATAATAGTGATAATAATAAAGTTTTTGGAGAAAGTTGGGTGCGGATAGTGATTTATTTATTTTTATTATTATTTTAAACCAAAAAAACACAGCTTTATCAAAGGATTCGAAACCTACAATGAGCTTAAGCTCCGAAAGAAAACATCGTGAGGAAACCATTGCGAGGTAGTAGAAAAAAAACCTTTTAAGTATCACCTTAAATTCTAAAAATTCTTCGCATGTTCGCCCTATCCGTCACTGACCACAAAATAACCTTTAAAGCCTCTAAAACCCGCTCCATAAGCCCTTTTTCGGGTCAAAAAATATCTTGACATTAGGTAATCCATTACTGAAATTCAGAGCCGAGAACAGAGAACTTCACGTGATTGGCCTGACTATAATCTCACCATTGTATGGCCAAAAGTGGTAATCATACAAAGCCTACAATAATCTTGGCTCTCAAGTGCAGCTGCCGGAGCACATCAGTAGGTGTTTGGTGACAGATTTTCAATTTGAGGGTGATACCCATCCAGGTGAATACTACAAAGTACTCTACCACCGTACTATGGTGCCTTATGGTACCTTACTAAAATGTGCAGAAGCAATTCAAAATAAGTCTTGGTCTCTTATAGTAAAGTTTATGCTTAGCTTCCAGCCAATTAACCTAAACCTTACTCTTGAGATCCTAGAAACAGAGCTACTTATATTTATTAATTTGAACTTTGATATAGATATACCTATCGTCAAGAATACAAGTCAACTTTATTCAATCTGTTTGTATCTCAATTTTCAACATTAAATTGAAGAACGGCATCGGCTCTAGCCTTTAGGTACTTAGCCAATGAATTATTCTAGATGTACTAGAAATTATACCGACGTAACCAACGTGTATAAATGTCTTTGCATTAATAAGGCTTGGAAGTAATTTGTGCGTATACCTTTCAGGTAATGATGTAGGTAGAGCTTTTATTTCGCTCGGAAAATCAGAAGATTTAAATGAGCCAATCAATGAGAGTTACTGGAGTTGATTGAAGTACCGAGGGCATCACAATATAACTCTGAATTAGATAAAGTTGTGAAGCCTTGGTATATACAATAATTAAAAAGTAAATAGGTTCAATATAACATGAATGAAAGTAATTTTAGAAAGAGATCTGTAATTAAATAGAAAATCAACTTAATAATATCTTTTGTATTTATTAATCGTAAAATTTGCTAAGAAATGTTACCATTTTTATTAAAACGCTCGCTTGCGTATAAATCTTCGTAATTTAGAATTCCCAATTTGTTATGTACCACATTTCGTCTCCGTGGCGCTTGTTTCAAAGAAGGTGAGCTCCAAAATATAATTATTTTACATTACAATGAATTGCGTAATTAAATGTTACAATCGTGATGATGAAATAGCGACTTCGCTCAGCTGTGGAACGAGATGGCCTAATAAAGCTATTTATAATTAGGGATAATAAACAAAAGTAGCGTGCAAATACCAAAAAGGCTGTTTGGCAATAAGCTATATGTTCTATAACCGTCCTTCAAACTTATAGAATTCGTAATACACTCAAACAACTTAATCCTAAAATAGAATAGGTTAAGGTACGGTGTAGTGTATTGCAATTTTGCGAGCTAAATTATTAAAGCGATATGCACTCACGTCTACCTTTGATGTTATTACAGGCTTGACCAATTTAAAGTAGATATTAAATCTTACTAATATTAAAAAATGTGAAAATTTGGATGGATGGATGGATGTTTGTTACTCAATCACGCTGGGTGAACGGACGTCCTGTGGTTAAAAGAAGCTCATTCTTAGAATTGAATACAATAAAATCTATAAAATGTTTTCTTTACAAATAATTCTGAATTATTGTTCAGAAAATTGTAAAGAAATTGGCGTATATTTAAGTTATAGTTGAAGAATAAGTATTAAAAGAAGTATTTTCTTGTAGATTAGATATTTAAAGATCATAATCCTTTATGTTCCGTCACACGGACATACAAAAAATTGATTTTAAAAATAAAAAAGTTAAGAAAACTTATTTATTCCAATAATAGACAACACATACCTCATCACTAGTAATACAACTGTGGTAATTTCATACAAGTTAGTTCAATGTAACTGTAAGTGATGCGATTGGCATTATGCTAACGCAGTCAGTCATCCATCAAATCCACGTCTCTCTCAGCGCTGTCAGTTAGTCTACCATTGGATAGACGTATTACCTTAACTGCTATTACATTGTATTCAATTAGCACGAACATTTAATCATTATTACCTGCCAATAATGTTTTGATTCGAAGTTAATAATTCGTATATTGTGGCATATGCTTAGATTAAAATGTGAAGGGGAAGATACGGTTCTCAGTCACAGCCCGTCTGGATTACAATGACTACATGTAAAGTTGCAGTTGAACAATGTCTCTGCTTACGAGACGACATTTTAGTGCGTAGTTTTGTTATTTCACGTGAACTACAGTATATTCAATCTGAATCTAAGAGTATTAATAAATACTATGACGGTGGATAGGTAGACCCTAAGTAATTGCATATGTATTAGATTCCAAGAAGGAGACAGTAGAAAAACAATATCAAATCCTACGTTCATAATCATTAGTCACCAATATCGACAGCCAGATGTCCCAAAAAGGAACAATTGAAGTCCCAAGTCTGGAATTTCTCCCTGGCAGGCTACATTTCTAAACGTTAATAATTAATATGTACCTTACTCCTGGTATACATAAGTGTGATTATAGATAAATACAACTGTTGCGGATGCTCGACGCGTCTGGAATCGGCAGACGGCACAGAAATAACGCTAACCTATTGTGCCGATTGGATACGAACATTACAAATCAGTGAGAACAACCATATAGCTACACATCGACAATCAGTGTCAGGGGTGGTAAAACAATGGTCACATAATAGTTGCTATTATTTCTTTATATCGCGTTTGTTTCACATTATTTTAAGGCTTTGAAGATGTAGGTACAAGGTGAAAGGTATTATGATACTAGCTTCCACCCCGTGGTTTCACCCGCGATCCCGAGGGTTTTTATGTTACCCCGGGTTAAAAACCTATGAGCTATTCCAGACTTTAACTATCTCTGTGCCAAATTTCATCCAAATCCGTTCACCCGTTCTGCCGTGATTGAGTAACAAACATCCAAACTTTCACATTTATAATATTATAGTAGGATTGTTATTATTATAAAATACGTATATTACGTTAATTATAACTGCAATTTGCAAAACATAAGCCTTACAAGAGTATCTTTAATTTTGAATCACGAGATCAATTTAATTTATAGCATCACTTTCTAATAACAACGCTATTACGCGATATGAGATGACAATTAACAATAAATTCATTATTATTATTAGTATTATTATTGCTAGAAGGATTATGAACTGCATAATTATTATAGCAAAAGCTTATAAATTTGAAACGCATTTTAAAATCGTACCAGCTTTCGAATTGAAAATGTTTTTAGTTTTCCTTAAACTAAGCTGCTTCAATATTCCGCCATCGTATATCTTTCCTGCCTTTATGAGGCTTTGCCTGCTCCGGCTAGCTTTGTCGAGTATTCGTGCCAGTGATTCCACAATGTTGATTAAAATACCAATATTATCGAGCGAGTGGCAACCCTGTGCACTGAACTCTGTTCTGTTTGCACTTAGCTTGGTTAGGTTACGGGTGCTCATTCACGACATGCCGTTTTGCGTCCGATCCAAACGCTCTCGAACAAAAATTATTGTCAGTAAAAAAAAATACGTTCCGCGTACTTCCTAGCTACATTTTTTCCTTTGACACGCTAGAGAGAGAAGTAAATTATTCGTTTGGATTTAACGTTGAATTTTTAGACACTTTTGTATTTTCAGAAATATATTTTACTTTTCATTCTTTTAGGGTTCCGTACCCAAAGGGTAAAAACGGGACCCTATTACTAAGATTTCACTGCCTGTCTGTCCGTCTGTCTGTCACCAGGCTGTATCTCAAGAACCACGATAGCTAGACAGTTGAAATTTTCACAAATTCTGTATTTCTGTTGCCGCTATAACAACAAATACTAAAAACAAAATAAAATAAATATTTAAGTGGGGCTCCCATACAACAAACGCGTTTTTTTGCCGTTTTATAGATGGAACGGAACCCTTCGTGCGCGAGTCCGACTTGGCCGGTTTTATAAAATAAGTACTAAAAATCCTACCTACTCTAAATTTAAATACTCCACGACTGCGTTTTTGTTTATGCTGTTTCTATTATTCTATACATTTATAGATTTGCTAAGTTCCTATACTTAGGTACTTAACACACATTGTTTGTACTATAGAATCAATCAAACACTTGCAACTGTAAACAACATATCGTCCAACTGTAATCAGTTTAACTCTCGAGAGCATTTGGAGATGTGTCCAATGGCTGCCACTTTCTACGAACGCTATCGATTTGATGTTCGCTTACATTACTCTAGTGCTTTAGAGAGTTATTGAAGCCACAGAAGCAAACATTGGGGAATTCGAAACAACAATTTTGGTTACCATATATACACTTACAGACAATTAACAATGGGGAACGGTAAGAATAGAGGAAGACTACGTTACGTATCAAAAAATTAGGTGTTTACTAATTTACTCATATTTTCACTCAGCCACTCATATTTTTTTCTACCATATCACGCAAATGTTGTAAGTAAGATTAGATAAATAATTCTATGGAATACATCTGAATCGGTTTTGAAAAGAGTACTTTACCAAATTTCTGAATTTCTGAAGCGGTACCAGCTCTTTTCAGCAAAAGCAACCTTCCGAACCGCGCGATAGAGTCAGATGATTCGTAAGTATAAGACTTTCAAAAAGTAATGTTATAGTCGTATCAAATATTAATAGAATCTAAGTGCCATTCTCTAAGCCTAAAAATACATTTGTAAAACAGATTCCAATTATGGAAAACCATACATTACTATAGACGGGGTATTTCCAATAGTAGAAATATAAAAAAAAAACATAAAGAGTGTTATAATTATCAAAGTGTTGGGAATTCTTAATCAAACGAAAGCCCAACAGAGGCTGGTAAGTCCAATTATACGATAATGACACTTAATCCAGCTACTTGTTCAAAGCTTGGCGAACAGCCCGTGAGTGATTCTGAAACCATAGAAAATGTTGCGATGTAATATGAGTTCATTTAATATGTCAGATGATAATTATGATATGATTAAAAGGTCAGAGTGGCGCCATTGTAGATAACTTTTATTGCTTAAATAAAAAAAAAACAAATAAAGTATAAGTACTTTTACTAAAAAATCAAATAACTAATCATAATTTCATGTCAATGTTTATAACACACTGTTTTGAAATTACTGAATATCCTACTACTTTGTATGGTTAGATGTTTGTGACTCAATCACGTATAAACGACTGAACAGATTTTGATGAAACTTGGCACATAGATGGATCATACCTTAGAATAACACATAGGGTATTTTTTTGTCCCGGGAAAACATAAAAACATAAAACCTCGGGAACGCAGATGAAACCGCGGGGCAGAAGCTAGTAGGTACATAATAATATTTCAGTACTATGAAAACATCAATGTAGACAACCGAGCCATCAAACGATTCCAAAATGCCAACAATAAATACCCCAACAATACGTAAAATTTCATCAGTTATGTCTATAACGTGAAGACAGTACAAAGAACTGAAATTAGCGATAGATATATTGCTTCTTTTCATGTCAGCTATTATAAACTAAAGGAACGCCTCACGTCACGAACTGTGCTCCTATATACATCAGCAAACCGCAAAAATTTATGGCCTTACTCACAGGCTCTCAAACTTGTTGGAACGGTTCCTTGAAGATGGAACAATACACCGTGAGAATGGAATACTATATTATGGTATACTTAGTAAAGCACTACCTTAAATATTCAGCGATGATTTAAAACAATAAAAATAATATAAAAGAAGACATAAGGCGTTGATTTCACAGCAAGCAATCTATCATTTTGCATTCACTTTGTCAGGCCTTTGTATGGAACTTTGAACCGCTTGCTGTGGTTTCGACGCCTAAAAGATTATTTCAGTAATGATTGCTGACTTACAAACAGTCAACTATAAATCAAATATTTATCTCAAATTTGCCGATCGATAGCTCTTTGAAAATAATTATGCTACACCAGGAAAGCTATCTGAATTATTAATAGGCCTATTTAACAAACAATGTTCACCTATCTCAAAAATAAACGGAGTGAGACTTCATTTTTATCTTTGGCTGAATAATGTTGCCAATAAAACCGATTTATAAGTGTTGGAGTGGCATCGTGGCTGGCACAAAGCTTCCAAGTAACCTAGTATTGAGGGAACAATACTGCACGACACTGAATAAAATATTTGAATTTTACTTAGCTCGCTCGAACGTCAGCCTTATACATAATGGTTACATGCTTTGTGCTTTGATTTATTGTTTGAGCGTGTTGTATCTATAGCTCAAAGATTTCAGGCAGTATTAAAAAACGAGACGCGAAGATCAAAGTAAAATCAATTTTTTGTATGGTATTTTAAATTATGATATAATATGGCACGCCAAATTCTTAATATAATTGTTACTAGCCCAATAAAGTAGATGGACAGCTAATAGATAAAAATCTCCCCCTCCATTCTTCTAAGCGTGTAGGATATAAATTGTGAGTACTTAAGCGTGTAGGATTAAAGAGCATTGGAAAGAAAAATGGTGGGTGTGACATTGAGGGACAGAAAAACCAACAGATGGCTTTGTAAACAGAGCAATGTATCAGATATTGTAAAAAGAGTAGCAAAGTTGAAGTGGGAGTGGGCTGGTCATGTAGCCAGAAAGCAAAACTCTTGGTGTAAAAAAGTGATATAATGGAGACTATGGGACCAGAAAAGACCTCGAGGGCGACCACAGATGAGATGGAAGGATGACATCAAAAAAGTGGCGGGCAACAACTGGATCCTAATTGCCCAAGACAGAGGAAAGTGGAGAGGACTAAAGGAGGCCTACACCAAATATTTGGTCGATCAAGGCTAAAGAAGAAGAAGAAGAAGAAGCGTGTAGATAGAATGAGAAATGTAGTCTTCGGAAGTTGAACTACTGTGCTATATACCGTACTGTATCTTCATTTGAATAGAGTTGTCCGTTTGTCATTTACGTCACCAATACTCTGCTTCAGTTTATTTTGAGCCATTCTGTTTCGAACATATAGGTTCATTTTGTTTGTATTGTCACACGTTAAACTATGGGTACCAAATATATTAGGCACTTGTGTGAATGATGGATGAGTTTTGCTGCAATTAGTTTTACTGTTATTTGCATGGCAGAGTTATTTCAAGTCGTGCCTGAAGACATGTGCTCTAAATCTTGAAATTAATGAAGATATGCTTGTGAATACTTCCGCATTGTGCACATGTGGGTTGGCTCTGCTAGTGACTCAAACACGAAACAAACGGGCCGGGCCGGTTGGCGTGGTTGGTAAGATACCCTATCTATCACGCCGCAGGTCGTGGGTTCGATTTCCACTCAGGACAAACATTTGTGTGCATGAACATGTCTGTTTGTCCTGAGTCTGGGTGTCATTATCTATTTATGTATGTATTTACAAAAGAAAAGTAGTATATGTAGTATAATAGGTATCTGGCTTCCATAGTACAAGCTCTGCTTAGTTTGGGGTCAGATGGCCGTGTGTGAGGAATAATGTCCCAGAATATGTTTTTAATATTTATTTATTTAAAAGAACACCATGGAATTAAAATTATATTTGCTTTTACTCATAACGCGAACGGTAGAACAATTTAAACTTTGAACGTTTATTAATACTACTCCTACTGTCCTTTTATATTTTTACTTTTTAAAAGTCGTATAGAAATATAGTATTTATATTGCTACAACTGAAATATCACGCTAATAAAGTCAATATCAAAAACGATCGACATATTCTTGCGGAAGTAGTAGGTACCAGTTCAGTTTAAACTTGAAAAAAGCAGAATTAACTATTATGGACGACGGGCTGTACGACGCCGGATCTCGTTAACCGAAGTGCTTTTGGCAAACATCGTGAAGGTATGGCAATTAACATTACTGCTCCACTTCCCTCGGTGGTTTTATGGTACGGAGCCCGCGTTCATATGCGCGTCGAAATTATACCAATAAAGGTACAGGCGATAACACTCGGTATAAGCCCTGGCCATGGCCAATGAATATATTATTATTAATTTCTCAAATTATATTTAAATATTTTGTAACGGTTTATTAGATGATTTGAAAAGGTTAATGTGTCTACAGAAACTGTTGCCCCGGGCTTGCGAATTTTCGGTATAAAAAGTAATCTTTAGCCTCCTTAGCCTCATATTTTCGCCATTTTTCATCAAAATCAGACTTCTGTTTTTTTCTACTACTTAATCATGGTAAAGGAAAAGTAATATAAAATATTGTTTTATTTTAAATGCTCAATTTCTCTGTTCTCATTTGCTCTGATTATTTTGGCTATTATTTTTCCCGCGATATAAATCTTGGACAAGCATAACTCAATAATAAAACAAAGAATTTGGCAAGCATTGCTTCTCATTACGCTTAATAAGATATATCGGGTTACAGATAGTAAATATGCTGCTCTATGCTGTATAAATGTCTTCTAGCCATTCAACACCAAATAATAGATTATGTAATAGACAGTGAAAATATCTGAAACTATATGTAGTCTAGACAAAGGTCTAGACTGACCGTAAAGATAAAAATCAGTTTTTTATACAAATATCTAAATTGTTTGGAGAATAGAGTCTAAATTCTGTGTAACTCGACCTATATAACTTGCTCTCCTGTCAAATCGAACAAAAAAAACTAAAGAGAATTTTATGGTTTCAAATAATTGCTAGGTATTTTTCAAAAATTTCATTCAATAGTTCAATCTCACTCGATCAATGTATGAAAGTGTATGGATTCATAAACATTTATTTTCTATAAATTGGTTTATATATAGCCACTCACTTTATTAAGAGATGATTTAACTAAAGGTTAGCACATACAAGCCTCAAAGGAAGCTCACTCTCAAGCTATTTCAGCATGACAAACCTAACATAGGTTTTGAAGAGATGACATCTGTAAATAACCACTCAGTATACGTATACATAATAATTATTACTCATATGTTGTAAGGATTTCGTTCGAACAAAAGCATAACTTACCTACTGATTAGATTCGAGCGAAGAATTAAATAGGACTTCCCCACCACCGGTATAAAAAACAAACAAAAACATTATTAAATTAATGACTGGATGACTAATTATTAACACTGAGAAAAAACTCGTAAAAAGACAGAACAAAAAAGAAAAATCTTAGCGCTTTTACTGCCCTGTTTATTGTTGAAGTGTACCAAAACAACATAACGATTCATAATAATATAATAATTCCAAAGAGAAATAAAAGCAAGACATCTAAAAAGACTTCTTTAGAAATAAAAATGTTATTTACGACAAAAGTTTACTAAAAGATAATAATAGAGATGTTTCTCTTGTTTTAATTTAATTCCTGTAAAAACTATGAATACTCGTATAGGTATCTCTATATTTTTTATTTTAACGAATGCTCTGTACGGATGAGTAAGAAATCGAAGCATAGTAAGTAAATTCGTATTACTTCTTGCATTTTAGCTGCAATTATTTGAACTAGCCGCATGAAAAATTATTGAAAAAATATCGAATAGAATGTGGTTAAACGTAAAATAGGTAGGCACAACGCTTAAAATCTCAGGTGATATGCGGCCCTATTCTAAAGATTAATATCGAAACCAAAACGATTTAGGAAAGCCTAATTTCTATCAATAGTTGCCAACGTACGATACATTCTATTAGCACCTATGAATTAAAAATGTATCATTGTTTTGATAGATGTAAGAAAGCTATTCGCTGAAGAAACTAGAAATATAATGGAACACTTAGTTGTGGAGACAATCGATTTGTTGGGACAAATGGCGTGACTATTCCCGCCAGTCGTCCAGCGTTGTCATTCTGGGGTATTTTTTCTTTTATTTAGTGTCGTATGAAATCGATAGACGATGGCTTGCTATTGTAACATCATACATATTATCGATAGAAATTATGATAATACTAGGGATAATTTTTAGTACAATAGCATACCAGACTTTACTATCTACCTATGAGATATTATTATGATATTTTCTACTCGCAATTACTATGATTGGAACATATAATAGTAAAAACTGATGTAAAAGACGTTTCCCGAATTGGAGAAATTGTAATAGTATTAGGCATACCGATTATCCGATGACATCATTATAGCTAGGAAGATAAATCGGAAAAGACTTAATTCTATTTGCAGGTTAAATGCTTCGTCCATAATATACCTACTTAATTCAATTATATATATATTGGCAGAAATATTTATGGTTTTTGAAATTACGGAGATTCGATCCTGAAGGTATTATAGCAGCATGATTATTATCATTATATCTTTTGTTTAGAAACAATAAACTAATCGCCTTTCAAATCGATGTAATAAATGAGCACTATTTCCATGATAGATATAGGATTCATTAATCTAAATCTACTTTGACAAATTACAAATTGCTGAACATATCTCTTCAAATAATCATCAATAAAAGACTTATTTTATAGTCTTTCTGATTTATTAAATAAAGAGATTGGTAGCAACTCTGCGAAAATAAATCCATAAGAAATTATTATTATACGAATTTACATTTTCATGATATTTCCGATTGAATGTTCAGTTGTTGATGTGAATGTTAATGTGTCAACTGGAATGTTAGAAAGTAACTAAAGTTTTATAGGTTGAATTTGTTGGTAGCAATGTTTGTGTTGGACTAAGAACTATAAGTTCTGAATTTCTGTTATTTGCTTTTATATTACCTTCAAACTATGTAACCTTGAAGAAATAACAATGCAAATTCCCTCAAAAGTCGTTTGAGTAAAAGTACAATTTCCCAAGCCCCTACAAATAGTTATATGCCTTTTACATAAAAAACACTTTCAGACCAGACGAGTGATGTTGACGACGGGTACAAATGTTACCGAGACCCCGAAAAGTAGGAAATGAGATATGCATAAAAGATAAGAGATACAAGGATAACATACGTACCAAGCGTGTTATGACCATCATACATTTTATTAGAAGGATTACGCATCAAAGCAACCCCATATAAGATACCGTAACTCAGGATGAAATTGAGAAATATTACCTAATTTCAAATCTTTATTACTTAACGTAAGTAAATGTTATTCAAAGTACTAGTAAAGCTGCTTATTTCATATTCGACTCAGTGTGTTTATGGGACAAATTTAAAAGTATATTACAGATAACCGAGACCGCAAACAACTATGGCGTCTATCAAAATGAGATATAAACGTTGGTTAATAAGCTCTCTACACACCGTTTTAATGAAGATGGAGCGGTAAAGTTGCTCGGGCTGTTTCTATCGGCGAGTACTTATAAAATTAATGCAGCAGTAATTTGCTCTGTGGCTCGCACGTTTGAACGGTCGACTTAATTGTTGGCTATAAAATTTTTGTTTGTGTCTGAAATCGTTCAGCTTCCGCTGGGTAAATGAGGACTGCATTCTGCATTGCCAGTACAAAGAGTTCTTTTCATTGCGAACTGCATCGAATTTTCAATTTTTATTTTGAAGTTTTGTTTTGAGCCCGCAGTCGGCACTTTAGTCATTTTAATGAGTCAGCTAAAGTCTGCAATGCATTTCTTGGAACGCTTATCCGTTGATAAAATTCACGATTCTCATTAATCCGTTCGAACAAAGTGTGTTTTCTAAAATTAAAACTGACTTGTAATATTTAGACAGTGTTCATTTACCTAATTTTTTTTTATAGATTTAATCCTAAATAAAAAATAGTTTACACAGCCGTTAGAAGTAATGGAAAAACCAGGGATCAATGTGCTAAAAGTATTTTATTTTGTAAACAAAATTTATTCTCTTTTGTCACAGAGCTCCAAATAAGACGCAGCTGAGAAAAGTCTAGGATAGTAAGGATAATATTGTCAGAATAAGTCAGTCTGACTGAAATCACTAGGATTTGACTTCATTTTCTTTTTATATCAACGTTACTTTTAATATATTTTGTCATGTTAATGTTATATTCAACTCTCAATACACATAATAATATTACGTCTTATAGATTTTACTAGAATGAGCTATTTTTTGTGTTTCAGCACATATTTGTCTCTTCATCGACTAAACTGTTTTGTTAAGTCAGATTGTGAGTAGAATCTATGAAATGTAAGCTAGGCCTGGCAAGCCTATAATTTTTAAAACAATTAAACTGATGTTCGGTTATATTTTTACCCGCGACGGAACGGAGACCGTATATGCGTTTGGGGTGAAAGGATGTTTGTGCAAATCAATGTTGCCATTTTTCTCCAAAACTACTAGTCCGATTTTGATGCAGTTTTCAGTTATGGGTTCGGGTTTGGTTGGTGCATATTTTTAGATAGATGTTACGGTGACAACTCAACAGGGGGGGGCTGCAGCAAACATTATTTGTGCAAATCAATGTTGCCACTTTTTTCCAAAACTAATAGTCCGATTTTGATGCAATTTTCAGTTATGGGTTTGGATTTGATAGGTGTATAATCTTAGATAGGTGTTATGGTGTTAATTTGCCAGGGGGCGCTGTAATCAATATTTTTCTTCTTGATTTTTTGTTGTACCTATATAAACTGCTGAGGGCCTGTGAAAGGTTTGTAATACATTGGTGATAGATCTTAGATAGGTGTTATAGTGAAAACTTGCCAGAGGGCGCTGCTGTAACAATTATCTCTAAAACGGTTTGATCGATTTCGATACGGTTTCCTGTGAAAGGTTTGTAACTTATCAGCGATGGTTCTTAGATATGTGTTATAGTGCTAACTCACCAGAGGGCGCTGTAACAAATATTTTTATTCTTGCATTTGTATATTATATAAATTGGAGCAAGTAGTACGGGGCTAAATTTAGGGATATAATATAATGTAATATATTATAATTGTATACCAAGCATACAGAAAGACAGACAAATAGACAGATATTTAGACAAAAACGGAGTAATTCTCATCATATTAAATATAAAGGTACTACTGCACATTTTCACCTACATATTAACATAATGATAAATTTAAGACAATCCGTCGGGGGCTGCCATTCCCTGCCCCAAAATGAACTAAAAATTTGCTATTTTATGAGTTTGTGACTAATTGAAATTACGTTGGGTATGTAAATAAACGACACATAGTAAATTTTCTATACTGCTATATATTAATTGAAATCGGGAACAGATACGGTAATGGCAGCACCCGACGGATTGTCTTAAATTTATCATTATGTTAATATGTAGGTGAAAATGTGCAGTAGTACCTCTATATTTAATCATTGCTGTCGGGGGTCTGCTGAAAATTTTATTTAATCCTTTTTCGATTACAACTTTTATTCGATTACAATTTTTACAGCCGTCGTGGGCTTATCCAAAATTTTTAATTTTATTTTTATACTGGAACATTTTGTCATAGAAGTATATTTATACTATGGCAATACTGTAAAATATATGCAGATGTTAAGCAGCGAGACTCTGTTGAGACCGTTTTCCAACCCTAAGGGAAATAGCAAATTAGCTTTATAACTATACTTGTTCTCTTTAATATTTCGAAGCAATTAAGACAATTAAAAAGTCCCATAACTTACAAAATAGTTAAGTTCACTATCACGCTTGTAATCAAAATTGTATAGAGTGGTGATTTTCTTAAGCGATAGTCATTGAAGAAAATTGAATATTCCCCCGCCTACCCCACTAAGTATTATATGCACGCAAGAAAGCCATAAATATTTTATGACTTCCTACACCTACACGACAAGCTCATTAGTTATTTCTGTTGTTTGACCAAATTATTTGTATATATTCAACTTTATTAATAATGAAGCATAGGCACTGAAAATATGTAGGTACTCGCATGACATTGAAACATTGAAATCAATAAAAGGTTGGGCTTACTTTATTTCTCGTTTGATTATACCCAAACCTTTTCAAAATAGAATAAATTTTGCCAAAAAATACTATTATCTAGAGTTACAGATTTAGTTTTTACACATACGTTACACTAACCGCATAACTAAATTGGTAACATTCTGAATAAATAAAGAAAGAAAGACAGAAAGAAAGAAAAATATTTCTCAGTAAAATTCATATCAGAAATATGTTTAGTGAATTAGCAAAGTTCTTAACTCTTATTATAATGTATATTTTTTTTTCTTTTGTTACAGATTAAAAGTGGTGTGACAAATTTTAAGCAATGGAGCTCCATTCTTACCTTCTAACGGAGCAGCCGAGGCATCTGCTTCCTATACAGACGGACAGTTATTTATATAGCTGAGCCATCGGTTACAATGGTGAAGTAGTACATTATATTTAGACTGTTAATTAATAAAATGAGCTTATAAGTTTAAGTGGATGTCCAGTGAAAGGGAGAGAATGCCTTACTACGGCTATAGGGATGGGGGGCATGAATCGGATACAAGTGGGGGTTGCTCGGAGTCCGACGGGGGGGAATCGGATTCGGAAGGAGGGTTGAGTACGGAGAGTACGGTGGGACAGGGTCTGCCGTTTCCAGGATTCACGCCGGTCGCACTCCGGTATCTGACGCAAGATACAAGACCTAGGAGTTGGTGCCTGAAGCTCATCACTAACCCATATCCTTTTTAATATTTGTAACTAGCTTTTGCCCCGCGGTTTCACTTGCGTTCCCGGGTTAATAAGTAGCCTCTGTCCTCTTCGGTGTCTCCGGCTTATAAATTATCTCTATACAAAAAATTACATTGATCCGATGCCCCGTTGCTGCATGAAAGAAAGCTAAACTAACAAACACACTGTCGCATTTATAATATGTAGTAGAGATATATGGATTTATAATCTAAGATCTTGTTGAGTTTCATATTTACTTACATGATTTCATTTAACAAAACATTTTTGCTGAATTTCTTATTAATTTTGGAAGTAAGTATGTGATTTAAAATTATAGGTATATACGTTACCCGTTACTTTATCTCTGAAATGTCTGGCGTAAATAATAATGAGGTAATGAACACAAATTAATATCTCATTGATTCTCATTGATCTGTTTGTATAGAGATGCTTTGCGATCACCAAAATACGTCCTACTGTTTAATATAATTATTTATATACTCACTGTCAGAGAGAACTTTAAGGTCCATTATATCAAGCCCCATTATGAACCTCTTTCCAATATTATTATGTTGTAGCTTATGGTAACTAATATCTATATAAAAAGGATATATATCTTAAATATCTATCTTAAAAGATATTGAGTAAATATAAATGAATAGCTCTTATCTGAGTTCTTATATAAAAAGATCTTTTATAAGAAAAGCAATTATTTCATATTAAGCTTTAAAAATGCTTGAACGTTAGCGAGCACTAATAGATTTTTTTTTTATTAAATATCTTATATTGAAGGTTAAATAGATTTCAATAAATCAATTGTAACTAAATTCTTAAATAGTTATGCGTCGTAATGACTATTACACAACTCCACCTCAGAATCTAGATACATATCATTATTACTATTATAATTCATTTGTTTTTAGACACAATTAAATACAGTTATGAACACATAAACATACATTACTTTTATACTAAGGCTATAATGGTGCCATGTTTCTGAGTACGGTTATAAAATAATATCAACAAAAGTTTTCAGAAATAACGATCAAACTCTGAACAGGATGACAGCTGCTTCTCAATGCTAACCAGCGGCCTTACGTTACCTAAACATACAGAGTCATTTTGATAGTTGATTTATAGATTTATTAGTTGAACTTGAAAGGTACGAAATGTAGATACCGTGGATTCGTATAGTAAGAACTCGGTTAGTATAGAAATCGATGATTGACGCGTGATTGATAACCATCGTTTATAAAATTGTTTTACGTTATTTATTCGATACAATATATTCATTGACTTGGTATGTATTTTTTAGATCAAATCTTGCATTCATGCCTTTTTTGGAGGTTGAAATATTACTTAAATAGGACACAAATCAATTTAAAAAAATCTTATTTTTTATTTTTGGTGGAACAAAAGTTATCTCACGATAGTTTAATCAAGTAATACATAAACCTCTGCAAATATGGTGAATATGTTATTATATCTAAACTAATATTATAAAGCTGAAGAGCTTGTTTGTTTGGTTGAACGCGCTAATCACAGGAACTACTGGTTCGAATTGAAAAGTTATTTTTGTATTGGAGAGCCCATTTATCGAGGAAGGATATGGACTACTTCTTATCCCGGGAAAATATAAGATCCGACATAAGATGTTTAATATGTGTTATTTATAAAGTGGACTTCACCTTTCAAGACTTAAAATTTACTTGAAACGATTACGTTGACGACCAAAAACATTTAGGTATGATGATAGAGCATGGATGGATTAAAGTTCAAATCATTAAAAAGCAGTAGGTACCTACACATCATATATTTTAGCAAAAGATTCTTCTTTTCCTTAGAAGACCATGAAATTAAGTTATCTTCAATGCCTACCTCTGTCAACAATTTACTAAGATAAGATACACATCTTCACTTAGAGATTTAGCATAACTAAGTAATTTAATAAAGCTTGAGAGTCAGTTCTCGTCTAAGCTTTGTAATACTTACAACCTTTGGCCATATCAGTTCTTACCATGGTAAGATTGTGGTCAACTATGAGCCTATCCATAAGTAATGTTATAGATAAACTTATTTAAGAAAGAATACGAGATTTTCAAGTAGACACTTGTCTTTATTGCTTACAGAAACCGAGTGGTTTAGTTCCATCAAAGAGTAAATAATGTGTTAAAAGAAACATAATACATAATAAGTACCTACTATTTATTACATAAATATTTTTTATGTAATAAATCTGAGTTGGTTTTGAAAAGAGTAATTGCTGAGTTTCTTGCCGGCTCTTCTCAGAAAAACCTTCTGAACCGAGCGTTAGAGTCAGACTATTCATAAATAACGCTTGTAAAGGCCTATTTGAATAAAAAATATTTTCATTTTCATTTTCAATGACTGTCAAATTCTTCAAACTTATAATCATGTACGACAAAAAAAAACAGATAATGTTGAGTCATTCTTAACATAGAAGTAATCAACAGTGTAAACCATTTGATATGAATTCTACGCTTCAATAGGTACCCGTCGAATGTGCTCGAATATAACATTTTACCGTGCGTTTTCCAATACTTGCTGCTATCATTCTGCCGGAAACTGGTACAACAGTGTCGGAGTTTTTAAATAAGGATTAAAAAGATTTAGATACCTAGCATCAAATTCTGTCTCAAAAAGGTATTAGAGAAATATATTCAAAAATTAGTAGATGGTGAAATTAGTAATTTTTGAAAGTGACTTCCATATAATTACTTATTTGAAGTACTTAGGTATAGATAAGTCTAGCTTGATTATATTATGTAAACGTTAAAATTTTGCTATAAATATACGTAGTCAATGTCGCAGCAAAAATATAGCATTTTACAGAAATCCACGGAACTTTTGTGTAATGTAGCAATGCTAAACAATTATAAATCAATCAGCGCAACAATAAACGCTCGCTTCTGAACTATTTTTTTTTTCATAAACACACTAATATTTATGATATAACTACTGGCAACATTCTCTTTGATATTCTCATGACTTTAATGGCTAGACATTTTTATGTTTATTTAATTGTCTATGATTAGGTCTTGACTGATATTTATTTTTATTAGAAATATACTAAATATCTTATATATATATTTTTTTTATCTCAATTCTGTAACCAAGTTATTTCACATTAAAGTGACTTAATTAATCCTTTTAGAAGTAACAATTCAAATAAAACACTTCATTAACTAGAGAGTGAGTATACAATACAAATACACTACAATACAAACACACTTGACGGGCCGGTTGGCGTGGTTTGTAAGATACCCTATCTATCACGCCGCAGGTCGTGGGTTCGATTCCCACTCAGGACAAACATTTGTGTGCATGAACATGTCTGTTTGTCCTGTGTCTGGGTGTAATTATCTATATATGTATGTATTTACAAAAGAAAAGTAGTATATGTAGTATATCAGTTATCTGGCTTCCATAGTACAAGCTCTGCTTAGTTTGGGGTCAGATGGCCGTGTGTGAGGAATAATGTCCCAGAATATTTATTTATTATTTATTTACTAAGATATATGAACACAAAAAGTGATTAGAAACGTCCAAGTCGGGTTGTATTCCATAGACACTTTGTGAATATTTGACGCTATATGGAGATCAAAGCTTTGAGGCTTCTATTGGTTGGGTGCAAGTTACTCTTTGCACGAGTCAACAGTGAATTGCAAATGTAAATTTATTTATACCGGCATGATCAGTGTCTGTGAAGATTATAAGTTGTTTCATTAGTTGCAGCAGAGGAATATCAATCTATGTTGGATCCTAAGGACGCTTGGGAGTTCAACTGCATGATAATAGGTACCTACCTACTTTATTTATTTAATAGAATCTATGACTTCTCTAAATAGTATAAAACAAAATAGCCATCTGCCTCTGTCTGTTTCTCCGCATACTTCTTCTAAACCACGCAACGGACTTTGATACGGTTTTCATTATTAGAAAGAGCGATAAGTGAGGAAGGGCGAATCGCTAGTTTATTTATAATAATAATAATAATAAATACTCTGGGACATTATTCCTCACACACGGCCATCTGACCCCAAACTAAGCAGAGCTTGTACTATGGAAGCCAGATAACTGATATACTACATATACTACTTTTCTTTTGTAAATACATACATATATAGATAATTACACCCAGACTCAGCACAAACAGACATATAAAACTGGTTTGTTTTACAGCCATGACTCTATTAAGTATCTACTGATATTTAGGTATTTCATAAGATTAAAAGTTACAGTATATTAGTTGGTTAAGACGATAATAGCTCGATAATAATGTCGTGGTGA
Source organism: Tetheella fluctuosa (assembly GCA_951216915.1). Taxonomy (NCBI): domain Eukaryota; kingdom Metazoa; phylum Arthropoda; class Insecta; order Lepidoptera; family Drepanidae; genus Tetheella; species Tetheella fluctuosa. The sequence goes on from OX578224.1 coordinate 4,130,238, forward strand.
AGGTCGTGACTCGAATCATACAGCTAGAACTTAGAACCATAGCACGATGGCAGGATATTTTGTGGTACCCACCTGGCTGGCTACCACCCTAAAGTTGAAAACCTGTCGCCAAGCACCTACCTGTTCCGGCCGCTGCACCTGAGAGCCAGTTTCCCTCTAGTGTGCTTACATCTTCGGCATATCATTAGTTACCATGGTAAGATTGTGTACAAACACAAGGCTATCCATTATAAAAATAAATCTTATCTTAGTGTTGCGTCATCATCAACAACCTTTGTTTATTTACTACTAGCAAATTCCCCGGCGTGCGTGGCAATGTTTTTTTTTCTGTCAGAAACCTTCGTGGGCGTGCGCACAACAACTCAGTAAAGTTTTATCGCAATCGGATGAATGGTATAGTAACGCGTAGGTACGGTAAAAGAAAAAAAACAAAGCTGACTTCTTTGACCACCTTGTTCAGGTCGTTAGCATCGATATGAAAAAAAAACGTCCGTTATAACGGTAGGGTGTTTGTTTTAAGAATTCAAGATGCAAATAAGATTTCTATATGCAATGTAAAAGTGATATTATCCATACCGTACCGAGTCCATACAACTAAAGAAATCTCTAGTGATCCTTTAATGTACTAAAACCGTTTTTCCTCCAGGAAATTGTTCATTTCCAAGCGCCAGACCAATTTAAGGTCTAATTAAAGAACCTCAAACGATCGTGTATCGTTGAACCCACTTGAGAAAAGCAGAATGATTTACTATTTTTAACTTGGCCTTATCCTTACAAGTACAGTTGTAATTAAAATATCTTCGTTTTTTCATACCTTGGTACCTATCTGGCAGATAAAATAACTTTCTGACAGCGTGGGCAGTACTCTTATCTAGCTTTGAATGGAAGTTGCTTTGATTAACTAACCGTCGTGGAGATACACTAGTTTTACCTTTTCATATTAGATTATACTGCGAAAATCCTTCGTATTTTTTTTAAAACGTTACATCTGGTATTTTAGATATTTTAATGTGCTCTCAAATAGAAAGACGTACCTACCTACATACATACATAATAATATAATAAATCTGTAGAACCGGCGTGTCTATACATTATTTTTTTTCATCTTCGAAACCACTGTTCAGTGTGGTGGTTTTAGAGTTTCACAGGTTGGTTTGGCGCTTCGAATCCTACTATCCTAGTAATATTATAATCAATCACGCCAGAACGGATGATCGGATTTGGATGAAATTTGGCACATACATAGATTATTATAGTCTGGAATAGCACATAGGCTACTTTTTATCCCGCGAAAACATAAGATGCCTCAAGAACGCGGATGAAACCGCAGGGCGGAAGCTAGTAGACTTTATTTCGTGAATCATTAAGTAGGTTATTATAGCCTAAATAGTCAGATCATTAAAAAAAATTAAAAAAATGTAACCTTGCTGAGTTTTTAGCCAGTTCTTTTCAGTTGAAGCCTGACTTCCGAACCCGTGGTAACTCCAATAAATTCGGCCTTCATAAGTGCCTTCCTAGGGTCTAATCTGAATAAATGGCTTTAACTTTGACTTTGACTGTATACAAATAATATATAGTGGACCTAAAATAATGAGAAAAAGTTGTAATGAAGCAAACGGCTATTATACTTACAATGAAAAATTCATACCTCTTGAAATGTGTTTCACCAAAAATAGGTCTCACTCATCATCACATACTCACGTGTATTTTAAACCTAAACTCATGAATAAATTAGTGTACAAAATCAGCAGTTACGGTTAATAGTGTGCGAAAGAGACAAACAGAGTCTGTAGCAAGGATTAAAATCAAAATTAATGAAATATGTTAATTTAATACGTTACAATTTGAAGTCTGACGCTCGTTGAGTCCTAGCTTGTTAGACTCTTTGTCAACACAAGGGCATTATGTTGTTGAATGAAACCCTGAATGTTACCTTACTGAATTATATTGAAAAGGGGTATGATATTTTAACATTTGTATAGTTGGTAGAAGTAGGACTAAAGTTTAGGATTGTTTTAAAAGAAGCTTAGGTACTATTCTTTGAAAAACAAAAAAGGAAAGAACGGTAGCTCACGGTAGACAGTCCACAGCGTGTGTAACAAAACTATTTAAGATCTAGTTGACTAATATTACGCAGTTATCAATAGAGCTGTCGTCTGGCGAGGTCGTATGGGTGTCCCCGATCTGCTAGTTTTTGATTTAATTATCTTCATCTGTATGTTCCTCTTTGCTTGAATCTAAGCTTACAATTGACTAGTAGGATTAATTGTTCCACGCGCTGTGGATACAGTATTTTGCCTTTTTTAATTTTTATATAAGGTGAGGTCGTTATTATGCAGAATCGTACCGATTAACACGGTTTTTCAAAGCTTTTTACAATTCATATGGACAAAATTATAATAAATCATCAAAATTTATAAATATTACTAGCTGACTCCCGCGGTTTCACTCGCGTAGCGGTTTAAAAAATAGATGTTGACCGATTTTCAGACCTACCCGATATGCACACAATATTTCATAAAAATCGGTCGAGCCGTTTCGGTGGAGTTTGGTAACAAACACCGCGACATTAGATTCGGTGAGTGGAAGAATTCATCCTTCCTCGTGATTGTGAATACTAAAAATATGATAAGGCCGTCCATTGTAACTCCCACTGTAAGTAAAGTTTTGTATTATTACTCCAATCATTATGTGGTGTAAAAATAAAGTATTCTCTACATATCTATCTATCTAAAAAAAGCAAAGAAAAAAAATCAACGTGATACTTGTGCCAGGGCAAACTATCATATAAATTATGAAAAACATATCTGGTTTATCTCATTTGATGAACATGTGTGCAATGAATCTAAATTGTTTTATGCCTCACCAATACTTGGGCTCAAAATGCGAGCGAAGTCTTTTGTTACCGCGTCCATTCATCGGGTTTCTTTCATTTACAAATTGAAGCTTTGTGCTTCAAGGGAAAACTGCTTGGCTTTTTATCGACGAGGCTCAAGCCAAATCTTTGAGCGTCGTCTTAGGAGCTGATGAGTATATATTCCAAAAGAATATATAAATAGCGTTTCACCCGCGTTCCCGGGATAAAATATAGACTATGTTACTCGGTGAAGATGTAGATTTCTAACGGTGAAAGAATTTAAAATCGGTCCAGTATTTTTTGTGCCAATTCGTTACAAACATACTTACATACAAATCTTTCCTCTTTATAATATTAGTATAGAAGAACTGCTTAATGCTGTGAAGATTTCAACTAATAACCATTGGATTTTGTTGTTATATAATATTAAAACAAATCATCATGCTTCTATAAATATTTAGAAAAGTTACTCCACCAATAAATCTACAAAAATAACTTATCTTCTTTGTTTCGTACATTGTAAAAAAAGATATGAATCCATTACAAACGCTATAAGCATTTGCCTTGAACCAATAACATTTGTACCGAAAATTAAATAAGCCTGCTTACCCATCGCAGGCGGCGGGTGATAAGAAAACAATGTGTCTTGTTCAAAGACTACCTTCACGAAGTATGTGCATTGTGTACCTTTCATTAGGCGTAAGGTACATACAGTCCAATTAAGGCTGAATTTAGGAGAACGTAATGATCCAGGTGAACATTTTCGGTATAAGATGTAACAATTTATAACATAATATACTGTAAATAGTCAAAAAATCGAATGAGTTAGTACCTCAATATAAATTACTATTAGTTCCTTTTACCTACATTATATAGTTCCTAGCATACAATAACCGATAGATACGTTACTTCAATGGTAGGTATGTAAATGTCGTATACAAATAAAAATAGCCAGGATATTTTCTAGTAACAGCTATTAAAATAAATTTAACCAGATACTTATTTTCCCATTGATAATATAAAAAATCCGAGAGCCTGTTGGTTGTATCGTAAGTAAGAAAAAAGTTCTTTCGGTATAACCCGTCTATTCTCTGAAGTGCCACCGAGGGGCACTATTAGAAGGTAAATTGGCAATAAACGCCTACGTTCAAGGGAAATTTCACTAAAATCTTTCGTCACATAGAAACTCAGGTGGTGTTTGCGTAAATTTGTAGTATAACATTCGATTGATAAGTTAGTAAGGGAATTTACTTTTTGCACGGTATAGTTTTTATATATATAAGCCTCTTAGGTTTGGACCCGCTGTTTTACTCACAATTTAAAATTTGACTTATAATAAAAATGGTGTCCAGCATAACGAAACAAGGAAAAAAACAAAAAGTTTCAAAAATCGTCATTCTACTAGAATTTTGTATGAAGTGAAATTTTTGTTCCGGAAAATTCCATGTAGAAAATGGAAATTGCTCATTGTATAATTAATAAAAAACGCACAAGTTGTGATTTATTATCGCATTTTATTTTTACACGGCTGGTGTGTCTATAAAATTGTCCATAACAAATAAACAGCAACGCCATTGGCCCACGTCCAAGATAACATTTTCATAGTAACCTTACATCGGTATCGTTTTATTTACTTTGTTAATTAAACAATGCCAAAATAAGTTACCAGTTAATGTATAAGCAATCTACGTAAACATAATAAAGATAATGTTACATGTACAAATACCTTAAATAATTACTAGAGTAATCCCTTAAAAGGACTAGGATTTCAGTGTCACTCTGTATAACAGGTGTCCAATTACAGCGTTTCGGTTCTCCAATTCCCTTTATCTAACTACATCCAATCCACATTACCATTATCCTAATTATGCGATAATTGAGCTTGACAGTCATTTCTGAACAAGCATTGTGACAGGTGACTTATTCACCGGGAGAAACTTTTGACTTAGTGACGTCATCTCTATTTACAACAAGACCGTATTTGACCTACATTCTATATAAAAATGTAGTGTTTCTCACAAAGCATAGAAAAATACTCAACATAAGTTTCATTTACATTTTGTCAAACTAAAAGCAGGTGTAAATATAATAGTACCCAAATAATATAACACCCTATACCCTTGTTAACAAAGTGTATTTCACGCTGAGCAGCTCATTTGCGAATTTCTATTCACATTACATTCAATGTCGAGCACTCCAGACCTCTCGTATCTTGTGAAGCACTGAATAAATTAGGTCCTACAGTCGAAACAGCGGGCATAACTGGAAAACTATGGCATTCATTATTTTGTCGTGTTTTATGCACCCTTTTGGTGTAACGGATGCTTTCCCATATTTGCGATAACTGACGTAGGTATGCTTTAGGATTGTAACGAGCATCCGCAAATGATCCTCGTGAATACAAACAAAAAGACAAAAAAAAAAACACAATTTTCATAGACAGACGCATTGTTTTAAAATGAATAATTATTATAACATTACTTTTTACAAAGTTTATTTTTAAGCCTCATTTTTTAAACATTCAAATTATTAACTAAGTGTAAAAATTATAATTATAATTTATGAAAAATCAATACTTTTTTTAGCACTCCCAAGTTATCTAATTTTAACACAACAATCTATTAATGTGCCCTCGGCTATAATGCCCACATTCACCGGCCTTGGAAACATGTTGATATTTAAATATTTACCTAAAAGGGGTTCTACATCCACATTCATATCCACCTAATGGCTGTTCACAACCCTGTTTGATAGTTTGAGCCCAGTTGGATTTGTGCCACATTCAATTCAAAGAACAGTTCCACGAGATTCTACAAACGCTAGAATCACTGCCTATTTATCAGTACCCTACAATTATGTAAATAGCGAAAGGTTGCCTGGAAATTCAATAGGGAATGAGGGTAATCAACGTCAAAAATCGTTCGGTAAAAAGCTTTTAAGAGAAAAGACATCTTCTAAGTAACTGATGTATGTGATTCACCTAATGTATATCTACCACATACATTGGAGTAAAATTCTGCCGTAGATAATCCTTTTCGACAACACGCAATATTACTGAGTTTGTGTCTATGTCATATTTGCTTTTTTTTGTTTCATTATTATTTGTATATCTATTCTATAATTTTGTATCTGTCATAATAATTTTCATTATTTATTTTCTTTTAAGAGCAAACAATAATTAAATTAGTTATTATTATTTTGGTTTATTATTTTTACTTCCTATAAGCTTGTGATTGACCACAATCTCACTATGTTAAGTGGTGATGTGGCCGATGGTGGTTAGCACATAAAGCCTAGAATAATATTTGACTGCCTATTTTTTTATTTGAGACATAATGTATTTATTCTCTTTTCTGTCTTCTATTTTGCAAATTGTGACCAATTACCTAGCCTGCCTACTCTGTAACAATGTATTTGCGTTAGGATTATATTATGTGATTCTCTTTGGCTATAATGCTGTGAATCTTATAATTTTAAATAAATAAATAAACTTAAACCTTAATGTTTCACATTACAGTTTATGTATAAAAAATGTTCAAAATTCGAAAAATCTAAAATGTATACTAATAATAACTTTAGCATTGGTTTAATATTCACCAAATATGGCGGTGAAAGTGGAGGTTTAATAGCCGAATGAAATCGTTAGCGGGTGATGTTGCAAAAACGGATACGATATTATGATTTTGGGGCTCGAACCTTAAAACTAGCATTAATTTTAATAGTATTATTCGAACAGCTTTTGACATCTGTCTAAAATTATGCGAAAGGTGACCTATTATTAAAAAGTTTATAATGGATATAATGGATGAGATATAAAAATGAGGTATACTTATATTTAGTATAAGTACCTATGCTAGATTTATTCACCGACACAACTTTTCAACTCTTCTTTGAAAAGGCGGGGAAGAAATATAGAATGCTAAAGAACATACTCGTTTCAAACTATCTAAATTTGTAATGTAACAAATTTTGTAGCATCGTGTTCCAACTTATAGACTGAACGAGCAGTTTGGGACTCACATGAACAAAACCCAACCATAAAATTTATGGTTTTTTATTTTTCAGGGTTCCATAAAGGTGCCCTTTAGAAGCCTATGCCGTCCGTCTGTATAGTCTGTCTGTCATAGAACTGTACTTACTGTACTGTACGGGACTTGAGAAGGTGATGGTTCCATGCGCAAGTCCGACTCGCTCTAGTCCGGTTTGTTAACTTCACCGTAACAAAAAATATTATTATTAAATATAAGTAATTCAGTGGTAATTTCAGTAGCTTTCTCTCCCGGTCCTCCTAGGGCCTTAATTTCTTAAATGACCATGACTTTGACTTTGGTATAATTATTTTTAACACGTTATACTTTCACCCAACATTAGCCTCCATCAAATATCCAATTCATCAATTAATCTATAAAACAGTACCTGTAACAATAATTTCCGGGAGATTGATGATAATTAATTTTCAAGATTTTCGAAACATATACTAGGTTTGTTATATTAAAACAAAATTATTTTATTACATACATTTTAATCGAGCTTTTACCTTTAGTATGAAAAGTTTGAAATTATTTTCGGGATTTAAAACTTGATTTCATAGCATAGGTTTAAAAAATATGCCATCTCGTAATCTCCACCCAGTTTCATACTGGGTCTATCCATAACCCTTCTCAACTTCAAATATTATGTTGGAAGATGGAAATTGACTTGGACTTCACAAAGAATAGCATACCAGTTTGTAGTACAAAAATCTAAAATGTGTTACTTACAATTGAAAAAAAAAGGCAAAATTCAAAATCTTTACATTAAATCTTGAAATACATAGATAATAATACTAAAATCCTCTTATTATTTTTAAAATTATTAATATGAAATTTATTATTACATGTGCAATAATATGCAATCTGGTAACATATGGGAATTGAGTTAATAATGGATTAGGCAATATGTATTACTGGGGATTTCGACTATTCACCTAAGCTATACGTAATCAATCCAGATTAAAATATATTATAATTTTCTATGCTTTATAAATTTTACTACAGTAATGGGTATTCAGTATAGTTTTATTGGAACTTTTCCCATTATTTATTTTGCAGTCAGCATTTGAAAACTAGTATAACAAAAAAAATATCGACTCCAAAAAGGGGTTAAAACTAAAAAGCATAAAATAACGATGTATGATATAATCTGACTGTATAATTAGGAACGGTTTTAAAATGCCTTTTTGTAGTTGATTAAAAAGTCAATCGCCCTATCTGTTTCCAAAAATAAAACAGAAAGTATATAAAAAATGTTTTACTTAATGCCTGCTCAAACCTGTTTATTCTTTCAAGGAAAATATAACAAAAGTACAAATATTTCTGAAAAATATTTTCTCTTCTACTCTCTAAATGTAAAGAGCTGAAGTATTCTTTCTAAAACTGTACCTTTCACCCGAGTCACTGTTAAAGAAAACAAATAAATACTTATACACTACATAATATATGATTTCACCACACAATGGTACGTAAACTCAAAGCATACCCGGCTTTTATGTGGTCCCTCAGAAAAAGCTCTAAAATTAAAAAGTTCCATCTCACAACACTGCCATGTAATGTGAATGCTTTTATAATGATCCACACAATCAAAACGGGGTTCTTCATTAAAAGTAGTGATATTATATACCAACGATGAAGGCATAAACGTCCATTATAAAATGCATTGTTAGCGTTGCCTTTGACATATTTGAAAATCTCTTGGGATCTCTTTTAGTATCATTACGTACTTTCAAGAATCTGAAATTACAATTGCACATAATGTACCTTATCTAAGGTTTTTTACATAAAAATATATCTAACACAAGCATAAAAAAAAAACAAGCGCAAAAACACACGTCGAATCGTTCAGCAATATTTTGTTTTTAGCATTTATGGAAAAGTGGAGAAAATGCGATATTATAGCATTTTCAATAAATATTATGGCATTGACATAGAGTTGGCATTCAAATATATCAGATGTAAAAGCTTTGCCCTGTTTAAAAAAATACAGCCACAATACAGTCCTTTGAAATGTTTCGCAGGAAATTCGCGGCTTTGGAACGTTTATTGTTAACTCAAATTTGTAAACAGTGCAATTGTAACACATGACGTTTCTAAAAAAAACAATTATACATTTTATTTTTTCAATGAAATGAAAATGAAAATATTTTTATTCAAATAGGCCTTCACAAGCACTTATGAATAGTCTGACTAACGCTCGGTTCGGAAGATTACTTTTACTGAGAAGAGCTGGCAAGAAACTCAGCAATTACTCTTTTCAAAACCCTAGAAATTCTAGAGCTAAGTGTCTTATTTTGCTAAATACAAAAATATATTTGATTTTATTTATTGGAATTCTAAAGCATTATCAGTCATAATAAGAACTTTATTAAAATATCAATCTACATTTTTCGATGGCGAGATGAAATTAACACAATTTAAATGTATTACACATTGTAACAAAAACTTCCCCTTCTTCTACTGTGGTATTAGGTATGCAAACCACTTATTAAGTAAGTCGCGCTAGGGAAGTGGCACTGAATCTGTCTAAAACAATTAACTCTGAGCCATGAGTCCCACTTTAATCTATTGAGAACAGATTCTTCTTCAAATTCTTAATTGGATTTCAGATTATAAATTCCACTCAGATATATATGAATGGTTCTTGAAAATACGTATTAATTTATCAGTTAGCGTAGTTTGTGATAGTTGTCTTAAGAACGGATTATTTATTAACTGACTTATTGTTTTCTTTTAATTAGATATATTTTTTATCAGTAATGCGAAAACCTCATTATAACACAACCAATTTTTTTAGTTGCACCCTAATTAAATTTGGTAATTTTTTATTATTTATCGATGTGTTCTGCCAGGTACACTCGAGAGCCAGTTCTTTCTAGGCTTTGTGTGCTTCCTCCTTTAACCACATTATTCTTTACCATCATTATTTCACCATGATGAAATTGTGGTCGAATAGCCTATAAAGCCTATAAGCCTATAAAAAAAGAAATAAATAAAAAAAATGGTATATACCTAGCTTCTTTCGAGTTTACAACACAAATGAAATTAATGATTTAACTTAAAGGTAAAACATAATATCTTAACATTCATTGCCAACTAAATCGACATCGTTCTGTAATTACCTACTCCGACTCCGACAAGTAATTTAGAATCAAAATGAAAATTCATTTTGAATAGCGTTCTCTCTCAAAATCCAAGATATTTTAATAACGGTTGAAATGAAAATAATATCATTGAAAATAACGGTGTTGACTTTCCCGTTATTCATTTGAACAGAATTCGTTCAAAAATGTCAGTCCATTTGTAAAGAATGAAATATTAAAGCGAGAAACTCGATGATTTCAAATCAGAGTTACTATCGCGCGCTTCTTCACTTCAAGATAGAGCCTCGTTTTATTACCACACATCAACTTGCTCCTAAATTATTAAGTTGCATATTTTTTTAACACGCTTTCATTAGCTTACCTAATTTCATTTTATAAAATTGACTCGTATATTATAATTTTCATCAAATAAAACTTTAATAAATAAGTTTTGAATGACAAGAGAGAAAGTCTAGTTTCTTGTAGTAATTTCTTTAATTGTGGTGCATAATTAATTATAAGGAATATTTTCTTTCTGTATATTTCGTGAAATAAACTTATTAATCTTATAAGAATTACGCATATTGAAATATTAAAATGCTCCAAGAATAAAAAATAATTTAGACATCTACGCAAAATGTTTGGTTCATTGGTTATATTGCAGAAGTCGATTTGTAAAAATAAATCAACCAATTACGTAAACAAAAGACGAACTGAACGAATCGGGTACATTTACGTCTTACGTTTACGTTTAACGATTTCTAAAATAATGGCAATCATGAAATTGTACAAATAAAGTCTTTTTTTTTCATTTTATATTCATTTAAATCCGAAAACTGAAGCAAATCTTTTTTTAAACCTCATAATGACGATTCTCTGAAGGTCTACACTATGCAAAGATTGATGAATAAGCCAGTTTGACCAAGGAACAAGACCCAACAAGAATGCATTTTAATCAATTAGCCAGTGGAACCAAAGATAAAAAAACTGAAAAGTAATAATATTCAGGGACATTATTCCTCGGCCATCTAACCACAAACTAAGCAAAGTTCGTACTATGGATGTCAGATAACTGATATACTACATATACTACTTTTCTTTTGTAAATACATACATATATAAATAATTACACCCAGACTCAGGACAAACAGACATGTATGTCCTGTCCTGAGTGGGAATCAAACCCACGACCTGCGGCGTGATAGATAGGGTATCATTTACGCCAACCGGCTCGTCAAAGTAGTTGGCTTATTTTTATTAGCACGGTAGTATTTAAGTACGAGTAGGCATAGTACTTGCTAATAAGATTCAAACGAGGCTCTAATGTCGCTTGTTGGGACAATGGGAGGCCGGTGGCGTTTTCCTCGTAATACAACCTTTTGTGATGACAGTCGGACTGGTTCACGTAATTCAATGAGATTATTAATTAAAAAATACTTTCTTTTCCTTTAATCTTTACTTTTTTATATCAAATGTTACCTACCTAACCTACCTTAAAAAAAGACACTTTTATTGACAAAAAGCTTTATATAAAATTTATGCATTGAACTTATTCTAAAATTGATAGATTGCGAAAATACATCAATCGATATAATAAAAACCATTCACTGTTATAGATCGTATCCATAAGGTTACTTTTGAATAAATTAGTATCTACTAATCAACGAAAATCTTTTCGTCACCATATTTAATTTATGGGGCTCTATTGAGGTCCATCAGCATTGGGCTGATGATGATCTGTTTTTGGCTATCTTCTCCTGAAAGAGAGAACCTATATCTCTTCTATATGTACACGCCTCTTTACGACTTTGTAGCCGTAGTAAGCACATAAAGGGTTGTCCCTTTATGTGCTCAGCCACAAGACGTCCACTGTTGGAAATAGGCCTCCCCTAAGGATCTCCAATAGACCCGGTCTTGGGCAGCCTGCATCCAGCATTTTCCGATGAACTTTACAAGGTCGTCTGTCCACCTTGTAAGCGGACTGCCTACGCTGCGCTTGCCGGTCCGTGGTCTCCAGTCCAGAACTCTATCACATCGTCACTTACTAAAGTGAGAATATGGTCAAATGGTCTGTGTTTATGTCCATGGTTATACATAGAAAAATACACCTATAAAATCTAAATAAATGAAGTCTCATTTAATGACATGTAGAATAGTCACTCATAAATTATTCACACTAACTCGTATGATGATACATTACATACACGGCACAATGGCTTCACAGAAAGTAAAAGGTTGCTTGGATATTTTTTCCTGTCGCACTTTATGAAGCGTTAAAGGGTCGGTGAGTGAAAGGATTCATTTTACAGGTCATTAGAGTAAAAAGGGTAAACAAAATTGTGGCAACGACCTTTGTTCATGAAAAAAACAAAACATTTATGTTCTTATTTGGCGTAAAAAAATCTAAGGGGCCTAAGTTGGACACAATTGGAGTATAATATTCCGTACATATCTGAAGAGACTACATAAAATGTTGTAATATGACTATTTTACCTTTCATCTTTTTGTCATTTTGATATAGTTCATCTAATTTGATAGCTTTGTATGAAGTTTTTAATATCACCCTATATTATATGAACACCAAATGAATGTTGCTAAAATCCTAACTATCCTAACTAATGTTATGAATGCGAATTTGACCTTTTCGCCTAAACCATTGAACCACAGATATACAAAAATACCCGTAAAGCCGAAAGGATGTTAAAAGGGGCCTTATAACGAGTCCATTCATAATATTTAAGAACGTAGTAACGCTGTATAACATACCCCAAAAAAATAAAAAAATATTATTATTATGAAAATAGAAAAAACTATTAAAGTAGACAATTAATAGGCCTTTCTGTTAAATAATCTGGTTCCCTGACATGACAGCTTACTAGGGTTGACAACATTTTTGGCTTTGATTATTAATTATATTTTTTACGGGGTATTTTGTAACACGTTGTATATGTGCATAGAACCGATCGCGATGAAATTTGGTACGCAGATAGTCTATGGTATGGAGAAGGACGTGGGCTACTTTTTATCCCGGTAAAACATAAAATCGCTGGGGAACGCGGGTGAAACCGCGGGGCGGAAGCTAGTTTCCCGTATATTTTAGGGTCAGCCCTTTCGTGATGAGCCACATTTATAATATTATATAGTTAGGAAGTTAGAATGAGGAACGAAAAAAGATAATTATATGAATGTATTTTAATCCAAATGTGCCCAAAAATTTAAAATTAACTTTAGTTTTAATTTTTTACAAAACATGGATGGTTTTTCGAGATTGACTCCAAAAGCATGTGTGTTAAATGTTGTCACGAAATAATTAAATAATTAAGAGTTCGTTCTTTGTCCTAGACAAAGACCGTTCATTAAAATGATTGGTGATAAGTGCCTTCTTAGGGTAACATTTTAATAAATGAGGTTTTAATTTGCAATATTATCGTACGTGACACGAATATAATGTTAAACGTATATCGGCATTACTTAAAACATGTTATATAGTTAATTATACTGATTAAATGGTCACGTAAATAACGTCACATTTTTTGAAAATGAGAGGAAAGTGATCGATAAAAATATGACAATTTAAAGAGTATTTTATTTAATTATAAGTATACCTTACATTATAATGCTTCTTATAAGTAAGTAAGTAGTTATGGTATAATTATGCGTCTATCTGTACAAACTCATCCCATTTTCCATAAAAACATAGATATGAACGTTGGTATGAATAGAACCATGTTCAAACGAAGCACTAAACCAATATTTCATCAACATTTCTACCCGTACACCAATAATTATTTTTATCACATATAATTATATACATATTACATATAATAAATTGTACTAACATAAATACGTTAGCATGAACCGTTACATAGTACTAAGTGCTTCTATTTACTATAGAAGAGATTATCTTAATCGAACATGCAGTTCCGACTCCCAAGCGTCTACAAAGCGAATCGGCATGACTTGCCTCTTCCATTATCCTCCTATCTGTTTGTAAAAGGTCTTACAAAGCAAAGGGAAATTACATGAATGTGCTCGTCATAAATCAGTTTGGACTAATTTGTTTATCATTGTTGTGGCTGTACGTTGGATTTTATGGCACTTAAAACAGAATGGCTTTTGTAAAATTTGCAGACAGTAATTACATTAATGATCGCTTACCATTGGTTGTTTAATAAAATTGATCGATATGCCATTGTATTTTTTCATTAATCTTAGCATATATGTGAGCCTTGAAATAGAATCTCTAGTTCAAGATCGAAATGTTATATATTATTGTGACAACACAAAGCTGGATCTTGTGGCTAAGATTGTAATTAAATCTTTGGATGACGTGTGCGCCATGTTATTATTATGTAAGTGGAGCTTATTCTATCGAAAAACTATACCACGGTATGACAGAATATTGTTTTTTTTTTAATTAAAACTTATAATGTTTTAATTAATAAATCATTTAAAAAAACATAATCACTATACAGCTTCATATAGGTTTATAAATCAGCCACTTGAAAAATACGAAATCATAAAAATCGCTTCTACCCCGTAAAACAACCGTCAACATATTTTTATTTAACACAACATAATCTGTATTTTATTTTGACCCAAAAACGATAACTGAGATTGTAAAAGCTATTAACATGTTGCTCTATTACCCATTCCGAAGAAATATATCCTTGATAATAGCCGAGAAAAACACGTGCCATTGTCAAACGAAGAGGGCGAGCCGTTACATAAATTTATTCTGTCAAGAAAATTACTGCGCGGAGTACTCACCAAAGAATAACATAAACAAAGGCTAAGCTTATTGAAATTAAAGTTTAGAAGCCGCGAGTCTGTTCTGTTCAGATTAATAAACTCCAAAAAGGAATACGTTATTATAAAGTCAGTACACACAATGAGATTAAGACCGCCGCGTCAGACCTAAAACAATGATTAACTATGAAAATTAAACTATATAACAAATCCTTTTATAATCTACTTTTGCTGTTTTGTGTCCACAAAGGTCATACTTAATCAGCTTATAACAACGATGGAAGATTAGCTAAGATACACTTTGTACATGTACTTAGACAAGTGTTAATGTTTCCTCATATGTGTCCATTTATATAAAGGTATATACGAATAATTTATGACACATTATTATTTAGTCTATCTACAGCTTAATTTGTGAAAATTCTGTTCTAATAAATATTTAAACTAACTGAGTGAATTCTCTAAAATAATCACGCTTGCCGTTGTGATTTCGTAATTATTTTATCCACGTTATAAAATAGGTCACGATTTGTTTATCGTTCAAGGTTTCAATGAATAAAATATCTATCTTATTTGTTCTACATTAAAAACTATCACAGCAACAGCTTCTGGTACAATTTCTTTCGGGATTTAAAACCAGTTTCAGTTACCGAAAAGTTACACCAAAACTAACATTCACATTACTATAGACAAGGTCATGACCATACGTAAACATTCCTATTCCTGAACGATCTTTTAAAATACCAGTTGTACAACTATCAACACTTTAATGCATCCGCTTGATTTACGACCACTCTTCTACAACGCATCACCAGCCTGATATAAATTTGATTTGAAGCGTTCTACATTTTATCTAAGGTCACGTTATGTTGGACGTGCCACCAGCCTTCGACATTGAGTCAACACGGCTCCCGTCGATCATAAAACCGTCGTTAATCTAGAATCATTATGTGTACATGCGAACATAGGTCACTGAATTTTGACGCTATCGTACAATCACTTACGAAACATTCTTCTCTCTACGATTTTAATTCATATTTCGATGATTAAGTAAAAGTACCTGGGTGACCGGTGACTCTGATAAAAAGGGAAAAAAATAATCGGACTGGAAACATCTGGACTCGAACGGTTTAGGCTGTGCGTTGTTTATCAGTCTGTGTGTCATTAAATCACGGCACTGTTTTACTATAGTACAAAAGTAACGATAAGATACTATTATATTTAAATTAGAACAATTACTATGTTATTCAGATGCAATATCAAGTAAGATGACATAAGATAAATTATATACTTTATTTGCACACCACATGACAACACAGGAAAACGAAGTAAAAGTAGCTAATATACTTTAAACTAACAATCGTTTTTTTTTTGTTCAATTAAACCACCACATAACGATGTTAAATGTAAATTGGTCACTTTACTACAAGCGCTGGTGAGTCCTAACAAATTAGTTTGTAGAGTTTCAGCACATTTTAGCGTGCGATTTTGTGGACGTAACATTAGTCCATTTTACCGCACCCTCAGCTTAATAGTTTTTAACTGAACTTTATTGACTTGTACTAGAAGTATTTTTATCACAAGGAACAGCAAAAGCTAAGTTCTTTCTAGTCTATCGATATCTATCTATATGGATATCGATCTATATTACAAGCTGACGATGACGGTCCGAATGTCGAAGTGTTTCCATTGACCTGGGTTACCGTACCGTACCATTCTATTCCCACAAGTTTCTTGATAACTCTAAAGTCATTTATAAAGTATAGCCATCTCCGATACAAAAAAATCCTATAAAAAAGTTCAAAGACATTGTCAGTACATATTTTTCAACGACAATAAAACAAGCTCGTAGCTCGGACGACTATCTCCAAAAAACAAAAGACTAACGAAAAATAATTCAACGTACCCTCTCTGTACTAACAGCATACCTGATACGTAAAAAATGTGTTTTTTGTTGTATCCATTTTTTATCCTGTAGATATTCCTTTATAGACATTTCTTCTGCTCTTTGTCGTCAACGGTCCTTGGAGTGGTCTCGTAGCAGTCGTAGCTTTTTGCTACGTCCTCTACGAAGTTACTTATGTTTCTTTTATACATTCATTTTTATTATTTATTCGTATGGCCTTAGTATTCGGTATTCAGTTGTATGCTATTCTATATTTAATTGAGTTAAAATTGGAAAAAGCTCAACATTTTTTTATTTATTAGATCGTTGCTATAATATGCTATATTACTTATTAACAAAAGAGTAAAGAAATATTAATTATGTTTATGAAATATATTATAATACTCAAAATATACTTCCAAGTTTACATTAATTAGATAAGATCATCGCTCTCAAATGAGCAGTTTATATTTCTACGTAAATAAAAAGGACGTCAAACCACGAAGCTCAATCAATGAAGCTCGATGAGTAATAAATAAGTCCAAATTTCAAAGCACGTGGTGTGGCCAGTCATAATTATTGAAGGAAGTTTACGTTTTGCTCGGTACCGTGAACACAATACACTCAGCGACGGTAATTACCAAGTCATATTTTTACGATTTAATAGTAGGGCACGGGTAAGGAAAATTTTATTTTGTTATTTTCCATGGAATGGGAGGATTTTGTGAATATGTAGGTTATTTGTAGCACACATTGGCCTAACGTATAGGAAAAAATATTTATTAACTGTGAATGCTGCTGTGAATAATATTAACATGAATTTTAATTTACGCAAAGCGCTAAAAAAATGTTTATTCCAAATAATATCAAACACATAAACAAATTCTATATTCGAATTCCAAATTTTCAATTCCACCCACACATACACACGGATTTGTATACCGCAATTGTAGAATGCATCTTAGTACGCGCCCACAAACATGCGAAACCCGTTATCAAGCTTCCGGGTTTGGGCCCGGGTCTCAGTAATTAATGCACGTGAATCCGTGGCTGAAATAATGAACATCGCCGTGTAAACCGCCCCAGTAATGGTAAACCATTATGCCGGCTTTACTTTAGAATAATAGTTGTTTATGATGCTTTCTATAGCTTTACTATAGAATAATAGTTGTTTATGATGCACATATTATTCTAAAACTAATAAATGCGATGCGATGGCTTGCTCATTGTTTCACACTTCCAAGATCCAAGGACAAATTTATAGAATATAAAACGGGGTGCAATTTTTTTATATAAATGAGAATTTTCACATGAGGAACTCCACCCAGTAGATCTAAGATGGGTTTTCAATAGACTAGTATTATTATAACTAAATAATTAAATTTTGGAAGTGAAATGGTGTCACTCAGTCTGTATTTAATTGCTATAAATATACATACACAAGCAACTATTTTCCACAAAACTGTCCATGGACATCCAAAATGCAAACATAACGCTAAGCCTAACCACATCATAGCTAGACTCACTCAGCAACCCAAACTAACCGCAACAGAACTGAGGCTTTCATTGTTCCATATAAACCCAGATTACTCACTATTTGGAGCAGTCCTTTGACAACAACCAGTTTTTTTTATAAATGGATAAGTAAGCTTATGTGCCACCACAATACTATCATGCATGTAACAAGAAATGTTAGTGTGTATACTTAAAAAAAATTATAGTTGCAATATTTATAATATTCCCTTAACTTCAATAAAATCGCACGTGGTTTGAAAGAATATCAATGCTGGTGATTTTACTGAACTGCATAACCCTGGGGATGTATCAGCCGTGCGTTGACGATCAGTGTATCACAAACAGATGTAAAATATTACAGGTATGTACACAATCAATTTCAACTTCAATGTAGTAAAAAAGAAAAAAAAACACCCAGTATTTTTTAAATGAGAATTTATTGCCGTCGTGTTTTAACGAACTCCTTAAATGAATAAAAGAAAATGATACTGGCCGCTAATAAAATTTTCGTCGCCACGCTAATAAAAAACACGAAGCTATCTTCTTTTGTTTTTTGTTTGAGCGCGAAGGGCTGAAAATTTTACTTTTTCAAATCATTTTCATTGCAGGTATTTGACGACATAATATTTGCGTTTTTCACTTTGGAGATGACCATCAAAATGGTTGCGATGGGTGTGTATGGGCACGGGACATATTTAGCGGATTCATGGAACAGACTGGATTGCTTCATCGTAATGGCTGGGTAAGTAGGTACAATATCGTGACTATGAGTCAACTATGAAATCGAAAAAAAACAAAATCTCTCGACTAAAAATTATGTAACAGCTCAATTTTGGTTGGTAGGTACTCTTGATATTGTCCTGAACCTATATTCTAAGAAACGAGAAATTAAATATTAACCACCTATCTGAGTTTCTTGCCGGTTCTTCTCAGTTGAAGGCGACTTCCGAATCGGTGGTAACTTCAGTAGTTTCGACGTTCATAAGTGCCCTCTTAGGGCCTAAACTGAATAAATGGCTTTGACTTTGACTTTGATCTATTTACCAACTGCAGAAAGCGTTGCCTTTAATACACAACGGTCGCAATTGAGTTACAGCGTACCTATAGGTACGCAATACCTATATTAATTAAGTGATACGCCTCTCGAACCTGTCACGTAATAGACACGCGAGTTTCATGTTTCATAATGAATTAACTATGTTTCCCTATTTTATGTAATATGAAAATAAAGTATCTCCCATTCGATAGATTACGAGCTCATAGAAGAAAATTATTTCAATGAAATGGCAAACAAGTTTTTTTCATAGTAAACACAAAACATACATTTATAAATTTTATATTATAAAACAGTATCTCAGTAATTGTGTATTTTACATTGATTTTATTGTATTTATTATTACTTAATTATAGGATCTCAAGCTTAGTTGGTATTGAATGCTCTGTGCAAATTCTGAATAATTAATTTCATATAATAATGTGTTTTTAAGTGTTCATTTTAATCATTAGGTACGTGGGGTATCTAATATAATAATAATGTTCCACAGAGCAATAGAATATGCACTGAATGTGGAGAACATCAATTTATCGGCCATCAGAACTATTCGAGTTTTACGACCATTGAGAGCTATCAACAGGATACCAAGTAAGTGGATTGAGTGCAAACTATTGATTTCTAATCTTTATTACATGAATGTAATGTGAATACGTCTAGTTCTAATGTAAGGTTTTATTTATTGGAGTATTAGTTACGTTTATTCGTCACGATTTATCAGCTTGTGTGACACAAGCATATCACAAATATATAAATTATTAGATTCTTCAAATAATATAATTTTAATTAATAACAAAATAAACGATATTTTCATGGATACACAAAAAATTACATAGATGCTTAGTTGACTTTGATCCTGAATCTGACTAGTTGATAATTTTGGAACTATATTTACGTTTAGTGAATAATAAAATCCATTATAATGTGATACCATCTTTAAATCTGTATACATAACTATATTCAAGGTTCTGCTAACCAACCTATTTATATAGCAATGTTATTCCATGGTATAGGTTATACAATGGTATATTATTCTACGAATTTGCAAATGGTTTTGTTCATAATACAATGCTTAGTGCACTATTGTTCACCGGGTAGCGAGAGTAACCCAACTGTTGAAAGTTGGTGTTATCCTAGGGATATTTCATCTCTATCTATCTAAATAGTTTAAAACAAAGTCCCTATCCGCGTCTGTCTGTTTTAACTACTTAGTTCTTTTAAACTACGCAACTTTTTTGGTTTTCACTATAATTTTGTTCTTTTTTCCAGAAGGTTTATAAAATATAGTTTAAGTTTATATAATAGGTACATGAATAATTTATTTATAGAAAGTAGAGACACTATTTTCGGGCGCTTTGATTGCTAACGCAACAACCTTATGAGATACATCAAAGTAATGTACTACGGAATTGTAGTATCTTAAAAGGCCTACAGAAAAGTATACTGTGGTATAATAAGGAAATATTCGAGAGACATATACCATATATGTCCCTCGAATATTTCCTAATATCATTAGGAATCATTTTTATTTTGACAGATATAATTATTAATTATAATCCAATTAAATATGCTAGTTACGTTGGGCATTTAAAGTAGATCAAAATTGCCCTTTACAGCATTTAGCTTAAATGAATTATCTTAGATGATATCATAATTATAAAATTACGCGCAACAAAAAAAAATATGAATCTTCTTTGACTGTTATAGTTTAAACCCTTATCTAATCACTGATATTAATTACATTCATCTTTAAATCACAATAATATTGTAAAGGCGAAAGCTAAAATAAAATGCAGAAATCTAAAATAAAACGTATTAGTAAAATCAAGTATTTCCGACAACAGGTTTCATACTAAACCTCAACCTAGTGTAAAGTGAAAAGTGAAAAGTGCTCTTATATACGAGAACCCTTTTACTTAAGATTAAGCCTTGCTTGCAACTCCTTTATTGCAGTCAGGTTAAATGTTTATTGTGACGTAGTTAAGTGATCTCGTTAAAAATATTGAAAGCAATCTTGAACTACTTACTTACTTTCCGCTCCACAATTTCACCTGTAATCCATTTTCCCTTTCTAAAAATGAATGTAGGGCTTGTGATGAACAATTTTACTATGAGTGAGACCAAATCTGAAATGATGAAATATGTTGCATGATTACTTTTGTTTTTCGGTAAGATTATTTAGTCCTTTTCCCAAATCCCTAGTATCAAAATTGAAGCATAAAGTCAGGCACACAAAAGAAATCCATATTGTTGCCACTTATAGAAATTAACCCCGAGCTCGAATCGAGAACGAACGTGGGCGCGATCGATCGACGAGCAACAAGTGAGGCCCGGCCGAACCGCTGGCTCAGCAAACACTGCCACTCCCCTTAGCCTGATACTCTATAATGTCACTTCTTTTCACAGCAAAAAAATGGGATATGACATAATTAACCCTTGAATAACAGAATTTTTGTCGTTGAAATGACATTAGTCTTACACAAAAGTAAGACATGAATAATTTTACAAAATAACTATCAAAGTGTCACCACATCACCAAAGCTATCATTATGTGATATACTTATTAGGTTTATACAGAATGCCAATAATGTTATATCCTCTCATCAATTAAGCATTATTGCGTGAGAAGAAGTTGTCTACTCTTCTCACGAAAAGCATCATTAATCATCCATTAATGACCAACCCCTTTGTTTACAAACCGGATATTTCCTCAGCTTCGCAAGAAAATGGTATACTTAATCTCTTTTCTGTATAAGTATCCCTAGATAGTAGTAAAATGTATTCTATATATCTAGTATATCTATCCATTAAAATGCCTATCCTAATGAATAGTTCAAATTGAAATGACAATAAATAAATAGCGTAGGTAATACATTGAACACGAATTGCTTTTAATTGTAAGTTTGTAACTATTTTTAATGGCTCTAAACTTTATCAATCAATAACCACAATCCATGAAATAATCGTGTGCTTTTCTCTAAACTTTACCTAAACATTGATAAAATGAGGCAACATTGAAATTCAATAAATCTCAACAGTTCCAAACGTCACGACTTCCAAATGGTTAGGATATAACATTGAAACAAAAGACGAGCGTCCGCTAGAGTTTCGCACAAAACCCCATCTGGGGCTCGCAAACAACTGGGACAAAGCAACTTGGCCGCAAATTAAATCGAGCCACGCGCGCCGCGGTTAGACATACATCGGCACTAATTTGCCTCCCACACAATTTATTGCCCCGATGTCTCTTTTTATTTCTCTAAATTCAAATTCAAATTTTGATTTATGTCATACAGGATAGCTTCTGTAGCGTGATGATGTAATGCTTTAAGAATTTATGGCTCTTTGTGAATAAGTATTTTTTCCTGTAACATTTGATTGTTTTATGCTATTATATACCAACAAATTGGTAAATATCATTATATAAAATAAAGCATAAGTTTATTAATTGCTCAAAATCAAAATACGTAAGCGTTGATAAGCAAATAGTGTGTACTCATACTCTACATCTAGATGTAGTCGGAGACTAGTCTCCGAATAACAAGCTTTGCAAAGCACTAGCTTGTAATAATCCTCGTTCGAATAGTTTCGTCTGTTTGCGAAACGAATTAATTGAAATCAATTTGCTCGTTCACGTGAAATTGCATTTTGGCACTAAATAAAATTACAAAGTTCAGCAAATTTCTTCCGATGCTTCTTTTTAGGATTCCGTACCTAAAAGGCAATTTTTTTTATGTTATTTATATTATTATTGAATGAAATCCTCTGTGCCTGAGTCGGACTCGCACTTGGCCGATTTTTTTTTCAGTATCTGTGAATAATAATTAGGCATTGCTTTTCGGTCTATTACATTCGTAAACTTATTCACGTAACTTTTTGAGTTTTCAATGACCGCTACAACAGAGCTCATGAAATAATGTATCTTTTTGAATTATTCATTGAAACATGTAAATTATTTATTTATCTTTGGCTGTGTACAAATATCTTCATCGTCGTACTTTTACTCTTAAGTATTAATTTGTTTTGATAAAATTATGTTTTGGACATTTTCGTGTTTCTGTACTCTCTTTTTTTCACAGGTATGCGTATCCTTGTGATGCTGTTACTTGATACACTACCAATGCTTGGAAACGTCTTATTGCTGTGTTTCTTCGTTTTCTTCATATTTGGTATAGTTGGAGTACAGCTCTGGGAAGGAATCCTTAGGCAACGATGCGAGCTCGTCTTGCCTCCTCATATACTTCGACCCAAGTATGTTATCTGGTATACTTGCCACTGAAATTAATGGCTCAGAATGAGAAAATTTACATTAATCTCCTTCTGTGCCTATAAGCTCATAATAGAAGTAAGCGTTAATTAGACTTGAATAAATAATGACTGAAAATTGGATGACAAATTGAGTGGAAATATTTAAAGTTTTGTGGATGAAATGGCAACTGAAATGACTTTTTCATTTTGTTCCATTTGCTCGAAAGCGCTCGTCTTAGCGGCACGTCCCATTGCTAACGTTGACTGCATGCAATATTTAACGCTTACATCCTCGTTGAGCACATCCATGGCTGCTCTTCATATCATTTTAACATTATATTTCATCGTTGCATATTATTTTTGCACTATTACAAACATTTGTCAAACGCGCATGTTGAAAGATTCAGCTTACAGTCGAATAACTTACAACACACTTAAATATTGCATTCCGTCAATACTCACATGATAATAAATTGTAACTAAAACACAAGCATGACGAATCATTTGAGAATGTAACAAAAAACATTCATCACTTATATTTCATCAGTATATTTACCAATAGCCAGGTATTATTCCACAGATTGCAAACTCGTAAATTTTGCTACATTTAAATGGTTCTAAACATTATTCAACCCGAACATAGTACAGAGTAGAAAATTACCATCATAGTAAACATGAACCAAAGATTACTGTTCATTAATGATACTATCCAAATATCATAGTTTTAGTAGGAATAGTAACAACTATAATTCTGAACTAGAATGTATCTTCATTCGAAATAATAATAAAGTATCTCATATATTACATATCTCATAAAATTCCTGAAAATAATTTATCCATCTGCTATATATATTTTGGAATGAAGTTACATTTTAGTGCCAAATTGTTCAAACCCATAGAACTAAAACTAGGCACATGACACCCGTCACCACTTCCTCAATTTATGTTCCAGAGACCTGTCCGAATGGTACAGAGTGCGCGTCAGAGTGAACTCGTAAGGATTTGCGATCAAAATTAATGTGTTTCTATAAGGACATTGAGAACTGTTGTTACGTGTACCTTCACACATCTGCCGTCCAGATGTGCTATCATATTTGCTTCCCTTTCACGAATTGGCAGTTTTAAAAATATATTTTTCCTATTAAGTAATTTAATTGTTCTCAGAACGTTTTACAGAACTGCCAATTTGTATCTGACCAATTACACATATAGGTAGCTCTATCAACTTCCTCTAAAATATTATTCAATGTACACTTTATTTTTCTTTACGAATATACACGATGTTAGCTTATGTGATTAGTTTACCTACAGAATTTAAGTAAGCTATATAGAGGCTGTATTAAACTGTACCATAATATCTTTCGGGTAAACTTCACTTACTGCTCACTACAGACATTATGCACAACGTCTCAGGCTCCAGTCATTCATGTTTATTTTACAATAACTAATAACAACGTACATATGCGCTTTATTAACGCTCATAACGTTTTATGTTCATTTATCAAAGGGTATTTATCACTGGAATGTTTGGTCGTTATCCATAAAACGCTAACTGATCTGCATATGAAACTATTCATATTTTAACAACATCGATGAGACATTTTAGAACGAAGTTGAAGACCACAATAAAATCCTTGTGGCTAGCATCAAGAGAACAAGCCCCGTAACGACCGGGCGCCCCAAATGATGCGGGTTACGGCTATTGCTCGTGTCCGACGCATGTATAGTTTCTGTCGTTAAACGATTATGACGCAAAGGCTATTGACGTTAATCTTCTCAATATATTCCCGGCTCTCCAAGTCACCTTTATTTGCGCCACTATTGCATACGACATGGCCAATAGAAGTGACTATATTTCGTTCCTCGCTTATGTTTTAGCATGTGTTTGCATGTCATTAGTTACCGAATGTGCTGTAGTATGAATGTTAGAACATGCATGAATCCCAACGTTGGTCTCATCAAACCGCAAATAATAGAATATTCATTTAGGTAAAACAGTTTTTATTGCATGTAGGATGTTGTTCAAACAACCATTACATCGAAAAATGATTTGAGGGTTAAAATAACTGTTTCCCCGTTTAAACGAATTCGGTTAGTTTTATAACAGTCAATTTATTCTTTGGTTTTTGGGGTAGTAGCATCAAAATAAAAATCGGAACTTTATTCCATTTACATTTTCAACTTATTGCTATGTTTTGCCAACCTTAATGTATTTGAAAATTATGTTGAGACAGAGTACCTAACAGGCTAACAGTAGAAATCATTAAAAATCCCCTTTTGAATAAAACATTCATAGCTTTTTATTACTCAACTCATTAATCATTATTCGGAAATGTATCCACCGTCCTGAATAACCCGAAAGAAGATATTTTCCTGGGTCCATTTTAAACGTCGCTTGTTTGTCGCGCAGTATATCGTTTCACTACGAGTTCTCTAAAGAGCTGGACTACATATGTACGACACCTGAAGATAGTGGGATGCATTTGTGCGGTGACTTCCCACCATACAGATATGGAGCGCTGGTTTGCAATGAGACAGCCAGGCCTTATTCGTACAACACACCTACAAACACGTCATGTGTTAATTGGAACCAGTACTATACTAATTGTACTCAGAGAGGCCCCAACCCCTTTCAAGGCACCATTTCATTTGACAACATTGGGCTCGCATGGGTGGCAATATTTTTGGTAAGTATTATTCAAATAAAACTAGCTATATTTACAAGTCAATATTATTTTATTAAGTCTACTTAGTAAAAATACTATATTAACTTCATAAATTATTTTCAGGTAATTTCTCTAGAAGGATGGACAGACATTATGTATTACGTACAAGACGCGCATAGTTTTTGGGATTGGATTTATTTTGTTTTGTTGATTGTGGTAAGTGAGCTAAGATATTATAAATACATATTAATTTTATGAATAAAACATTGTACTAGCTTATTTACAAAGAGTAAGAAAACATTTTTCTGGAACTATATTTCAAATTAATGATATAATTTCTAGGAATCATAATTAGATGTCATTTATCTTGTACAGTTATAAGAGAAAAGTATTTTGTAAATACTTTCGTTGTTTCTAGATCGGATCATTTTTCATGATCAACCTTTGCCTGGTCGTCATTGCAACACAGTTCAGTGAAACTAAAAAACGTGAGATGGAGCGCATGCGCGTTGAACGTGCTCGGTTCACATCATCATCAACCCTGGCTTCTTCAACCAACAACAGTGAACCAGCAACATGTTACGCAGAAATTGTCAAATATGTTGCGCATCTATGGAGGAGATTTAAAAGACGAATGGCAAAAAAAATCAGGTATGAAATATAGTCAAGTTGAATTTGTTTTCTTTTGCTCTGATTTTTCCTTTTAGAATATATAGACCAGTTTTTTTTATAGTAAAACTCTACTCTAATCAATAGTCAAGTTAACAACTTTTTTTTATTATAGGTACCATGGATTTAGATAGTAACATTCGAACCGAGCTACAACAACAATTTATTTAAAGCTAATAACATAATATATAATTATAATAATAATTATGTAGGTAACTGTTATAGTGTACAACAATAATGGTATCTAATACATAAAAGATTCATCAGTTCTTTGTTTTGATAGTTCTGTAAGTAGTAAGATTTTAGTTTTTATTTCATATCTTTAACGTTAAATCATCACCATAGTGAGTACTTTCAACCCTGAATGTTTAGCTAAACAATTAAAACGAACTCTGTATATATATTATTAGTAACATGTATCTAAAATTGTCGTGTGGTACAGGCAAGATTTTACAATGTGTAAAAAAGGTTAAAATGGACGTTCGACCTTTTCTTAATAATTTCGTAAAATGAAATCGTTCTGTAAATTTAACATACGATATTTTTACACCATATCGTACCTATACCTACAACTTGTGACGTATTTTATTTATTTCCTTTGCTTAGAGTGTACCGATATCAACGTGCTCAATTGCAATGGCGAACAAGTCAGGAAACTTTACAATTACCGGCAAACAGGCCGAAACAACATCACCCTTGTTGTCCTCGCGTTCATCGACAGGTAATATTATAACTAATAGTTTATGTAATTGTTGCGTTATAAATAACAAAAATGTACCTACATACTTTACCTAACTAATATCTAAAAAACTCTATCTTTTATTTTCTTTTTCATCTGATAGTCTCCCGAGGTGTTTATTTAATGAAAAATTAAAATACACTCGATCAAAGCAGACTATTTCCTATTTTAACCAATTATTTGCAGACAATGTTTGCGAGAAACGTTATCAAAAATTTGTTGATAGGCACTACATTTATAACAATGCAAAAGTACTTATTCCCGTAAATAAATAACACGAAACCCTATTTTTCTCAACATTGCATTACACTCAACAGCTTAAAATTATAACAAAATATTCGTCAAGGACTCATAAACCCGCTTCCGTGTTGGTGGGATGTATTGTATTTCTGTTTACAGAGTAATTGATAGAACAGTGACTTCACTTAATATGTATTGTATGATCAATTCAACAGTTCATGTTTATTTTAGTTTCATACAAATAGTTTTTGGATTCGTACATCTATCGTAAATATTGTAAACAATTTTAATACTTAATATTAATCTTTGTGACTAATCCATTACTATAGTAATAGATAAGGCACAAATCTTTAGTCGAAAAAACTGTTGTTGTACTGTAAAACTCGAAAAAAATTATGTAACACCAATACTTATGTACCTTTATGTAAATTTCAAGTAACGAATAAATTATAATAACAGTAAGTTTTATTATAGCAAAAGATATATTTTATCCAAATTAATTATCCTACTAACAAGAATTCTGCATCGACAACAAAATAAATTCTCTGGGCGTTAATACTCTATGTCTCTACACTAGGGTAACGGTGGAAAAGCAGTAGGGGAGGAAGGGGTGGTGGTGTGTGCGGGGGGAGAGGAAGCTCTCAGCCGGCCGAGCCTGTTGCGCGTACCCTCCCTCTCTGCCGCTGATCTTGAGGTAATATTGTGTGGAAAAATGCCTCGCCAGGGACCTAATTAAACAAACCTTTCTAGACTACCTCATATTTTTGAATGCCGAGCTTGTGATAGGTACCTTTAAAAAATATTATTCTCTACAATATTTTTTACTGATTTCAGTAAATTTTACTTCAGATTTTCTGAGTTTTTGGACCAAAATAATAATAATATGAAAACTATAAGTTTGATAATAAATCAACTTTATTTTTTTTGTCTTCTCTGCTTTCTTCAGGAGGTTCATAGTGCTCTTTGACTCAAAACATCGTCAAGGATGCCTTGAGGATCAGTTTCCTCAAATTCATTGAGCCCTGATGAAGTTTTCCAAAAGGACATAAATTTCGAATTCACTAAACCGATAGAATCGCTAGGAAAATGAAATGATAACAGTTTGATAATGGTATCTTTTGCAAGGTTGAAATAGTTACCTAAGGAAATAACGACAAATACCTACACATAATCCCCAAATTCTAAAATTCTGTATTTTTTTACAAAATTTATAAAAATCTCTCGCATTCGTTACCTTTAAACAATCTCGACTTAAGTGAGCAATCCCTCAAGTGGAGGATTTTGTACTTATCATTCCTTTTTGTGTGAGTGAGATTGAGACATGTCCAGGAAATGTCGAGGAAACAACTAAAAATAGATAAGGGTGTAAGATGAGGTAATTCTAAAATTTCTGAAACAGAACGCAGCGAACCTATCTCTCCTGTCGCCTCCATCGCTGACTCGCCGGAGATCATCGGTGATGTTTAGTGACACGGTCTTACTGCATACACCGAGCGCACCACACGTTGGTCATCCACACAACGTATGCTCTTCAGAGAAAATGACTCAAACAGGTAATTATTTCATAGTCATTATATAATAATAAACTTATGTGTAACATTTTATATAAAACACTAATAAAACTGCAGACTATAATTGGGTTTTATTAGTGTTATTGTAGTATTGGTAAGGAAATCGTTATCATTAGGCAATAAATGTCATGATTTTGAATTAAATATAGGTTTAATAAACTATAAACTAAAGTTTGATTTAATATAATAAAGGAAACAAACAAAGCTAATGCAAAAAACAACTACAGTAACTTAGTGAACACAATAGTTTGCAAACACTTAAAACTACTTCACCTTATTTTCAACAAGCTCGAACTTTAACTTCTGGAAATATTTTAGTCTCTAATATTAGTGTTGAAAACTTTTTAACGAATTGAAATGAACATTTGTAGATTCATTGTGTCAGCGTGACTGGCTTAAGAGCCAAAGTGGTGAGTCTAGAGACGGTAGATCTAGGCGACGCTATTAGAAGGGCATGTGTATTTCTTGTCTACATTTCTTGCTTCTGTCCTCTATTCCTTCATAGAAATTAAATTCAATACGTTTAGGTATCACTGTGACTACAATTGTGGTACTTATTATTTTTCTCTGGGTTTAGTTTTCGCTTTGACCCTTTAAAGCATAGGATAGATTTCTTACATGATCTTGTTTTCCTCATGTCCTCGAAAGCATCTTGTAATATTTTTACGATCTACCCCAACATTTTATTAGAAAACTAATTTATAAATTTAATGGACGGTTTGCGGTCATGGTTAAGACCAGATACATAAAATATTAATATAGTTGTAAGTAAAGTAGCAATAAGGCAAAATCACGACTGAATCATATTTTGAGCTCTATTGTAATTTAATTCAGAGGCGTAGTCAAAATAGATCGTGTTACGATACGCGTAATTTATCAACCCCTAAAGTTTGTAACGTAGTTTAAACTGCCAAATTCTCAATTCAATTAGGTTTATAAAGAATTCAATTGTATGTAATATTCAAGATGCTTTTGAGTGAAACTAGAGAGAGCGGAATAGCACAATATTCCACTGTAGTGATATTTATCTGGGGGCGTAGAGTTCGACCTGCCGACAGGCGATACAGCGGAGGATCGTGCAGCTGCTGGAGGCACCATGTCCTGTCAGGAGTTGCTGGCACTTTCCGGGGCTCTGTCAGCCGCACTACCGACTGGACAAGTTGCTTTAGACTCATTCTTCGAAGAGTTGACTAAAGGGATCAGCAAAAGGGCCGGAGAAGAAAAATCTGATACTAAGGTAATCCGCCTAAATTCTTGTATTTCAATCATGTGACACCATAATATGAAGACAGATGAATGATGATACTCTTTGTATAATTAATTTAGATAAATAAAAAGGTGTAACTTTATATAATCCAATCTTATTTTTCTTTCATAGATTGTAGAAATAGAAGACTTCTCGTGTTGTGCTGATCTGCTAGCTGCGGAGGCAGCTGCTAAAGAAACACGGAAGAGTCGTATTTGTAACGCTTGTTCCCGATTCTGGCGAAGAATTGCAAGATTTTTCTCACGAATCAGAAAACGCATAAAAAACATTGTTGATCACAAATACTTTCAACAAGGTGATCACGCAATAATCATAATATTACCTATAAATTATCTGTAACACCAAGTACCTATATGATAAATGCAATGATAGATAAATTCCATTAATAACTACATTTAAAATTTCGTCATGTGAAAGTCTTATATTTTTACCCCCTTGTAACACAAACCCAAAAAATAATAAACTTTGCTATCACTTAACTTTATGCTAACATGGTTCAATTTGCAGGTATTCTACTAGCTATTCTAATCAACACCCTATCAATGGGTATTGAATATCACAATCAACCTGAAGAATTGACAGTGATTGTTGAGATCAGTAACGTCGTATTTTCTGCAATATTCGCTGTAGAGATGTTATTCAAAATTATCGCTGAAGGTCCGTTCAAATATATCGCCAATGGATTCAATGTCTTTGATGGCGTCATTGTGATTCTAAGGTAAGTTTTATAAATATCGAGCTCCACTTAATCGAAAATCGCAACAAAAGGTGTTTTATGAACATTTAGTAAACTAAGTGAGCTTTCAATGGCGTCATTAAGAAAATTACACTATTTAACATTTTTGTAATCATGTTATTTTATGATTATAAAACTGTATCATGTAAACTTATTAAAATGTGTTATTTGGCACAGTGCATTTGAATTAGCACAAAGTATGGGAAATGAAAAAGACTTAGCTGGCAGTTCCGGACTCTCGGTGCTGCGCACATTTCGACTCCTGCGCATACTTAAATTGGTGCGATTCATGCCAAACTTGCGCCGGCAACTGTTTGTCATGCTACGGACCATGGACAATGTTGCCGTCTTCTTCTCACTTCTTGTGCTCTTCATTTTTATATTCAGGTAATTATAATTTCACACCAAACCTGGTTAATGAAAACTACAACCGTGACAGAACATCTAATAATAATCTTGTATTTAGTTAAAAATCTATTATGGTTTTGAAAATTACATATAATCAAGGTAACATAAAATAGATTTACAAGTAAACAAAAATTTAAACTGCATGAAAATAAAATATGTAATGGAAAAATCAAATTATATCATCGAGATTGCTATTTGTGTTTAAAATTTTCTTTACTTTTTCTGTTTCAACATTCAGTTTATTCTTATACTTATACCCCCCAGAGGTATTTAAATGAAAGAACCCGTGCGTTTATGAACATTTTTCTTTTCGTTTTCGTTCACTTTCTGAAAATAATTTAGGTACTTCGTAATTAATAATAAATTCCTGGTTTCAAAGCTGGCCTTCGGAAACTCCTGGATCTTAATCGTTTATTTTACAAATTCTTGATTTCCCTAACTTTATATTATTGTGTTTCATACTCGTACCTATCGTAGATATCGTAATCAAGTAGACAAGCATTAAATCATAGCCTCAAGCAATCACTCATTGATTGCTCAATCAGAATTTTCATCTTTCCGTAGCCAAAGAAGAATTATTCGACTCTCCATAAAAATATGAAATTCTGAATGTTTCTACTTAACTGTCACACCCGCATCCCTTAACCCGTGCACTAACTGTGAGTGATTTCTCCTATTTTCTTTTCAATCTTATCCTTATACGTACCAATCATTTCTGTCTTTGACATTCCACCCACTATACACTGCCACTATCCACACTCTTTACAACTTTTTCTCTTCTATTATCTTATTGATCATAGTGAATTCCACGCTTTTGTGCTTTTCGTCCACTTGAGTTTAATTACACCCGCACTTTTTCATTCATCATCTAGACTATGAACACTTTTTATTTAGTATCCTTTATTATTTTACTATCTCCTCCTGCCTATATGTGTGGAAAGGACTTAAACCGTATTATTGTCTAATCGAATATTGCGTGATAACGTTCAGCATCCTCGGTATGAACCTCTTCGGGTGCAAATTCTGCGAGAAAGACGAGCATGGTGACCAAGAATGCGACAGAAAAAACTTTGATACGCTCTTGTGGGCCTTTGTCACGGTGTTTCAGGTATTCAACATTTTAAATTAAAATACCTAACAGACAATCCAGAAACAGACTGAACTTGCAACATGTACTAAACGCTTTACCCACGGGTCCGTCAGCAGTCAACACTCATGACAGTATGACAATCCCAATAACAGAAGATTGTCTTTGTGACGGCTAATCGACTAACCACGCGAGTACACACTGACCGTCCACTCTGCTGCAAGAGATGCTTCTCACGAACTCACAATGTTGTATCATGGTCCATACACGGAAAGGATTTCGCTTGCAGCATTGTGTGTTGTCAAACAAGCGTTCAGTCGCGTAACCGCTACCCTAGAACCCGCGTAGTGAGATCTAGTACCATCCGTAACAAATTGATCCAAAATCATCTAGTGTCACGTTCACCATATGTTGTTCCGTACAGTACTCCCCATCAGAAGTTATCGAGAGCACATTAATTAGTCAGTGAGCTTGGTTGAGTAGTAGGTTAGCTTGAGGTCGTTCGGAGCCGAGTCGCGGGATAACCTGATCGTCAGTTCCTCTACTCCCACTACTACAGCTGCACTCAGTTTATACAGTATCTCTATCACTTTGCATGCTGCTTCTATTATTTAGGTATTACCTTGAACAACATGATGCGAAACTCGTGGAATGTTATTGTATTAACTTTATAACTCAATTTGTTATGAGATTGTCTCAAAATTGTAATGAGAACACGATCAAAGTTTCCACTGGTTTTGTCATCAACCTCAGCATCTTCGTTTTTAACTTCAATAACAATCTAATTTTCAATAACTTTCCCCTTTCTTAAACTTCTTAACTTCCTGTTTAAAAACTCCAGAGTGATTAGCCCACTTTATTTACTTTACGTTATTCTATATTTTCATCAGCACTTGTCAGGATGAACACTACCTTTAAATAATGCATTATAATTTGAATGATATTTGCCACGAGTAATTTTATGAAACCATTATGAATGAAGTTTTTCTTTAATTACTTTTACGCACTTTACTTTTGCCTATTTTTCTCTTCCAGATTATTTTTATTGCATTTAATATTTATTATAATAATGAGGCAGTATAAAGAATGAAATATAATATTGATAATATTTTATGGAGGAACTTAATTGCACTAAATAACACCATGTTAATTACAGAACCTTTATAATTTAGATATATTAACTTAACCCGTTGGTGGTAGCGTCCCAACGACGATAACACTGCTTAACCAATTCGGCTTTTAATTATGTATTGTAATATTGTACACTACCTTTAAATAAATAGAAAAATATTGTTGAAATAAAACAAATTTTATGGTTGAATTACTCTTAAAATGTCATTTTTTTTCTATGGCCGTTGGCCTTTTGAAATGTATTTTATTTAACTATGTAGGTTACATATGCCTCTGGCGTACTATAAGTACATATTTTTTACTAAAAATATGATTATATCCGTAACATTAGTGTTATTTCATTAGTCCGGGTGGAAGTAGCAGTGTTAACGTCGTGTACGCATCAAATGTGTCGTCAGGATGAGTCGGTCGCGGCGTTTGCGCATAGCATTTTGTTTTTCTTTCATTTTCTCATCGGCTCCGTGACGCGCAGTATTCTGGGCATGTATCTATTCGGTGGTAAGTTTTGCAAGTTCGTCGAAGACAATGGCAGCGAACGGGATTGTACTTGCCCTGAAATCATCTCGCACCACCCCAAATGTGAGTGCGACAGGAAACATTTTAATAACATCCTATGGGCTACCGTCACCGTCTTCCAGGTAAGATTTGACAGGTTAGCTAGTCTAGGTACAATATAGTCGGTTTATTTGCGAAATCCCGTTTTAATATGTTCTTAGAGGATAGAAGAACGCGTGTTTCTCGTAACTACCAAACGCCTAAACTGATTGGAACTGTAGAATGGTTTGTCTTATTTGACAACTAGAAGGGTTGTGAGAAAAGACGAAAGTAATAAAAAATTATATTAAATCAACTGAAAATAACTTTGTACATTAGACTTGGCACAAGCGAGAGATTCGCCGTAGATTAGTTAACTTATAGTTTACGTAATGTATCATAATGAGCGCTCAGTAGTTAATTGCATCTTGCTTTAATAGCGTAGTGATTAGTAGCAAAGTAGTAGGTATCAGGAAATGCTTGGACTCCTTGTGCTTGTGTACTCAAATCGCCGTCTGTGTTCCCTTTCATTACCCCTGTATATTAGTGTGTACACTAACACAACTACATGACACTTATTTACACGAACACGCTGATTACTTACAAATGTTTTTTATGTTTTGTTTTTGTTTGATAAAATTGATATTACTTAAAATTTTATTACAAACACCAAAAAGCACTTAAATACAATATGACAGCACACCTTGCTTATTTTGATTTATTAAAGAGAATTGAATATTTTTGAAGATATTTGATGTGGTAGAGCGTTGCGCATGGACGAACCAAATTCTCACTTTGATGTAAACGTTTCAGGTTTTAACTCAAGAAGATTGGAATGTTGTCTTATTTAACGGTATGGAAAAGACAAGTCATTGGGCCGCATTGTATTTTGTGGCTCTCATGACCTTTGGGAATTATGTCTTGTTCAACTTGCTGGTTGCTATACTTGTCGAGGGATTCAGTTCAGAGGTAAGTTTGATTGTCATTATCAGATAGGCACTCCACTACATGTATAGAATTCATGAACATATTCTCATGTGTAATTCAAATCTTTTAGCGAAATGAGAGAAGGGAACGTGAACAACGCGAGCTGGCAAAGTCGAAATTGTCGAGTGAATGTTTCTCAGACAACAACGAAATACAATACGATGAGTCTAATTCAGGCTCACATTCCAGCGACAGTTTTTCTCAGGTGAAATTTGCTGGGAGTTAGCATATTAGTATACTTGATTATTGGAATGATTTTTTGTTTCTGTATTTAGTTGTTCTTTGTCCTAGAGCACTGCCACATTTCATGTCTGAACTTCTTTCTCTTATTTTGCATTAGTTTCCAAGTGGGTATAGAGTCAAAAACTACCTATTGGTACAGCTATAGTTTTCAAGTTTAATTCAAAATTCTAAATTTGTAATTAACATTTTATGTATTGCCTGAAATGAACTGTCTAACTTTACAAGATTTTCGAATTAATAAAAAACTTCACTTACTCATGAATTTCAAAAAGTTGTTATCTTGAGAAAATTCATACAATTATTTACTCCTCTCATTATATCATCTCATTTATTATGCATACCTACATCACATCGTGTTATTAAACTTTGGGTGAACATTTTGAACAGAATGAAATAAAAAATTACTGGCGGTCAGCTGATGATTTACGAAAAGCTAAAGATGATGTAAATGGACATAAAGAAAAATCAATTAAGTCTCGACGAAAAACGAAATCTTCCCATCATCCAACACTATGCAAAGATTGTGCTCAGTCAAACAAATGTAATTTGCAAAAAGTAAGTTCTTACTTCAATTATTTTGTTCTGAATCCTTTTTCTCGAAAAATTATAGAATGTAGTTTATTCTATATTTTTTTATAATATTTTAATTGTACTTTAATTATTTAATCATTACGTTCAAACATTAACAGTAATATGTGGTATATAAGTATTCATAGGGTTATCAATTTCAACTATGTATATGTAGAATAAAATAGGTACATTTTAGATAGCGTAAGTAGCATTCAAATAAACAGACACAAATAGGATACAACAAAGATGCAAATGATCATAAGTTAGTGGTAAAATTTCTGATAGTAGAAATTGAATATCGTGGATTTAGTTAGATATATCATTTTTTTTAAGGAATCAAAAATGCTAGCAAGTAGTGCAGGTATCACAGATCCGGCAGTACCAATGATAACGCATACAGCAGCTACTCCTCAAGATTCACCGTCTACTACCTTAGAACCTGGAGCAACTTTCAGGGATTTCAATGTAGCATTAACCTTGGAAAGATCTTCTATGTTATCTAGCTTGGACTCCATTGACCGGACTTCGGTATGTATACTGTATGCCAATATTTTACCATGTTGATTACAGGAATCTCACACAATATATTAAAGACAACTTTAATTACATAATGTTCACATTATCCTATTATGTCACTTACAAAAATTGCGCAAGTTTACGTGAACGAAAATACGTTTGTAATAAATAAGTTGTTTTGTATGATCTAACGAAGGCCTGATAACGCAATAACTTAATAATTTATATCTCTATTTGTCAAATCGGATATCCTCGTAAACTTCCTTCCCAGATAATAAAACCAAATGGACACCATAAACCTTTCCGATACGTTATTGGGTCATTTTAATACAAAGGATTTCTAAGGTCAACCCTTATTACCGAGTTGGGAAAATACAATTCAATAGAAGCTTTATTTTATTCAATCTGAATTATCTTTAAATGTTACCTTTTCAGTGTGCAAGTATACCAGGCTTATTAAAGCCTCCAAATAGTTATACGTTAACACTACACTCAGCTCAAGCTCAATTGGGAGCCGAGAAAGCTAGATTACCTCCTATATGTTTGGCCCCACCTCCTTTAACTTTGGCACTACCACCTGTGAGGACAATCTCACCTGGAGCCACAACGCCAACGACTCCGAGAGCAATATCTTCTCCATTACTACCTGAGAAGAATTTCCAAATAACTATTGTAAAGGATGAGAATTGTCTTAATACAAGTGAGAAGTCTAGCCTTCTTAATTCGCAAAAGTAAGTGGACATTATTTTCCTCTTGTGCAATGCCTATTGTGTTTAACTTTATGTACATATTTTTTTCAAAAGATAGTAACCATAGATATTTAGAACACTGACGATATTATGAACATCCACAAAAAGAGCGTAAAATGAGTTCTTCAAGGTCGGCAACGCATCGGTAATCACCCTGGTATCGCAAATGTCTACCTATAGGCAGCGGTGATCACTTACATATATTATCAGGTGGACCGTCTGTCTTCTGTTGATATTAAAAGAAATTTGCCTTCAGAAACTTCCTATTAAACGAATTACTTTTACTTATCTTCTAGATACAGCCTCATGGAAAATTTGTTCTTGACTTTATTAAAATTTCAATGTACTTTTTACATTTTTTTCTGAATAACTTAATTATAAAGAAAATAAAATCTAAATGTGGTTCAAAATGATACTTTACTGAATTATATTGAAGGCTAACTGAATTTAACTGTTTAATAACAAATCTCGTAAATATGAACCTCCTAATTAAAATCATTGTTTAAGGTTTATTAAATAAATATTACAGGAATATTAGTGTAGTAAATACCACTTCAAATGGTGAAGACAAATATAGGGTTCAAAGAGGGTATAGCTGGAGGCTATCCCGACGGAAACCGAAGCAAAGGACGGGATCAGACTCAGATGCTGTAGTTCTCAACAATGGACGGGACCATGCTGTTTGCAATGGTAAGAAAATATACCTACCTCAATCTATGTTAATATTTCTTACATTCTCTTACATATTTACCTAGCTAGGTACATGTTTAATATCGATTAAGGTGAATTATTATTTATATTATAATTGTTGTGATATTATTAATTGGTTACTATTTTATTTAAATCATTTCATTACACTGGGCATGGGAAATCACGCCTTAAACATGATATGAACTTTAATAATATCTAATGAAATAGGCTCGAGTTTACGCAAGAACGAACTTCTTCTTTCATCATCAATGGTGATAAAGAACGACACGCAGTCGGAGATGCCAAACAACAGGACAAGAGTTCTGGCACCGCCTTCTGGGAGAGTATCGGCTCATAATACACCACTTTTACCCGACGTAAGTATACATTAATAAAAACATATATACATTGGAACATAGAACCTCCTCCTTTTTTGAAGTCGTTTATTACATATTTTCATTATATTTAGGTATACAATGTTCCATTTAATAATGAATACGGTAGTTGTCTGTATTTAAGATTAGCGATCAATCAAACCAGTTTATAACCTCAAAATTACATAGATAAACACATAGATCATATAATATTTTTAATTTTTACGATATTATTAAAATGATAACAACTGAAAATGGGCACAACTTTATTCATACCATATTTGATACGATCTATCAAAATTTTATTGATGACTAGCTATCCCCGTGGTTTCATCCGCTTTCCTGTGATAAAATCAATCTATAACCTTCCTCGAGAAAAACATCTTCCTTTAAACAAACAAAAACCTCCTCTCCTTTATTATATTAGTATAGATAGGTACTTATTAAATGTATTTGATCGAATTATTTGATACCAAAATTGTATTTATGTTAACAATAGAAAATATAGAATTAAAATTTAATAAAAACTATAATAAAGGTATTGACGGCTACTGCTACAAATACAATAAAAAATAAAGTAGGTATCACAGATGTTCTATCTATATCTGTGGTAGGTACTTATTAGTCATGATTTATTATTGTTTATTAACCATATAAACTTAAGAAACGCACATAAATTAACGGTTTTATTTTTGACAAGGTGTCATGGAAAGCTCCAGAAGCTGGATTCTCATCAGATTCCACGGTTCGACTTGACACTGTCAAACCTCAGCCTCATAGGCTGTCACTTACCAACGATCATTTTACTGGTAAGTTTAAGAAAAAAAAAACGATTAATTGGTAATTAAGTATAAAAGAACTCCATATTAACGTTATTTGGACAACAACTTTAATAAAAATGATATCAATAACCTTTTTGAAAAATTCATATAATGAATTTAAATAAAAATACTGAGGGTATTTTAAAAAAAGTTAACTATCAATACTTGCAGGATGTCAAAACTGGTGCAACACAACTTTTACGTGCCATCCCTAAATTATGACCTATATTATGTCTTTCATCTTCTTTCTATATATCAGAAATGTTATTTTAAAACAGTGACGTCAGTATCTGAAGTGAAAGCGAGTAACCTAGTACCTCCACCAGCGCCACCACAACTAACTAACGTACCAACAAGACCACCTCGAAACGAAGTGGCAACCCTACCGACAAGACCTAACAACCAACCTCTACCACTGATAAAACAAATTAATGAAGAGGTAAGACTACAGTGTAAGATAAATGTAGCTCCGAGTCATGCAAGGGAAAGTAAACAACAATTTGTTTAAATTGAAGTAAATATTAGATTGCCCATGCCCATAAGAGTATGAAATAGAATTTCTCTTTAAACAATGAAAGGAGATCTACAAAAAAAATATAGAGTGCACAAGTAGGTGCTAGATAGGTACCTACGAGTTTAGAATAAAACGTATCATTTGTGCCTATAATTAAAAAATACGATTATATTTTCCTTCTTGAAGAAGAAAGGATAAAATATATGAACATATTTACAGGTAACAATAAATAACAACGTTTGTATATTATCATCGAGATTCGACAGAAGACGCTTCAAGATCAAAGATCTATTTCGATTCATGGAGCCCACGGGCTGCCTCAAAGAGAAAGAGGATTATTCTCTTTACATATTTACTCCAGGCAACAAGTAAGATCCACTTTGAATATTTAAGATGATTAAATCCTGTTCACCATGGAAAATAATAAACAGTGTTTTTTAATTATTATATTTTTTAGATATTTGTATATCTTTTGAATAAATAATATCAATTTCCGTTGTACTTTAGCTATCTAAATCGAATATATATAGTATTTCAAAATAATATTATATCACGTTGAACAATCCCGATCGAAGCATCTTGAATCTAGATTGCAATGAATTAATTTGCTTCTTGAGCTTATGATAGAGTTGATTAGGTGACACAATCTATTCTTGACTTTTGATTCTCATTACTATAATCTAAATATATCGAAATATAATCTCTATACTCAGAATGAGGCGATTCTGCACATGGGTAGTAACCCGAAGTTGGTTTGACAACATAGTGTTGTTATTCATCGCACTAAACTGCATCACGCTCGCGATGGAGCGCCCCAACATTCCTCCAGACTCGAAGGAACGATCCTTCCTTTCCAGTGCCAATTATGTATTTACCGTGGTCTTTGCTATAGAAATGTTTATCAAGGTAAATAGTATATCTACACCAGCATTTTTTATACTCTTTCTCACATAATCGAATTTATCAAAAATCAATCAAAATAAAAGTTTTATTGGAAAACTATTTCGTGATTATGCTACTCTCAAAAATACTTATCTTAAACAACAAACAGACAAAATTATCATTTTTATTGGCTGTTAATCCTTCATTTCAGTACCGTTTTGATTCTTATCAAAAAGTATTAATTGCTTTGAAACAATATCGCAGAATAACCATTTATTTTTCGTTGCTGATTTAGTTAATGTTTTCTTAGGTAGTAGCCTCAGGAATGTTCTACGGCACAGACGCATATTTCACTTCGGGATGGAATATAATGGACGGGTCACTAGTCATTATATCAATCATTGACTTATTAATGTCTTTAGTTTCGGAGTCAAGTCCCCGTATATTTGGAATTCTCAGAGTAAGTACCAAAATACTTTGGTTTTCTATAACTTTTTGGTACATACCCAATTCTTACATGTTCATTTTTTGTGCAGGTATTTAGGTTACTAAGATCATTGCGACCACTGAGAGTGATAAACAGAGCTCCAGGATTAAAATTAGTGGTCCAAACACTTCTGTCGTCACTAAGGCCTATTGGAAACATTGTGCTTATTTGCTGCACGTTTTTCATCATATTCGGTATCCTGGGGGTGCAGGTAAGAGATGTCAAATATTCTAATTAATCTCCTCCAACCCATGTTTAATTCCCTAGCTTTTCTCATGAGGCTTATAATTATAACAGAAACACGTCAAGATACATGCCAATAATAATCCCAAGGGTGTCATTCTGCTTTTAGCTAGGTAGGTACAATATGTGTTAATTTGATACAGTTTACAAATTATTACCTATCTACACCTTATACTCATTGTTGTATTTTTATATATATTAAATACATTAACACAATCAATACAACTTTCAATTCAATCGCTTTAAAAAAAACATGAAATAATTCCTATATTTAAAACTAGCTTCCGCCCCGCGGTTTCACCAGCGGTACCGAGGGTTCTTATGTTTTACCGGGATAAAAAATAGCCTATGTGCTATTCCAGACTATAATCTATCTCTGTGCCAAAGAGAGAGTAACAAACATCCATACATCGATACATACAAACTTTCACGTTTATAATATTAGTTAGGATAATATAAATATATAGTAAGTATATAGTAAGGATACGGATTATTTGGAACAAAAGCCCAAGTTCTATCAAATAAGCAAGTAAACACTGGATTTTCATATTTCAGCTATTCAAAGGAGCGTTCTTCTACTGTGAAGGTGCCAATATTAAAAGTGTAAAGAACAAAACTGACTGCCTCTCCATTGAAGGCAACGTGTGGGTTAATAGGAAATACAATTTTGATGATCTCGGAAAAGCATTGATGTCATTATTCGTGCTTAGCTCAAGGGATGGTTGGGTCAATATCATGTACACTGGCCTTGATGCTGTTGGTGTTGATCAACAGGCAAGTCACGTAGCTTGATTAATTTGGGGGATTATTTCTAAATTATAAACGTAATCTTCAAATCAATCAATCTAATTCCCAGTAAGTTTCAAAGTTCAGAACTACTTTCCCTTGACTCAGTTATAACTCATTTAGTTGGTTATAGGTAAAGTGATTCATCAATCTTTTTAATACAGGTATAAATTAATCAAGATTTAATAAAAACCATCAATTGTTTATTTTCCTTTTCCCAATAGCCAATAGTGAATTACTCGGAATGGCGTTTGCTGTACTTCATCGCATTTATACTGCTGGTGGGGTTCTTTGTTCTGAATATGTTTGTGGGGGTGGTTGTCGAGAACTTCCATAGATGTCGCGAGGAGCAGGAAAAAGAGGAACGAGTCCGGAGGGCAGCAAAGAGGGCTCTGCAGATGGAAAAGAAGAGACGAAGTTAGTAAAATATCCTATGTTATAAATCTAGTTTTATTTTTCGTGTGTAGACTACAGCTAAAAGGTAGAAACGAAA
This sequence comes from Tetheella fluctuosa, assembly GCA_951216915.1. Classification (NCBI taxonomy): domain Eukaryota; kingdom Metazoa; phylum Arthropoda; class Insecta; order Lepidoptera; family Drepanidae; genus Tetheella; species Tetheella fluctuosa. Next base: position 4,173,060 of record OX578224.1, read on the forward strand.
AGTTTACTATGTACTAAAATCCTCAGTCCCACAATAGTGAAGTAAGTAATAACTTCAGATAAGACATCGACTGTAACTTTCAGATAAAACGCGAATTGAAACAAACGCAATAAAAAATACTTTTTAGACCGTCTAGACTAAAACTATTTCCCGCAACATCATTTCGCATTAATCGCTGAATGTAAGTACCAATTTATTGTACTTTTTCTTCCAGAAATGCATCAACGACCTTACTATGCAGACTACTCACAGTATCGACTATTTGTGCACAATGTAGTTACATCAAAGTATTTCGACCTGGCCATAGCAGGAGTTATTGGTCTAAATGTGGTCACTATGGCTATAGAATATTACAGAATGCCTCCAGCGCTGCAATACGCGTTAAAGATTTTCAATTATTTCTTCACCGCAGTATTCATTCTTGAAGCTTTGATGAAGCTTGTGGCGCTTGGTTTTAAAATATACTTAAAAGATAAATGGAATCAGCTTGACGTAATTATCGTAATCCTATCCATAGTTGGGATAGTTTTAGAAGAGTTAGAAACTAACATAATACCAATAAATCCGACTATAATGAGAGTCATGAGGGTATTGAGGATAGCGAGGGTGTTGAAATTGTTGAAGATGGCAAAAGGGATAAGGGCACTGTTGGACACAGTGATGCAAGCTCTACCACAAGTTGGTAACTTGGGTCTATTGTTTTTTCTCCTGTTCTTTATATTTGCGGCATTGGGTGTTGAGCTTTTTGGAAGACTCGAGTGTTCCGATGAAATTCCTTGTCAAGGTATGTTTTTATTAATTAAAAGAATATTTATTTGATTATAATATGTATCATCATGTATTTGTATGTATACTGTATTCATATAACGTTATAAGGTACTTTGTAAATTAGCACTTCACATCCTGTATATTATTAACTAAAAAGGATTGAAATATTAAAAAACTCTATTAGAGTGCACTAGTGTCAACCCATACCGGCATAAACTTAAACAATTTGTTGAAAACTTATTTTAGTGTGTCTCTCAAGCCAGAGGACTTACATCTATAATAATAGTTAAAATGTATCTCATTGTAAGTGAACTAATGTAAGTTCTTATGAGAATAAAGTTCTTTAAACCTAAACCTATTAAATAAAAAATCATAATGTTGTTGACTCGAGAACAATATTGGATCTTTTCCAAGAAGATGTTATTAAATTGAATTTCCGGTAACCATATTAGATTTAATAAACTCATCCCAGTGGAGTTCTTAATCAATGTTCAACTTTACTGGTTATTAGTTTTAAATAGGTACTGTATACAGTACCTATTTAAATTTATTGAATTTAATGTATTGAAAATTAAATACAAGGCTGAGTAAGTAGTAGAACCAAAAAACACGGAACATTATTTATACTATACTAGCTGTCCCCCGCGGTTTCACTCGCGTGGCGTTTTAAAAAATAGATAATAGCCGATTCTCAGCCTACTGAATATGCATATAAAATTTCATAATAATCGGTCAAGCCGTTTCGGAAGAGTATTGTAACTAACATTGTGACACGAGAATCTTATATATAAGATATATCCAATTCTATTAAATGAGCAATATTTGTATATGTCACCGTAAAATTGAAAATATATGTCGTTGAATTGAAAATACCGTTAGATTATAATCTATCTCGCAAGATTGTAAACCACAGAAATATTGTGAACTGTAAGATACTGCTTATAAATTTAACGCATTATTTTTCGGTAGATTATAATCAATCGAATTGAAACTGTTAGATCACAATCTGTCGCGTTTTAAATTTTCAACTGTCCGAAGACTGTCCCTGATTGGTCGGTCTTACAGTAGGTCGTTCTAATAGTTTCACACGCATAAAAAATATTAAAACACTAAACTAAACTTAAGCTACGTTCGATTACTAACACTAACTTATTTATCATTCAAACTGCATTTCTTTGGTTAATCACAGATTCATTTTACTTCCACAACAATTTCATATAACTAATTCTAAACCTTTAACATGAAATCAATTTACAATCTCCAAAACACCGTTTGTTTACATTCGACAACAAACGAATTATCAAACAATAATAATGATAACCTTTCTATAGGTTTGGGAGAGCACGCTCATTTTGCAAACTTCGGCATGGCATTCCTGACATTATTCCGTGTAGCAACCGGCGACAACTGGAACGGTATCATGAAGGATACACTCAGGGAGGACTGCGACAGCACCGTCGACTGCGTCCGAAACTGCTGCGTCTCTACAATTATTGCACCGATTTTTTTCGTCGTGTTTGTCCTGATGGCACAGTTTGTGCTTGTTAATGTCGTTGTAGCTGTAAGTATTGTAAATAAAATATGTTTAAGCTATTTGACTATCGAGGGAACCAAAAGTAGGCTTATGTTTACATTTTGTAAATAAGCTAGTTTTCCCGAGTGTCGTGAGTTTTAAGGGACGACCCATGAAAACCTATATAACCTAGCCACTCTTATGTGATCTTGAGGACAAAAGACTTTAAAATATTATATAGGGTCAGGCTAGTTATGCTGAATATTCAGTTTATTATACATTAACGAGTTTCTAATTTTTACCTTAGGTCTTGATGAAACACCTAGAAGAATCACATAAACAAATGGAAGATGAAATGGACATGGACGTCGAACTCGAACGTGAGCTAGAAAGAGAAGCAGATGATGAGGAGGACAGAGCTCTATGTCGGGCTCTAGAGCAATGTATGTCGCCGCCGCGACCTCTCAACAAGGTACCGTCTCTCCCAGCTAACTTCACTCTGAGCGAGCCAAAACAACCAGCACCGTCCCCCGCACGCCGCCGACGCACGCTTCACTCACACCACGCTTTGTTACCGGCATCGCTACCACCGAGAAGAGCTTCTTTGTCTCCTCATGCCTTTGGACGACGTCGACAGGACTCCACCTCAGATGCACCGGCGGCACTCTACGAGGAAGATGCCCGCTTTATCGACGCTGACGATATCGATGAACTAGAGCCCGGGAGCCCACCTAGACGAGACTCCTTCGCACAAAACCGAAGACAACGAGTCGACAAAAGAAACTCTTTACGAGGCGAAGAAGCGAGACTCCTACGACCCGTGCTACTGGCAGTTCCGTCGACGAGGCAGAGCCTAAGACTGAGTGGCCCTAAAAGGAGATCTTCAACAGAATCGGCAATCACAAGTGACGCGAGCCACGCCTCGGTACGATCACAAAATCTGCTAACGCCCGAATCGACTGATCAACCAATCAGTGAAGAAGAGAAGATAAGAATAGTGATAGCCGAAAGACGAAAGATAGACGCGGCGAGGCCAGACCCGGATGACGTCGTGGAGCTGTCGGAACGTGGCTCCTAGTCCAGGCGGGGCCGGCCGCAACAACACCACGAAGTCTACATCTAGATGACACGTCACGTGGCAACTGGATACCTCCCTACCTCTGTCTCGTACAATCCTATTTCATCTTTTACTATCGTGTGCTCAAGGAACAATGAATGAACTCGGTTGCATAACAGTGATTGCAGTGACAGTTTGTGTTTGACTGTGTTTCTGTATTGTATTCTTGTTTTCAACCGACTGATGGATATTGTCTTGTATTGAAGAGATCTATGTTTTCTATATTAACCTCCATTTTCACAAATCTATCCTTTCTTTACCATTTGCGGCCGGTTCAACTACTTCATAAAGAGACTTTAATAAATTTAAGTTAAGATGTATAAAAGTATGTAGATAGGATTTAGAACTAGTCAATTTGTTGTGGTGGGATGTTTTCTACGAGAGCTAATGTTCACTTCGTAATTTTATTATTAGTACGGTGCTTGCTGTTAAAGTTTTATTCGTTATTTATTAATAATATATTGTAAGAATTTCCAAAAAACCTCAACGAAAATTGGTTTAAAGTAAAACAATGAAATTACCTTATTCTGTTCTATTATTGCGCAGATGCAAGATTGTTAACTTAAATTATAACATGTCAATTGAAATGTTAAATTGTATTTATAATTTAAGGCCAGGTTTCAAATCATTGAACTTTAGCATTACGTAATTTATGTGAACCAACGGTTTGACATAGCCTATACTATTATTATTCTACTGTTATAATTTTATGTGATTATTTAGTTGTTATTACTTCCAAAGAAACTTTTAGTCAACGACTGTGTAGCCTCGTAGTGAATTGTTATAGGTAGATCATTGTCATCTATTAAGTATCTAAATCGGAAACAAACGTTCGTGAATTGATTAAATTATAAATTATTGTTCTCTCTAAAGATGAAGAGTATTTTCTGAATATAAATGAATCCTATTTTCTTACAGAGTCATGTACGTAACTTAGACGTATAACTGGCAATACGCACATAAAGTTAGAGAATAGTTAATAACGTAGACATTGTGGATTACTTAATCGCTAACCCGGTCGGATATCATCAAAATGTGGTCATCGATAGTGGTTTTTATTTATTAGATTAAAGCATTTTTTACATTTAAGTGCAGTCTATCACTAGCCGTGCCAAATCTACAAAACCCTTTCTAAAATAAGTGAAAATTTTGTAAGCGTATTTTAATTAATCCCTTGTGTACCTAGTCGCTTGTCTTTCGAAAGTTTTCCGCTTGTTAAATTACTTACTGACTACTTTTAAGAGAGGGCTCTAGAGCAAGAGAAAGTATGCCAAAGTATCACAATATTTTGTTGGCGCAAACCACTACATTCATTTCTGAGACATGATTGTGCGGGTTTTGTCATAGTGAAGGAGCGTAGTTAGGGAAGTCAGCAATAAATTTTATACTTCGACTGTGCCTTTCCTATTTCTAATGTATTAGCTTGTGGAGTTGATTATGGGTAGACTCTGAAATTAAATGTATACTGTAGGAGGGTAGATACATTATATAAATTCTTGTTGAAACTTTATTAAGTTTTCGTTGTAAGTCACGTGAAAAAAAATATAATATAGAAACCTAAGACAATTTCTTGATGAAAATAAAAGTAACTTCGTCATTCCGTTAAATACAAACTATTCTATATTGCATTAAAATTAAAGCAACAAACTTGTAGAATTTAAAATTTACTTTGTTATTTTTTCCATTGCTTGTTTGAGGAATTATCTATTTCACTGATTTTATATTTTTGCTGTCAAGTTTTGTTCTTCCATATATCTCTGATTACATAATGTCTTCCATCTTTACGTAAAAGCGATTGGATTAAAAATTCAAAAGTTGCAACATACTTATTATTGTATCTAATAGACAGGCAGTTAATAACTATGGTTTCATATTTAATTGTAAATGAATTGATTAAAGGGAATTTAGTATGTTTAAGAATAGTATTTTCGTGATAAAAAGTAAATTTCGTGATAATGATGAATAATTGTTTTTCGGTACTGATTGTATGATAATTATAAGAGGTATGAACAATGTTCATAGTTGGGTACACCTGTTAATTTAGCTGGTGATCTGTCAAGTTACGAAAGTTACGACAATGTTAGGTTGAAAAATAAATCTAAAGTCAAAATTGTGTTTTATTCCAATACTGCACCTTTTCCCCATAAACAGCATTGTAGTAGGTACAGGTCAGAGAGAAGCGAAGAAGATATTGAAGTTTACCGCCTAACCACAATTTCAATGTTGTTGTCCATTCACTGAAGCATCTCCATACAATCTTGTACAGATAGGTACAGGTGAGAAAGCAACAGGCGAACTGAATTGAGTTTAGCAACAATCTTAGCGAACATCCTATCTTGTTAGCGAGCTCTTACAATCTCATTTGCATAATTACTGGAGCGAATTTAAATGGGTTCTTTATCGTGTTGAACAACATAATGCCCTTTTGCAAAATGATGCAAAGGTATGTGCTGGAAACTAAATGATTTACTGGTCAAATTAATGTTTATGACATGTATGTACCTAATCCAATCCTTGAAAGTATAATAATAATAAAAAATTTAAATAATTTATATTTAAAAATGTAATTTATAGGAGAGTATTTTAATAAATGGTATAATAATAATAAAGCCCATTTATTTCCAACACCTTAAAAAAAATTGTAACAAATTATAATTACCTACAATCTAGAATCTTGTATACAAATGACATGCAAACTTATTTAAATTAATATTAGGTAATTTCTTAGTTATCTGGTGCTGGAACCCCAGTCTGGGTATAGGCCTCCTCTAGTTTACTCCAGGCCTCCCTGTCTCTAGCTTTTACTCGCCATTCCTTTCCTGCTATGGCTATTATCTCATTAATCCATCTTTTCTATGGACGCCCTCTACTTCTTTTACCAATTGGTCCTTCCCATCTTGTGGTTTCTAGTGTCCATCTTTTGTCTCTGGATCTTGCTAGGTGCCCTGCCCATCACCACTTTAGTGTTAAAGCGTAATGCAGAGCATCTATCAGCTTTGTCCTTCTTCCTATGTATTCGCTTCTTATTCTGTGTATTCACCTTATTTGCAATATACTTCTTTCCATTGCTTTCTGACAATTCGCTTGTTTAGTTTTTATTTTGGTGTTGTATGTCCAAGCGCCTTTTAGAATTTCTTTTAGGGACCAGAATTTATTCTTCTTCATTGCTGTCTCTAAAGTTATTTGTTTCCCTAGATATATGTAGTTGTTTACGTATTCTAATGGTTTACCATGCAGTCTGATTGTATTGGTGTTGCTGTTTGTCATTACTTTCGTTTTGTCTTTGTTCATATTTAGACCTACTTTTTCACTTTCTTCACTTAGTGAGCATATCATTTTTTCGAGATTCTTGCTTGTTTCAGCAAAGAGGACGATGTCGTCAGCAAACCTCAAGTGTGTAAGTTGCCTCCCATTTACTCTAATTCCATCTGACTGCCAGTTTAGATGATCGAAGATAAGTTGTAGTACTGCTATGAAAAGTTTGGGCGATAGAGGATCGCCCTGTCTCACTCCTCTGCAGATTGGTATGTTCGTGCCCCGTTTTTTCATTTTGACCCTGCTGGAACTGCCATCATATATGTTTTTTAGTACCTCTATGTATTTTTCGTGAATGTGGCATTTTTCCAGGGCTTTCCATATAGAGTTGTGTGAAATCGTGTCGAACGCTTTAGCGTAGTCTATATAGGCTATATAAAGTGATCTATTGAACTCTTTATATTTCTCTATGACTTGTTGTATAACGTGTATGTGATCCGTTGTAGAAAAGCTAGAACGGAAACCCGCTTGTTCAATAGGCTGGTGTTTGTCGATTTTTGGACTCAATCTGCTTTGTACAATTGACGTAAATTGTTTATACACACTCGATAGTAGGCTAATACGTCTATAGTTGCCTATATCTTTTGGGTCTCCTTTTTTGTAGAGTAAGATTATATCGGATCTCTTCCACTGTTCTGGCACCTGACCTGTGTCTAGAACTTTGTTGAATAAGTAGGTAAGTAGGCGAACTAGCAGAGCAGAACCAGTTTTTAGAGCCGCGTTTTGTATACCGTCGGGTCCGGGACTTTTGTCATTTTTAATCTTCTGAATGTGTTTGGTAACTTCCATGACGTTTATAGGTGCTATATGGCCTTTGTCAGACATTATTTCGCAGTTTTTGTGGGTTGTAGTAGTATAGAAAGAAGTTGAGTTCAATAAGGTGTTGTTATTCTTTTCATAAAGTACTTTGTAAAATTCTGTAGCACAATCTATGATATCCTTTCTGGTTTTGGCCTCTTTAGTTTTTGTTTTAAGATTTTGGATCCAATTTTTGTGTGTTGTTAGTTGTTTGTATGCTCTTTTGGTACTCCTTTATGTTTGTAAGTTGCTCTCTATTATTTTATTTCTATATTTTTGGTAGTCTTTTTTGATGGCTTTACTTGTTGTTTTATATAGTGTGCTTAGTTCTTTTTTCATTTCCTTGGTTTTGTGCTTTGGTTTTATGAGTTCTGTTTATCTTGTCAGCATATCCCGTGTATGTTTACCGAAAATTTACCAATGGTATCTACTTTTACGTTGTTTCTCTTTGGTGATATACTCTTGTTAATGATATTCTCCAAAGCATCATAAAGTGTTTGAACGTCACCGTCATCGTCTTGCGTATTTAATGCATTTATGTTTTGTTCTAAATGTTTCAAAAAGCAGCTGATATCTTCTGCCGTTTTTAGTGACTTTGGTTGCGATTCAAAGGATTGGGGGAGGTTTATTTGAGTTTATATGGGGTAAGTTATTTTGAATATTATAGTTTTTCCGGTTGCTTGTCTTTCTTAATTGCTAACTACTATTTATTTCTTTAAGTGAATTGCTTCTGGGGCGAGACAGAATATCAAACGCGTTCTTTGGAGCAATTTTCTTGGGACCTGCCGAAAGTGCAAGGTCCTATGTGTTGGACTTCGAGTTAGGGGAGAACGATCTTTTCCTCTTTTCACGACTTATATCACTTTGTTTCTTGACTATAAGTTTGTCACCTCGTATGTAAGCAATATTCCCTTTATTTCTTTCTTCTTCTAGTTTAGGCTGCAGTGTTTTTCATATTTCCAGCGTTTTTTTTGTAAAATCCTCTTTTATATACATTCCTTGGCAAAATTTGTTTTTATTTTTCAGAATTGCATTTCTTCTCCAATTCGTTGTGAAAGAAATAAGGATAGGTCGAGTGCCATTGCTTTTTTTGTTTCCAATCCTATAGGTTTTATCAATTTCAAACTCTTGAATATTTAGTGCCAGGTGCGAGTTGATATTATCCTTCATAAATTTGACTATGTTGGATTCATCTTCGCTTCCTTCCTTTATTCCAAAAAATAGCAAGTTGTTCTTTTTCTTCTGTATTTCTAATCCTCTAATTTTTTCTTTCAGTTCTGAAACATCGACCTGTACCTGTTTGCTCTGCTCGTCCAATTTTTTGAATTTCTCGTCTATTTGTTGCATGATGTTTCGTGTGACAGACTCTGTGATTGTTACTGTTTGTTTCTCTATCTGCTCTTGAATTTTTTCCAGCAAAATTTGTGTTTGGCTATCCATTTCTAGTTATAAAAATTCGAGTATCACGTCAAAAGATTTCAAATTTCGCGCGTTATTTTTAAGTATATAGTAGTTTTTAAATTGTTTATCTGTCAAGTTCGTTTGGTAAGGTTGGCTAACTTGTAATAATATTAACTATGAATGATCATTAATTGAATGATTTACACCTGCAATTGACTTCACTCCAAACTCCAACAATTGTTTCTTTGAGGTTATCTTGGTGGATATTTTCACAGCTGATATTTCACTTCACAACGGATTTTGTTACGTGATTTTTATCTTCCTGCACTTTCCGCAACACAGTTCTTGATGTTAATCCAGTGTTGTGGTATTTGCGTGAGATTATACACAGTTTTAAACAATTTTTGTTTCTAGTGACCTTCAGTACGTCTGTTGTTTAGTGAGCCGGAACCGGAACCTTGAACGTATACTGGGTGAATATTTAGAGGTGGCTTTTTTCGAAACCTATGGTACGATATCGCCACAGACATAGATCTAAATAGATGCCGCAAGTATATGTACTAAGCGTGTCAAAAGGCAGTGCAATGCACTGCCTTTAATGCCGTTCTATTCAGTCCGCGCTCCACCGCTATCGGTGCCGGACGTCATACGAAATTTAGAAAAATGCCTTGTTGTGCAGTATTGAGCTGTAAAAAAACGCTTTTTTCATTAGTAACTAATTTTGTTATTAAACTGTGTCCTTTTTTTAAAATTGTTTTCAATTGTAATCAATTGTTTCATGTTTGTTGCGGTTCTTCCAACGAAAACTACGCAACTGAGTGTGTACCGCATGTTCTTAATACATTGCCACTTTTAGTTACAAAGTTGTAAGACCTGTTTATTAAAACACGCAATGGAAAATTAAACAATCGATACTTTCACTGGTCGCTCAGCTTCGTTGTATGGTCAAATGAAGCAAATAGTGTTGTACACGCTCTCGATTCTAATCGATTATGAGAACAGGAATGATAATGATAATATTGGCCTTGGGATATTTTGTTGATTTTTGTTGACAAGTAAATATTTCTTTTTAATAATAATGTTTATGTTTAATGATTTTGTTTAGAATAAAATAATTAAAATTACAGGCTTTCTTTTTTGTAGATATAATTTCTTCTCGGGTTTTTTATTCATTTTAGGCATAAATTATCTACAACAAAGTATAACAAGTGCTAATTAGGTGGGTACCAAAAAGATCAGATAATTAATTAATTTAGAAACTGAAAATAACTGCCACTACGATGAGGGTAAAAGAGCAAGTTTTTAAATTAAGATTTATCATCCCTCTGTTAATGAACTCGAATAATAATAATCGATCTTAATAATAATAATAATCGAAAATCTTTGAAAAACTGTTGCTTAATCAAATGTTAGGTCATTTCAATAAACATGAGATATTACATAGTCATCAGTTCGGTTTCACGAAGGGGAGATCCACATCAGATGCGGCAGCAAAATTATTGAAAAACATCTATGAAGCCTGGGAAAATTCGCAGGATGCCATTGGTATTTTTTGTGATCTATCCAAGGCCTTTGACTGCGTTGACCACAGTACTCTGCTCCTGAAGCTTAACTATTATGGTATTCGTGGAACTGCTCATGATCTTGTTTTGTCTTATTTAAGTAATCGCCAACAAAAAGTAGAAATTAGTGGTACGACATCCAAGGGCTCCCTAGTCAAAATGGGGGTACCCCAGGGTTCGATACTAGGGCCTTTTCTGTTTCTAGTTTATATTAATGATTTACCCTCTGTTGTAATTGGTCTCTCAGATATCGTCCTGTTTGCTGACGATACTTCATTAATTTTCAAAGTAGATAGAAAAGACAAAGAACTTATTAAAGTGAATGATACTTTGTCACTAGTCTCCAAATGGTTTGCTGTTAACAATCTTTTACTAAATTCTAAGAAAACTAAATGTTTAAGATTCTCTCTTCCAAATGTAGCGCAAGTAGACAGCCAGATATTAATAGATGGCAGCAGTTTGGAATTAGTCGATAAAACTGTATTTCTGGGCATCACATTAGATAATAAACTACAATGGGGTCCTCATGTAGAATCTTTGACTGGTAAATTAAGTTCTGCTGCATTTGCTGTTAGAAAAATCAGACAGTTGACGAATGTCGAGACGGCCAAATTAGTTTATTTTGCATATTTTCATAGTTTTTTATCGTATGGCGTTTTACTGTGGGGAGCTGCAGCAGATATAGAATCTATATTTATATTACAAAAAAGAGCAATTCGTGCCATTTATAATATGGGTCCTCGTGAATCGTTAAGGGAATTATTTAAAGATATAAACGTTATGACTTTACCTTCACTATACATATATGAAAATATAATGTTCACACGTAAAAATATAGAATTGTTTAAATCAAAAATGGAGGTACATAATATCAATACAAGACAAAAAGATAAATTAGTTGTTCCGTATTTTAGATTAGCCAAAGTTAAAAAGTCATTTCTTGGAAGTAGTGTACGCTTTTATAATAAATTACCTCTCTCAGTTACCAAGATGACTGATTTCAAATTCAAATCTCACATAAAGAAAGTTTTGAAAGAAAAAGCCTATTACAAGGTAGCTCATTACATTGAAGATAAAGATGTCTGGAAATAGCTGCACTCTGCACAAGTGCACCTTGTTCATACTTATAGAGAAGCCAGTACTTAGTATTTTAGAGATACTATATTTTTTTTTTTTTTATAAATTTGAACTTGTTCAGGTTATTATTTTTTATTTATTTTTCTTGTTGTTTTTTTTTTCATCTTTTGTGTTTATGTGTATTATATTTCTTTAAAAATTGTTAAAAATTTAATGGAAAAAAAGCCAACATTGTCAGATTGTCCAAAAAAAAAAAAAAAACAAAATATATAAAAAATGTAACCTTGCTGAGTTTCTTGCCGGTTCTTCTCAGTTGAAGGCGACTTCCGAATCGGTGGTAACTTCAGTAGTTTCGACGTTCATAAGTGCCCTCTTAGGGCCTAAACTGAATAAATGGCTTTGACTTTGACTTTGACTTTGATCACATAATTGATTAATAAAATACGACACTTTTACAAAAATAACAAAATTTACATACGAATATACAAAAGTCTATGTCTGTGATAAAAGTAAACTTACTTGAACAGAGCAGCGAACTTAAATAATAACAGCCAAGCAAACGGGAGGCGCACGCGACTTCTCAAGGTAGGAGCGTACGGCGCGGGGGAGGGGAGTCGACTCGTGTTCGAATCGATTGCGCTCGGTCAGGAATTCCCATCACTAAATCGCTCTTGTGACGTCATAGTAGGTAGAAAAAAAGTGACACGCTTGGTTTTCATACAAAACGAGGCACAAGCGTTATCTATTTAGATCTATGTCTGTGGATATCGCGTATATCACCCATAATAAAAGCTGAACTAGATTGACAGGCCCAATATAGGTTTAATAAAAAAAAGCCATCAGGTAGAATAATATATATAATTATTCTCAGGGGAGAAGCTATAAATATTGTAAAAACTTTGTTACATTATGTAACAAAAAGAATAAAAATTTGATCGTTGATAGTAAATTTTAATGGCCAAATATTGCGTTGTAAAAAAAGTTTAAAAACAAATAACATGTAGGTACCTAACTTGTTTTCTCTTCCCTCTGTCCCTGACATCGGAGGAGATGGCCATTTTCGTATTTTGTCGTATCTTTTGTCAGTCGCGCGCCTGCCGGGAGCCATCGTGACCCGAATACAAACTTCAATTAATGTACTTATCTACTTTGTATTTTTTTTCAAATATTTTACTCCAAAAACTTTTTTAATTATCCAGCTCTAAATAATAATAATAATATTCCTAATTCGGCTCTAAAATTGATCGATTAATAATAAAATAGTCACATTACTGATTTTGGTTTTAGAGCAGTTTTACTATGAAAAATTATGTAAGTAGGTTTGTAGGTTTTTTATGTGACAGACAAGCAGGCAGCCAATCACCCTGATAGGTAGGTAAGTAAGTATAAATAGGATCAAATGGACCCTTTTGAATGCCCCTTAAAATAGGTTCTTCATTTGATTTATGTATGAAATAGGTTTTATTTTTAACATGACTACAGACTTGATCAGATACTTGAAGTTCATATTACAATTATATTGTTTGTTATGTAATATGATAATAGGTATTAACCCCGAAAAATTGTAGGATGGTTTTACGTTGTAGACAACCTGTCAGTACCTACCTACTTTTCTCATACACTTCCATGTGATATGGGTACCTACCTACCTACCTACTTGGAAAATTTATTTGTACGAGTTGGTGTAACCTATTTATTAAGCTTAATTGAACCTAGCTGTAAAAACGTTAACAATATTAACTCATTTAACCAGTAGCTATATTGCAATGTCCCACATAGCACAAGCAACTCCCTTTTCTTAATGAATAACAAACAAACTGTTTAATTTTGTTGTTGCAAGCGCTTCGTTCTACTTTTTACACAGCGATGTGCAAATGTTTTATGGTACTATTTGTTTACTACAATAATTTACTTCATGAGTAAAGTTTACAGCTTTGACCATAATAAAAACACCACAAAATTGAAACTATTATTTTTGAGCAGAAAAAAATTCATTTGTAGAAACAACGGCGTAGGTACTTCGTAGTATTCTCCGTATTAATACGTTTAACTGTAAACGAAGTTGCAAAACTCGTTTTCTGTGATAATAGATACAGGGTTTCATGAGCATATTCCTCCTTTTATCAATAAATATATCACCAGTAGGTACGTTGCAAACCTACCTAAGTACAGTACCTACATACTCAGGGTCACGTTGTTTCACTTGTATAATCGTTTAATTCCAGCCTGAAACGATTTTCATGTCCAACAAACTTCTCAAGTGGATCGCACGTCGACTTTACCAGCTAAGTTTTGACAAGTTTCAAAAGTTTTCCCTAGTTTAAAATTCTCCATGTTTTTTCTTTAAACATGCACTGTTTAATTTACGTATCTTTTTATTAACAATTAAGTGAAATTTGAGGCCCGTGGCACATCGCTAGATAAGCACCAAATAGTTAGTTCTATCTGTAGTTAGACCGACTTTTTAAAACTGTTTTAAAATAAGTATCCATCCATACGCAGATAAGCGATAACTTAAACATTTATTGAACCATTTTAACAATGTATATGCAACTACAAGCGTATCTTAACAGAACTAATGCCGTAACTATAGAAATAATTTACCGTATGAATTGTTCCTGAAGTCAGTTATCGTGCCATTTGCCATCGGAGGGCCCTTGTCAGAACATTCAACCGTAATCGGTTACTCAATTTGGTCTCTAATAGGTTTACTTAGAATAGTTGGTATTGTTTGACAAACAGACCTAAATTAGTTTTGATCGAGATAATGCCATAGTCTGGTTCCAATATGCCGCAACAATAACTGAACATTTAAATAATAATATGATTAAAGGTTTCATAATTATAGCTTAATTTAATATATACATCTTAATAAACAACAGCAACAATTCACAAAAAAATACCTAAAAACGAAAACAAAAGTGAAATGAGATAAATTATTTTAATAGATATACTTTATTTTAAGCAGAAGTAGATCATTAAATAAAAATCAACGACTAAGACCTGAGCAAAATCCTAAAAAGATAATAACAGAAATGCCCACATTTTTATAAATATCTCAGTCTTTGTAGGCATCTCAAAAAGTTTACTGGAAAACAAATAAACGTATCTAATCAAAATTACTCAATAAAGTTAATAATGGGAAATATGTAGATTACCTAACAGTGTTTTACCAGAGTTGCCTGCTGTTTTGTGCTGTACTATCTTCGCGATTATTTTTTAATTTCGACTATTGTCTGTGTCGTAGCATTTATCTGGGCCTAAGATAGTTTGACAATTATAATATTTTACCATCTACACTACATTGATTAAAGTAACCATTTACCATAAAATAGTGCCACAAGTCAAACGGTGGGTCAAATTAGTTATTTATTGCACTCGTAACATTATTTTTTATTATATTTTTGGCTATAAATGAAATAATCTCCAGCTGTCAGCCAACGTTACAGTTGAAGTGTAGTATCTTAGATTTCCCCCGGGATTTTAGGTATTTAATCAATTTCAATTTCGGTGTGCGAATCTCAATAAAAAAATAAAATAAAAGCTAAGTTCAGAAAAAGATTAGGTACTCCTAAATACTCCTAATACAGCTTAATTATTATAAATACCTATGTGCCTTAAATCATCATGTTTATACATAATGATTTTTAATCGCCCGTCTTTAAACCATATCCAATAAAACAAATCATAGAAACGAGATGAACGAGATTAAATCGGTAAAAAATTCGATTTTCCCTACATTAACATATAGGCTGTTTTATATGCGCAGGAATAAATAATTATAATATCGGAAGGTCTGGCACTCGATCGTTTGTTGAGGGCTTTTCTAAATTAATTGAGAGAGAAATTCAATCAGGGTCCACGTTCCAAATTAATCCTCCACACGGCTCTACGCTCATTATTGAAAACCACTTCAAATTATTTACTGACCAATTTTATTGTTAGGTACGAGTATTACCTAAAGTTTATTATACTTACCTTTGAATATCAAGAACTTCAGAAGTTATAATGAGATTAAAAGATTTCATTCACTTTTATATTGAATAGATCGAACCTATCTATTTTTAACCGACTTTAAAAAAAGGGAGGAGGTTCTCAATTCGTTTGTAATTTTTTTTTAGACTAATATTTTAGCCCTATTTTCTGTGATACCTACAATTATAATGAACGACTCGTTTGCTTCATAATAAGTTTGCCATTGTCTTTATAGAGGCAAATGCAGGAGTAATACGTATTCTGTGAAAATTTCAACTAGCTATCCATTACGGTTAAAAGAGATACCTACTACTCTGTGACAGACAGACGGACGGACGGCGTAAACCTATAATAAACTAAAACTAGGAAATCTAATCTTTACCTAAAACTATTTGGTAGTCCAATAAGCCATTTCATAATACCTACTCAGTATAATAAGTGCTGTATCCATGTACCTACTGCGACTATTTGTACAATATCTTCGAAATTAAATAAGTTTTCTTCTCAAACGGTTTATTGGATTCTGTATAGTGTACATTGAGACGGTCGACTTAAATCAGAGCATGAGGACAATAGAACTTCATGCGATGATATTGTGCTCCGTGAATAGTCGTAATCTAGACTATTTTACGCTTGTATTGTAAGTAACTCACATAAATTGGCTTTACTTTTCAATAAAGGAGTTCGTTCTCTATGAACGTATTTTGTTTCATAAACTTTCATGTATATAAAATATACAGTTATACAGTATATAAATTATACAGATAACTGATATACTACATATACTACTTTGTAAATAAATACATACATACGCCAACCGGCCCAACTGTTAAATGTTCAATGTAACAAAATGCGTCACAGTAACATTATTTAACATTGATCCTTTGGATTCTAGAGACAAATGTACATGGACAGTATCATTCGACGGGCCGGTTGGCGTAGTTGGTAAGATACCCTATCTATCACGCCGCAGGTCGTAGGTTCGATTCCCACTCAGGACAAACATTTGTGTGCATGAACATGTCTGTTTGTCCTGAGTCTGGTTGTAATTATCTATATGTATGTATTTACAAAGTAGTATATGTAGTATATCAGTTATCTGGCTTCCATATAGCACAAGCTCAGCTTAGTTTGGGGTCAGATGGCAGTGTGTGAGGAATAATGTCCCAGAATATTTATTATTTATTTATTCACGTAATTGTCTACAGGTAAATATTAAGTTTAAATGAAAACTATTTTGATGTTAATATTATGTCATTTTTATAGACTTATCGCTACTTACAAAAAATCGAGATTTCTCAAGAACGGCATTCAATTTCTTTGATCTCTAAAAAAACAATTAATAGAAAAATAAACCTGTCATAAATACTTTCTGATATCAAGCAATTCAAAATTATTTAGAACACAGCTATTTAAGTTTAGTTAGTTAATATAAATTATGGTCTTTATAAGAATAGTTTAAATAAAAAACACAAACAGATACATCCCAATTTACTTATCTAATAAAGAATGACGAAGTCAACCGTAATATAAAATTATATTTACTGAAAAAAGGTTAATTGAATTACAAACTCAAAGTAAAAGCCCTTGGCGTTCCCAACAAAATTCATTATTTTGTGACCTCTCCAAGTGAGTACCCAAAGAAAACGATTTGGAATTAAAGCAACAAATCGTTATATCGCGATCTTACTGTTTTATTGAAAACCTGTTAATCGAGTGTTCAGAATTCAGCTTCTTGTCACGTCTGACTTAGGAGAGTGCCTCACACTCTGTCTTAACATCAAGCTTCTCCCACTTGACTATACTTTGTCATCTTATTCCCAGTTATTGTTCCCTCACATTCGTAGGAGGGAGTTCGCATAATTTATTAAATATTCACTCGAATACGACCCGAGACACGTTCCAAAGGAGTTTTGAAAGGAAATTTATTTGTGAAACAAATCGACATATTGTGTTCTTTTGAAATGACTTTGTTTGTTCTTTGACTGCAATCTTCTATAAAGATAGGAGCAAAAATTATTGTTATGTTGTGGACTGTACAACTTATTATTTTTCAATATTACTCATAAAGAATTGATACTAATTACATGACTGAAATCTACAAAGACGGATACATAAATGTCGTGCAATAATATGGAACCGATTAGTATTAACATTCAATTAAGCCTCAAGAGCGATCAATACAGTAGGTACTTAGTAATATGTTACAAGTTTGAGTCCACTGGGCATAAGTTCTAATTTATGTGGTCTCTATAACTTGAACAGATAGTATAGTATAATTTGCTACATATATACGTTCATGATACTGAAGAAGACATTAAATATTTAACAAATTTTGTAAAACGATATCAAGTTATAATAACAACTCGAGAACTGCACGATTATTAATTAAAACGGATTTCACAATAACCTAGGGAGTTCTCGGTGTTTGGTTTTAAGCTGAAACCGGGAACACAACAAAAACCGCGGCGTGAAAGTTAATTAATTATATATTATTATAATACAGCGTATCTGTGGATGATCTGATGTTGTTAGATTTTATAAAAATATTGCCCGTTTCCTTGTTTTATTTTTCATTTATTCTCCCAGAAATACAAATGAAACAGCGGGCGTAAATTGTTAATTTAATAAAGTTTAGCAAGACGTTGCTAACTGTACGAGCTTAATCTATTCGAACTCGATTTAAGTATTAAGGTTGGGTTTAGCCTAAGTACGAAAAGGTCTAACGATGTGAATTAATAATGATGATTAGGTACAGGCCTGACCAAAATTATTTAATTAATGCCTGAAAGCATGGTGCTTAAATAGTTCAACTTTCTTCTTCTTCTTCTTTGTCCTCGCCTTATCCCGTTACTCGGGGTCGGCTTTCCTGATCATTCGGCGCCATCTATTTCCCTGGTAGGCATCTTGGTCTGCTAGGCCTAACCCTTTCATATCCCTATGGACATTCGTCAGCCATGTGGTTTGGGGTCTTCCTCTCCCTCTCTTTCTTTCAGCCATGGAAAAGCATTTTCACACGACGTGGTCTTCTGGTCTTCGCATTATATGGCCGTACCATCTGAGCCTGGCTTCTGATATTTTATTTACAACTGGGGCAACTCTAAAGCTACCTCTTATAAATTCGTTACGGACATGGTCTTTCATTGTTACTCCACCCGCCCATCGCAGCATACGCATTTCGGTTGTATGGAACTTCTGTTCGTGAGTCTATTTTGACGCCCAGACTTCGCTACCGTACAAGAGTGCTAGTCTAACGGCCACCTTAAACACCTTGCCTTTGGTTTTACGGGCATTTTTGGATCACATAAAACCCCTGAAAGCGTACGCCACTTGTTCCAACCAGATGATATTCTATGAGTAACGTCTGCTTCAATTGATCCGTCCTCTGATATTACTGATCCCAGATACTTGAAACTTTTTACTCAATAAATAAATAGTTCAACTTTATGTACCTATAAACTTTTAAATTATGTAGAGTCAGTAAGCTGAAGTAACAATGGGCAGATCACATAGCTCGATGAACCAATAACTGATGAAAAAAAGATTATTGATGGGCAACCACATACTGATAAGCACCGAGCGGTACGACATACTGATAAGGTGGACCGACAACCTGGGAGCCATTGGATGCAAGCTACAACTCTGTTCATTGTGAATTTCCACTGCTTAACACAGGTCTACCTTATTGATTTTCACCCACAGCCACATCACATTTTCAACTTACTTGTTTTGATTTAGTTATATTATTTATTTACAAAATATGTATTTTATCTACACTTATATTATAAAGAGGTAAAGTTTTGAATGCAGAAGGTAATTTCCGAAATTACTGATCTGAATTTGAATTTTTTTTTTGCTTCAGATAGCCCGTTTATTGAGGAAGGTACTTTTTATACTATACTGTACTGTATTGTGGGCTATATTTTATCGTGGAAACGTGGGTAAATACCGTTGGGAACAGCTAATTAATAATAGTGTTATTGTTGTTATTTGTATGAATTATGAGCGCTTATGCAATTATCACATTAATTAGACTTGTGTATATTTGTTAGGATTTTATGACAAACTTAAATGTGTCATGGTGGCTTTAAAGATTATTACTATTAACTCTCTAAAAGGTGTAATTATTAAAAAAAAATACAAATTCATAACTAAATGCCTATACCTAAACAGTTTCGCTATTGGGGATTTGACTCAAGCTCTCAGTTATGGAAATTCAAGTGGAACAGGGATCTGATATCAGGCCCTTAGGGCCATTAAAATTCCAAATAACTCTGAAACTATGCTAATCCTAACTAATATTATAAATGCGTATGTGAGTTTGTTTGTTTATTTCTTATCTTACCACAGACGCAGATAGCCTATGGTATGGAGAGGACATAGGACTTACTTTTTCCTCGGGAACGCGGGTAAAACCGCGGGGGACAGCTATATAAATTATAAAATCAGGGAATGGTATCTTGAGACATTACAAAACCACTATAAAAAGTTAAAATATGGTTCTGAGATCAATAAAATACGTTCACAAAATAATTTTATTGTGTCAATTGTTTAAACAGTAGCGTAGGTATTAAATTTCGTTTAAAATAAGTTCATACACGTTTTTTATTCAAAAACACAAAGACAGTAGTTCTAGATTTGTGTTTTTAATAAGAAATTTATGTGTATGTGTTTACTCTTTATTTTTAATGACACAAAATAATTATCAAAGTACCATTTTAAGTTAATAAGCTGAATTGCAACGATGTATTTACTTTAGGTACTTTATTATTTTAGATTTATTCATAAGCACTTTACATTCAATTTGAATACATGCTGCACCATCGTCTCAATTAATCACAACGGGTCTAATTCTAACTACACAGTTATTCCAGATCCATACTTTCTCAAAACTGGCTCTCAATTATTCTACACTTCAAACTGGAGCAATAAAATACATAATTTCTCAAGTAACTCGGGACGTTACTTGGCAAGACTGGAAATATTTTCCAATTATGTCTGCAAATAGATTTCGTAACGATGCTGTAATAAAAATGTCGTTAAACATTTTCTTAAGAGAATTCATTTTATGCTCTCTCGGATGGCAGACTATAAAGTTTTAGACTAATACTGTAAAAGTGACAGCTAGACCATCTCCAAAGTGACGTGATATTTAATCTATCTATCTATATAAATAAAAAATGAATGGTAAAATGTGTTGCTAAAAAGCGCAAAACTCGAGAACGGGTAGACCAATTCGGATATTTTTTTTAAATAAGTAATCTTTGAAGTCCGAGGAAGGTTCTTATGAATGGAAAAGTTTCCTGCAAAATTGGTAAATCCGGAAATACTTAATATGAATTGCGATTTTAACCATAAGCGTACTTATCTCAATGGATAATATGTTATGTATAACATCAACTAAAACTATCTGATATCCGATTCTAACAACCATAATATTCGATCTCCTGGATTATGAAATCATACGGTTCAAATCTTGGATTTCACTACGCTTATAGCTTCAAATAATATCCATGTGCCAACTAGCACGTTTACAACGGGCAATCAAGTAATCTCTCATAAACCAATAGAGATGATATTGTATTTAAACCATATCTCTATAAAAAAAAAAAACTTTTGATATTGACTTTGACAATCAAAACTGTAATCTAGATATGATAGTATATACAAAAGTTTTTTCATGTGGAATGCATCGAGATATCTTATTTAAGCGACATTTACATAATCTGGTTTACAACTCGACTCAGCTTTCCGCTCAGTGAACCGACTAACTTTATTAGTTGAACACGTGTCGTGTCAAATGTTACTTGTGTGAAGTGAACAGGATTTAATGTATTTTTTATTTCAATACTTACCTAGTTGTCTAATTCAAATATGAAATGGAGAAAACATATAAAATACTGTAGAGGAAACAGTTTATTTTTTATTAAAATATAAACTGTTACCCTTTATTAAATAAAATACTAACTTTAATCATTTGGATGGTAATTGTATAAACAATGAGTAATAAAACCAAATGAGCGGAGTTAAAGTCAATAAAAACTAGTGGAGGTAATATTTCATTTAACATTTTGAGGAAATTAAAAAGACCGAGTACTGAAACGAGCTCATTATTTATTCTTTGTAGCTCGCCGCAGTCGCTAGCTAGCGAGTTAACGTGGAATATAAATACATATAACAAACACTGTACCTACTATTTAAAGTATTAAGGGTTTCATAGCTAAAAGAAAGCTCTGAAATAAAAAATATATTACCTACTTATTTACAAGAGACAATTTAGAGAAAATAAATAATTATTAATTAATTTTAAAAAGTGAATAAATATTTCAATAGAAACCTGTTTTATGAAATTGCCGTGCACAAATCTTCGTTCGAAACTATATTCGCGCTGATTTAGTGGAGTTTTCCGAATGCCAGCCTAGGGCTTTATGACTCTCTTTAAGCTCTTCTTACAGTACCTCCTTCTTCAAAAATTGCGTTGGATGAGCTTTAGAAAATGCCTGAATTTTACTGGCGGACCGGGAAGGGGCCTTTTAAGGGGCAGTTTTAAAAAATTACAATAAAATAAAAATTAAGTAACTATTAATTAATTAATTGATACACTTATTAATTTTATTGTATAGTCTATTTTTCTCTTTTTTATTATCCCTGTACTTCTGTCTGGGGTCACTAGAGGTGTCAGCTGAAAATCAGCGCTGTTGATTTCAGCAGCACATGCTAAGCTGGTACTCTTTTGGCAGCACACCTACCGTCAACTATACCCCCCCCACTCCCTAATATTTCTACACAAAAGCTTCACTTTCACATACCTCGTGGAAGTAGCACTCAAATTCTGCCTCTTCTTCTGTTAGATACATTTAGCTTCTCTATAAAGGAAACTCGGTACAGTGACTTGATATTCTCACAAATTGACTAATGAATCAGCCTAGTTCTCCATTCTCCGTATATAAAGTTGGTCCCAGCCGCTAGATCAACAATCAGCCCTAACATTTGTCGCGGCAGGGCTTAAGGTAAGTAAGGTCAACTTAAAGCGGCATAAAACGTCGATCACCATTAAGCCAACCCGACTGGAAATTTCAACTCATGTCTATCGAGACTTAGCAGGCGATAGGGTCACCACATTATGGAAAATAATTTAAAAGAACTTATTGAAAGAATGAAAGAAAATAATATATTTTATTATTAATAAAAAAATTAAACATCTTTTTTTTTAATAAACTTACTTCCTAGTATTATACCCGCTAAGTGCAATGAAGTGAAAAAAAGGTAAAGGTAAGATAAAAAAAAAAACAGAAAGATCTAGAAGATCAATAGTGAATTACGCTATAACGCCAAGTTCACGCCGTTCAAATTAAATACCAGTAGTTATATGGTGTCCCTAGCGAGTAAGTCAGCTACCATCGACTCTGCTTTAACGTACCAAACCGATAACATTTCCAACACACGTTACACCCGCCTCCCGAACAAAGAAAATGCATTTTTTTCCAAACTATAACTAACATACTGTTATAATCTCATATTACAACTTGTACGGTTGTAGGCTATGGGCATACTTCGTAGACCTTTCAAACGATCAACTTATATTATTTACGAAAAATTGTTTTAGAATTTTTCCCGTCAGCTTTATAAACAACAAAAAACAAATTCAATTATCCATTTACCTAGCTTGTTTTAAAACTGAGAAGTCGTTTATAGAGGTTTCATTTATCGAGGCTGTGGTTTTTCTGAAGACTTTTTAACATTCTTGAAAAATGGTAACAATAACTTAAAAATTGTTATAATAAACTAGCTTTCTGCCCCATGGCTTTACCCGCAATCTCTTATCAAAGTCAGAGTTTATTCAGTTTAGGCCTTAGGAGAGCATTATTTTATGAAGGACGAATTTACTGAAGTTGCCATACTATTTTATCCTCTTAGGGGTTACATTTTTAAAAATCCTTCTTTAGCCTACTTATGCCTTCTTCCACTGCAGTTGTTTAGGCTGTGCGTTGATAGCTCAGTCAGTTAGTTAAGACAAATATTTTTATTAGTATAGGAGATAGAAGAGTGAAAAGGGTGTCTTTTGAAGATCGAATTACATTCTCGTAAACGCTTAGGTACTAATTGTATAATTATTTTGTTTAATCTTGCCATGTTTTAGATAGAGTTACATCTGCAAAAAATCCATTTCAATAACGTAAATATTACGAGCGAAACGCCATTAACTCGGTTAGCTTAAGTCGCAAATTTCGTAGAGTCGAGTATCAGATGTTGGAGCGGAATCTATTACACGGGGGCGGCGCCGATTGCGCTCCTCCACCCGGAAATTATAACTCGTGACTCGATCGAACGCCGGGATTCGATGATGTAGGTACCTCAAATTTAGGATCGCGCCGCGGTTTGATTGACGTCAGGTGAGAGTGTAAAGATTTACGTGATATTATAGGTAGGAATAGATAGATAGTCAATTTCGCCTTCCACGTAGGTACACAAACTTGCCTTAACATTATCCATACTGGCTTCTCCTGATAGAAAAGTAACAGCTGTTATATTAGTATGGTTTAGTAGGGATGTAAAAGATATGATTCTTATTTATCTTCAATGAATATTATTATAATAGTTATAGGTACTCGGAACGATAAGTTCAAGTCCCATAAAATATGTCAACTTCTATGTACATGTGAACACAAAGAAAAGTGTAAAAATCCGTGTTGATCAACAGTAAAGTTGGTTTTATTACTTATTCACCTCATTCCAGGTAGGAAGCGCGGTTTATTAAGAATTCACATAAAGTCCTTTCTATCCGAATTTCCTTTTGCTTTGTTCATAAAAAATATAGTAAGCTAGTTATGTGAGTAGCGAAAGAAAACTAACAGATTTGCCCTCATTCCTACAAACTGCAGTATTTTTTTCACAGTTTTGAACAATTTTTATACAATTAGGTAGCGTAGATTAAAATTAGTTTGGTGCTAAAAGCATGAACTTACAGTTCTTTGATAATATTGACTATTTTCACCGACACCGCTATCAATAGTTTTTATAGAATCTCTTAATTATAATAAAGTAAATTCCAAAACGTCGTATTTTTACGAATGCCACTTAATATACCTACTACCTAGTCTCACAGAGACTTTATTATGAAAAATTCCTTCAGACGAACAAAGAGTCATTCCATTGAGAGATAAGAAAAGGTAATGTAGAGGTTAATGGATCAGGGTCAAACTAAATACTTGATATAAGTATCAAATATCATTATCTTATATCTTCATTATAGATAAGGATCCTTACTTATTGTTCTGATAAAGCTACAATTTGAATAAAGCTTTGAAAATTCAGGACTTTGATCCTATATTTTTAATGGAAATAATTCTAGAACTATTTAAACAAATCATAAATATTTGGCTCGTCTGTGGTTGATCGGTACTAAGGGTTTTAATTTTTTTGTGACAATTAATCTAGGATATTTTGTCAATTGCCATAAGCAAAGCTTTTATTGTTTTAAACAAGTAACACAATAAGGATTCCACCACATAATAAACATAAATAAATGTATCACAATAAAGTCACACTTATTGTTAGTACCGTACAAATACAAATATCTATTTTCAATGTATGAAAAATTGGTCGCCTCGAGGCGAATCATAAAGTAAGCGAATTTGATATACCCTAGAGTATAGAGACAAGAATTGTGTCCCACCTTACCATTACCATTACCTTACAGACAACATTGATCCAAGATAGAATATAGTAAATATGTAGATAAATTGTATGATATAAGAAAACGAATCATACTGTGATCAATTAAGTGTTAAACATTTCATGGAAACAAAGCCAACATTGTCACTGTCCAAAAAAAACAATATAAAAAAAATGTAACCATGCTGAGTTTCTTGCCATTTCTTCTCAGTTGAAGGCGACTTCCGAATGGTAACTTCAGTAGTTTTGCCGTTCATAAGTGCCCTTCTAGGGCCTAAATTGAATTGTACCAGATCCCTTATAGACTTTGCCTACTTCGGTCACATCATCACTTACCATGATAAAATTGTGGTCAAAGTTTTGAATAGGCTTGCATTTGACCACAACCTTACCGTGATCAGGTGATATCGTAGCTAAAATATTATTTATTTATTTAAAGTACCATTTACAATTTCTCATCAATGAGAAATTGTAAAATTTTTATAATTATTTTTCCATAGAATCTACTCATCAAGACGTGGTGGCGTGGGTAAACGCATCTCCTTAGGAATATAGGGGTGTATGTTCAAATCACTGGTACGTATTTATGACTTTTACAATTATGTAGGGATTCATCCATGTAAGAGTTCATCGTGAGGAAAACTGCATTAGGAGAAGTGAGAAATCCGCCGATGGGCACTACTCTACTCCCACATGGCGGTCTATGGTCTTATTCCCGCTCTATAGGGGAGGGGTGAATTTACACATAAGGTATGGCCATATGTACCAGGTGTATGTCATTCATATAGGTCCATATATCAAAAAATACGATTGAAAATTTGGAAAAAATTATACGTGACTTCCTGTTTGTAGTCCTCGGAGACATATAAATGCAAAAATGTCAGCGAATTTTATAAAATCCCCGAAGCTTGAAAGCGTTTAAATAAACAAACGGGCATCGCTTCATTTTTATTTCAATATACCTACCTATTGCCGTTGAGTTTGTACGTTTTTGTTTACATTCTTTTCAGCTGTCGGTTCACAAAAGTGACTATTGACGAGTATATTATGGTAATATATTATATCAAAAGCACCCAAAGTAGGTATGTAATTGCCAAGTAAACAAGACCAAAAAATGCGATGGAAATATTTTTATTTCATGAAATAAGTTTATTTTCAAATAGAATTTCGACTATGAAATTATTTCCATTCTAAATATACATATGTATATATAAGTGACGTCACTAACACTGCTCATATATCGTCCCGTGAAAGTGCGCCGCCGTTGTGCATTTCGAATGAAATTAAACTGAACTCAACCACTACGTAATCCATTAGCGAGGAACCCGGGGCTAGTTTGAACACAGTGGGTAGTTTCATAATCCGATACCACCACGATTCATTCCAAACTAGACTATTGTTTATGGTAATAGAAACTTTGGAAAATATGACTTACTTACTTGAACTTTTAACATAAACTAGGATCTATATTATAAGTGTTATTTTTTAAATAAACCGATTTCTAATATAAATGTAAAACTTTGCATATATATTTCTGTGTCGACATACAGATTCTGATGCTCAATTAATTTTATTACTAGAGTAGAGTCTACGACGACGTAGCGCAAAATGTGTAGTACATGCTACGCTCGTAGCATCATCTACGACGTAGACCGATGAAGCTCGCGTGCGTAGCGCTTAGCCGGTGCGGATTTATCGAGATCGTTTGATCAGTAACTCCCTGCATGTGACAAAGTCTTCGTAAATGACGGTAGTTACGCGGCCCTAATGTAGTCGAAAGGATGACATCAGGGAACAATCGGCTATGTAAGGAGGTCATTATATACCACTGTTAGTTATTCACTTTGGATATCCATTCATTTGATTTCTATCGCACTATATTGACTGAAAATTATTTTAACCTTTGTCTTTATATGATAAATTCTGGTGTGCGTGTGTAAGTAATTCTTCTTCTCCTAAACAGCTTGATATTTAGCTATAGTTGGATCCGGTAGGTGGCGCTGTTATCGAAATCCAGAAAAGGGTCCGCTAGTCTATCATAATGTAATTAATAAAATATATTTTGAAACTCAATAAATTTAACCTAAAACATAAAAACTGGCCAATTACGGTCGACTCAAGCTCAAAAAGACAACCACAATAGATTTTACGACTATAATAATATGTTTCCACAAAACTATTAAAGTCTGCTTATTTTTTTAATGTGATCTAGAATAAGAGCAACTTTCACATGTTTAACTCTTGTGTGATCTTAGACCTTTGATAACATGAAACGTTGAAATCCTTTTGGGTTTTGATTTATTTATTTATTAACTGGGTAATCCCCGGTATGCGCTGCAGTGCCACTTTTAATTATTGTCAGCAACAATCGCGGGCGTGTAACTCATAAAAGTTTAATCGCTATCGGATGAATGATATACGCTACGCACGCTAGCACATACGCTACAAACAAACAAACAGACAAATAAATATTTTTATACAAATAGACAGTTCGATTATTTGCTTGATAGAAGCTATTTTCTGAATGTTCAAAAGATAACAGCTCTGTGAACGGTCAAACGAATCCTAACTTTTAATATCCTATCCTAACTAATATTATAAATGCAAAAGTGAGTTTGTTTATATGTTTGTTTGTTACCTTTTCACGCTTAAACCGCTGAACCGATCGCGATGTAATTTTCCTAACTCATATTATAAATGTGAAAGTGAGTTTGTTTGTTTATTTGTTTTTTTGTTACCTTTTCACGCTTAAACCGCTGAACCGATCGCGATGTAATTTGGTATGCAGATAGCCTACGGTACGGAGAAGAACATAGGCTACTTTTTATCCCGGGAAAACATAAGATCACTGGGGAACGTGGGTGTGACCGCGGGGCGGAATCGAGTTATTTATATTAGTCTAGTAAAAAATAGCCTATGCGCTATTCTTGACTATAATCTATCTCTGGGTCAAATTTCATCCAAATCAATTCAGCCGTTCTGGCGTGATTGAGTAACAAACATTCATCCATCCAAACTTTCACATTTATATGTTAGTAGGATAAATAAATATTCTGCGACACTATTCCTCACTCACGGCCATCTGACCCCAAACTAAGCAGAGCTTGTCCTATGGAAGCCAGATAACTGATATACTACATACTACTTTTCATTTGTAAATACATACTTATATAGATAATTACACCCAGACTCAAACAGACATGTTCATGTACATAAATGTCTGTCGTGAGTGGGAATCGAACCCACGACCTGTGGCGTGATAAAGAGTGTATCTTACCAACCGGCCCGTCAAATAAAAATATTTAGGTTTAGTAATTGGATCTCGTTAGTACCATTTAAGTACACCTTTCCCATAAAACGCTGTAGCCTAACAAAAACTTACGTTTCTATTTATTTACCAAATCTATTGCTAGTGTTGTTTACAAAGGAGCAGACAGGGTCCAGCGGTGATTAACGAGCTAGATAATTTGTTAGATAAAGGTCACCGGACATTACCACGAACGTGACGGTGAGATAAGGTCTCCATCTTTTGAACTCTTAATCCTGGAATATTTCTGAGCTCTAAAATTGGTTAGCAGATTAACTATAAAATTCAGGGACGGAAGATAAATATTGAATAACCATTGACCATTGTCAAGGAACACAGTTTATTCTACAATAATAAGTATAATATATGTATGATAAAACAATATTTTTGTTGTATTAATATTTTTATTATGGACATCATGAAATTAGAGGAGTTAGAGTAATTAAAATCAAATCAACAATGCTTACAAATGCGCGCGAAACTTTACATCAATTTAATTACGCAATAACTCGTTAATCTGACGTTTAAAATTAAATCAGAACACCTTGCACAAGCACAATTATTGCTTGATAAATATTTAATAACAACTTCCATCCCATTCTCTTCAGAAAATTCATATTCCCAACAAAATCTTCGGACGGTCCGGAGCTTTGAGGTCATTTACAGGGAATCCTACGCTAAGGTCAGGGTCGGATTATGAAAACGACTGGTTACCCGTGGCATCCAAATATTTCTTGTTCACGAATCCTTATGTACGAAACGTACGAAGAAAATAAAAACAAAACTAATTACTGCATAGAATAGAGTGTTTTAGATGCTGGCTTAGATAATGAAACAATCACCTTCACAGTGGTAACTGATGTATAGTATTAAAACAAAGCCTATAGTTTTTTGTAGGGTCGCAGGCATATTACAGAATTTGCCATTTTACAAAATGCCCTAGAAGATCCTTTATTTAATTAAACCATCAATCGATGTTTGACAATGTTGATCTTCTTTACAATTTTTCTATTTGTTTCTTTCTTATAAACTCGATGAACGAGGCTCAATTTCCTAAACATTTATCATTTGATATATAAAATACAATACAATGTGCCTAAGTATTTTATAAAAAACGGAGATTTTATAATGTACCTGTAACATTATACGTCTACCTACTCAATCGCACCAATAATCATTAGCACGCTTTCACGTGTAATGTTGATAAGATGTTGTTGAGGTAATGGAAGTTCTCGCTCATTCGGCTAACTGAAATGCGAATGTTCTTATGTTATTTAGTACCTTTATAAATTATCTGGTACATATATAAGGATCACACAGGCAATTGGCAAAGAAAGTTAGAGTTTAAAATTAACGTAGTAGAGTAGAAATGGATTTTGGTCGTATTTAAGAAAAATAGGCAAAGAAGAGTAATAGATTTTTTTTACTAAACATACTCATCTTATATCACAATATAACTGTTATTTTTTGCTAAAATAATAAGATTTAATAATAAAAGAAAATTGATAAAAAAAATCCTTTGTGACCATTCCCGCCGAAAGTAAAATTTATTAAGATCAGCTTTATCTGAATGCATTTTATCCAAGTTATAATAATAGATAATAATAATATCCTGGGACATTCCTCACACACGGCCATCGGATCCCAAATTAAACAGAAGTGGTTGGTCTTGAACTCTTTGGCATTACTAGCATGATTCGGTATGTGTACTTCCCCCACAAGTACAACCAATTACTTGAAAATCACCCTCTATAGTACACCATATTTTTTGAAAGAAGAAATTTTATATAGTTAGCATTGTTAATATTAATTGGATTTTAAAAACGAGGGCTATTTCTATTACAAACTGCAATACGGTTTGACAAGATACATTTTTGGTCAAATTTATAATGTTTTGGTAATTGTGTTTAAATAAAATTATAAAAAATTCAAATTTGTCTGAAAATACCTGAACTTGTAGGTTTAAAAAAAACAATAAGAAGAAAGGAGCAAGGACAGCATACTAATTCCCTGAGACCATAAACTGTGTCACAGTGAGAGATCAGCCTCAGTTCAGCGAGAAATTAGGTCAACAAACAAACAACAGCTATCCGGATAACTTTCAGTTGATAAAATCTGATTCTTACGATAAAACTATCTCTTCCAAGTATCAATGGACAGATAAAAACTAAACCCTTTTTCATTTTAATTAAATACTTCATGTACCTACTTATTATGTACATTTATTAGTTATTTAAACATCTGATAATATCACATAATGATGTTTCAGGTAATGAAAATGAAATAGTATTTATCCGTCTAACTACATTACATATCTACATAAATAGTAATAGGCTAACTTTTGGAAAACTGACTAGTGTTGACGTAAAGACGCAGGTGCGCTCGCAAGTTTACGCCTCATCATTTATCCTCAAACAAAACGGAGACGACGAGATTTTGCCACGGAAATGTACAAAACCAGACGCTTACTTTCCTTCACTGAAAGATTACGACAAAACTGCGCGAACGGCACATTCAATCGGCTTTCAAAGCCGATTTGACGACGCTGTTTAACGGTTGTAGTGGCAGAAAAGCCGGATAATCGGCTGCATTTAACAGTTAAGTTGGTCAATAAAAGCTCACTTCAATTTAAGCTTTTGGCGTAAGGAATTTTTTTGTGTAAAATCTTTTCAAATAATTTAAAGAACTAGGTAAGAACAGAAAGTTTATTTATTCTAGACAATTCTATTTCATAATATCGACACAAACAATATTTAATCAACCTATCTTCTAGATAAAACTCAGCGCCTGAAATAAACACAAGCTGGAGAAAAGTTTGGTTTTATGGAGCGTGAAAAAACGCGAGATTCATAATTTGAGGGTAAACAGAAGTCAGTGTATTTCGTCCCCTAAGGAGCCACAACGCTCACGCCATAAATCATGCGGCACCGCTGCTTCTGAGCACCTATTTAAACTGGCAACATTATTATTAAAATAGATAATGTAGTTGCCAGATGTTATAGATAGGTCACTATTGCAATTTTAAGTAATAGAGGATGGAAAGTTATGACGGTAGGTATGCGTATTAGAAAACCGCAAGTGGGATTTATTTTATTTCGAAGTTATGTAATCGAGTGTGCTGCAAATTATTTCAATTATAATTAGAATATAAAACAAATAATGTGTCAATCATGAACTTCGAGTATAGAATCACTTACAAAGTGCTATAATATCACACGAATAATTATATATCTCCGTACTTTATTTCTATCTAACAATTTAAATGCTGGGTTAATTATCGCTTTAAAGCCTCCGACATCGTAATACTCTTTAGTTAATACCTATTTTCCGCATTATCGATACAAAAGCGTGCAATTTCGTTACAGGTATTACGGTTGAACACACATAGTATGTGGTGTAATATACTAGTTATATGTAGCTATACTGTGTACGGAACGCTCTGGCCGCTCAACAGGTAAACAAAAGTTCGCCTTGTTTCCTTTTGCCGTATACCAACGATACGTATCTACAATTTTCTGTACTGTAATATGCCTGTATTTTTTTTGTAGCTCTCAACAAAGCGTTGACAATAACTTTGTTTATTTTTTAGCCGAATATATTTAATTTGTGGAAGTGAGTTATATACATCGTGATCGTATTTCTTAATCCTGGTTGTGTCCAAAGCACGTTTTTTCAAAATTTTCGTAACATTAAGCACATTTCCTGAAAAAATACCTCTGCTTTTATAAGTATTGTTATAAGTAAACATTTGGACGACTAACATAATATCGTACTGTGGTAAAAAATACATAAAACTTTACCAAGTCTTTTAAAATAACTTTTTTTAATTTTCACTTAAACCAATCAAGCGTGATAAAATAGCCAAGCGCTAGTGCACAAAATGGAATCAGTTATAGTAAGCGTCTTTGAAATAATTCAGATTTTGTAGAAAAGAGTTATAGTGTATTTATTTAGTAAAGCTCTTTATTTCTTCAGTCTTTCGTAGAAGTAGGTCTTATCTATATTAACTTAAACTTTCAAGACAAAGTTTCACAACAAATATCTCTCCTAAATTAAATTTATTTCAAATACCCAATCCTTCAACAGTTGTATTGTTATTCGAACTGTTTGATTAAATTCACAGAATCCTATCATATCTTGAAAGTTTAATTTTGATATTTAAATTACACAAAATAAATGGACGTTGTCTCCGTAAATTACTAATCTACAAGCAAACTAAAGTTTACAAAGGGTCGGATTTAAAAGGCTGTGAGGGCACAAACAAATATTGATTCAAGGCCTTTAACTTAGGGGACCCTTGCAAACAGAACTAAGGGTAGGGAGATCAACATTGAGAGAGGTTTGCACAAAATATCACGTGATACATATACGTACATTAAAATCTTTAAACTGGTACATCTCTCACATGAAAGTGATCTTACCAGTCATCATGGAATATCTTTATATAAAATCGATACCTACTATATTTCCACCCGCATCAAAAGTAAAATTTTATTTGAACTATTTTGTTACTTCTAAGTAATGTAAGATTACAGAAAATTACAAGTTTCATTAGCAACAAAACACAATCTGTGTAGGTACTAAAATGATTAAATAGCAGTTGTGTTTTTTTTTCAGTAAATGGGTCAAAGCAAGCTGCCCTAATAAATTAATACTTTTAAATAGTTTGGGATGAGATGTGAATAATGTCCAAGGATATTTATTTAATGATACTTCATTGAAAAATAAATAAAAAAGGTAATCACTTTATTTATGGATACAGTAATTAAACAGTTTAGTACTATAGAAACTAGAAATAAAGTTTAAAATATGAGTCGTCTCTGGATTTAATATAATTAAAATCAAAACAATTAAAACTATTACTTATACTACCTAACTCTGTAAAGTTCTAAATATTCATTATATTTTATTTTATTACTTTCACAGACTAGTAAGAGCGATGTCTTGATTAAAATAGAAACTTGTCCATTAGGCAGATGAACGGACGAGTTCGTTCTCCATTTTATTAACAAGTTGCTTCACGTCTCGTACTTTTGTACGTCAGAATGTTCTATTCATGACAAACTTTACTTTCAGGTTTATATTAAGTTAGCAACGCCTTGGAAAAGATGAACCAATTAAATTAAAAATGCTTATCCGCATCGTATAAAAGAAATCTTAAATAAAATTTTAAAACGAAAATAAATACAAATATAAAATATCGTTTTCATCAACAATATCCGCATTACTCATTTCTATTTTACTTTTTTTCGGACATGAATTCCAAATCGTATCGGTGTCACGAGTAAATAATCCTTGGGGCTAACATGCCTGGCGAATTAATCCGTCGTGCCGGCGACCCAAATTAATCGTCCAGAATCAATGGTGCCTGGAATAATAGCACCCCAACAAATACTTTGCGCCCTTTCAAATGAAACACAATTCGATTAGTTAAATATTTGCTTATTCGTTTTAGTACAAATTTAATTGAACACGAAGACATAAACGATTAAATTAAATTTCAATACGGGCATGTTATTGGACAACTCTACGTTTAGATTATGCACGCCTCCGTTTGGGTGCAATATCCAATGTCCCACATCGCTGCCCCTGCGGAGATAATGTAGATGAGCTAGGTCACCATGGTCTGTCGTGTGTGAGGAGTGCCGGGAGGTTTTCACGACATGCGGCACTCAATGACTTGATCCATCGTGCTCTTATTACCATTGACGTACCTGCTGTTTTGGAACCAAATGGCTTGGTGCGCGACGATGGTAAGAGACCGGACGGTATGTCATTGGTGCCCTGAAAGATGGGTAGGCCGCTACTTGCGTCGACATCCTTGCACCATCCCACCTTCCAGACACGTCTGTAGCTGCCGGCACTGCTGCTGCACAACAAGAGTGCCTCAAGCGTCGCAAGTATGCTAGTATACAGAAGACTAACATATTTTCGGCGTTTGGGGTTGAAACTCTGGGGCCTTGGGGACCGGAGGCTCATCGCTTGTATAAAGAGAATCTCTTTTCGACTAATTGAGTCTAATTCCCGTGACAAGAGGGCTGGCGTACCTATATTTTGCCCAAAGAATTGGCATTGCCATTCAGCGTGGCAATGCTGCCAGCTTTTTTGGCACACTTCTGCTCGGCAGCAATTTGGGGCATTTTTTTTTATTTATAAGTACCTAAGTAGTTTTTAATTTTATTTTAGTAGGTATATATTAAGGCTATTAGGTTATTATAATATATGTATAAATTAATTGCGTGTACTTATAATATTATATACTTATATTTATTTGTATAAAAAAATTAAAAGTAGGTAGAGTAGGTTTTTTATTTTGTATAAGAAAACGTGTATTGTTTTTGTCTTTGAATTTTCCCACCCTTTATTACTATGAACTTTTGTCTAAGAAACGTAGATTTAAATTTCTTAATTACTTTGAAATAAGAAATTCGTTTAAAATTATCTGCAGAATTATCACCAATAAGTTGATTTACTCAACAAATACCTATATGTAGAGAGTAAACAGTCTTTCAACATAAAGTATCTAATTTACGAGGTGATCAAAAGTAAAAGGCATTCTCACTTACCATATTTCCTAGCGAAGGTGCGACTTTACAGCTTTTTTATATCGCATGTAGTGCCCCGCCATATCCGAAAGGTTTGAATACTATTTGGTCCTGAGGAAGATTTACGAGTATAAAAGGATTTGATGACACATCACAGAATAATCTCAAGTATGAATAGAAGCTGATTAGAAAGCGATATAAAGTGATTCTATATGACAGAAATAGAATTATAGATTTTTTCCAATCATCAGTAAATTTCATTATAAAATAATCAAAAATATAATCAAAATCGTCTTTGTTTTAAGACAACAACTAAATTAATTACTTATTCAAATTCAAATCCAAATTCAAACTTTATTGCATTCATGAGTATAGAAGATGTTACAAAAATATTAATGAACAACATGTAACTGGGTCAAGTAATAATAATATAAATAATAAGGGTGGTCATTTTGCGTGATAAATATTTTTAGTTGGCGTTTATGTTTGCAGGATGCTTTGAGTCCGGTTGTTAACAAAGTCTTTTTAGTTTAATTTTTTTGTTTGATTTTAGTTTTGGGAATACATAGGTTTAATATATCCATTACTTTCTCATGGAATAATATATAGTTAGCATTAACATCTCTAATATCAGATATTATTTCTTCCCAATTGATTTTAGCTAGCTTTCGTTTAAAATTTTGAATATTTTTCTCGTTAAATAGCCGTTTTTCTGTGAACCAAACAGTTCTTTCTTCAACTTTAGTTTTTGTTGTGTTTGGTATGGAGAGTAATATTCCTTTGTGGTTTGAAATTCCATACTCGTTTACAATTACAGTAAAGCCTTTAGTTTGAAAATTCGTGAAAATTTAATCTAAACAATTGGAGCTTGTATTTGTTATTCTAGTGGGTTCCTTCACAAACTGCTGGAAATTAAAACATTTCATTAAATTTAATAGGGTTAAAGAATGGGTAGATTGTTGTGGTATATTGATGTTTAAATCTCCTCCTATAATAATATCTTTTTACTATCATTTACTGACAAAACCTGCAAAGTTTTTCTAATGAATTGAAAAATAAATCTGATTCTCTATTTTTTTGTGGCCAATACATAACTATTATCACTAAATTTAAATGTATAATTTCAATAGCACATATTTCAAAAATAAATTCTACGGTCATGTCCACTATATCCTTACGTTCGACAAAGTAATATGCACACACCGCCGCCTTCGTAGTTCTCTCTGTTATACGATGATGATAGTTTGTATCCGTCCAGTTGCAATAAGTCTATTTTATTTTGTGTTATCCATGTTTGTGTTTATTTTCTTCCACGATTGACTGCATGAGGTGTAGTTTATTTTTAAGACTGCGTGTGTTTTGGTATAAAATTTCTAAGTTTTTACTAACAGCTTTATTGTTAACGAAAGGATTTTATAGGAGATTTAGTTTTACTAGTAGCGTGGTGTTCTGGCACAGAATAAAGAGTAGGTGCAGGTATTGTATTCGTGTTGGTCTGTGCATTTTGGTCCTCGTTCTTGTTATTATTAAGACGTTGGTTTAGGCTTGTATTATGACCATCAGTGTGTGAGTGATATTCCGTGTTTTCCATTTGTGAGTTTATCATTAGGGAATTAGTGATTTCCCGACATTCTTTTCCGTTTATTATTAATTTATTGTTCTTAATGATGGCATAGTGGCCATTTGATCGGGCTTCATACATAGACTGTTTTAGTAATTTTCGTTTCCGAATTGAGGTTTTGTCGAGGAATTCTGCTATACCTAGTCCAGTGTTTCTGAAACAGCTACTTTTTTGTAGTAAGAACCGTGCCATTCTCTTACTTAACAATTCTATGATAATTGGTCTTTGATGTCCGTTTTTTCCTATTCTTACTAGGTCTTCGATGTAGCCAAGCAAATTACTATCGGCTATATTCTGGAAACCGTTTATTACACGTTCATGCAGGTCATCAAAAGATTCACGGAAGTATTCGTTAAGACCAAAGAGGACAATCTTTTTGCAGTTTTCATTGCAGCACGTGTACTCTGTTTTTTCCTTTACACGTTGCTGATTCTCATTTATACCTGAACATTTATTTTCTAAGTTTCTTATTTGTGTTTGTAGTATTCTATTTTCTTTTTCCAATTGTCCTATTTTGTTTGATATCGAATCTATACTATTTTTTAGAGTACCCTGTTCATTAGTTAGCTTTTCGGTCTTAAGTGTTACCTCTTCCTTAAATTTGGTTATAGTATCATTTATTTCAGTTTGTATTGTTACTCTTATTTTGCTTAATAGTGATTCTTTGTTTTCTTCAAGTTTTTTATTTAGCAAACGACAAATACTATCGATAGTGAGTGTCTTGTCTTCAGGTTGTATTAAACTGTAATTTGTTTTTGACATTTGCGTTGGGTATGGTATGCTTTGGTCTTCGTAAATTAGGTCGTCCACGGACATGATGGTATCATTAAAGTTTGTATTGCGTACGGATGTTACATCATTTCTTATGCGTTGGGTGACGTTTGCACAATTTGAACAGCACTATGATCGTATTAATTCATGTTTATGGCCCATGAAGTAAGCACTCGTTATATTTAGACATAAGTAGTGATAATCGTCTTTGCATGAAGTGCATTTTAGAAAATCGCTGGTATATTCGAATTTTTGGTGGCACGATGTACAAATCATTTTCGTTTATAATGTAGGATTTATGTAGTAGTAGCTTCAGCTGAATGGGTGAGTAAGTACTTATCGGCGATTTTGGTGGGTGGCTTACAAGCTAACGTATAAAGCTAACAATGATGCTATCTCAACTATTAATTTTGTAATATAATGCTGAAATAAACAATGTTCAATATAATTCTCGATCATAAATAACATTAATCAGTCCTCGTTTATTATAAGCCAAAATATTTTACGCAAAACACGTCTAAACGATAAATAAAATTGTTCGTAAAAGCCTATGAAATTGGTTTGATAAAACGTTCGAGCGACACGTCATATTCACGCCGCTATGGTAATGATTCAAATTGGCCTTGTTTAAACAATTCACATGTGATCGATATGAGAGACTACGAATTTGCTGTATGAAAAGAATTTTTCAAATGGCGCTATCAGACGCGGCTGATCCGACAAAAAGATGCCAGTTTTAAGTTTAAGGCAAAGTATGTTAGATAGATCACATGAAATTTTAACGTCAGTATTGTACGGTGGGAAATCCGTGAGTGCTACGTATTTGTCCAATCAAACAGCACCCAATATTTTCATTTTTATTATTCTACAACGAACGTTTCGCAAATTGACAGATGTTTAATTGAAACACTGTTGCATACCAACTGCGAATGGACGTAAACATTTTTCGTCAGACGGCTGTAGGCTTTACATACAGAATATTTGGATTCAGGTCATCATTTTACTCCGACGTAAATATTGCGTAAATTTACGTGAGTATTGCTTGAACATGTAATTAAAAATTATTTATTTATTAGTTTTAAAAAAAATATGATGACAAATTGTCAAATGGTTGTCAAATGCTAGGTATTATATTAACGTGTTCATATTATGTGCTTATTAGGTCCAAACTGAATAAATTAGGTTTAGAGTTTTGGGGGTTTTTTGTTTAATAATGAAAAAGTCATTTAAAATTCCCTAAGTAAACATACAATTCATTTTACTTAAATACATTTTTATTTTTTATAAACTTATTTACTTGCATAATGTAGGTATGTGAAAACGATAAAACCGAAAAGCATATCCTTGCAAATTCGGAACAAATTAGATTAAAAATTACAACAATTTGAATAGGCTAATCTTTTCCATTGTTGTAATTTCTTTCGCAAGCCCTTGGACAAATTAGCCACCACTAGCCTGTCAAATTTATAAAAGTAATGGCCACTCATATTTTTATACCACTTTGTAAAGTAAAATATGAAACAATTACGTAATCCTACAAAATCTTATCCAATCCTATGTTACCATTGACTTCCATAATGGCTGAACGGATTTGGATGAAATTTGTCACACAGAATATGTTCTGTGCTAACACATTTGATACGTTTTATCCCGGCAACGTAGGTTAAACCACGCGGTGTAGGCAGGGCCGGATTAACCATTAGGCAGAGTAGGCAACTGCCTAGGGGCCCGCATCGCCTAGGATTCCCGTGCAAGCACCAAGAAAAAAAATATAACGCTTTATCGAACGAAAGTACTTTATGCATCATCTAGTATCGAGTAATAATAGCTGTATTTGACGATATATGGCAAAATATTACCAACGAAATACATGAATTTTGGTGTACTAGAGACCCTAACGAATGTCAACACTTTGAGTGTGATTGTACTGCTTCAAGCCGACAATACTAAGATAGCAAATGATTTTTTTCACAACCAATATTTTTTCTGTTTTCCATGTGTTCTTTTTGGTGGAGTTCAAAGCCAATCGCAATTTTAAACAGCATTTTCTGATTGGAAAAATGCATCGCATAGAATTCAATCCCATGAGAATAATGAAACGCACCCAGAACAGATGGCCCAGTTCTGGAGAGAAGACCACGGACCGGCAAGCGCAGCGTAGGACGTCCATTTACAAGGTGGAGGGATGAACTTATAAAGGTTGTAGGAAAACGCTGGATGCAGGCCGCCCAAGGCCGGTACTATTGGAGATCTGGATTAGGGGAGGCCTATGTCCAACAGCGGACGTCTTGTGGCTGAGATAATAATGATGATGACCGAGAATGTGTACAGATACTAATTAGTAGACGGCTCTTTGGAAATCACATTCAACAAAGAAAGAGAATATTATATTGTATAAAAGTTTTACAAAGAGTGGTTTGTGATTAAATTTTTATCATCACGAGTTCTAACATCATTATTTTTTCCTTTTTTGTGAAAACGCATTTTTAAGTCAGTTTTACTTATTGTAAAAAGTTAATTTTATTTTTTAATCTTTAGGTGCAATGCCGTCCAGTCCTGCGGATCTTTTCGGCTTGAGATGTTTATTGTTTAAGGCACAAAATTTTGCGCTTATTTAAAGATACAAAACCTATTTTATATTCGTGCTCCTTTTCGTTGAGGAATTCCATGATCAGATCATAATAAAATTTATATGGGACCACTTTGAGAGAATACCCTTTCAAACCAAAAAAAAAACAAAATCGGTTCGCAATTGACGGAGAAATCGATGAACATACATAAAAAAATACATACTGTCGAACATAGAACCTCCTCCTAATTTTCTGATAAATTCCGCAAGAACACTGATTTTAGGTACTGCGTTTAGGTACCTACTCAACGACTATTTAAAGGAACCTAAAGCTCAGCATTGGTTGAGCTAATGTCATGTGAGATTTATTGTTAATTTTAGATTCCGTCGAATAATATTAACTAATAATATTATAAATGT
The DNA here is from genome assembly GCA_951216915.1 of Tetheella fluctuosa. Classification (NCBI taxonomy): domain Eukaryota; kingdom Metazoa; phylum Arthropoda; class Insecta; order Lepidoptera; family Drepanidae; genus Tetheella; species Tetheella fluctuosa. The sequence goes on from OX578224.1 coordinate 4,213,494, forward strand.
GAATATTTGTATGTTTGTGACTCAATCACGCACGTATAAACGATATATGGAACGCGGGTGAGAAACCGCGGAGTAGAAGCTACAAAAATAAATACCAATTTTATTGTAGATAGCGCCATTATTATCTACTATACTATAATCTAATAAGTCGTTAGATACCTATATTTGCAAAAAAAAAGGTCATTACCAAGTGATTTACAAAAAGCTACGTAGGTACTTACCACTTTAACTCAGTCGAAGACTGCATCCCATAACGATAATAATGCAACATGAAGATTCACGCTTTCTCTGGCTTTTCTTCTCAACAGGTACCTATATCAAAGTATCAACAAATTACGATACAAATGATTGATTAATATCCTCGTGTGTTTAGCTGAGCGATTAATTTCCATTTTACTAAGTACTCTGTAATTTAATATTTCACGACGATAAAAAAAATATTTTTCCGATAGCCGCAAGAACGTACGCGAGGACTGACAGTGACAGCTCACTTTTTAATTTAATTAATTTTCTTCAAAAGGTAAGTATTTAGGATGATGAAATAAGAAAAAGTATGCATCTTATTTTATGTCATCTTCCTTGGTTTAATAATTGTATTAATTTATTTTGAGTTTTGCAACACGGATTCTCCTGGTGCGTTAATCGGCAAAATATACCTAGATGATTCGTTAGTCAGCAAAAATATTTTTTTATTTCTAAAATTTTTACACATAACCTTTAGCTGCTGCAACAGCTGCTTACCGCCCACTTGAACATTAAACTAAGTAACATTTAGTTGGATGTGGGTGAATATCCGCGGGGACAGGCAATAAATCATTTTGTGAGGCGCAAACGCTAACGAGCGATACATCTCGGAACACCCATTGTATATCGCGCTGCCAATACACTCTAAATAGCCCCATTAAAATCACCAGCTTGATCTTATTCATGGGTTTAGCCTTTTCATAAGGTGGATTTCAGAATGGAACAATCTGAATTTTTAATGAATATTTTTTGCGTTTTTATATCTAGGTATACTCGTACATATTAGGTTCGTCCATATCAAGCGCATAGAAGACGTAACATTGATATTTACGCACGAGGCTTATAGTAATAGATATAATTAATTTTAGATAGATTAGTAATAAATTTTGTAAAAGTAATTCTTTTAAAATATTCATATTTTATTTCCACGCATAGTTCGTAGTCTAAAACAGACTTTGCCTAAACTTAAACGTGGATTAACTGTAGAGGAACTTAAGCGGGATATTGAAGTCGGAAACACTAAGAGGTTCTTAAGACTAACTGAAACTTTACAGGCTTGAGATCAGTTGCGTATGTGACCAGTTTATAAGTATGGTTTAGAATAGCTCAGATCTAGTAGGTAGTCGTGGATTACCTAATATGAATAATTGAAAATGCTAATGCATAGAAACTAAACGTCCGCTGCACAAGCGCGGCTCATAGCATGAGCTAATTTTAATATGTTGGTAGGTAGCTCGGGGAAACGTGAAAATTAATTAAGGCAGGGTGTACAATGCTCATTTAAAGTTTCCGGGTCACCGCTTGCGGCGGGTTATACCATAGTAAAAAGGGAATTAGTAATATAACTAAATATCCTTCCGAGAGATACATATCTAGCTACAAAGCCAACACGATTGTGTGGTGAAAACATGAATGCGCCTATAAGCGCATTCCTATTCATATTTTGTTTACACAAGATGGCGGGTGACCTACCAGAAGGAATGGAATTAAATTATGGAATATTGTTATATTTAATAGTCGCTGGTCAGATACTAGACGCTAGGCAAAATCAGTTAATTGTATGAAGATAGATTACTATTTATCTTTTTACTATGGTTACATACTCTGCATAAACTGACCACAGATTAATTTGTTACATATATGTATATTCTCACAAAATACAGTGAATAAATCACTCTTCGTCGGCAGATGCGGGTGTAGATTAATGTGTTTGGCAGTGAGCACCGGACTTTGCGCTAGTTTGCGTTTCACATTGATTAATTACCAAAACTTGTTGAATGGTTTAAAAGAGTTGTCATTTAGAATAAGAGATTAAGTTCATATTCAACTAAGGTACCTATATGTGGTTATAATTACGATTTTTAATTATTTCTTATGTATTAGAAGGACTTAAATTTTTTTTTTTTTTTTTTTCTCTTTCTTTATATTACGATCTAGCCTTTCTAGGCTAATGAGTAATTTCTATTTATCCTAATCTTATACATAAGACTATAGAAGGACTTAAATAAAAAACAAAAACCACTAGCAAACTTTGTTAAATAAATTTTATTACCTGAGACTCGGTAAACTGTGGGTGCATTATTTGACACTACATATTCCCTTATCTTAATATATAAAAATCCAGTGTCATATGTATGTTCCCAGTGAACTCTTCACCAAGTCAACCGATTTCGATGAAAGTTGGCATTTTATGTGTAATTCGGTCTAACTTGAGATATAGGATAGTTTATATTTCGATTAATGGTCTTAATAATTTATAATTAACAATAAACTGATTGTCAATGTTGATGTTTGTTATTAATCGTAAGTTTCATAAGTCTCAAACAGATGGCGCCTTAAATCAGATTTTTTACAGAAAACTGTCGGACCACCTATTGTGAACTTCTCATAGATGGCGCCACGTTGGAATTCGAAATTTCTTTTTCAACAACACGTGGTGCAATGTGATATATACGTATTTTTTTTGTGTTTGATGAAGTCTAAGGTTTTTATGGAGAGAAAAAAAGTAAATAATAAGAGGAAAATAGTAAAAACAACAATTTTCTTTACCAATACAAAGCACTCTGTCCCCAGCTGTCAAACATTAGACGTCAATCAAAACAAAACAAAGGCGCGTTAGACAGAACGAAATCTGTCGGAGCAGCTATTAACATAAAAAACAATGTTAGTTTGTTTTAGAGAAATAGGGCAGAACAAGGTCTGCCGGGACAGCTAGTCTATAATATAAAAGAAGAAGTCCAGACTGTCTGACAAGTAATATGAATAGGTACAACTTGTCAGCCAGTCAGGACTTCTTCTTCAGGGTCGACACCCAGAGCCAAAACTGGTGGTCCTAAAACACAAAATTTGGAGAATATATAAAATAGGAGATAGCAAGTGAAACCGCGTGGCGTAAAGCTAGTAATGATGATATATTATAGCTTATGATAGCTTCTTGAAATATATGACAAAGAAAATAATTCCAATATCTTTTTCCCAATATGAAAGGTTCAGATTTGACAGGTGTGATGAAATAAGTTATTCAATTTCATATAAACTGACGAGACGGTTGCGAGCACCCAAAAGGAAATCCACGAAGAACTTTAAATTATTTTACTTTTTTAATCACGCCAAAGTCTTATCTAATGTTTTTTAAGCTTCTACCTGCGTACCTTCGTAACTGCCAGTAAAAAATTCCAAATGTTTGATCACAAGTTAATGATGTTAAGTTATTGATGTCGTCGAAGTTAGTAAGCATACAAAGCCCATAAGGGAATTGGCTCGCAAGTGCAGCTGGCAAACACACCGATAGGTACTTGGCGACAGAATTTTAACTTGAGGGTGGTAGCCAGCCAGGTGAGTTACTACAAAGAGCCCTACCTACCTTGAAAACTGTTAAGTTTTAAGTGATAAATAAGTTTATGTTAAAAAAATATTTTTTAATACTATTTTTTTTTGTGACTTTACTTGCATTGTCTTCCAATACACTAATAGAATAGAATAGTTTAGAATAGAATAGTTTTTTATTTGACAGTATATATCAATTTCTAAATCTATTACATGCTTATACTAAAATTATTATTAATTATACTGCCAACAAAAGGCAACCGCTCAGCAATATAGTTGCGGTATAAATAAACCCACAACGCTGATTTTCAGCGGCAAATACCAAATATCAAGTCAATCCGACCACTGGAAGTGGGTTAAATTCGACTTGCAAGATTCCATCCGGAGAGACATACTTGCAATGTAGACCACATTGCAAGTTAATAAAAAGCTTGTAAAATTAAGAAAAAATACATATATTTAGAAACCCAATTAACCCGAATATAGAACCCATGAGATAACTCATTGAAACCAAGTACAAGAAGCATGGAGCGTTTATCTTAATGAAGGTCAAACCACAAAATTGTCTCACGTAGGTAGGTTTGTAGGTATCTACCCCTAAGCCCCTAATGGTCAAAATTTGATAACCACCCATCGTGTAGGTAGACACTTGTACCTGTTAATTAAATACCCACCAAGTAGCCTAGTTTGTCCATCTTTATTGTACCTGCCATTGCTCTCAAACGTAAATGGTTGAAGTAAAATGTGAAACGAAATTAAAGTCGGTACGTCAGTAATAGCCGCCATTATAAAGATAAGTAAGGCGAGATTATGGGAATGTTCTGGCAATACCATTACATTTCCCATTTGGATGGAAATTACGAAACACTTTAGTAAATAATGACTTGCTCATAATTTTGAAGTGCAGTTGAGTTTAAAGGTTTCTCATCTGACTGTAACCGTACCAACCATTCAAGCTAATATTAATTATGAAGAATCGTTTGTCTGTTTGTTGCATCTTCGTTCTACATTATAGATAATATAATGTTCGGTTTATAAATCTATACTAATATTATAAAGGTGAAGAGTTTGTTTGTTTGTTTCTTTCTTTGTTTGAATGCGCTAATCTCAGGAACTACTGGTTCGATTTGAATCATTCTTTCAGTGTTGGATAGCCCATTTATCGAGTAAGGCTATATATACATATATATACTTTATATCCCGGGAAAACATAAGATCGCATGGGAACGCGGTGAAATCGCGGCGGACAGCTAGTTAGTATAAAGCACAGCTGATATGCTTTGTACCTAGGTACCAAGTTGGTTGAAAACTGCTCACGGGATTTAGTCCTGTTTTACGAACACGTTTAGAACTCAAAGGAGCATTCACCGCATGCAGCCATAAGTATATTGAGATTTATTGCTTCATCATCATCATCATCTCAGCCGCAAGACGTCCACTACTTATTATCACATCATTCTAAAATAAATAAAGTAAAATAAAATTCTACGTCTATTAAAACACCTAGTGATATGTACCTAACCTTTTACAATTAGGCAATCATAGATACTAACAATACTAATGTACAAATCCTAACAATACCTATAATAAATTCAATAAAAAGTTTGGTTCATACCTCCTGATGCCTCAACGGTACAACCAATCGTGTACAAAGGCCCGCAGCAAGTCTACGGATAGAAATAAACATAAGACTACTTCGATCCCTCCAACTCGGGTAAACCGCAGGAGACAGTCTACAATAGTCTAGTCTACGATAAAAGTGATGGCACATTCAAATAAACGACAGCAGATATTTTCCTATAATTTAAAAGCCCAAAGCCAAATATACCATAACCTTAGGTCGAACTACGATAAAACGTAACAGGTTGGCTAGCCGACCCAAGTAGGTAGCCTACACGTACACGTTGAAACGCGAGTGACCATTTCGCGTAATGAACGTCGAGAAATGACTCGTTCAATGGAACCGAGCGTGCTCGGATGACTACAATAAACGGAATTGCATAACCCGTCCGCTGCAAACTAGCTATGCCGACCTGAAATGAATAGGCTTAGGTAATAAAGGGTATTGCTGTAACTACTAATGGGTTTTCTGTGCCGAATCACAATGGGTAATAGTAATACTACAGGATTATTTTTAAAATTGTATACCTGACTTTCAGGTTTGAAAACACTCTAGAGGCCAACTCTGAAAGCGCGTCATTAAAATCAGCTCCGTGCGTGACGCGCATTGTTTTTCAAATAAGGTCAGGTGGTGTAAGGGAAACATACTTCATTTTTTATATTTTATGTTGAGCTCTAACCACTGTATTAATTGTTGTGTAATTATCTTGACAGACACAAGATATACTTCTTTAAGTCGGCTTTCTAGTATCGAATGAATTTTTAAACTAGCCATAATGCATGTAGCTGAAAAATTATAAAACGTTTAGGCTGATTCTGTTGTTTCACTTTCCCGGTTTTTGGGGTAAGGGAAACACTTAAAATAAATCTAAAAGTATGAATGCTAGTACAGATTATTCCTGCACAATAAATTAAAAAAAAGAATATCAAATGAAATCTTTAGTCCATTGAAATACGGTTTAAAATAGAAAATATTTGCATCAAGCGAAAAACGGGGTAAGGGGAACATATGAGCTTGAGACAGGGGTTGTCAACTAAAAATGAATAACGGGTTTTTTATTATATTTTTGTTAAAAATTACAAAAGTCTCTCATATTTCAGTCTCAATAGTAGGTAATACTTTTGTTGGAGTTGAATTCCAACTTATCGGAGTATTATTTAAGTATTTACTTATTTAAATCTGAACCTCTTGAACTCTTAACTACTTATATAGGAATCAGCCTGAGGTAGGGAGAATATTACCTGAAAGTAATCAGAAGAAATACAATTATTCGTAATAAAAAAACTGATGCTTGAATCAATACAATAATTACTACTGTACATTTTCACCTACATATTAACATAATTACTTTTGTGTGTGTGTGTGTACATAAATAAATAAATAATAATAAATGGTTTCCATTAGGTATACATAATGATAAATTTAAGACAATCCTACGGGGGGCTGCCATTCCCTGCCCCAAAATGAACTAAAATATTGCTATTTTATGAGTTTGTGACTAATTGGAATTGCGTTGGGTATGTAAATAAACGACACATAATAACTTTTCTATACTGCTATATATTAATTGAAATCGGGAACAGAAATGGTAATGGCAGCAGCCGACGGATTGTCTTAAATTTATCATTATGTTAATATGTAGGTGAAAATGTGCAGTAGTACCTCTATACATATTTGATAATTGCTGTGGGGGGTCTGCTGAAAATTTTATTTAATCCTTTTTCGATTACAACTTTTATTCGATTACAATTTTTACAGACGTCGTGGGTTTTTTCAAAATTTTTAATTTTGTTTTTATGTAACTAAATCCTAATTACTGTTTTATCGACTGACAAATCACAGAGCTACAGTCTATTGTTCTAGATTTAAAACCACTGTTTACCTTCCCCCGTAGTCCCACTTACCCCACCTGACCTTACTTATTATGTACTTAGTTACTAACTTCCATTGATATCAAGCTAATAAGTAGTTTGCATTGTTACCATATAAAATTGTAAAAACATTTTTTTAGGGTATTAATAAACCCTACATCTAAAGTGGAAATGATTTTTACAAGCTTTTTTTTTTTTATTTAACTTGCAATTATAGGTATTATGTTCGGGTTAAACCTTGCATCTGAATTTTAAAGCAGTTATCCTCAACCAAATTGAGATGTTTTTTTTTTCATCGCATACCACATCGAATATCGATATCGGGTATCGTCAAAAAGGTATATTGAAAGATTGGAATCACTCTCTATATCCATTTGTCTCCGTCTTGGTTCCAGGACCATTAATCCTCATCGCTGCCGCTGCGGAGACTTTGTCAACGAGCTCGGCCACCATGGGCTTTCGTGCTCTTTAAGCGCCGGCCGTTTTCACGCCACGTGGCTCTTAATAATATTATCCGTAGGGCTCTTGTTGTTGCCAACGTGCCTTCTGTACTAGAACCACTCGGAATTGCGCGTGACGATGGCAAGAGGCCGGATGGTATGACTTTGATCCCGTGGAGTGTTGGCAAGCCGCTGGTGTGGGATGCCACGTGTGTAGATACACTTGCGCCTTCCCACTTACTGGTGACTTGTAAAGTCGCTGGGGAAGCCGCGACCGGTGCTGAAAAATCCAAATATAAAAAATACGCTTGTCTTGGCTCTAATTTTTTGTTCATGCCATTCGCAGTTGAAACCATGGGCCCATGGGGGTTCGAGGCTCGCCGATTTGCTCGGATTTTATCATCCAAGCTCATCGAGGCTTCGGGAGACTTATAGCGTACTTTTTCCCAAATACATCAGATTTCTTAAATTATAAGATTATCATACAAAGTGGTTCAAAATGCGCAAAAAAATGCAATTTCGTTGTCACTTTGTTCCTATTTGATACAAAATTTTCTCGGTTAACATGACACGTCAGCGGAAAAATTTATCGCGTATCCTACACCTGCAGTAAAATAGCCGTAAAATCTCAGCATCCACGCTCAGGAAAATGTCACTACTTTATGGTTAAAATATTATATTACTTTGTTCGAGACAACAATGCTTTGACCTACAAAAACTAAGGTGTTACCTATAGTTATTGGAAGAACGCCAAATAACTTATATATAAATAAAAATAAATAAATATTCTGGGACATTAATTATACATTAAATATATTTAACTAAATGTATTCAATTTCAATAACAGTTATATGTTCTAACTTAGTAACTTTACTAGAACTTCACTCATATCAAGGACTTAAGAAAACCTTCACTAAGAGTTTATATAATTGTTTCACTACATATCTATCCCTATTCTATCTATTTTCTATTTAATCTATTTCTATTATTATAAGGCTTTTTTTCTCAAAGGCACATTTACTGTGATTTAAACATGAAAGAATCTCCAAGGTTTATGGAGTTTACGTACTTACTGAACATACAAAGAACGTACTTTATCTTCCTAATGGTTCCTACGAATGTCTTTCACCGAACCTGCAGAGCCAATCTTGATAAGTATTGGGATCCAAGTAAGATGGGATATTTTTTTATATATGTTTCTTGATACTTAGGTACCTATACCTACCAATTTATAACAACCAATGTCTTACTTAAGAGGCACTTATAAATGTCAAAGTTCTATATGAAAAACTGACTTTTTGGCATGCGTTAGGAACGGCTTAAATTAAAGGGGCTGCTAATGTTGCTATACGGTTGTGAACCAGTTACCAACCAAAAACTTAGGTCCAATCGATCACTCAAGAATAGTAGTACCTTATCTAGAGGACCAAAATTTTATATTTTGCATATACCTACCTGCAATAATAATATTTACATTGAGGAAATACTTACAACCTAAAAACACTTAATAATATCACACTTTAATATTATATTACTAGCTTACCGCCCCGCGGTTTCACCCGCGAACCCCTATTTTACCGGGGCGGAATTTTCAAAAATCCTTTCTTAGCAGGTGCCTACGTCATAATAGCTATCTATGCCAAATTTTAGCCCGATCCGTTCAGTGGTTTGAGCTGTGCGTTGATAGATCAGTCAGTCAGTCACCTTTTCCTTTTATATATTTTTCAAAAATCCTTTCCTAGCGGATGCCTACATCATAATAGCTATCTGTATGCTAAATTTTTGCCCGATCCATTCCGTGGTTTGAGCTGTGCGTTGATAGATCAGTCAGTCAGTCATCTCTTCCTTTTATATATTTAAAAAAAAAACCTTTCTTAGCGAATGTCTACATAATAATAGCTATCTGTATGCTAAATTTTAGCCCGATCCGTTCAGTGGTTTGAGCTGTGCGTTGATAGATCAGTCAATCAGTCACCTTTTCCTCAGGGTGTCCAGTAAATAGCACGACATACTGCAGGGGGCGATAGCTTGGGTCAATACCTACCAAAACAACACAATATATGTTCAGCAAAATCTTACGGAGTTCCAGTTTTACAAAATTTTCCGAAATATCGAAAAATCTCTACCTTGAAACAGATTTTTAGGCATCTCGTAATGAAAAAATCCTTTTCTAGTATTTTTTTTTACATCAAATTATTTGTGAATAGTTACTTTACTCATTGATAAGTATTTTTTCTATCAAAAACAAAAAAAATTTCAAGAAATAGTACTTTTTGTTTAAATTTTCACAGAACAATTTTCAATTTTGTAAAACTGTAAATCCGTAAGATTTTGCTGAACATATATTGTGTTGTTTTGGTAGGTATTGACCCAAGCTATCACCCCCTGTAGTATGTCGTGCTATAATATATATTATATATATATATATATATATTATTTTATACATTGATTGTAAATATGTAAATAAATTAATATAAGTTATTATCTTATCTTAATATATATAAATCTCCTGTCACGATGTTTGTCCGCGATGGATTCCTAAACTACTTAACCGATTTTAAATTAAATTGGCACACCGTGAGCAGTCTGGTCCAACTTGAGAGATAGGATAAACGGCTGGACCGATTTGGATGAAATTTTGTGTATGAGTTGGACAGGACAACGTCTGTTGGGACAGCTAGTATATTATATAAAATTATAAATGCGAATGTGAGTGTGTTTGTTTATTTGTTTGTTTGTTACCTTTTCACGCCTAAACCGCTGAACCGATCGCGATGAAATTTGGTATGCAGATAGCCTATGGTATGGAGAAGGACATAGGCTACTTTTTATCCCGGTAAATATAAGATCCCGGGGGAACGCGGGTGAAACCACGCGGAAAAGCTTGTAATTAATAAAATAGATTTGTTTCTGCCATCGTTGAAAGGTCCTGACTAATAACTGAGTAGTTATCCACCAGATTGTGTTGGTAAGTAGATTGGTGACTATCAATACGTAAGAAACAAATTATAAACCACGCCTAAATCCTAAAAAGGTACTTAGGTACTAAACTAAAATAATTTAACTAAATGAATTAACTCAGACTGAAGGTTTCAATCAAGGATTGTAACTAAATACACATAGCACGAAGCTAGGAGTTAATTGTTTCTTAATTTGATTAACGGGTCTTTATAGCTCCTTTTGAAATCATTAACGTTTCTCTATGCATAATCACTGCTTAATTCAGTAAGAAAAATTCTAACTTATTTGGTTTCTGACACTGAGAATTGTCATAAATCTATCGTCAAACTTTGGTATGTATACCTAATATAAAACCTACCTATGCCAATATCCATATAGGTATATCCCTTAGGTTTTGTGTGTTTACCGCATACCTACATAGTTTTAATTTTCAATTTACTTGAACTTAGGGGCTTATCAATATCTGTCACATTATCACATATACAAGAAGAGATTATGGTCACCTACCTAAACAATGTAAGAAAAAATAAAACAATAAAATCTTGTCCATGACACGCATTCGTACCCTTTTCATTTTTCTGCTCCCTGCACATATCATCCAACATTCACTCCTACAACTTCAGGCGCAATTGAAGCCTGGGGGCGTCACACAAAAGGAATAACTAAAGGACGCATGGAAGTTCCACAGTTCTAAGAAATCTGGACCAAGGCTGAATAGACGAGTCGCTTACATGGTCTCTTATTCAGTATTTTCAACTAGGTTTAAATAATTGTTAATTCTAGACTAGCTTTGATTAGTCAAAATGTACTTAAGTATGTGTAAAAGATTTGAATTAGGTAGGTACCTACTAATTATTTCCTACTAGCTTTTTCCCCGCGGTTTCACCCGCGTTCCCGAGGGATCTTGATTGTATTTTATATCCCTGGGTCTATCTATGTGCCAAGTTTCATCTTATTCAAGTTTTTTAGACCACCCCCATAATTTGAGCCAGCTTCACTGGTGTGGAGTGGACATGTGAAACTCATATTTTACTGCGAGCTTCAAGATGGCAAGCAAAAGTAAGACGGGCTCGATATAAAGATGTGTTGAAGACGCACATTAAGAGATCTGCCATTGATCCTAATGAATGGGAGGCGCAAGCTAGAAACCGACTAGAGTGGAGGCACCTCCTTAACCAAAATACGCATACCAAGAAGCGCGAGGACAGGAACAGACGCCAAGCGTGATGAGCTCAATGCTAGACTAAATGTGCCCGCACTTTCCTCGCAAGATTAGTTGCTGTAATAGCCACATTCAAGAACATCAGGAACCTCCGAGACGGTAGTCCAATTTAGCGGTAGGTACCTATCGCCGTGTAATCGGCTAGGAGGATTTCATTATTGAATGAAATAAGTAAATTGTAAAACGTCCTACACGTTTTCGTCCTAATCTTTTTTTAACACAAGCCTAAATGAAGTAGAAATAAAAAAAACTACTTTCTAATTATAAAGCCATAGTTTACTTCCAAAATCCCGTGTGTATTTTGCAACTGAAAGTATAGGTACTTAGGTAGGTAGGCCTACTTAATACTATTTTTAAGATGAAAACGAAATCATTTCGCAACAACCCGCTTAGGGCTAAATCTCAGCCCCAACTTTAAACACAAATAGAGCTGACCCACCCAGTGTATATTATTGTAGTTGCTTGTTAGTTCTAAGAAGTAATATAAGTACCTCCAATTATTCAATGGAAGTACCCAAGTGTGTGTACCCGACCGTGCCCAGTTAATTACAATGGACCAACTTGTTTAAAAGTTACAAGGCTATTATTACTGTGCTTGTTCTAGAATGTTGCCTAAGCTTTCGATTTATAATAATTTATCAAGGGCTCATAAATAATATCCCATTTCATCACACAAGGCCATCTGGCCCCTAACAAAGCAGAACTTGTAAAATGGTAACCGGATACCTTCTATTAACTACTACTTTGTAAACATGCATACCTACTAATGATTATCGTAGGAATCGAAAGCACGTCCTGTGGCGTGGTAATTTAGGGTACTTGTCTATAACCACTATATCAACCGGCCCGTCAATAACTTATTTCGTTATTAACATATTATTATTATGATGATTTCGTTTGATCTACATTACTACAAAAGTGCTTTAAAATTTTTAAAACTGATATGGTTTCTATGAATTAGGTACCAATCGATTTCATTTTTCAGCTGCACTTGAGAGTCAGTTCCTTAAAGACTTTGTGTGCTTACCACCTTCGGCCACATCATCACTTACCTTAGTAAGATTCTGGTCAAACACAAGCCTAACCAAGTAAGAAAAAAAATTAAAGAGTAAAAATTCGTAGATCATGCTACAATAGTGCTACAGTTCTTAAAATTATTTATCCGAGTAAAACAACGTGGTAGTAAACTTTCGAGGTTGAGTATTTTCCCTGAAAGTTTAGCTAAACAGTTATAAATTGCCATGTATTTCTTACTACTTATAGATACCTATAGATAGGATAAGCCTTATAAATAATAAAAATCTATTAGCAATCTCAAGAGCCGATCAATTTTGAGTTGGAAGAGATATTTCATTTACATTACTATCTACAGGAGATTACTGATCGGCATTATAGATTCCGTGCGAAATTAGGTCGTGAGTACTGCCAACAGATTCTAATTAACGCCTACTTTTTATCTACGTAGGTACGAGTTCCAAGATTAAATCACATTTTAATGAAATGAAATGAAATGAAAATGAAATGAAAATATTTTTTATTCAAATAGGCCTTCACAAGCACTTATGAATAGTAGTCTGACTCTAACGCTCGGTTCGGAAGGTTGCTTTTACTGAGAAGAGCCGGCAAGAAACTCAGCAATTACTCTTTTCAAAACCAACTCAGATTTATTACATTAAATTATTTATCTAGTCTCACTGACAATATATGTGTGTTATAACAAAAAAGAAAAGAAACAAAATGATGAGTGACATAGTTAATAAATAGATAGCAAATTTAAGCAGACCAGCCCCCACAAGCAGCACCTGTTCACAAGTATGACGCATGTGGCAGCCATCGCCCTCCTCGCACATATTGTAGGGAAGTGATTATTATTTATTAATCATTTATTAATTAAGACTTGTCAAGTCAAGACTTCTGTCACGATGAGAGAAAAATAATTATCGTCAGCTCAGTAACCCGAGATTACGACAGTACAAGTTCACACCACTGGTCTACCGTCAGGACGGTAGGTAGATACTATGCCATGTGAGTGACCATCGAATACCTTGTGTTTATGGTATTTTGTTTAATATCTTTCCGAAATGTTAGTATATACTTTTTTATTCTAGAGTAGATAGTCTTAACACCTATTTATGTTAACTAGCTAGACCACAGAAAGACACGCTTCCAATGTTATTTATTGATAACACTAATAGCTACTAAACAAAAAACAACAAAACGATTCACAAACAGTACCCTGAGTGTAAAGAATTGACGTATGTAAACGCTTACTATCGAGTTTGCGTTTACCAAAATTTAGTATGGAGGAAATTAGTTCCATGTGTATTCCGCGAGAGGCGCTGTGCCAATTCCTATAGAGAAATATCGTAAACGCAAACGTGATAGTAAACGTTTACTAATGTCAATTCTTTACACTCAGGGTACAGAAGAGAAAATGGCACTAACTATTTTGTCTTTGCCTATTTCTGTAATATTATTTGGTACTAGCTTCCGCCCCGCGGTTTCACCCGCGTTCCCGAGGGATCTTATATCTTCCCAGGATAAAAAGTAGCCTATAGCCTTCCCCAATAAATGGGCTATCCAACACTAAAATAGTTTTTCAATTTGAACCAATAGTTCCTAAGATTACCCCCTACAAGCTCACAAACTCACAAACTTTACCTGTTTATAATATTAGTATAGATATACATAATGGATACATATCGATAATTCGTCCAGATGTTGTGCAAATTATTATCACATAGCCTAATAGCACCATGAATACCGATAGCTCACGGATTTCGGCCCCAAATTGATGGATGTGACTGACTTATCACGAATTTGTCGTTACGCCCGAGACGTGGAGATTTCCTCACATAGGCGTAGCGCAACATCTTCGATAGAAAGTTTTCTATGAAGTAAGAGAATATGGGTGGGTAAATCCATAATAAATCCTTACTTAATGCGAAAATGTGTTATTTGTTACATCTCGGTGAAATTGACAGAGAGCCAAAAATCCAAGGGATGTTTTTATCCTGGGAAAATGAATTGATACTTTGATTTCAACTCAAGGCAAAGGGTCCGTTGCAAACCATGCTAAGGCCAAACATATTCACATATTGGAACACTACTTCTGATCTACCTGTGTACCTATTAACAAACTGTATATTTTACTTTACATGGTATATCTACAGGTGGCGTTCGTCATATTATAATAAACATTGGCTTTCATGTTCAATAACAATATTTTGCTTTACTATTAATTTCAATTAAAAACTTCATCTTATGAGAGACGTTAATCTTGGTTAATAAATGTCCGATCTCGTTAAATTTCTTCGAAACTCAAGAGCCCTTCTAAATAAACAAGCTTCTACTTAGGTAAGACTTAAGTTTCGGGGCTTTTAATTATAAAAATCTATCAAATGGACGAATCCATTTATTTTCGACTTTATAATATATTCAGAATATTTTAATAATAGCTATATGCTCGAAAGGGTGGAAGTGCTCAATCTGCGTAATAACGGGGAAACCCGCTCGCGATGGTGAAACCGGTGCACACCTCTCTACACCCTTAGCTGCTGACACCAATGTTGCTCCCTCTGTCACCTTGGTTTTGGTGACTTTTTTTGGGGGCCCATTCAGTTGGTGGCGAGTCACCGTCTGCCAGAATTATCAAATATATATGTATAACGAACATCATCAAAGATTGAGACATTTGATTTGGCAGGCGTTCCGTTGTCTCAATCAATAGTTCAACAACCAGTCCAGCTAGTTCCACCCCATAGACCCAGTATAGTTCCCTGTTTTCTGTAATAGTCCTTGCACTTAGCGGGTGCTGTCTTTACCTGTATCTCTTCAATAGTGCAGGCAGAGATAGTATCGCTAGGTGTACACATCCCAACACATTAACATATCTTAAAGGGGCCTCTACGTGTTGGATCTGTATCCCCACGCACGCCTTTAAAAAAGACCGGTCCTCGCACCGTGATGTCAGAAAGATACAATAATAATAATAATAAAATTTATTCAAAAATATCTTAGTAAGCTAACAACAGAGTACAATTTTTCTTATGGTATAATGTCTATAACACATGCCTGAACTAGGAAAACCTGTGTTTCAGGCGAGAAGAGCTTGCTTGTCTTAAATAATCAAATCTTAATCGTTATAATTATATTACAGTGCATAATTTAAATTAATGTGTAGTTGGTAAACAGCAGTATAATGAAAAACAATAAATAAATATTACTTTTATAACAAAAAACTAATTAATGTAAAACGGATACATTTGGTAATAACATTTTATTTTAACACAGTTAGTAACTTCTCTGTATCTTCGTAGGACATGCTTTTCAATGTATCCAAAAGGATTTTTTTACAGCTACTGGAATTCATAGAGTAGATATTTGCTATGGCGTTTAGTCTATTGTAGAGAAGTGGTCCGAGAAAAATGAAAAATTTGGATGTAAAAGCATGTTTTGTTTTTGTATTTTGAGAGCAAACTTTATCTTTCCGTCTTTTATTAGTAAATGCAGTGCTGTAAGAAAGGGAAGTGTGCTGTTTTAGTACAATGCTCATTATGAATAGCTGTCGGACTGTTAGGACTTTGCAATCTTTATAGAGAAGGTTAGTGGGAAAAAGAAAAGGGCGGGATGTAGATACCTTGAGAATCGCTCTTTGGGCTCTTTCAACAGATAATAATAGTGTTTTTGCCGCACCTCCCCATGTGGATATACAGTAAGTTAATATTGATTGACATAAAGCAAAGTAAACTTGCCTAATAACTTTTGGATCTGCAATATAGCGTAACTTTTTAAAGACAAATATCAACTTACGCATTCTATTATTTAAAACTTCAATATGTTGCTTGAACGAAAGAGTTTCATCAATCACAATACCCAGGTATTTAATTTTATTAGTATTTTCAATAACGGGACAGAAACATTGGTTATTAGTGGGGACTCTACAATGATGGGCCTTCAATGTTGGGTTAGTTTGAGCTGACAGCTTGCGCATCGAAAATCTAATATAATTTGTCTTTTCTGCATTTAGTGTTAGTACATTTTGCTGAAGCCATTTATTTACCTCATTGAAACCATATTGTGCATATCTGAAAGCATCTTCTCCTGAGTCAGACGAGAAAAGAAGAGCAGTGTCGTCAGCGTATGATATAATTATGCCGTGATCCAGCTTTAAATTGCAAAGGTCGTTTATGTAAATCAGGAACAGAGTAGGGCCTAAAATACTTCCCTGGGGAACTCCAAAAGATGTATTTTTCTGGTTAGCGCTGAGGACATTGCCAATCTTTACACATTGGGTACGTTCTTCTAGATAGCTTGTAAAGAGTTTCAGTTGAATGCCTCTTATACCTATGGCTTCAAGCTTACATAGAAGAATAGGAATGGAAACTGAGTCAAAAGCTTTTGCTAGATCCAGGAAGATTCCTACGGTGTGGTTACCTTTATCAAGTTCTTTCACTAGATAGTCTGTAAGCTGATGGACGGCATCAGCAGTAGATACTTTAGGTCTAAATCCGAACTGGCTCTTAGACAAAATCGACTTATCTTCCAGATATTTTACTAACCTTACATTTATAATTTTTTCTAATATTTTAGACAAAGTGGACAGTAGAGAAATAGGTCTATAATTTGTCACTTGTTTTTTCAAACCAGATTTATACACAGGGACAACAACAGCTTTTTTGAGGCAATCGGGAAAGCATCCTGAGGACAGACATTTGTGAAAAATATATGTTAGTGGAGGTACTAGAATGTGCCTAAACTGTTTAATAATTTTATTTGATATACTATCCCAGCCAACTGCACAGTCGTCCTTTAGACTCATTATTATTCTTTCTAACTTTTAATATGTTGATGATGATATAAAAATCAAGACTAAAGTGACTGCTACATGGTTGTCAACTCGCCACCAAACGAGGGCAAATAGATGGCATTAAGTCGGCGACGTTTTGGCGTTTCAAGTTATTTGGTTGAAACTTCGATTATCACGTATACACAACTTGACTACTCTACTCTAACTTGAACTACCTACTCTTTTCATTAGAGGACGAAGATTCAAGATGGATTATATTCCAGATTGCCGTTAAGTGATAGGTAAGCTCCGTAGTCATTAGTTTTGTCAAGTTCTCTAATAGGGGTTTCAAGTGAACTTGTTAATCTGTTTAACAAGTTACGAAAGATTTAGGTACCTACTCGCGTCATCTAAGACCGATGTCCCTTATCGAAAGATACTTTAATTATTAAGTTATTTGTTTAATTTTGATAATGAACTTCATCAGTAGTAACAATGAGGGTAAAATTGTATGACCACGTCTCACTCAAACTAAATTACTTTGGAGTAAATATGAAGAAATACAAGATTACCTACACACATAGTAGGTACCTGCTATAAAATACACATATTAATGACTATAAAAAGTGACATACTGCGCTATTATAGGCATATTTGTTTTAAGCCTGATCTAGTATATAATAGTGATCTATGAGCCTGATTTTGCAATGGCCAGATATGGCTATTAAATTAAAATTTACGTATTTATCAGAAGAATTGCTTATTCGTGGTTTATCCAGCCATAAATTTATGTCATTACCTACCTTAACTTATTACTAAGTAAGTACTACGCAGTTACCAGACTTAATTGATATCTGTTGGACCCTTCACATTTAATTGAGAAAATTAAAATCGTATCTTACAATATCTCCGTTTTTAATTAGTTTAAGGAAGATGTCTCTGAAATCCTTATCCAAATAAGGCAGTCTCAAATTAATTGATTAAATAAATTTGGAACGGAAAATTAAATCTAATCTAATTCTAACTACAAGTCTCATTTTACTGAGTTACGCATTTAATATTTATTTATATATATTTACGATGACAAGACAACCAACGTAAATAGGTACGTAATTTAATTGACCTACTTACCTTCCGAATATCAACAAGAACAAATAGGAATTGGTAAAAAATGTTCGGCTGAACCCGACTGAGTTGCAACGTGCATTACCATAATCCCAGCTTCCATTGAATTTTAAATAGAATTACGGGTAATTCGATACTGAAGAAAGCTTCTGAGAATTACCATAGCACACCGTAGGTACCTACCTACCTACCAAGATCCTGCTACATAGAAACGTATAATAAGAATAGTCGGCTAATAATGGTGACCATGTTTTGTGTGCGTCAGCGCAGCGGAAAAGTATCGAATTTCATGATTTGATTTCAGTAGTTTCTGTCTGGGTGTAATTATCTACTTATATAAAAAAGTTATATATTTATATAGTATATCAGTTATCTACAGTTTCCATTGTAGGTACAAACTCTACTTAGTTTGGGATCAGATGGCAGTTTGTAAGGAATGTCTGAGTTTAAAAAAACAAATAATTTTTGTTCATGAACCTTAACTCAAATATTTAAAATATTATTTACACACTAAGTACTTCATCTTTATAAATACTTCGTAAAATAAGATTATATATAGGTATTCTATGACTCTACAATATTTTGCTTTGCTTTTTTTTCTTTGCCGCATGTGACCTGAATATTAAAAAAAACTAACAAATTGCTTAATTCTTGTTAATTCCCTCGTTCGTTTCCTTATTATCATTAATCCTTTATAAACGTTTAGTAACAAAAATAAACAGCGTTACACCTAATATTAATTCATCCCTCATTAGCCTTCATCCAGACATCAAAATAAAGGCCGAGGTTTATAAAAAGCCCCTAGGCGTGTGTGCGAAACACAAAACGGGCCGCGAATCGATTGAGCAACAGGTCTGCGAGTACCAGGACTCCCAACCTTTATAACTACGATATATTCAACGGTAACTGTGCCTTTGCTTTTACGGCAACGTACCCTTCGGATAATTGTATAAATGTTGATGTAAATATCTCCGCAAGGGATCGCTAATGTGTTACAATTTACGCATTAACCTCGTTACACGTACCATTTTAGGCCTACCTTCCTTGTCTATTAGGGATATGCGTGTATGTTAAACACTATGGCTATACAAACATAGGTTAACATTTCCTTTTTTTATTATTTTTCCGTACTATATATGAAATGAAATATTTATTCATTCAAATAGGCCTTCACAGGCACATACGAATTATCAGACTCTAACGCACAGTTCGGAACGTTGCTTTTGCTGAGATATATGTTTATGCCTTTTGCGGTGGAAGCCATGGGTCCGTAGCTTGACGACCCGCTCGGATTTTATCATCAAAACTCAACGAGGCTTCGGGAGACCGGAGCGGACGGGCAGCTTTTTCCTATATCGTAATTAGCTTGACCTTCCAAATACGAAACGCTACCATGCCAGCCTGCTGGGAATCTTGCCCATCGACAGCTTCAAGGAAATTTTCTACCTATTAGGTATAGTTCGTATTTTTGTTGGTATTAATATCTTTTCTACCTTTCACCCGATTTTGAAAAAAGCCTATTCGAAGCGCAATGAAAATCCGTTGTGGTTTCAAAAATTTGCTTGTTCAAAGAGACAAGAAAAAACTCTACATTCTATTACTCTTCCTACATTACCCACTCCATTTTTGATAAACAACATTTTTATATTATATATAGAAAAATAAGTCCTATAGATAAAGTATCTACATCGTACAATATAGGAAAAGACTACTCACTGGCTGAAAAAAAATGTCACATCGTAAACCACATTTAAACCTGTATCTACGGTAAAGTTATCAGAATATTATATACTTTGCCAGTAGTAAATTGATATAAGTAAAAAACCTTTTGCACGTACCTAACTAATTCAATTAATTTCATTTATCCCCGAAGCGCCTATGTCTGTTCCGCTTTTTTCTGGAGACCTTATTTCTCTCACGGCAATTGATTGAGCCGAAAAAATTCAATTAGAGGTACGAGATCGCACTCCAGAGGCACTCCCAGTATAATAATATATCAGGATTACCAATTTACCTCTCAATTCGGAGAGACAAAAATACGAGTTAGTAGGTATGGAATTGATGGGAATTGATTTATTTTTAACTAATTGATAGATACAGGTAACCTATGGAAAAAATATTTTCTTTGAAATTACAACGAAAATCGCGGATATTTTGAATCTGGTATTTTTGAATTTATAAGTAAAAATTAATATAATAACATTTTTTTTATAAAATAAACATTGTTTTCTTTGTATAGACTTGTGTTTTTGACCACAATCCCACGGTAGTAAGTGATGTGGCCGAAAATTGTAAGCACAAGCTTTCAAGGAACTGGCTCTCAAAAGCGGGCTGCCGGTGCTATTCCTACCATTTCAGTGAGGTACTTTTTATTATTACAAGCTTTTATTTAACTTGCAATGTATGTATGTTTGTCTGTCCGGGTGGAATCTTGCAAGTCGAATTTCACCCACTTCCAGTGGTCGGATTGACTTGATATTTGGTATACATTAGTATGTACGTATATTGGAAGGCAATGCAAGTACAGTCAACAAATGTGAAGTCACCAAAAAAAGCTTGTATTAAAAATGAGTTTTAATACAAAAACTTATTCTTGTTAGACTAAGTACCTACTAGACTAGTCACTGCATGGTAGAATCAATTTTATTATAACGTTCATAAGTGCCTTATTAGGGCCTAAACGAGTTTGAGTTTGAGTATAAGAACTATGAAGGTACTAGGCTAAGGTTCTAGGTAAATTGATCTACCAAATGACACAATCTTGTTGCGTAAAATATTTTCTGGATAGTTTTTTTTTAAATAATTAGTACTGCAATCGATCATGGAGACATTCAGCAATAGGTAAGCATTTGATTATCTTAGTTTTATAGTCTTGCGAGGTACTCATCCGACAAGTCCTCATTTAATGTTGCTTCAAAGTAGATCTTGAGGGATTTCTTCTTTTAAGTCTTTGTGCTTTTGGGATCTGTTGTTCCATGAGCATGTGAGCTAGTTTGCACATGTATTCTTTTTGAAGTGAAACTTCTTTATCGACGTATGGGAGAATTTTTTGTAGCAAATCGTCACGTTTTTCGGTTACGCGCCATGTTGCTTTTATTATGTTTTCCCGTATTTTGGAAGGCAAAGGGTTCTAGCTCATACAGCCTAGCCATTTATCTTATTTATCTTCTTAGTTTTGAATTAATGTCTGACATCTTAAAATATAAAGGTATGATGTTAGCTAGCGAAAAACATTGGTTGCCATGGCAACCAATGTTTTTAGTAAGCGTTACTTCCGTCAGAATTTTAATCAGGGACTTTTCAGAAGTTTCACTTCTACCATGTGTGACTTGCACACACACACACTTTTTTTCGTATGTTTTCATTTGGTCCCTTATTTCTTGCCTCACGGGTTTTATATTAAGGTCATGGTGTAGTCTATCATTTGTGACAAACCATGGTGCGTCCATTATAACTCGTAACATTTTGGATTGGAACCTTTGCAGCTTTTCTATGTTGGAGTTTGCAGAGGTGCCCCACAGCTGTATTCCGTAAGTCCAAACGGGTCGTATTATGGTAGTAAGTATGGTGGATAAAGTGATCTGAATTAAGTTTTATAAGAGTGAGTAAAGAAGCGCAGATAGACAATGGCTGTTTTAATTCTTGTTTTATTTTGTATCACCTGATAAGAACACAAAAAAAAACCATTCTTAAGTAATCTTCTTCGGTGATGGAAAACATTGTGAGGAAACCATAGCAAGGTGGTAGGGTATTTTGTAGTACCCGCCTGACTGGCTACCACCCTTAAATTGAAAATCTGTTCTACCGGTGTGTTCTGTCTGGCAGCTGCACTTTAGAGTCAGTTCCTTCTAGGCTTTCCATGCTTACCAATTCGGCCAAACAAAGTGAGATTGTGGTATTAAATAATACAAAAATATCTCAAAAATGACACTAGTTTTTACATTATTCATGGCAATTTTATAGTTCTATCAAATTGTATGGCTAATATATCTGGTGTCCTTAATAGAGCAGAATCCATTTTGATTTGTGCAGGAGTTTTGAGATTGCGGACAAGAACTTCTGAACCATCTGGGTTCCAACCAGAGAATGTTGCAGTCAAACTAGATTTTTCATATGTCAAGATGTTACATGGTTCACCTGAAAATTTAAAAAAGACGGTAATTGTGGTTGCTTGTTGTGGTGGCGGCTTAATATCTCATATTTATATTATTTTAAATTTTCTACCAAGTGCTTAGTGGACATCATTAGATATTGATAGCTTTATTTGTTAATGGTGCTTACACTTTACAAGACTCTGGAAGAAGACATAACATTATCTATAACCATCGGGCATATGTAAAATATACTTAATTCTCTTGAATCTTTAGGACCACTGTACCACTTTCTTTCTGAATGATTTAGCCTGACACTACCAAATACAGCTTTTAATAATGCTGGCTGGACACTCCAATATAAAATAAAATCAAGCCCTAAGAATACTTGTAATTAGCCAGGTTTTTCAGCAATTTTCATTTATCTAATATTGTATAGGAACATAATATTATGAAGATGGATAGTCACATGAGTCAATAATATAATTTAGATAAATACATTTATACTTACCATGTAATTCATTAATCGCTTTTAGAAAAGATTCACGTAATTGTGCTCTCGCTTCTTGTATCGATAATTCATTATCTGATTTTCCGGTTTCAGATAACATGACTATTATATATAATTTTTGATGTGTAATCAAACGTCGCAGACCAAATAAATAAATTTTAAAATAGCTAATTTTGTTTGTTTACTTTGTGGTTATTCTGGACTGAACCACAGATTAGTAAATATTACACTGACTGAACTGTCAACTGACCAATGACCATAGCGCATAGAATACTTTTTTTTTTTCCTTTCGCCCCTTCAGCTCCATACGCATAGAATACAATTAACCTTAACTGACACTGACGAAACTGACCAGTGTGGTGTGACCAGATTTAAATTGACGATCTTGCCAACTGCTCGACTAATTCATTACAGTGTTTAATCATAGACTATTAGGATTATTATCTACTAGCTTCTGACCCGCGGTTCCACCCGCGTTCCCGACGGATCTTATATTTCCCAGGACAAAAATTAGGTACTCTACATGTTATTCCAGAGTATGATCTATCTAGATGCCAAGTGCAACTCGGTAATCAGAAGTTCACGAGTGAGACAGAGAATAGTCACTGCGTGATTTCACCGTCGAGTTTAAGTTCAAAGTAACCTACCTGATCGTAGTATGTGATGAAAAAATCTATAATTTGTCGCCAAATTTCAGATGACTGTTATTGGCTTAGTTAGAAAATATAATCCCCCTTATTCAGACTCATTCGGTTGCCATTCCGACCGGAAAATACGATTTTATTTTGTTAAATTTAGGCTAGTGCTGTGTTAGTCGCAGAATTCATTTGCCACGACCGTGTAGGTACCGATCTATTACCTCATTCCAAATAGAAGACTGAAATGAGAAAATAGGAGCCATCCATAGAATCATTTACCTATAGAAATCTGACCCAAATGCGTATACATGCACTCTATAATGTGCTATAATTGCGACTGTGTGTATGGCGCAATTACGCACACGATGACTTAGCCTGGCGAAAGATTTTCCCTTTTCAATGGACGTGTCTACCATCTTGTTCCCCCATTTTTCCCTATGGAGTAGACCAATCTACGTAGCTGCACAAAAGTGGAATAAAATAAAATATTTTTCACTTCAGTAGCTCAAACATGTAGGTTTTGCTGCCTGAAATTAAGTAACTTTTTAATTTTTATTTTTCAGAAAGCCGCGAATATCTTATTCTGCCTTGGCATAATCATACTCACCTCTATCTCTTTCCCGCCATTAGAAAGAGAGAGAGACAAAGACCAGCCCTTTCGATGTTCCGATTTTGAATTCGACCTCAAAGACAAACACGTTCGGAATTTCGTACTAATACTAACTAAAGAAATTTTGCAAAAAGATAATTATGTCTTTTAATGTAATTTTAACTTATTGTTGTATCTAAACGAAAATAAGTATTTATTGCAAATAAAACTGATATTTAACTTGTAAATATTTATTATCCCCTAAAGTGTTCTCACTGCTGAAGTGAAAAGTTATGTGTGTTACATGAGAGCAAAGTTTTTTGCATCTCATGCCTTTGAATCCCTCGCCACATTCAGGATTAAACTTTAGAATCACTCGCAGCAAAAAACGACTTTGCTCTCTTGTTTCACAAATAACTATTTCATATAATAAAAAAAAAATGTACTTACAAACGATTTAAAGTTGAAGAACTTTTATTCGACTAAGAATTTGAAGTCTACGTATTTCCATCAGGAAACAGGACACTCTTGTAAACGCCCACTAAACTAGCTAGCGGCACGCAATGATGGCAGTTTGTTTTGACGAGAGGGTATCTCCTACATGCTGATATACAAGAGTGATAATTATAGGTAGATAGGGTGACGCCGCGTTAAGCTTAAAAATCTGAAATTCAACGTGCTGCGTCCCCCTCCCAAACTATAGCGACCTCTCATAGGAAACCCGCGAAAACGGAACGGGCGTATGCGACAAAATGGTTTTTATTGTTTAATTTAAAAACTACAAATATATTTCATAAAACCTTAGTACAATTTATAGTATCAGTTTCAATTAATATAGAGATTTTGGAACCGATCCTCAATGCCGGTAAAATTGGATTCTCTTATTTTAAAGAGGTCTTTTTAAAGACATGATGAATTCTTACAATAAATTTCAGTTCGTTCACTTCAGTCATTGTTGAGAAAAATCGGAATCCTTGCAACCAAAATCTTCAAGGCGTCGCCTTAAATCACTGTGCTGAAAAGATATATTTATATCTTTGCAATTCAGTGAGCATGCCAAAAGAAAACATCTACTGACTGCTCCTGAATAAACCTAACTCTTGAAAGCTTATGGTGCCTCCCCACTTGGCTATGCGTATTGGCGTATTCGCCGTATTTGACGCATAACTCCCATGTGTGGAGGGTCTATTCGCCAAATATTCGGGCATATTTGTCTATGTGGCGAATAAGCAAATAACAAACTCGCGTATCCGTACGCCTGTCGTTTTTTCAAGGCACATCAAAGGAGACAAATAGGCAAATACGCAAATATACCGTCCACACATAGTCGGTATTCCCTAGCCCACGATTTGTCAACCAGTTCGGACGGACGAGTAGTGGGTCTCAATTTTCTTTATTTGGTTTCATTATTTTGTGTTAATAGGCGGAATCAAAAACTACTGATCCGATTTGGATGGGGTTTTCGTTATTAAAGGTCAGGGAAGGTTTTAGTGTATGATACATTAGGATCTGCTATGTATTCTGTACCTAAGTTCTGTACTAAAACTCGACGGACTCGAACTCCTGATTACTGAGTTTTACGAGTGAGACTGATAATAGTCACTGCGTGAATTCACCGTCAAGTTTTAGTACAGAATAACATAGCTGATGAAGATCTTCGGAGATAGACAATGGAACTCTTCAATGACAAACAGCAAATGACCCGCGATCGCTGTGATCGAATGTCTATGTATTGTTTTCATCATTCCATAACATAAAATCACGCCTGTACGGTTTTAGGGGGTAAACAGATGTACATAGTACACCCTCAAAAGAAACTAAAAATATAAAAGATGGTATCAAAAAGGTTAGGCCATGCATCTACTCCTGTCCATTTACACAAAATCAGTGTAAAGGATCACTCTCTCTGTGAATGTGGTCTTGATGAGTGAAACGTGCAACGTCCATGTTGTACATGAACAAATTACTCTCTGACTGGTAAACATGTTTGTCGTTTTGGTATTTGGCTCCATGTGTGGACGGTCGTATCGCCTATTTGCCTATACGTCAAATACCTATCACGAATACGCATAGCCAAGTGGGGAGGCACCATTACATTTAGATTGCAGCTTAGGGCTGAGTACGTACGCAAACCCCCCCGGCAGCTTAATATTGAAGTTTGGATACATAAACTTTAAAGCTGTAACCACGGTCTGTAACGGAGCCCGTAAAGTTCTTTATCGAGGCCAACGTCATCCGTGAGCGGACATACGTTTGTTTGTTTACCAAACTTCATTTAGTTCACAACTACGCTTTTCTATAATAGTAAACCCGGCACGCTAGGCTTTTCCATTTTTTTTATTGATAGTACCAAATAGTACTAATCATTAAACAAAAAGAAATACGATTTTCAAACAAGAGAAAATAATACTTAACTATTTTTATCCTCTTATACTTTTCTATTTTGTCCTTGCCTAGTTATAAATTATACCCTACTTCCTACTTATATTAGAAATGTGAGTCTGAGAGGATAGGTGGATGTTTTTTACTCATTCACGCAAAAACTACTGAACGGATTTGGATTAATTATGGCACACAGATAGAATATATCCTGGTTTAATATAGGATACTTTTTATCCCGGGAAAACGTAAGATCCCTCGGGAAAGCTAGTAGAAGATATATTTCCCTAAATAGAATTGAGGATTACCCTATTTTAAAGGACTGGTATTTCGGGATGTTAGGTTTTAAAATAAAACGAAAAATTCAAATTTGTATTTTATTCCTTTGAAATGAACCCTACTAATACACATTCATACTCGACAAATCACAATAACATTGTAATGGAATAAAAAATATATAAATACCTGAATCACTCCTCAGTGGAAACTGGTTTACAGAAAAAAACAGTGACCTCCCTAGGGCGAACATTTCGAAGAGGTAGCTATACTTTACATACATTTTATGGTCTAAGCGTAAAATATAACATGTCCTTTTGTAAAGTAGGACTACATGCAAGTGAACTAGTCAATTATATTTGAATCAAATAGCTAACATCAAAAGTTTCTTAGTTATACGCGTGACTATTCTATGTCACCTCGAAACTGTTGGTCGTTGTTAATTCCCAATTGCTTGTTGGCATCGCCTCCTCTTGTGTACGGATGTGTTAATTTCAAAAGTACCTCATTGTATATGGTTGACGCTGAGCTCCGGTGTTCTTCGTCTAGGATCCCAACTGAAAAGTCCATGGAGCAAGCTAGTAACGGGCACTTGAGCTGGATAAGTTGGAGTTGACTGCAGAATGATTGAGTAGCTTTAAAATGCACGCGTTATTGTTAGTTGTAAATAAAATAATTCATCCTTTTCGGTATTTATAAAGGCAGAATGTATCACAGTTTGATTAGCTCAATAAGGTTAATGATCAATCATTTGCAGTTCAATACCAAATGGGTGTTGGGATAATTGTTAATATTTCAATATGGCAACAAGTTTAATTTTTTTTTTTTAAACAGCCCAAATCAACACAGGTATTTAAAATTTATTATAGATATTGTGACGAATATAACGTAAAACTTGGTGCCATATTTAGAATCATTTGGGTACCTGGAAACATACAGTAGGTGATGTGATAACAGCATCCATAATCGTGAAAGAAAGAGCACATGTCATGTACTATTCTCTTATCTCCGTAACATGGCAGTATATGTAATGGCAATAATGTAACGACAACAAAAACCTTTTGTGGCCGACCATCGGAACAATAGTGTTATTTTTTGTTTAACCAACAATTATGCCGTTACTTCTTACATCTGTGGTATCAAAAGTGTACAATTTTTACAAGAAATTATTTAGAAAAAAAACATGTAATGACAAGACGTTCTCCCCGTTTTAGCCCTAAATCGAAATATCAGGTGATCTAACAAATACCTGGCATCGCATTTGCGATCGGCACCAGTCGACTGTCGACAACTGACGACGGCGGAACATAAC
The DNA here is from genome assembly GCA_951216915.1 of Tetheella fluctuosa. Taxonomy (NCBI): domain Eukaryota; kingdom Metazoa; phylum Arthropoda; class Insecta; order Lepidoptera; family Drepanidae; genus Tetheella; species Tetheella fluctuosa. The sequence continues at coordinate 4,241,888 of OX578224.1, forward strand.
ATGATGAAATACCTCAAAAACGACGTCGAGGCGGACTGCTCGTCAAATGACCTCATTGGCAACCGCCATCTCATCTTCATGCATTCAATGTGACATTAAATGCATTAGGATTAAATCAGCGATTGCGCAATAAGTCTTTCCCAATTGTCAGCTCGCGGCAACTATTCAATATACCAATCAAATACCTGCCAAGTCCGTCGGTGTGACGACAACTACCGAATCGAGAGTGCAATGGGAGTCAACATTACTCGCCATATGTTTGCCATATATCGAAGTTATATTTTGGTATGCTACATTAAGCTGTAAAACAACAGTGTTCACTTTATTACTTGTCAATGTATCAACATTTCTTCGGGAATGGGACTGGACTATGTTTGTGAAAATGGTTTTATAAACAAAAGTGTACTTGTTTTGGCGAAATAAATAATTTATGAATGGGAATGATTGTAGGTGATAGATATGCGGGATTTCTTCGTGTTGCTTTGTGGCGCTTCGCGGTGTAAGTAATTACAGCGTGAAACGTGAATACTTACCAATTTCAGGTGCTTTTGTGATACCTCAGTCATTTGCTAGTGACGGTCTCGGGAACGCCGACGAGAGCGCTCGTGTGGGGATCCTGAATGACAATGATAATATTGAATAAATACGTGACGCCGGAATTAAGACTAGCACTTCGTGGAAGTTAGTCATTGGGAGCCGCGGGTACAAGTCGAGCTGTACGGGACGCGAGGACGCAACCCTAGTGGTATGACTGCTAATGGGCATTTTAAAATAGTTTATTCGTAGTATAATAATGTGAACTTAGATGGCAAAGCTAATATGAATGAATGCGACCGGTTTGCTGACCGAAAATGTACGCACTGAAGTCGCCGCGTGCACAGCGCGGCCTCATTGATTTGTTGGCTCAGCAAAACCGTGTTCGGTTGCAATTGCATCGAACACGAGTTCATTCCATTAGTTGTGAAAATCAATTCGGAAGGCCTCCACTACATGCTAGTCTCGATCCTTTTCAAGTTACGATTTAATTGGATATTTTTAACACTTTAATTTCATCACCAAGAATATTTTTAACCGACTTTAAAAAAAAGGAGGAGGTTCTCAATTCGGTTATATTTTTTTTTAACGGTTGTACACTCATTACTCCGTCATTTTATAAATAAAAGCATGTTGGGGCCGCATTTTTAGTAAGAACCCTATCGAGTTTTCTTACTTTTTCCCCACCCCTAAGCAAGTGTTGGGACTCAGAAACAAGTGTTTATAATAGAATAATTTCAGAGGATGTACTCATTGTGTTTTAAAGTTTAAAAATAAAAAACCGGCCAAGTGCGAGTCGTACTCGCGCACCGAGGTTCCGTACAAACTTCGTCCATCGTTCGTCCATCACGGGAAATGCACAATTTTATTTATTTACCTTATTTGAGATTTATGCTAATTAAGCTAGACCTCTAAATTGTATGAGCGCCCATACAACTCAGAGGTCTTTATTAATTGGCGTAACTATGTATGTATGAGGACACCTTTAATTTTAAACTTTTTTATTTTTTAGAATTTTTCCTTTATTTGTATACCTTGCTTTTTGCCATTTTTTTTTTATAATCGAGTTGATTGAATGAAAGGTAAATTGCGGTTTACGATTTATGACGTATTAAAAAAAAACTACTTACTAGATCTCGTTCAAACCAATTTTCGGTGGAAGTTTGCATGATAATGTACATCATATATATTTTTAGTTTTATCATTCTCTTATTTTAGAAGTTACAGGGGGGGGGGACACACATTTTACCACTTTGGAAGTGTATCTCGCGCAAACTATTCAGTTTAGAAAAAAATGATATTAAAAACCTCAATATCATTTTTGAAGACCTTATTAATTGTATATCAAAATATGTAACTGTAATACTAATTACCAGTAGCGACATCTAGTATAAGATAACATGTAAACTGTATGTATGTCATTATCCTTTGAATAAAAGTCAGTCTGTCAGTCATGTCAGTCTGTGTGCCATTAGAAGCTTGGTTGTTTTAATTAATAGGTTATGGGCCCAGTATTATACCCGTGAAGCTAATTGTGAAAGTAATTGCGTCAATCAATTACAGTTCGATAGAATATTGATTTTTCTAAATTAGATGCAAATTTCCGCGTATAAACTGTGAACTTATATTCAACACGTGAGTTGTGGAACGCGGGTGCCGCCGGTTCGGTGTAATACAGCAATGGCTACTAACTATATAGTGAACGTGCCAAAGTTGCGTGGTCGTGAGAACTACGATGAATGGGTGTTCGCGGCAGAAAACTTTCTGATACTCGAAGGTATGATGAAGTGTATCAAGACCGAACGAGATGAAAGTGGTACAGAAGTAATTGTATCAGCTGCAGATGACGCGAAGACTAAAGCGAAGCTTATACTTACTATAGATTCATCATTATATGTTCACATTAAAACCGTCAAAACTACAAAGGAGCTGTGGGAAAAACTCAAGTCGCTCTTCGATGATTCCGGGTTTACCAGAAGGATAAGTCTTTTACGGAATTTGATATCCATTCGGTTGGACAATTGCAGTTCCATGACCTCGTATGTCACGCAAATAATTGAGACAGGTCAGAAACTTTGTGGAACAGGATTTGCAATAAATGATGAGTGGATTGGTTCGCTGCTACTAGCTGGATTACCAGAGAAGTTCTCTCCCATGATTATGGCGATAGAACATTCGGGCATTCAAGTAACAGCAGACGCCATTAAAAGCAAGCTTCTAGACATGGAGACCGGAAATATAGATAATATAGATGGAGCATTTGCAGTGTCAAAAAAGGTATATCATCCTAAGTCGAAACAAAATGCGTCTATGAATGGCAACACTGACAACAAAGATGGCATCAAATACCAACATAAAAATGCCAACGTGAAAACTATCAGTGTTAGATGCTATCGTTGCAAACAAAATGGACACTATGCATCACAATGCCCGAATAATCCTAAGTTTAATAAAAATGAAGTCCGTAAGCAGACTAACGCATTCTCAGCTGTATTCTTGAGCGGTCGTTTCAATAAAAAAGACTGGTATATTGATTCCGGTGCTAGCGTTCATTTAACGGCTAATCCAGGTTGGATCACTAGCAGATATCGGAAAGTTCAACAAGAAATAATGGTAGCAAATCAAGAAATTGTTTCAGTTACGTGTGCTGGCGATGTTAAGATTGTAACCTCCGTTAAAGGCAGTGAATTTGAAATAAACATTCAAGATGTTTACTGTGTACCAAACTTGACAACTAACCTCATATCAGTAAGCAGGTTGATTCAAAACGGTAACAAACACCACAGATAATAGTTGTCAGATTTACAATAGAAATCGTGAGTTGGTTGCCACTGCTTCATTGACTAATGGTGTTTATAAATTAAACATGCAGGAATGTTTGGTTGCTGCAGTAACTACCTCAGGTCTAACTTGGCATCGCAGATTAGGCCACTTGAACAGTGATAGCTTAAAAAAAACTAAAAATGCAGTTGAGGGAATGAATTATGATGAGAATTTCACTATAAATAAATCAACATGTAAGACATGTTGTGAAGGTAAACAATGCCGATTACCTTTTACAAATAGTGGCACAAGGAGTACTGAATTACTAAATGTCGTACACAGTGATCTTTGTGGACCAATGGAGGAAGATTCACTAGGAGGTGCATCCTACTTTCTATTGTTTGTCGATGACTTCAGCAGGATGACCTTCATTTATTTTCTAAGACATAAAAATGAAGCATTGAAATACTTTAAAGAATTCAAAGCAATGGCAGAAAACCAAACTAATAGAAAAATGAAAACCTTCAGAACAGACAACGGAAAGGAATTTTGTAATGCAGCTTTTGATGATTACTTGAAGAAATTTGGAATAATACACCAAAAAACTAACCCTTACACACCTCAACAAAATGGGTTGTGTGAAAGAATGAATAGAACGATTATTGAGAGGGCTAAGTGCATGTTATATGATGCTGAACTGAACAAAAAGTTTTGGGCAGAGGCTTGCAATACAGCTGTGCACTTACATAATCGAACTGTTTCATCAGTTTTAGATGGCAAAACACCATATGAACTATGGATGAGTGTTAAGCCAGATCTGAGTAATCTAAGGATCTTTGGATCCCCCGTTATGGTCCATGTCAATAAAGAGAAAAGGTCCAAATGGGACAGAAAGTCCATTGAATGTATACTACTTGGATATCCTGATAATATTAAAGGCTACAGATTGTATGATCCAATAAAGAAGCAAATTTTCACAAGCAGAGATGTCATTGTTATGGAGAAACAGTCGGTCATAATGGATATTGCGTCTGAAGAGAATAAACAAGAATCTGAGATGAATGAAATGACAAAAGAAACCCAGGTTCTGCAGGATTCAGTGGGGGACACAGATTTAACATTGATGGAAGAGTCAACGGAGGATTCGTTCTCAGAATATTTACCAAGTGATTATGAAGATTGTTCAGATGTTCATAATAATCGTGATAGGCTGGATAGACCTGTCAGAGAACGTCGTGCACCAAACAGGTATGGTTTTGGTGGTATATGCTACACAGAAAATGGTATGGATAGTGGAACGGATCTCACACTCGAGCAAGTGCTAAAAGGGCCTGAAAGAGACCAATGGCTGCAGGCAGTACAGGAGGAATTAAAGTGCTTCGAGGAAAATAAAGCTTGGGAGATAGTGAGTGTTCCTGATAACTCTACAATTGTGCAGTGTAGGTGGGTGCTCAAAAAAAAGATTGAGCATAGTGGTAAAGTTCGTTTTCGTGCAAGATTAGTGGCCAAGGGATTTTCCCAGCAACCTGGTGTGGACTATACTGAGACTTTTTCACCTGTGGTAAGGTACAGTACCCTCAGATTATTGTTTGCCATTTCTGTGAAACTTGGACTTGATATTATACATTTAGATATATGTACTGCATTCTTGAATGGTGACCTAAATGAAAATATTTACATGAAAATACCTGAAGGGTTTAACTGTCCAGATTCAGCTAAAGTTCTAAAATTAAAAAAGGCTATCTATGGATTGAAGCAATCATCAAGAATGTGGTATGACAAAGTAGATGTATGTTTAACTAAAAATGGATATTCAAAGTCAAAATATGAACCTTGTTTATATACTAAAAATAATGGTAAAAGTATGACAATAATTGCTTTGTACGTCGATGATTTTTTTGTTTTTTCAAATAATAGTGCTGAGACTGATAAGTTAAAATCTGTATTAGAATCTCAATTCAAAATTAAAGACCTAGGCCAAATAAGGCAGTGTCTTGGTATGTCAGTTTGCTATGATAAAAGACATAAGATTTTAACATTAGATCAGAGTGATTATATTGAACAGTTGTTATTGAAATTTAATTTGGTTGATTGTAAATCAGTGGATACACCGATGGAATCTGGATTAAAATTAACTAAAGATATGAGTTCTGATAAAAGTCTACCTTATCAGCAACTAATTGGATGTTTGATGTATCTTGCCACTCTCACCCGACCTGATATAGCATTTCCTGTTGGGTACTTAAGTCAGTTCAATAATTGTTACAATAAGGAGCATTGGGCTCATGCTAAACGTATATTAAGATACCTAAAGGGAACCAAAGATTATTGTATTAAATATAGTGGTACAGATAACAAAGAGATAGTAGGCTATGTGGATGCAGATTGGGGTAGCGACATCACAGATAGAAAATCCTATACAGGCTACTGCTTTACTCTTTCTGGGGGTTTGATATCTTGGGGAAGTAAAAAACAGAAGAATGTAACTTTATCTAGCACAGAAGCAGAGTATGTGGGTATATCTGAATGTTGTAAAGAGGCAATTTATCTTAGAAGTTTGCAAAATGAAATCACAGGTCATATACAATGTATTGTAATTTTGAATGATAACCAGAGTGCACATAAGTTGTTACATAATCCTGTATTTCACAATAGGACAAAGCATATAGATATAAGATATCATTTTGGTCGAGAATGTATTAAAAATAATATAGTTAAAGTTGAGTATCTACAGACAGCTCATATGCCAGCTGATATACTTACCAAGTCTTTAAATTCTGTGAAACACTTTAAATTCTTAAAATTGTTGGGAGTTCAACAAAAATAATATTTTTAATTATTTTTTTTTTTTGTTTATTTTTGATATAGTGGGGGTATTAATTGTATATCAAAATATGTAACTGTAATACTAATTACCAGTAGCGACATCTAGTATAAGATAACATGTAAACTGTATGTATGTCATTATCCTTTGAATAAAAGTCAGTCTGTCAGTCATGTCAGTCTGTGTGCCATTAGAAGCTTGGTTGTTTTAATTAATAGACCTATCCCACATTTATGGGTTTGATGAAAAAAATTTTTTTAGTTTCAGTGCTAAGTATGGGGAACCCCCAAAATATATTGTTTTTTTTTCTATTTTTGTATGAAAATCTTAATGCGGTTCACAGAATACATCTACTTACCATCTAGTTTCGGAAAAAAGTGGCTGTGACATACGGACGGACAGACAGACAGACATGACGAATCTATAAGGGTTCCGTTTTTTCCCCTTTGGCTACGGAACCCTAAAAAGAACAATTATAGCCCGCGCGGAACTAGTTGGCCGTGCCTTAGGTATGTGAGCCTGTGCGGTGGGACGGGGGCGAGTTATAGTGATCGCAACGCACATGAGGTTATAGACAGCCCCTCCGTCCCACCGCTCGCATACCTAAGCTACTAAGGCGCGGCCAACTAGTTCCGCGCGGAGTATAGAGTCCTACTCGCAAGTATAACGCTTACTTCTATCCTTCCGATGCTTGCGGTCCCGGTCCCGGTCCCGCTCGCGGTCCCCGCGGTCGCGCTCCTCGTGGCGGCCGCCCTTCTCCTCGCGTACCGACCTACAATATACAATATAAAATGTTTAACTTTATCCCATTTAAGCCCTAGGAGGGCACTTAAAGGGGTGACCGTTAGGCCCGTATTTCACTAGGAGACCATGGCGGCGCAACCAGTCGCCGCTACCAACAAAATGTATACAGCTCTATAGAGAGTGCTTCACTTGGTGTCCGTTTGGTTACATTTTGTTAAGGCGACGCCTTGACGATTTTGGTTGCAAGGATTCCGATTTTTCTCAACAATGACTGAAGCGAACGAACTGAAATTTATTGTAAGAATTCATCATGTCTTTGACTTTATTTTGTACGTTGCATAACACGATTGGTTAACTTTTAAAACACAAAATAATTAATCAAAAAGACCTCTTAAAAATAAGAGATTCCAATTTTACCGGCGTTGAGGATCGATTTGAGGTTCCAAAATTTCAACATATATCAATTGAAACTGATACTATAAATTGTACTTAGGTTTTAGGAAATATATTTGTAGTTTTTAAATTAAACAATAAAAACCATTTTGTCGCATACGCCCATTCCGTTTACGCGGGTTTTCTATGAGAGGTCGCTATAGTAGGGAGCGGGACGCAGCACGTTGAATTTCAGATTTTTAAGCTTAACGCGGCGTCACCTTAATGGCTGCGCCGCCATGGTGTCCTAGTGAAATGCGGGCCTAAGGACAAAGCGATGTATAAGCAACCATTACAGAAATGTTGCTTCATTTCATCACTTACCGGTGCCGCTCCTTGTCTCTATCTCTTTCCCTTTCCTTCCCCACATCTCCCCGCTCCCCTCGTTCCGAGCGGTCCCTCTCTCTGTCTCTTTCCATACGCTCCCTGTCGCGTCGGTCGGAACCGAGGCCCCCTCCACGGGAAGTACGCTCTCTCTCTCTGTCTTCTCGACGTTTTCTCTCTTTCTCCTGCTGTTCTTTCTCCCTTGCTTCGTTCATTTCCTCGTAGGCTTGGCGAAGTTTAAAATACCTGTTAAATTAAAGTTGTTATGTTTGTGAATCATAAATTTTAATTATCAATGTCAAAAGTTCTGCAAAACAAATTACATTTCTAAAGGTTACTCAGAAACAGGAATAATTGTTTCAAAATACATAAAACCTGGAGCCATTCTTATTGATTAATTCAAAATAATTTTTAATTAAACTTTTCCCATGTCTCATTTGGAGTAGAGTCAATATCATCTCACCCGACATGTTGTTTCCCGGACAGATGGTCATCTATACGTTGCTGCGCGTCCCCCACGATGAGGAAGGCACCGCACACTGGACACACTTCCATCTGCTTCTCCTGAGCGGCCGCTAGCTCGGCTGTCATAGACCAGTGGCTGGGGATAATACAAATATTAGATAAACCTATTTAATACAATACCAGCTAAACCCGGCCATACTTCGCTGTGGCTTTGCCATTTTTTCAGGGGTGAAATTTATTAATATTATAAATGCGAAAATGAGTTTGTTTGTTACCTTTTCACGCCTAAACCGCAGAACCGATCGCGATGAAATTTGGTACGCAGATAGCCTATGGTATAGAGAAGAACATAGGCTACTTTTTATCCCGGAAAAACATTAGATCCCTGGGGAACGCAGGTGAAACTGCGGGGCGAAAACTATATTGTATATAATTGTATGGCAGTATGCATTGCTGTATATGTTTATACCTTTTCATGAATAACTTTTAGGTAGACAACAATAGTAAACTGATTTGGCATAGTAACATGATAATTAACTTCAAGACAGCACAAGAATTTTTAGTAAGACATCTAAATCAAGAATACCTGTTCTCCTGCTGTTTGAGTAATTGTTCTTTTTCCTCTTTCAAACGATCACACAGCTTCATCAAACCCTGAGCCTGCTCCACATCGCCTCTTGTGCCGGCTTCCTCCGCCTCTTGGACTAAGGAAGTAATCTTCTCCGATAGCAATTGCACCTGAGGAAAATATTCATTTTCCTGTTTCTGTATCAATTGAAAATCAACATTATAATAGCGGGATAGTAGTGTGCTTAGCAGTATAATTTTAACTTTGTAATCACTAGCTTTTGAAAGGTTTTACTCAAATGCATATCCTCCTTTTTACTACATTTGACAAAACAAAAACTTCTGAGTTTATGATATTTTAGTAAGATTTGTGAATGAATCTCTTAACACAGGTACTCTGTCTTGAAATGATTTGTCTCAATAAAATGGTACAAGATGTATTATTTTGAGATATTATAGTGTAGATAAAACTAAATAAATATGGCAGATTGACAGTTTATATGAGACAATGTACATTAGACAATTTGCAAGAATATGGTGGTCCAAATAATTAAATATTTCCGTAATTCTATGTGGAGCCTTAACAACAAAACTGTTAAAAATTATTTATATTAATCAAATTCTATTAGAATCAATATTTAAGTTAGGTGATGAGGAAAAATAAAAATGTAACAAAAAAACTTAATAATGTGTAAAAATTTAAAAGTTAGAACAGAATTTACCCACCTGTTCCTGATTCTTCTCGGTTTGTGCCTGTGTCATAGGTGGACCTTCAGGCTTGGAATTCATGAGTTCCAATCGCTGTTTACCTTTCTGGATTTTTCCTACAAAATTAGTCATGTTTAGTCTTTTATTTGATTATTATTATTTTTCTATCACAATCTTAAAAGTAATCATGTCATTTAGTTTCTATACTTATATAATGTATTGATTATTATAATTACATTAGAACTGATAATGTTCATAGTTGTATTATACAAAACAAGATGAGAAAATGTTGTATATTTGAAACAACAAATATACAAAACTAGCTTTCCTGGGATTCACCCATTCAAATCAAAGATCAAATCGGTTCAGCCATTATTGAGTTCTAAATGGTGTAAATAACCTGACTTTGTTTTATATAATATATAAGGTGTTAAAAAATAACTTTTAACACTTTACGAGGTTGCTCCCTATCAAACAAAAATATACAAAAAAAATAATGTTATTTTTCACAAAAATAAAGTAATTTGTAAAACTATTTTAATACACACTGTACGCGGGGCTGATTATGTGATTATTTATTGAATGTGATTTTAAGCAACTCCTTAAATTTCTTAAAGTTAATTTTTTAACACCTTGTATAGATTTACTGCAATGGAGCAAACAGGAGCAAACAGGTGACAGTTTGGTGCCCAAGGGATGGCACTAGGAGCCGAGGACGCAAAGCAAGAAAAGAAGCAAGATGGGAGGATGAACTGAAAATGACTTTAGGACCCCATTGGATAAGAGTGGCGGCAGACAGAAAACAGTGGAAAGAGTTGGAGGAGGCCTTTGCCATAAGGCACACCGAAACAAGAGACATTTTGTAATAAAACTAAGTGTAGATTTCATTTTTTATTTTTTATCTTTTTATTTTGTTTCTATTTTAAATTTATCAGTCACAAATGTAAAATGTTTTGGGAAATAAAGGCTTTATTATTATTATATAGATTTACTAAAAAAACAACTGTGGAACATTTTAACAACAGAAGAGACCAAATAAGTCAAAAGGTTTCTAGTCTCAAATATACATGGGCAGCAAGTAGAATAAAGCAATGATTGTAGCATAAATGATTGGAGGGCAAGCTTCTTTTCTACAGAGTTAATAATCAAGATGTAAGTTCCAGAAACATTAATTATAAATGCTGGAATTAATTTTTCGATAATTTGTCATGAATCCTGGTTCTATAACGGAGAAAAAAATTATTAATTTATAATCTTACTTTCAACATCATTGATCATGTGACGGCAGAATCGCAGGAACTCTTCAACATACTGGGCCTTCTTGTAAGAAGACTCGGCTTTATCAAAGAGGTCCTTAACTTCATCATCATGCACTTTTGGACATACACCAAGATCAGCTCTTGTGTTCACAAATAAATCATGCGGACAGAACTTTACCATGAAGTATTTGCAATACTGGAAAAAGAAAAATATTTATTCCTAACGCTACTCTCTGACCAATGTTTAAATTTTTGTCAAAATTATAATGTTGAAATAAGATATGGTACAAATGACAAAACCTAGCCTGGTATGTTTGGTTTTTTGTCTTATATTGTGTGCAAAGAAGGTAGTAAACTAAGAAGTATGCAGCTTGTCTGTGTACAGCGCCATTAAAAACCCGTGGTATGAATGGCATCAACAATATTTTAATGAATGTCACATCTCTTTCCAATTTGATGAACTTATGTCATTAGGCTGCTTATTTACCAGACATGTGTTACGGATGCGTTTGGTATCCACCAATCATATTGGTCCGCATAGCATAGCACTGGTGGAAACGGGTTCTACTAGCTATTTTATATTATTTATTTATTTTTATATGGATGGATGTGTCCTATGGTTGGTCGCAAGTGGTGGTGTAGCTATGTGCTCCGCTACCTACATAGCTTAGCATCAGTGGAAACGGTCACATAGTTTCGGAGCTTAGCTTTCACATCGTCGCATCATAGCTGCATAGCACATCTTTGGTGGAAAAGCAGCCTTAACATGAGTAAAAATAGATTTTTGTGATTTACCTCGGGATCCTCCCAATTTGGTTTTTTAATTTTTTCGTTAGGATTGGTATTACGATGCCTTCCCATCAACTCGTCAAGCAACTGTGCTGCTGCCATTACCGCCATGACGGCGACAGTAATTTATCCACGTTTAGCTCCTATGTGACAATATTTGACGAAAGTTGTTGGAATTACGTAAATAACTGTAATAAAGGTATTTGCAATGAAACGAAAAAGCGACAATCTAATTAATTTTATCATCTATTCAAATCTAATGCACGCAACCGGACCACACGCACCCACACACAGCCGATAAATAAGTGTTGCCAGTTGACTAAAAAAACGTAGTGATAATCCTCTTTGTAGTTGACGTGGTGAGAGTGCTGCCAACTCCTTTTAGCAAAAACGTACTGTCGGCACGTCAAAAACGCGCTAGAACGCGCTAACAAAAAAAACGCTCAAATTGGTACCAATACACAGGCTATGTAACTCTTACAGTCGGCCAACGGACACGTCTAGACCAAAGAGGATTAAATCACTACGTTTTAGTCTACACAGAGCAATCGTGGGGGGTTTGCGAGATGAGAGAGGGGCGAGCCCAAGCTGCCATACACTCGCTTGGGACACAATGCAGCAATGACGCATACCTATATAAAAGCGGCATTTTGCGTGACTTCAAACGCGATGGACCACTTTTAATTATGAATTGAATTAAAAGTAAAAAAAAATAGTAGGTGCCTACTAAGGATATTAAATCAACTAATTAAGGGCGCGTTCGCATATCAGGCAAAATTAAGCTGTTTTTCGGTACATTTTATGGCATAATCAAACAAAATCCAATATAACTAATAACTACCTCGTATAGATTGGTTCTTCATCTTCAAATAATAGTTACATTATTATTGAAAATTTTAGTTTCTCATAATGTAAAATCGATCTGTCGTTGCCATTTTCCACAAAATTATCGATACCGGGTTGAGTTTAGGTACATTTTTTAGCTATTATAAACATATTTCACTATTTCTAAAAATACTATATGTAGGCAAACATATTCAATTCTTAACGATAGGAGTTATTTTTTATCTAAATGCTATAAATAGTCGCAGAAAAAATTAAAAGCGAAACTTATTTTTTCACATTTTTTTCTATTCTGGTTGAATCTTAATCGGTTGGATTAAGGGTTATTTTAGTTATAAAACTCGTCTGATGTATTTCACAAGCATTTTGAATGAAACTTTAGTCGGCCCGCGGCCGCCGTCGAGAGTGGACCTGTATCGCCTGTTTAGAGCAGCTCGAGTTGAAAAAGATCGCTGTACAAACACAAAATATTCGATAAACCAAATTTGATACTTGACGAGGTAAGATTTTCATTCGATTTTATTTCGCTATAAAAAAGATGCAGCAACCTGAAGGTGTACTTCAGTGACTGCTACTGGAACTCCTCGACGAGTTACTAGGTGAGCCGAGTATGGGCTCGTTATGTTAGTCATGATGAGACCTTACCTCCGGACTTGATGGAGCGACCTGAAGGTGTACTTCGGTGAATGCTACTGGAACTCCTCGACGAGTTGTACTAGGTGAGCCGAGTTTGGGCTCGTTTTGTTAGTCATGATGAGACCTTATCTCCGGACTTGATGGAGCGACCTGAAGGTGTACTTCGGTGACTGCTACTGGAACTCCTCGACGAGTAGTACTAGGTCAGCCGAGTTTGGGCTCGTTTTGTTAGTCATGATGAGACCTAACCTCCGGACTTGACGGAGTGACCTGAAGGTGTACTTCGGTGACTGCTACTGGAACTCCTCGACGAGTTGTACTAGGTGAGCCGAGCTTGGGCTCGTTTTGTTAGTCATGATGAGACCTTACCTCCGGACTTGATGGAGCGACCTGAAGGTGTACTTCGGTGACTGCTACTGGAACTCCTCGACGAGTAGTACTAGGTGAGCCGAGTTTGGGCTCGTTTTGTTAGTCATGATGAGACCTTACCTCCGGACTTGATGGAGCGACCTGAAGGTGTACTTCGGTGATTGCTACTAGAACTCCTCGACGAGTAGTACTAGGTGAGCCGAGTTTGGGCTCGTTTTGTTAGTCATGATGAGACCTTACCTCCGGACTTGATGGAGTGACCTGAAGGTGTACTTCGGTGACTGCTACGGAACTCCTCAACGAATTGTACTAGGTGTGCCGAGTTTGGGCTCGTTTTGTTAGTCATGATGAGACCTTACCTCCGGACTTGATGGAGTGACCTGAAGGTGTACTTCGGTGACTGCTACTAGAACTCCTCGACGAGTAGTACTAGGTGAGCCGAGTTTGGGCTCGTTTTGTTAGTCATGATGAGACCTTACCTCCGGACTTGATGGAGTGACCTGAAGGTGTACTTTGGTGACTGCTACGGAACTCCTCAACGAGTTGTACTAGGTGTGCCGAGTTTGGGCTCGTTTTGTTAGTCATGATGAGACCTTACCTCCGGACTTGATGGAGCGACCTGAAGGTGTACTTCAGTGACTGCTACTGGAACTCCTCGACGAGTAGTACTAGGTGAGCCGAGTTTGGGCTCGTTTCGTTAGTCATGATGAGACCTTACCTCCGGACTTGATGGAGTGACCTGAAGGTGTACTTCGGTGACTGCTACTGGAACTCCTCAACGAGTTGTACTAGGTGAGCCGAGTTCTGACAGTAAAAAATTTATAACGTTTTATTTGTTGTTTTAATAAAAACGAGCCCAAACTCGGTTCACCTGGTATAACTCGTCGAGGAGTTCCAGTAGCAGTCACCGAAGTACACCTTCAGGTCGCTCAAGGTCAAGTCCGGAGGTAAGGTCTCATCATGACTAACAAAACGAGTCCAAACTCGGCTCACCTAGTACAACTCGTCGAGGAGTTCCAGTAGCAGTCACCGAAGTACACCTTCAGGTCGCTCCATCAAGTCCGGAGGTAAGGTCTCATCATGACTAACAAAACAAGCCCAAGCTCGGCTCACCTAGTACAACTCGTCGAGGAGTTCCAGTAGCAGTCACCGAAGTACACTTTCAGGTGAGTCCATAAAGTTCGGAGGTAATTCGCAAAAATATAAACAGCAATAATAAATATTTTTTGTAGGTACCATAATTTTATTACAAAGAAATACGTAAAAAAAAATGAATCCTTCAAAGTATCAAAATGACCGTGCGACTCGTGCGTACACTTGTGTGTGTGACCCGTGTCAATGTAGTAGTTCGATTCTCTACCTATCAATTTTGCGAACGCGTCCTTAAACATTTAACAATTCAACTAAATACTTAATTCCTCATTTTCAACGTGTTCTACACTTGCTCTGGCAGCAGTAGATGGTTTTTGGACAGTTTTTAATTTGAATTAATATATCTATCATTGTTATTCTTCTTAAGACTTCGTTTGGAGGTATATAAATTGCACAGTTACTGTTTATTTTTAAATATGTCCACATCGAGCATCCAAAATGGCATTTGTTGTGTCCAGGCTTAGAATTTTTCAACTTATTTTTATACACATTCATGAGACTAACGAAGTTAAGTTAACTACTAATGACAAAATATTTATTAGGAAATCCCCAACTCATAGGCTACAATACATCAATGCTGCTAATTTATATAAGTTAGGGATGATTTCTTTTGTTTTACGCTATTCTAATATGATTACGAAAACGCCAACAAACCCTGAGCGCCAGACGTACTAAGGACGTCACAGCGCTGCCAGATTTCGGGCGCTCCTGGCTCCTGCCCATATCAGCGCTCCGTAGAAAGCCATGGAGCACACCGGTGTGGTAACCGGTGTACAGGCGTCGGCAAGCACTCGCGGGGCCTCCCATGTTAGGGAGGATGCGCCCCAGAGCTCTGGCCGTGGCCACCAACTTTGGGGCCAACCGCCGGAAGTGCTCTTCGAACTTCCATCAACCGTTGATGACAAGTCCAAGGTATTTCATCGTCAACCCGACGACGATGGAGGTTCCTCCCACCATTATCACAGCTCCAGATGGTGGCGCCCTTCGAGGCCCATGAAACACGAGTGTCTCTGATTTTTAGAGGGCAACCTCGAGTCCCAGGGAAGCTAGTGCAAAATAATTATTCCACCTCAGCATTTGAGTTAGGTAGAGATAAAGTCGTTAAAACCAAATCACTCAAATCATGAAATACTGATTTACGGATTACATTTTTATAATTTTTAATTTGAACTCAAAATCGTATAATATAAAGAGTTATTCCATTTGGACAAGTATATTATTGTGCAGGCGGTAATTCCTACATGATTCCATCCATAGACAACGTTCGTTCAGAAATAGGTACCATGTAGATGAGTGAAACCAAATGTTATGAAATGGAAGTATATTTTTTTTTACTTTACATTGTCTAATATAATAATATAAAAGTTATTGAAATTGTGGCTAAAATATTTAGCCAATAATAATAATAATTTATATATTTTTAATCAATCTTTAATGTCAGACATTGCCAAAAAATGGCTAACTTGGCAGCACTGAGCTTAGTGTCAACTGTCAAAGAAGACTAGAAGAGTCCGCGCCACATTGACGCCAAACCAGTAGTCCGATGGAAATTAATGAAAATGGATTTTATTTCTGCTATTTATGTATTCACTTTTTTTCAATATTTATAAACTATTTAAATATTGAAGTACATGCTTATTTACTTATCAATTAATTTATTTATATAACATATTATCTAATATAATGTGCTCATTAGTATTTTTCCCCGGACTGCAGTGGTGGGTGGCGCGGACTCTAGTGACATGTCGTGTTCTGTGCTGCCATTACTAATAATGGTTTCATAAGACCTTTTATTTTTCTCATCGTGGAAATGCGTTGCGGCCCTGCCTGAAAGAGGTGAGTCGTACTGGGCAAATCCCATACTTAGTCCAAGTCCGTAGAAATACCTGTTCCAAATACCTAGTCCACCTAGTCCAACAAGTATTTGAAAAATAGGGTCCACCGGGTTTCAAAGTAAGTTGCTCTGGCAGTGCTGAGTGCGTATTTTACTCGGTAACCGGAATGCACATTAGTAGGTTCGGTACGTAGGCGTAGTTTCTGGTTTATATTGATATACTTTTTAAAATTTTATTAAATTAAACTATTTTAATTAACTAGTAACAATAATTAAGCTTATTCTGAATTAAAATCTTTCCTTCATACTTAATACAGGCTTAGGACTGTCAATGAAATTATTATTATGACGAATCCAATACGTCCGCACTTCGAGCTTCGAGTCCGTCTCGTACTCGCGTAGTATTTCGGTATCAGTGGACTAGGTGGGACTAGCTAGTCAACAAAATACTTCGAGTCTCGGTGTCATGGCAGGCAAGGGTGATAATAAAGACAGGTAGATTGCGTATCAATGTGTCAGAAAGAGATGGCATCTGTTTTGTCAATTTAGACACGTTGGCACTCGCGCGACTCGCCCGCGCGCGGCCTTCAAGTGAGCGAGATTTCCGCGTGCTATCTCGCTTGATATTTTACCTGTACTTTGCTGGAGAACTCGCGCCTTGACTCACTCGCCGCGGCATAATGATTATATCCTCTTTGCACCGCGGCCGCCTGCGCGCTCCACCCTCCACCGCACCACTCCGTACAAAATACTCGGAGGACTAAGTACTTCTTCGCTTGGACTAGGTGCCGTCTAGTCATAATAAAATACCTGCTCTCTTTACCTGTTCTAGTAAATTAAATACGCCTCACCTTTAGCTGGCAACATTAGAAGGGAGTCAAGTGAGTGAGTGAGTGTATTTTCAATTTGCTTGAAATATTTAAATTTCTAGTAGACTTAATTTGTCCTGTATTAGTTATATTTTGTTAATAAGATAATCTTCATGTCTAGCTCATAATAAGTTACTAGAAAACATGGGTTCCCTATTTGGTAAACACAAAAAACCAGTCAGTAGAATTACTGAACAAGATAAGGCCGTTCTTCAACTGAAACAACAGAGAGATAAGCTAAAACAATACCAAAGAAGGATAGAGCTTAATCTAGAGAAAGACAGATTGCTAGCAAAGAAACTTTTAGAAGAAGGAAAACGTGATAGAGCGAAACTCCTTCTGAGGAAGAAGAAATATCAAGAACAACTTTTGCAGAACACAGATGCGCAATTAGATAAATTAGATCAGCTTACGAATGATATTGAGTTCGCACAAGTCGAAATACAGGTATATTTTATTATTTCAAATATCACTTTCCTAAGATTTTGCTCAGAGAGTAGTCTTGAGCGGTTTTAAATTTTATTACTTTACAAAATGTGGTGATGGGTAGAACAGCCAATTGCTGATGATGAGTAGGTATTGTTTTGTGACCTATCAGGGTATAGATTAGTCTATAAATTCCTTTTTGCCTGGCCGTATTCTAATGTTCTAATGAACATTTGGGAACTTATGGAATTTGGTACAACTTGCCCCTACGCTAATCCTGGCTTTAAATATTTGAGGTTTCATCATTATCAAACCTCTAGTAAACAAGTGCTATGCTATGATTGTCATTTTGATACCCCATATTTGTACAGAGGCCAAAAAGAAATAAGCAAGAACAGCTATTATAGTGCCACTATTTTAGCCTCATAGCCACAACATTCATACTACCTTGTTTCACCATTAACCATCCCATGCCCTCCATCCTTTGTTTCCAGTTATTGCCTTAATAATCTTTTTTCAATTATTACAATTGTTTCTTGCAGGTTCTTGATGGTTTGAAGACTGGAAATGTAGCATTAAAGAAAGTTCATGATGTACTCAGTATTGATGACATAGAGAAAATTATGGATGAGACACGAGAGGGTATTGAAAAGCAGAGAGAGATTGATGACATGATTTCTGGTCAACTTACTGAGGAAGATGAAGAAGCTGTTGAGGCAGAGTTGGACGCTATTCTAGATGTTAGTGACCAGCTGCCGGAAGTACCTATGGACAAACTACCAGAGGTTTCTGAAGAGAAAGTCAAAGAAAAACTCAAAAAAGTTAAAGAAAGCGCTAGTAAAATTGCTGTTAAAGCTTAAATATTATATTTTATACATATTGTAAATAGAATTATTATAAGGATATTATATTTTTCGATCTGTCACCACATATTTTTATTCATTCTTAAATTTTTGGCTGGGATGGGTAACTTCAAAGAGATTGTGATGATTTTGAGTGTTTCCCATTCCCAGTCTTCATAGTCACACACTTAGGTTATATATACATAAGAGTTATTATTCCACATGGTCATGGTTATTATTCCCCTGTATCAGGTTCACTATTTTGCTGAGTCACTATTTTGCCAGTCCCTAGTTAAAAATTATAAAGGGTTTTTAAGGTAGCCCTGCAACAAAGGGCACTTTCTGTCAAACTTTCACATTTATAATATTAGCAGGATAGAAAAAAAAATCATGAAAACAACAGTAATAAATGAACCCTATTTTCTTCTAACTCTTACGGGCCGTTTGGCGATAAGATATCCATTTATGTATCACGCCACACAAGTCGTGGTATCGATTCCCACTCAGGACAGACATTTGTGTGCATGAACATGTCTGTTTGTCTCGAGTCTAGGTTTTTTATTTATTATCTATACATATAAGTAGGTAGCTAAGTAAACAATATTTACAAAAGGTAAGTAATATATTAGTTATCTGGCTTCCATGTAATACCTGTAACGCCTGTGTCTTTTATAATAAATGTATAAATACTGTATATAAAAGACAGATGTGACGTCATCAGTTATACTTATGCACCTCTTCCTTGCGAGGTTCAAGAATTTTAAAAAAGAAGCTGAAGTTTTTCGTGTTTGAACTTGAACTAGTCTCTGGAACTACAGTCGGATTTCTTTTTTTTTTGCATTTGATAGGCCAATTCTTGAGGAAGGTTATAGGCATTTTTTTTATCCCGGAACTTATTGAACTTCTTCGTTGCTCGCGGGGGTCCCCGACCGCACATTACTTTTTACTGTATTATATTTCTCGATTGTCTTTTTTATGCAATACCTATAGCTTTAATAATCCTCGCTCGTAGATTATCCGATTATTCAAATTCTACATGTAATGACCTTTTCTGATAGCAAACAGATGTTCGCTAGGTGCTTGACATACCTAAGAACCCTTTTAGCTGGATGGCAGCTGGTTCAAAACCAGCTACTGACATGGTTATGATTTTGTCAGTCGCTATGTTAATTAAATGCAAAAAAATTGATTCAGTCAGTTGTCTACTACACAATGTAAGAACATACTGTATCTATCTGTTTGCTTTAATCAAATTGATCATAATTCGATAGTTTTAGAACTCTATTATAAGATAAAAAAATACCGGACAAGTGCGAGTCGGACTCGCGCACGTACCATAATCTAAAAAATCGCGTTTGTTGTATGGGAGCCCCCTTAAATATTTATTTTATTTTGTTTTTAGTATTTGTTGTTATAGCGGCAACAGAAATATATAATTTGTGAAAATTTCAACTAATAATAATAGGGTCCCGTTTTTACCCTTTGGGTACGGAACCCTAAAAAGGAATTAACAATGAAACAACAAAATCACTTTCGTTTTTTAATCTCATCCATATCAAATTACCGAACATAATTTAGCTTTTAGTACGCACATACTATTGTGTCTAAGGATTTAGATATTCTATAAAATATAAATTAGCGTGGCACCATTGAAGATAAGTTACCTGTTGGCGTCATATAAATTATCTCAATGATTCATCGCAACTTAAAACGAAAATCTTACTACACCAGACGATTCTGAATCGTATAATTCCATCTCTTCAATACATAACATTAATCAATCCAGCCAATATTAACATAAAATGATATATTTTATTAGTCTTACATTTGCTACACAATTAAAACTATAATGTTAACACTATCTATATACAAGTAGATACACACTATTTTATAATGTTTACAAGCTGTGTTACAATAATCACGCAAGTGATTATAACACCACTTCGCGCACCGATGGATCCGCTAAGCTTAGCAATTCAACCACCAGCATACACCTCTATACAATTTTACTTCCATAAAAATCATTATATTTTACTGAATTATCACACTTGTACTGTACATACATGGCAAAGAATAAATGATACCTAAGCTGGACCATAATAGAAAAACTTTTGGGGGAGAACCCCCAACATTCATCATAATTTTAAAACTACTAATAATAGTTTGGTTTTGATAAACCAATGATGTAAATAAGTTAGCAATCCTTGGGAAGCAGCAAGAGTACTTAATTTTTATTTTACTCGCTTCGACATGGTCCCTGTATTACAATAAGTTAAGTAAATAATTAAAGACCCATGTTATAGAGTTAAATTACATAATGATTCAGATAAAACAGTTGTCATATAACCGCAAGGAAGCTCCTTTAGAATATAAAATGTATACAAATAGAAAATACACAACGTAATTTTTCAAATTTCTTACTCCATATTGAGAAGGAATGTAAGCAATAATAATTTAAATAAAAACCAATTTGTCAATATAAAATTGAATATTACATTATAGTAAAACCTTCAATTTATTCACTGAATGTGTTAAAAACAAGTTAGTAAACCTGGTAACCATTAAAATAACTATTTTCCAGTGTATGTTTCAGAAGTCTAATGCTAATAATATAAAAGATACTTCTGTGCATTACATGATTATTCTAGATAATTGTTGCCTAAAAACATAAGTGGGCGTAACGATACTAAAACGAACTAAACATGATTAGTCATGTATAAGTAACTGTTGTAGGTTTATGAAAATATAACGCGAAAATATTTCTATTAGAGAATTTAGGAGCCCTTTGGCGATTAGATTGTAAATTAGAGCGGATTAACTGATCTAAAAGTTCATAATATCGACTCTAGATAATTGTACAAGCGGGTCTAATCCGAAAAACGATACACGTTATTGCGTTCATCGTTTCAAATGAGAAGTGCACGAAATTCACTATTGGTTAATATTTCAGAACGATAATCGGACTAACGTGTATCGTTTTTCGGAGTAGACCCTAAGATCCCATACCTACATTGAACGGTTTATATAAAAATATATCACCTATGATCTACACACAATACTATTACTGTATATGTACACCATAGAAGTATTTATTTACAATTGTATATTGCAAGTAAACATGTACCAGTTCACCTTTTAACTTTCATACCATTACAAAATTAAGGAAGAATCTATAATCACATTTTGACACCAGTTCTACAAAATGTATTTTAATTTATTGAAATGACCATACCATCCTACACTTAGTAAATCAAATGTAATTAAATCTTATTTGTAACTTTGCAAGTGAAATCTGTACACAAAAGGTTAGCAAAGAATACTGCAAAACTATGCACCTGTATTTTAGATTAATTTAAAAAATATATCTTTCCAGTCTGATTATGGCAAACAACAATTAATTATCTACAGATCAAAGTTCTATTTGAGAAAATTTCATTTCAATCATGATTAAATCAGTCACTTCACTGCAACTTTGACGAGTGGCCCAAGAATACGAGAAGTAAGAAACCCGTAATGACCGTCAACTCAACATATCGAAGGTGAGTCTGTTGTTTGGTGAAGTGTTTAAGTGTAGAAGAGTTGTGGTGTGGTGCTAGTAGTTGACAGTGACGGGGTGGTGTGCGAGGGCGCCAGGGGCGGCTGTGCCGGCGTGGTGCTGCGGGTTCGCGTGAGTGAACGTGCCGGTCGTCACGCCACTCGCGCTTGTCACTGTGCCGGGACGGACTTGCTGCAAATAAAAAAGTGAAAATTGCACTACATGGATGATCTTCCATTTCATAGTTGATAAACAATTCATGAGGCAATTGATCACTTTCACGCTTTAGTATTGTTGACGCAACATACTGTGCCGCAAAATATTTAACTTTTCGACTGCATTTTACATTTTTCGAGATGATTTCTTGTGACTACACCACAAAAATATTGTATGGCTAATAGATATAATAACTTACTTGGCTAGTAATTTGCATCACAGTAGTATTGGGTTGTGTATTTGCTTGTGCGACATTGGCTTCAACCGGTCTATTTTCTCCAGTTGCCCTGTAACATTATGACATGGGTGTTTGAAAAACGTACACAAGGGGGTGACGAAATGACAGAACATTTAGAATTCTATAATCACCTGTCAAATCGTTATCAGTGATATATATTATAGTTGTTGCAAAACTGCTATTAAAAATCTAACCTGATATCATGTTTTCTCTCTGGTATTTCGACTTCGGTTTTAATGCATTTGTTACAATCATTGCAGTCCTCCGTCGTCTCGGTCGGAGTTTCAGTACTAGCGGTTCCCTCGCCCGCCTCGTTATGTGTGCGTCTATGTGACACTAGATGCCCTGAAAAATTATAAAATAAATAAACACTACTATAAATAAACCAAAAATCAATCTCCTCGACAATCTTTGTTCATACATTAGGTACATCAATAATTTTGAATTTGTTATCTATCTTATTTATTTTATAGATGAAGTGCAAATACAGATATGTAACTACACAAAATTAATCAACCACTAGCGGCAAAGTTGTACCACGCAAATATTATTGTATATGAACATTAGCTTCTAAAATTATATGCATATTTCACATGTTCATGGTGATGGATACACCACATACCTTTACACAAAAAGTCCTTAGAGCAGATATCGCATCGGTAGGGTCGTGCGCCAGCTCCCTTGTTGTGTGATCGTTCGTGGAACAGCAGGTTACCTTTTAGCGGGAACGATTTCCCACACTCGCCGCAACTGTATGGCCGCTCGCCGCAGCTGTGCGATCTGTAAACCAAAGTAATCATTGAGTAAAATTATAAATTCACCATGGCAGTTATGCAGCTACTCCGAACATGTGGTCAAGAATTATCTCAGAATTTCAGTAGACAGCAGGTTTCTTTTGCTACCATAATTGAACTATAAGAAACATAATAAAGACTTGACGATGATAAAAGGCAGCTGATGGGTATCCTCCATAAGGCATATCTTCAAAATTGACAAATTGAGTTGCTGTGAATAATGGAAAACACACCCACTGTTGGAGTTATCTGAAACATTACCATTTATCTATTGTATAGAAATCGTTATCAAATAATACTAACCGCATGTGCGTAACAAGATGCTCTTTCCTAGTAAACGGTTTGGTGCACACTTTGCAAGTATGCGCTGTGTCGCCCGTGTGTTGTTTCAGATGGTTCGTGAGGTGTTCCTTACGCGTGAATGTCTTCTGGCAATATTCACAACGGTGTGGAGATTCACCCGTATGGATTCTGTCATGATAGTAAACAATATAAGTATGTACCACTAATGTTTATGATAAATCATCATAACTGGTTCCAAATATGCTTGATCTTGAGAGCTGGTTCCTATTAAAGTTTTTTACCACCTTCACCACATCATAATTCGATCACTAAAAAGAAGGCTTTCAAAAAAATTGTTAGATGCTCCTATGTGTCACCATCAATTAAACCCAATTATTTTTACTACGGAACAAGATTATTTTACAATTTTATTTTACTATTTAGAACTCAATTTCACTCAATATTTTGACATTAAATAAAACAACAGCATCTAGGCGGAAGTTAATTAACTTATTTTTATTATATGTATTTCAGATTTGTGTGCTACATTATAACAACACCGCATTCACATAACATCACGTAAAGATATGCAACCAAACAGATTAATAAAATAACAAACTACTAACCTGACATGATTGGTCAAATGCTCCTTTCGAGAGAATGTTTTAGTGCAGAATGGACACTTATGAGGAGTCTCTCCCGTGTGGATATGTATGTGATTCGTGAGATGTTCCTTCCGCGAGAACGATTTCGAGCAGTACGTGCATTTGAAAGGCGTCTCGCCCGTATGTTGCCTGCACAAATACATTCCGATTAGATACCTTATACAATATGCAATAGGAACTACATTAAAACAACTACATTGAAGTGCCAAATCTTTGGTTCCAATCGGAATGCAATGCCAGTATTATTAAGGTTTACCTTATAAATGTAGCTCAATGTTGACTTTACTTCTGATTGAAACCAAATTTAAAATAACAACAATATGTTAATAAAAAATAGAAAATGCAATGATTCCACTCCAGAAGACATGTTTGGACTTAAAAATTTCAAATAAATGTGGATGCACTGTACCTACTCAATACTAGGTCAGACTACTCATAATCAGTATAAAGGGCGTCAAAATATTTATATGAATGCAATTTGATGACATAGCTATCTGTACCAGTAGAGTAGTGTTTGTTAGCGGTAGATACCTGACATGGTTGACGAGGTGCTCCTTCCTGGTGAAGGTCTTGTTGCAGTAGGTGCAGGCGTGGGGCGCGGCGCCGGTGTGCTGGCGCACGTGGTTGTTGAGGTGCTCCTTGCGCGAGAACGCGCGCGGGCAGTACGTGCACTTGTGTGGCGTTTCGCCCGTATGCTGTCTACACACAGTACATTCCGATTTGAACATTATTATTAACATTAAGGTCTAGTATATACTATACGCCAGAGATTCCATTTGTAAGAACCGCGCGAGCCGGAGTGACTTGTTATTGTATATTGTAGTTTCCACTCTAGATAAATCCTAGTGGATGCTTTGAGGTCAAAGCTTATCAAAATTATAGTTTCTTATTAATGTTATTTTCATCTCATCATCACTAAAACCAGAAATTTTAACATTATAATAAACAAATTGACTAGATTTTTGACTGAGTATCTATTGTACCATTTCTATATCTTGTTACGGCAAGGTGAAAGGGACCGGATTTAAGCTATAGCAGCTCCATAATAGAGCTCAAATCGGAATGCACAATGCTGTGCTACATTTTAAAGGGAAACTTCACACAAATGCCGTCTGGGAGTATGATAGTGATATACTTAGCTCATAGGATGTAAGGCCCGTTGGTGTGGATTTGTTATTGAAAAAAATAATTACGAATAATTCTTACCTTTCAAAGGAGTTTCTTGGAATGGGAAATTCATGCTTTCATGCAACTAATGTAGGGAACATGCTTGGGTTGTAGGATAGCTACTAAAGACGGTCAGTGCTTTTGTTTTAAACTGTAGAATATATCATTTACAGTAGCTTGTAGCACAGCATTGTATGTTAAACTACCTCTAAACTAAATATTGTAAAATACACAAAATGAGCAATCAGTACAATGATTATTTGTATTCAGTAACATGGTGTTTTGTGTTGAGATAAATTTAAGTAACATTGATATTATTACATTTGAATCTTCTTAGTCTGTTTCATCGTCATATGTCATTAATGTTAGCTCTCTTGATTTTTCGATGTCTGAGCAGAGCCAAAATCGTGAAGGCAAAATTATTAACAGTAGAGCCAGAATAAAGGTTGTCAC
Organism: Tetheella fluctuosa; assembly: GCA_951216915.1. Taxonomy (NCBI): domain Eukaryota; kingdom Metazoa; phylum Arthropoda; class Insecta; order Lepidoptera; family Drepanidae; genus Tetheella; species Tetheella fluctuosa. Next base: position 4,267,618 of record OX578224.1, read on the forward strand.
TCTGCTGCTGGTATCAGGAAATGCATTTTAATATAACCATATTTTTTTTTGCTATATTTCTATACGTCCGTCAAGTCAACCCCTTACCACCAAACAATAATTTTACTATGAAATATTTATCTCCACACAGACCACCATATAACTTGTACAACCTTACCTGATATGATTAGTTAGATGTTCCTTCCTCGTGAATGACTTGGCACAGTAAGTACACCGGTGCGGAGACTCGCCCGTGTGTTGCCGCACGTGGTTCGTTAGGTGCTCCTTGCGAGTGAACGACTTAGTGCAGAATGAACACTTGTGAGGAGATTCACCCGTGTGTTGCCGGACGTGATTCACTGTGGCAGAAAAGTGAGTCATGTTGATTTAAGTTTCTGATTTTTTACGATGTGATTTTTTGTATACAGAATGATTTTTCACAATTTTTGCGCATTTTTCATGGTTAGTTAAAATGGTAAACAACTGTTTTTAGTGACATACAGTACAATACACATTCAAGATCTGACAGAAATTGCTGGTGCTAGAACATTAAGGTTTCATTGCCAAAAGCAAACACTAGAAATTGAATTTACGTAATTCACATAGTAGATGCTATCAATGAAAATACTGTTGACAAACAAACAATTACCGAGATGGTCCTTCCTAGTGAACGCCTTAGGGCAGTATCCACACTGGAAGGGTGTCTCGCCAGTATGTTGACGGACGTGGTTCACGAGATGTTCCCTCCGAGTGAACGACTTGGAGCAGAAGTTGCAGCGGTGCGGAGACTCGCCCGTGTGTTGACGCACGTGGTTCAGTAAGTGTTCTTTACGGGTGAATGTCTTGGAGCAGAAATCGCAACGATGGGGAGTTTCACCTGTATAAAACGGTTTGCTTTCAAGTATTGTACAAAGAACTGGTGAGTTTAGCGCCTTTTTTGTATAGCTATATCTTTACAAAATGCTGACATACAAACAAATAATACGTAACATATAAAAACATATATTATAATGTTAGGTTTCATTATTTAACTAATTAATTGCCAATGTTTTTAGAAAGAAAAAGGTTAAAATACTTTAATTCGTTAGTTTTTGTTCCTGTAAATACATTTTAAATACTTTATAGTTCATTGTTTAAACTGGTAACTTTTATTCAAGTAAGAATGGCAACACTTCAATACTTGGATTGGTAGAATTTATGGCGCGAGAATGAGGCGGTTCTCTGATTGGATCACTACACGGACATCGCGTGATGTCGTGGGCCAATCAGGGAGCTGGATTTTCCCGCCATAACAGTGGGATTCTTGGCCAAGGGCGAGTGCCAGGCGGGCATTCGGTTGTTGATCGTCGACGACATGACTTGATTATTGAGATGTGTAATAAATTATAGTAAACTGTTCGATTGTTCAATTATTTAATAAAATCATGACAAGTTGTTGGAGTTTTCCTTAAAGAGCTACTACTACCTGGGTCTTCTTACATATCAGAAGTGGCAAAGAGCACGTAAGTACACGTCCATAATTTTTATATAAATTATTCTATTGAATATTTAATAGATTACTGATATAGACTCCATAGGTGCACGATCTACCTTCAAATAAATTTATTAATATTATAAATTTACTCTCAAAATACCATAATGCGAAGAATGCACCGTAAAATACATGTTTTAAATAAACTTGCGAAAGATTCAATCGAAGATCCGCAAGGAGAGACTCTGTATTTTGTTGAAAAATACAGGGGCGTTTGAAAGTTATTTTCAACGCTAGTTACAAGCGCACACCCGAAATAATATATCACACTACCTTACAAAAAAACCTTCCTCAAGAATTGGGCTATCGAAGTGCAAAATGCAAAGAAGGAATTTTTCAAGTCCGACTGGTGATTCTGGAGATTAGGGCTTTCAAACATAAAAACAAACAAACTCTTCAAATTTATTACATTCAGTATAGATAGATTAGTATTCTTATTAAACTAAAGCTTCCTTTTGCTTTTATTTGTTTTCGAGTCAAATTTGTGACGGAAATCGTCGCAAGTGGATGTCTGGTCACAGTCCCGGGATAGCGACGCTGGTATGTAGCTGGCCGTCACAGACGCGGTCACCACATCGACCGCGCGTGCCAGTGGACTTTGGAGTCAAGAACTCCAGCGAGAACGGGAGTACCTGAGGAAGCTGGGCTAAGGAAGCTGGGCTGAGGAAGCTGGGCTGAGGAAGCTGGGCTGAGGAAGCTGGGCTGAGGAAGCTGGGCTGAGGAAACTGGGCAGAGAACATCACTGCGAGACCGATGGCAGCGGACAAAGGCGTGCACCGCGATTGCGTCGCTGCAGTATAACACCAGGAAGCCAGGTTATGTTCTCTTACTTTTCTTACGAAAGATAATACTGATCAAATGAACATTATTATATGATCGGAATTCATATTCGGAAACATAAATTATTCACCAGTTTCATTCTAGTTTCGATCGATCTTCTAAAAATCAGGGTATGGATAAATGTGGAATATTACCAATTGCTCCAACATTTATGGCTGGGGTGAAAATACTAAGATCCAATTGGGTGATGGGTTGATGTATGGTGATGGGTGGCTAAGCAAAAACTACAGGGAACGTAAGAAGATTTAAATAATATTACTTAGTGCATGGATTTATCTATAAACAACATTACAGCCTATCCTTAAGAGGAAATGAAGGTTTTACGAATCGATTAAAATTTACTGGAATACCTACATTTATCCATGGTATTAGTAATAAAACTAGGAAATCTAGCGCCCTAGCACTACGTTGCAATGTACCTGATATTAATCAGTCCTTAAAATATTCGATGCAATAAGGATCCAATTTATCTATGTGATCGTTTAGTTAAATCAAATAAGTACAGTATCGGATAATACTCCCCATGATTGGTACCAGCCAAAGTAATAGAAACTAAATTGTTTATAATATGCAAAGAAAAGGGGCACTCCTTTTTACCATAGGAATAGAAGTTTCGCTGCGTTTTTCTGGTGTGCTACCCAAGTCAGTTTATAAGATGTATATAACAAAAGTAACATACTAATTGTAGGTACATACAGTTGAGAACTGTATGTTAAAGACCGAAGCTTAAATATAAACTCAATGAAAGTCAATAAATGTGTTATTAATCGCCGAGTTGGTCGAGCGATATATATCTGGTTTGTAGACCACGGTCCTGGGTTCGATTTCTTGGTCGGTCAAGTACCTATGACGTGGCTAGAATAAGGGAATAGTACCTATTGTGTCCGAGATATGGTGAATTTGTTATGTCACCTTGGGATTTAAAACATAATTTAGCGTAAGAATGTTAGTTAACGTGGGTCTGCAGTAGTAGGACCACTGCCAACCATCTCTAGGTAAAATTTTTAATTTATTTGGTACACACAACAGACGACAATTGAAGTGAATGAGTTTATGCAAGAAGAGTAAGTCGTTTTGTTTACGTCTCATGTGCACGGAAGTAACACCAAATTTAATCAGTCTGTCTGTGTAGTGGAATAATTTACGTCCATGTCCGCATCTGTAACTTAGAATTTTTAAAAACTTTCTCTGTATCGATTCGATATTATTAGAGTGAACATTATAACAAGGTGACCAAACAACTGACCCATATTCTAATCCGCTTCTCACGAGACTATTATAAAGAGTAGTAATGTTTAAAAATAGCACATTAGTATTAGGAGAAACTTTGGTGGACCAGATCTGTAGGTATACACTAATGGTTCTATTTTAATCAGTAATATGTAATGTTTACATATTTTAATAGTACATCGCCGTATAAGAGAGTTATTATGCTATAATTTATTCAGTGTAATATATTTATAACAAGTAGGCTAGTATACATATATAATATAAAACTATAAATAATGAAGCATAATATTAAGCTTAATATTATTAAATAATAAGTTATAAGATTGAACATAAACACAAAGAAAGAAAAAACACATACTAGGATAGAGACAAAAGCATGAAAATTATAATAGCAAAAGTAAAAAAACATTTTTTATAATCAAGAAATAAGAAATTAGGATCTCAGGGTCATAAGTACACAGCGCTTAAAATTATTTGTAGAACATGCAAAGATGTCTACGTGTTGAAAGGTAGTGTTATAACACTCCACCAATCGCCGAATAGGCCGCAGGCCGGTGTTAGTTTGACATGAGGACAAAGCAAATAGGTGCACCGAACGCACTTCGCGTCTTTGAACAGTGCGCGGGATTGAGTAGCATATGCGATGTACGAGCTCAATACAGTCTAAGTTGTTGTTTACGATATTGTATAGCGTGATAGCTTCGTATTTACGTCTTGATTGTAGAGTGATAAGTTTGTATTTGTCAAGTATTTGAGTATATGATAGGTATACTCCATGACATCTGTAGTGTACGGCTCGAAAGAATTTACGTTGAACATTTTCTATTGCGTCTATATATTTATTATAGAAGGGGTTCCAGATTGGGACGGCATACTCCAGCTGTGAACGCACAAGGGTATTGTATAGGTAGAGATAAGTAGAAGGGCGTTTAAAGTCTTTTGAAGCCCTCGTAATAAAACCAAACATTTTGAAAGCTTTGCTGATAATGCTTTCAATGTGAAGATTTAGATGTTTAGTTAGTGAAGTTTTGAATCCAGTAGTATCCCTAGGTCTTTCAAATAAGTTACCTTTTTAAGAGCGGCATTACAGAGCTCATAATCAAATTCAATGAACTTCTTATTTTTAGTAAAGCTGATATAATTACACTTAGGTATGCTTAAGTGTAGTTTATTATCGTGGCAGTATGACGTTAATCTGTTTAGGTCTTTTTGAAATGATTTGCAGTCTTCAATATTTGTAATTGATCTATAAGCTTTTAAATCATCAGCATATAAAATAAATTTTGAGTGAGAGAAGCATTGTTTAATGTCATTTATAAAGAGTGTAAATAAAAGTGGACCAAGTATAGAGCCCTGTGGAACCCCTGAGGTGATATGTATATTATTGGACTGATACCCGTTGACAATAACTTTCTGGGACCTATTACGTATATATGATGAAAAGCATCGCAGCAAATTCCCTCGAATTCCGTTGAACGAAATTTTATTCAGCAACAATTCATGGTCCACCTTGTCGAAAGCCTTCTTGAAATCTGTATAGCCTGTGTCTACTTGGACTCTATTATCCACATTTTCAAACAGATAGTTTGTAAAAGTAAGAAGATTAGAAGTTGTGGATCGTTGCTTAACGAAGCTACTATGATGTTGACTAACGAGCACACAATTTGGTGAAATGATTAGAATACCGCAATCCACGTTACATAAACGCTAACGGGGAACTATTCACTATTGGAAATCTTAACCTATAATGAAGGGCCGTCGTTACATTTTATTGTGTGAAAGATTTATAACGGTGTCAGATAGGATAATTAACGGATTCAAAATAACTTTCAAACAAAAGATCAATTTAAGAGCGAAAAGCAAAAGCTGTTAAATAATATTTTAACATAGATATAGTATATTATAGCGTTTAACTAATAAAATACCTAATTGCCTAATTCGCGTAGTGAAGTGAAGCAAAATTGTATTAAAATAATACTATTTTATACCCAAGAGATGGCAAGAGGAAAAGATAACGTAAAAGATGGGAAGATGAGTAAAAATTTACAGGTGTCCTAACTGGCGAAGGGTCGTCAGAGATAGAAACAAAAAGTAAAGGGCATTGCCAAGATTCGGCTCAAATCATGTAGTGTCCGACAGACATTTTGCAATATTAATAATTCATATAAAAAAAAGTAGTAAGAATTATACCATAGAAATAAAATCTGTAGAAGTTCACCGTCAAAAAGTAATTAATTAATAGTAATTTAATTTATCAACACATTCCCTACCAATACAATCACATTAGAAATGTTGCCAATACTAAAAATAAAATCCTTTCGATAATAAATTGGCAAAACGATAAACCCGCAAATCGATTGCAATTATCATTTTGAAGCTACGCACGTTATAAATTAATTTTGAATGAAATCGGTGACGCTATTGATGCAAGCGAAAAACCAAGTTGCTTATGGATTAGAAAGAAAATGAATATCTTATATTTGAGGACGATATTGGACTATTACAGAATTATTGCTGAAATATAAATGCTGATTGAATCATGCATATTGGGAGCGTTATACTTATGGGTATGTTTATATAAAAAAAAATGTAGGCGTATATGCTCTGCTACCCGTGCGAAGCCGGGGCGGGTCGCTAGTATGAGATAATTGTAAGCAGAACTGAGGATACTTAATTTCATTGATTTGCCTAAAATTTGAAGACTAAGAATAATGAAATGTAATAAAATTAAATATTTCTTATTTAATATGAGGGCAATTCAGGATAAGTAGTTAATGTGCTAAGAAATAAAATAAGTACCTAGGTACCTATTATTGAATTACACCAATCCCAGGGCTAAGTAATTAGCAAAATAAATATAAAATTACCGGGGCAGCAGATACAATGCGGCCATGGGTTCAGGGTTCATGTAGCTGCCCTAGAATTAAATAATTATGTACTAATGGTGAATTTGATAGCTCATTGAGATTTCTAACATAGTTATGTTATGAATATTTTTTCTAGTAAGTACCTGCTACAGAATGGTATTTTCATTTGATTACAGATCGAGCTCGAGAATTGATTGGTTCGTGACTCGACTGGACTACGCAAATTGTGAGAATTGATGTCAGAATCAGGTATGAGAATTGATTGGTTCACAAGAGTGACCTGATCGGACACAGCTGGTATAGAGAGAATTGATCGAGCTCGAGAATTGATTGGCTCGTGACTCGATCAGACTAAACTAATCGTGAGAATTGGTTGGTAATTGATTGGTAAGATTTGATGGGTTCATGAGATTAACCTGATCAAACTCAGCTAATCGTGAGAATTGATTGGTTCACGAATAAAATGTATGTTATACCTCGACGACTGATTGGGTCGAGAAAGTAGGTAATCTTATCTTAATATATATAAATCTCCTGTCACGATGTTTGTCCGCGATGGATTCCTAAACTACTTAAGCGATTTTAAATTAAATTGGCACACCGTGAGCAGTCTGGTCCAACTTGAGAGATAGGATAAATGGCTGGACCGATTTGGATTAAATTTTGTGTATGAGTTGGACAGGACAACGTCTGTTGGGACAGCTAGTGGTTTTAATAAATTTGTATAAATTGAACATATTCCGAATGAGTCTAATTGAAATGTATAAGATGTTTAATGACGACTCAAGCCATTTTCTTTTTATGAATTACTTTGTAACTATATATTCTCAGTTGTTAAAACTTTATGACAAACATTATGTAAACTAAGTCTAAGTTAGTTTTGAAAAGAGTAATTGCTGAGTTTCTTGCCGGCTCTTCTCAGTAAAAGCAACCTTCCGAACCGTGCGCTAGAGTCTGACTATTCATAAGTGCCTAAGAGGGCTTCTTTTTTAAAAAAAAAAAAAAAACATTGATATCATTGGCTTGTTCTGATTGACCGATTGTTAGGTTAACACCTGGTGTCGTGTGCAGGGACGCACACGATGTCAGGACGGACGATTGTTAGGTTTCATTATTTAACTAATTAATTGCCAATGTTTTTAGAAAGAAAAAGGTTAAAATACTTTAATTCGTTAGTTTTTGTTCCTGTAAATACATTTTAAATACTTTATAGTTCATTGTTTAAACTGGTAACTTTTATTCAAGTAAGAATGGCAACACTTCAATACTTGGATTGGTAGAATTTATGGCGCGAGAATGAGGCGGTTCTCTGATTGGATCACTACACGGACATCGCGTGATGTCGTGGGCCAATCAGGGAGCTGGATTTTCCCGCCATAACAGTGGGATTCTTGGCCAAGGGCGAGTGCCAGGCGGGCATTCGGTTGTTGATCGTCGACGACATGACTTGATTATTGAGATGTGTAATAAATTATAGTAAACTGTTCGATTGTTCAATTATTTAATAAAATCATGACAAGTTGTTGGAGTTTTCCTTAAAGAGCTACTACTACCTGGGTCTTCTTACAATAATAATCACTTAAATAAATAAGTATAATAAAACGCCAAGCCTGTCCCAGGTGTTCTCTATGTAGCCAATATATTATTGCATTGAATAATGTTTTCAACACAGGTGGTCGCATAATGAAATCTATACTAACCCGTATGCCATAATATGTGATTGGTGAAGTGTTCCTTTCTCGTGAACGACTTGCCGCACAGATCGCATCGGAACGGAGTATCACTTGTGTGCGACCTCATATGGTTCACTAAATGCTCCTTCCTAGTATACTTCTTGCCGCATATTTGACAATGGTGCGGTGTTTCACCTATGTGGGTGGGGCAGAAAATAAAATATTAACATTCAATGATGCAACTATATTTACTCGAAACATTTAGTTTGTTTTATTCATGAAAAATATTGGTTAATTCCCAATATTTGTTTTTGAATTTAAGTTAGTATATTGACAAAGATGTCTGATCGTTGGACATCAGAATTATCTTTTATAGAATTTCCTTTAAAGTTATTAACACGCGATCTTGTGTAAATAGTTGAATCATTCAATTGTTTTTTTTTCTACTTTCTGCACCACTTGAATCGACCCATGGTACTGGTGCAGGCTTGGGTTATCGGTACATTGAACTAAAATATATTACAAACTAAAAATTCCGAAAATAAATATGTGAACCATATAAAGTCAGTCGTAAATAAAAAATCATGCAAATTCTCTTTCATTATTATTTGAACTATAATTACATGCTTTCATTGTAAAGGCCGTAGCGTCGTAATGTTCGTTTTGCAATGGGTCATGGCATGATGTAACTTTTTTACACCTGCTCAATTATTCCCCATAAAGTCAAATAATTACTAGACTATTTCATACTTGCAAGTTAGAAATAAAAATTAATAATTACTTAATTAATTAATGATATTTTTTTTAAGATTTAGAAAAAGAATATATTGTTATTAATTAAATAAAGTGGAGGACATGCAACCGAAAATCAGAAGGAAGAATAGAGTTAAAGACTGGCTGTCTGTTTAGTGCATACCTGTGTGCCACATGACATGGTTCATGAAATGCTCTTTTCTGGTGAAGCTCTTCTTGCAAATGTCGCAGCGATGAGGCGTCTCGCCGGTGTGCTTCCGCACGTGGTTTACCATATGCTCTTTACGTGTGAACGTCTTGGCGCAGAATTCACATCTGTGTATTGTACACTTAGACATAATCATACTGTTCAGCTATAAGTTACATACTGTACGTAGCTTCGGGGATTACAGAACATAAATCAAAACATAAAGTCAAGTGTTGAGCCAAGATTGCCCTAATTGAATTTAAATCCTGAACCTATGACGTAAGATCTATATCTATTCTAGCATTATGATGGCTCTCAAAGTTAGCTGTTTACTCCATATTTAGAACAGTTGGTGCGATATTTTAAGTATGCGATAAAGATCAGATGAGCAGCATCAGTACCAAAGCCCTTATAACTTTGACAGAGCTCGAGACATGTATTGCCAATCAATTGTATGTGAAATGTTGAAAGTAAAAGTTGCAAAATTTCACATTTGGACCACTGAAATAATACAATTGACCAAATTACCTGTATGGCGTTTCTCCAGTGTGACTACGGATATGGTTGTCCAAATGTTCCTTGCGGGAGAACGTTTTATGGCAAGTGGTGCATGCATAGGGTTTGTCTTGCGCCAACCTTTTGGCGTGGCGTTCCGCTGGATCACCAGCTATAATATAAACATTTATTAGTTTCTTTGATAAGAGGTAAAAATTATGAACATCGAGAAATAGTACTTGATTCTTACCAAGATGACATTTCCCATGTCTCGACAGCTCAACTGGATTGGCGAACGCCGACCCGCAAACTTGACACGTGAAAGGTTTACTCTCGCCGTGGTAACGTCTACAAACAAAGTATGTCAGATTCTTAGGGTTCCGTATATCCCATGTAAAACCGTAACCCTTATAGGATGACTCTCGTGTTTGTCTGTCTGTCCGTCTGTCACAGCTTAATTTCTCCGAATCTACAGAACACAAGTTGCTATTTGATACATAATAATATAATAGAGTTAGATGACTCAATCACGAATGTATTGCGTAAATAAAATAAATAAATAAATCATCTGTGGTTAATAACATACAAAAATCGTGCATTTCCCCCTTTATCTTAGAAACTACTGAGCACAAAGTATCAAAAAGAATAGGGAATACAGGGCACTCATAGATTACAGGAACTATTCCTGGCGAATACTCTATTCAAAATTCCTAAGTGCTGTCCTCCCGGAAAACGGAATGGCATGGAATACTCTCCATATGAGTCCGGCTCTCAGACCAGTTTTTATTTTCTCATAAATTATGCTTCAAATAAATAGAATCTATATATAGATTACCTGTGAACAATAAGTTGATAACGGAATTGGAATATCTTTCCGCAAATATCACATGAATGGTGACCAGGCGAAGATTCAGCTTCTGACATAGCAGCGCTAGTGCCTGCCGCTTCTACTTCTACTTCTATAACCTGTTGATAAGGTGTAATGTTTACCACTTAACATTTAATTTTTAATTGAAATTTTACAATATATAATTATTTAATTGGTGACAAACAAGAATTTATATAAATATTTACCTTAGCTTGCTGTTGTTGTCCTTCCGTATTGAGTTTCCCAAAAACTTCATGATATGCCAGTAACTGTGAGAGATCTTCCACATTAACTTTATACATAGCATGAAGGTCGTGGTCTGATGTACCGGCCGATATCTTGACAACTGCTCCTTCCATGCCCATAGCTCCAACACTCTGGATAAAACATTTCAATAGTAAAAAAAAACTATATATTATTGGGCCGGTTGGGTTAGATACTCTGACAACACTATATTGATTTTAAAAATTCTATGTAACTGAGCATTGAGTCTGGTGGTATTGAAGTAATGACACAAAATCTTGTTGGCTTACCTTCAAATCAATTCCTTTCATATCCTTTATATCTGCAGGTATAGCAAACTGAGCAGTTTCAATTTTATTCGCGTTCTTCTCGTCCTTGACTATGAGCGGATCACCTGCACTTGCTTCGATGGATGTGGTGCCATCTGGGTTGTGTGTTACTAGAATGTTTGCTGGCTCGCCTGTGGCTTGCTCTATGCGGACTACGCTGTCGATTACCTAAGCACAAGGAAGAACAACATTTGAGCATTTAATAAATCAATATGAATCAAAGGCTTTGTTTGAGTGACTGACAATGTACTGCCTAAGCCACTGGATGTAGAGACTTGATATTTAGAGGTGTTTTATAGAGTGATAATGCGCCCTAAAAGGGAGCCAAAGTTTTAACAAATACCTTCATTTTACCGACACCGCTCACGACAGATTTCGACTAGGCAGTCGAAATTTTGAATGTATTAATTTTAAAAATTAAAACAAAAACAATAAGCCAGCAATCAGCTATTTTACACATTGTATTTGATTTGTTTTGAGTGTATGTTTAGACTTATTTTATCGAAATCTGCTGATGGGAAAAAAGATGCCAAAAGGTAGTATAAAATAATATCAGGATTTCCACTACGAGAAAAATAATCACAATTATCTATAAGAAAAAAATCCGAAGATCTGGTCACAGGAAATTTTGGATGCAAGTCACTCACAAGCAATATCCACAGAGAGGGATAAACTTATCTATGGAGTTGTACTTTGTATAGTACCTGTTGGCCCACTATCTGTTGCAACTGATGCACAGTAAGGGTGTGGTCTGTAGGCATCTTGATGGAGTCGTGCATGTCTTCTTTATCCACGAGTTTGCCGCCGCCGCCGGCGCCCGGCTCCACTACAGTGACGATGCCATCTTCACTCACTGTCAGTTGAATCTATAAATTATAATAATTATGTTATTACAAGGTCATCTATATATTTTGCTAAATGCTTTAATAGTTTGCCCCATCATCTGTGGTTAATTATTCAGCAACTCAAATTCAATTCACCATTTTAAATTGGTCAATGGCTTTCAAGTTAATAGGTTTTTTATACCAGTATATAAAAATAACAATAATACAAAAACATAAAAATCAAGCATTTAACTAATTGGCCATGAATTTTAACAAAATCATGAATCACATACTTATGAAAAAATGTTTAATGCTTTCAAAGTTTAACTGATAATAATATCTAGCATGACAATCTTACCTCGCTGACCTGTCACATGTTGATAATATAAAGCAGCGTGTGATACAGTAATGTTTATTTTACATGTGCACAATACAATTTACAGAAGCACCTCAAGAGTTCAATGAGAGTGTCATTCATTTACAAACCTGTTGATTTCCGTGTTCAGGACGAGCAGCTGCCATCAACTGCTGTTGCATAATATGCTGCTGTGAGTGGTGACCCTAAAGATAAAAAATATATAAGACAATCGTTCACGTCACAGGCCGAAATAAGTGTAGTAACGTCACTGCGTATTGACGTCTCACTTTAAAGAGCTAACAACCTTGAATTGAGCACAAGATGACTGTATACGACTATGTTTAATACAATAAGTGAACGCCAATACGCTATCTGTTCAAAATATATTTCTGAAAAATTTATACTTGTCTATTATTTTTATCTACTTTGCTAGTCTATTTGTTTTATGATTGTTACGTCTCGATTAACATGCGCATTACAATAAAACCAATAGAGTTAAGATACCTACTAACATGCTTTTTTTACTGTTTTTTTTTTCTATAACTATGAATAAAGTATAAAATGCTAATTAATTAAAGAAGTTTAAATATAACCAATTAATAGTAAAGAAAGGAAAATTATGAATATTTGAATGAAATTAAGATAAGTGAACTAGATTTAGTCACTAGTTGAAGACTTCTTTCTTTTATTAGTTTTTAGACATACAATATATTAGTTTTGTACATTATCATCATGCATATTGAAATTACTATTTGACTAAGATATGATTTTCCATATACTGGCCAATAAAAGAACTGAGTGTTATGTAGGATCCAATTTGCCAATATTGGTCTATTACACATCTAACAACAATCATCTACACAACAGTCAACAGCAACATATGTTTAACATTCCTGCTAATAAACAGAGTGGGTTACCACATGATTTACCATATCAATGTTATGGTGTTGTACAAACTCGACCCGATTATTGGGTACCTGGTGATGGGTGGGCTGGCCTGCGCTCACCGACACCTGCGCTCCTGACGACTGCTGCCCGAGGTCCTGTTGGCTGTGCGCCACCAACCCTTCTGAATGCAAATACTTCATATGAAATCATCAGCTTGGTAGAAATATGCGAAGAATAATTTTCTTTAAATTGGATACATTAAATATTCACTTGAATAGTTCTAGAAAACCATGGTTCAAGTCAACAACACACTACACTATTTTCTAATGCTAACCCAATAAACATGGACATTCCACTATTTTGGCAAATATTTACCTGAAGTATACATATAACTCCCTAACAAGGTTATAAAACAATTCCAAAGGCTAATAAGAACTCACCATGGGTCTGTCCAGATTGTGTGGCAATGATTTGAGAGACAGGTATCTGCTGAGCTCCAGCTGAGACAGAGACCTGTGGCTGCCCTCCATGATGTCCAAGTATTATGTTTGGGTCACCATTCATTATGCTTGCATGCGCTTGACCCAGATCCTGAAATAACTTGATTTTGGTTTTCTGTCCAGAGGATTTTATGTTGTGTTATGATCACATTAGATAAGCAAATTATCTTGTTCAAATAATTTGCTGTAAGTTTTATAGACTGGTATTATTTGGTGAAAAAGAAATATGAAATAAGAAATTCATTCTGAATTTTCTTTTTCAAAGCATTATTGTTTAAACAGTTATAGCTTGATAAGAACATGATATGAATTATTAACTGCGTGGATACTTTCACAATGAAGCATTCACTTTTATCAGTTAGTTCATGAATACTTAAATAATTGCTGTAATAAGGTAGTAATTTAGCAATTATGTATTTATGTGTGTATGTGTATCTATTTTACTGAGAATTTTGTTTATGTAACTAACAATATGACTGCTGTTTTGCGAACTAATAAATAGCATGACTATTTGTCCAGATAGTTTTGATCATGCGAATAATTTAAAGACAATTTTTTTTTTTATTAAAATCTTCAGATCATTCACTATACTAATAATATTATAAAGCTGAAGAGATTGTTTGTTTGTTTACATGCTAATCTCAGGAACTAATGGTTCCATTTGAAAAATTATTTCAGTGTTGAAAGGCTCATTTGTTCAAGAAGACTATAGGTTACTTTTTAACCCAGGAAAACACAAGATCCCTTAGGAATGCGGGTGAAACCGAGTGGTAGCGAACCAAAGCTAGTAAAGACTATAAGTAGACAATATTTCTATTAATATAAAATACCAAAATATAATCTAGATGTCTTTTTAAAGGTCATACACTGAACAGTTATGCAGAAGTTCCACCAAAACCACCATGCAATGGTACCATCATAAAAAAAATACATTATTGTTACTGTTAGTGGTTATTGTTTGACGGGCCAGTTGGTGTGCTTGGTAAGATATCCTATCTATTTCGCCACAGGCTGTGGGTTGATTTCCACCAAGGATAGACATTTGTGTGCATGAGCATGTCTGTTTGTCCGGAGTTTAGGTGTAATTATCTATTTATTATTATGTATGTATTTAGAAAAACATAGTGTATGTAGTATATCAGTTATCTGGTTTTCATAGTACAAGCTCTGTTTGGTTTAGCAGATGGCCATGAGTGAAAAATGTCCCAGGATGTATTTATTTATTATTCATTTAGGTAGGATGACCAGTTTAGTATTCTATATCAAGTTTATTTAATTAAAATAGTACTTATTATGGTAAACTGTAATGAAGGCCATCCTAACTAAATGCAGACCTAAGACAATTTACATAAACCAGACCATCAAATGTGCTCAGCCTAACAATGACCTCTTTTTTTTTATATACAGCTTTTTTGTAAGTGACTGGAATAATATATCAAAAATATTTTCCTAATTTAATCATGAAATACAACCTTGTATATTTAGAATTATTCAAGAATAATTTAAAAAGTACCAAAAGCATTATCTAAAAAAGCAAACTTCTTATATCAAAATATTATATTATTATAGTTAAAGTTATAAGTATCTTCTAAATAAAATAGATACTGACTGACAAAACCATCAGCAACAGATCTAGAAACTTTGTATGGAGGTTGTCTCGGATTGTAGGCAAACATTATGAAATGATTTTAAATAAAAACTTTACAGCAGCTGCAGCAGGGTAAACTATGATATGTAGGTATAACTTTGAAACTTTCCTTAGTATGTCCTTCAGCTGTAGGTCATGATTACTTTGCATAATTTCTCCCTAGTTTATAAAATTACCTGTAAAGCCGAAAGGAGGTTAAATGGGGCCTTATAACGATTCCATTCACAATATTTAAGAACCATAGTAACACTGTATAAAATACCCCAAAAAAAAAAAATTTCACTGATGTGCAAACCCTATTTCAGTAAAATTAAAAAGTAAACTACGCAGAATGTACCTACATTTCTACCTAATTCGCGGAATGACAAAAATAATAATCGTAAATTGACTACATATTTTTTTTTCCAACTTGACATTTTTTGAAGCCAGTACTTGAGTATAATTACATCCTTGTATTGAGGTAGCAAACATTTATGAATGAAAAATAGAAAAATTAAAGTTGACAAAAATAATAATTATAGGTATGTAGACCTTTCTGATAAATAATATGGTTCCCTGACATGACAGCTTACTAGGGTTGACAAAATTTTTGGCTTCGATAATTATATTTTTTACAGGGTATTTTGTAACACGTTGTATAAATATATTTTTGATAGGTATGAAGTTATAATTTTTATCGTTATAAAATGAAGGTTACCTGAACAGGTTTTCCATTTTCAATTCTTGCACCCGTCGGTAATCCATACACGGAAACTTGGGGTATGGGTCCAGGGAATAAATTTGTAAATACCCAATATTTGGCGACGCTAGACAAAGCGACGTTCACAGCGGCTGAGTTCACTCGCAAGTCCGTAGCAGATGTCGTGGGAGGTAAATTACTCTGCTGTTGCTGTCCTGATTGCACTCTCTGGTTCTGTGACTGCAAATACCAAGCACATTAAATATCCTAACAAGAAAAAAAAAACTTATTCACACTACTTCACACACGAACCTCAGAACTTCCAGGAGGCTGGCCACCACCCGTATTGATATTGTGGTGCTCCGGATTCATATTTAGTCCTTAAAAAACTTTATACTAACAACTTTCACGATATTATTTACAAATACACAACATTTTCTAAACTTCGCGTATCGGCATTGTCATAATTCGACTGTCATCGAAATGGAGGCGCGGGGGACGCGACGGGCCGCCATCATGAAACTTAGCACACAATAACATTTTCTTCAAAGATCCGTATGAAGAGATCCCATTGATCTAACCATTGAACTCGACAAGTAATAGTGAAAATGCAAAGTAATTTATAACTTAATTACTCAAAACTTATTCTTTGTTGAAATATTGGATCAAAAAGTTAGTAAAGCACACATTTTCATCGCACACATCAACGAACGAACGAAAGTTTTGTCATGGTTTTGTCACGGTCACAGCGCTACCAACATAATAAGATTAATAAGTATGTTGGATAAATTATGTTTTATAATGGTTTTATATTAGCGAAACGCAAGTTATATTTTGTACCATTTTTTTGGATAATAATGCAGAATTATTTTTACTTAATAAATGATATCCAAGAATATTATATAAAACTGATAACATGCACAAATAACGCGTTTAAAATTGAAAACAATTAAACTTTATAATATTTAACAACAGATGACGCTGTTTTTGAAAAACAACTTTAGTGATGATGGCGATAGCAGTGCTGACAACATAACAATCTTGCTTGGTGTTGCCAATTGTAATAAAAAGATTCGAAGTAAACTATTTATCAGAAAATTCGGAATTTTAAATAAAGATCAGTAAATCGGATATTATAAAGAACAATGGATACATACGTAGTAGTAACATCGTAGTAACAATAATTTAATTCAATTAGTATATATAATTTTTTAATTATAATTTATGTTTGTTTACTAAGTACCCTAGGAACCGATGTTAATGTGGTTATTGCAGTACCCTAATTAGAGGGAGGGAGCCTCTAATTAGGAAATCGGAAGGTGTAATCGTAGTTAGATTCCGATTTTTGGTGTCAACCGCACTATACTCTCTAAATAGTGCCCTAATTAGGGAGTCTCTAATTAAGGTAGGTAGTGTACTAACCACATAGTAGGGTATTTGCCTGTATTGAAAATAAATTATCCAACACTAACCAACATATAAAACATCCAAAAAAATGGGAAACCACGATCATTTTATTTATCCTTATTATGATTTTTAATGACCAATCTAACCATAAAGAGTAGGTATGTTATATAATTATGTCGTCACATGCTTGTATTTCATACAAAACTCCATGTAAACCTATCGTTTTGACATTTCATAATGGTTGCTGATTTGAATGTCAGTCAAATACCCTATTTCGGAACGGTCCGGAACTCCGTAAGTCAACAACAAATTAACATATGAAACTAAATGGATGCTTTTAGCTATGAATGGGAAGATGTGGGCTAATTACAATACAATATTTGGACGGTGGTAGGGTACTTTGTAGTAGGTAACTAACAACCTGGCTGGCTGGCAACCACCCTCAAGATGAAAACCTGTCACCGAACATCTACCACCGATCTGTTCTAGCAGCTGCATTTGAGAGCCAGTTCCGTTCTAGGGTTTGTGTACTTACTATCTTTGGTCACATTAGGTATAACTTATCACGGTTAGATTTTGGTCGAGTAGGTTTCTACATACCTACAGATTATACGGGGAATGAGAGTATTACCACAGTCTATGTAACTCTTACAGTTGGCCAACGGACACGTTTAAGGGCGTCACACACGGTGAAGATACTATAATATTTTATCTTAAGATCATGAGACAGCATTATACTATGAAAAGAGAAGCAACCACCTACCTAACCTACCTTCACTTTCCTTCTCTTTCACTCGCCCTTTCAAACGCCCTTAAACGTGTCCGTTGGTCAACTGTATGAGTTAGTCTGTTAGACAGAGCAATCGTGCGGGGCTTGCGGGGTGAGAGTGGGGCGATAGCAAGCCCAAGCTACCATACATTCGCTTGGGACACAATGCAGCAATGACAAATGCCTATACAAAGCGGGATTTCACATGATTTCAAACACGATAGACCACTGTATGTTTTTTACGCTGTAGTATTACCTTAATATTTTATACCTACTAGAAACTTCCCATTAAGGTAGGTACACAGATTACTCCTTGAAGACAAAAAGAAATTGAAAGGTTCTAAAAACCTTTTTGAAGCCTCAATAGTTTTTATGAGTTTACTTTTTTTCAACCTACTCTTCAATAAGTAAAGAGTGCTCATATAGCAGAACCAAAAAGTGAATCCGAGTCCAGGACTAAAGTAGTAGGATCATAGGGTAGTAATAGTAACTATCCAGGTCTGAATTATAGCCGAGCAATATTGGAAGGACGAGGCGAAGCCAAGAATGGTTGTGTTTCCGAAGTGAATTTAAAAGGACGAGACGCCAGCTGGGTCCTTTTTAACTAAACGAGGCCGATTTTAATTGCCATTTCAGCCGAGACTTTCTTTATTTTCTCTAATTAGCAAGGAAATAATAAACAAATTAACTCAAGCAATAAATTAAAATAAAATTGTGATAAACTTATGAAAGCATCCACAATACCTACTATAATTTTCATTCGCACCAATTCGACCGCGCGCAAATTTTGATCTTCTTATTATACTTACTTATGAAAAGAAATGCACATTCAATCTATAAAATATTAAAGTGCCTACTTATCTATAAAAAACTCTTAATTTTTGTTAGTGTGTACTTAAAAAAACCTCGTTAGCACTCCAAGAATTAATTAAAAACTATAAAACAATAAAAATAAATGGACTGCAATAATATAGCATCAACATCACTTACCTTATTTAAGTTATCGAAATAGTTTCCCAACTGGTAGGCCCTACAATAAGACGATGATAGCACAATGGAGTCACATCGAATTCCGTAGCGTAGGTCGTGGATTAGAATCCTACAATGAGCTTGAGTTTTCGAGAAACCATAGCACGGTGGTATGGTACTTTGTAATGTACCCGCCTGACTGGCTACCAGTCTCATGTTGAAATTCTGTCGCCAAGCACCTACCAGTATGTTACGGCATGGGGTTTTATTTAAATCCATACTATAGGTATATATCTGTTCTGTTGTCTTTGGTATACCTAATACACTAACTCGCTTGGTATTTCAATCTGAAGGATGCTTTCTGCCCTGTGCCTTAGTATTCATAAATTAGTCTTATTTAATGGAACTAATAGGTACATACCTAGACTTTGAGCTGCTTTATGAGGCCCATAGGGAGATACCACGTCTCTAAAAATGAAATATTATGTATATTTTGTATTAGACAGTATATTTCCTTTCTTCAACAAAATAAAAATGTCCAACATCTATAATGTACCTACCAACCGATTTCTGCTTATGATTGTTGGGAACACGATCTTCCCCCTTATTATGTGAGATAGTTTAAAGCAACTCTAGTACAACCCAGCCAGGTTTCAAATTAATACTATATCCGTCACTTTGTAACCTCAGATGACAAAAAAGAGACAGCTACATAAAACCTAGATTTTACAAGACTTGCGACATAGATACGACATAGAGTCTCACTGAAGGCCTCCCTACACCTGGTGATTTTTTTTATTTACTTTGTATAGGCTTGTGTTTGACCACAATCTCACTATGGTAGGATGATGTGGCCGAAGGTGGTAAGCACGCAAAGCCTAGAAGGATCTGGCTCTCAAGTGCAGCTGCTGAACCACACCAATAGGTGTTTGGCGACAGAATTTCAACTTGAGGGTAGTAGCCAGCCAGGCGGGTACTACAAAGTACCCTACCACCGTGCTATGGTTTCCTCACGATGTTTTCCTTCACCGAAAGCTCAAGCTCATTGTAGGATTCGAACCCACGACCTTCGCCGTGGCGTCCGACGTCACTACCACTGAGCTATCATCGCCTTAAAAACACAGCAACACATTGCCAATCCCTCCCATATTGCTAATGGCCATAGGTGACGGTAGCCACTATAGTGATTATTTATACTCTTTGCCACATACCAAAAGAAAAAAACTTGACAGTTGACAAAAAAAAAGTCGTCAGTTTACCATAGTCCATTGATTCGTGGACCACTGGTGGCCCCTCAAAGCTCTAGAAGTAGGTAGGCTTCAAAATTACCTAAATTACTTAGATTCTTTTTTTATGACTTATGAATCATGCTTTATAATTTGGTACCTTTTGTTCGTCACAAACTCACTCACTATTTACTTGATGACAAATCTTATGTTAAGTATCTACATAATAAATTTATTAAAGAATTACTTATCGTAATACAGGCTTAATTATTCATGAATTAAATCATTCCTATTTTAAGTAATCAATTGTATTTAATTAAAACTTACTCGATTACGTAGATTGACTATGCCAATATTACTACATTCAGTTAAAATTGTAAACTTTAGTCTATTGTCCACTGTTACTGATACTTTTATCAATTGGGTTTAACAATTTGTCTCTAACGCATTTACAACTTCCGTATCTATTCTGTACCATAACCTACGTTCTAGACCTTGCTTCGTAGAAAATTACGTTACATTTCCTAGAGCAAGGATCATAAACGGCCCCCTGACGGATCTATGTATTATATTATACGACTACGTTCTACGTAGTTGGATCCGACGGAACACGAAGCGAAATAACTCGTACGTTTTGACTCAGTAATAACAGCGAGGCTATACGGACCGCGCGCCTTTCCATTCGTTAGCCGCGTAAACATTTACGTCAACTTAAAAACTTTTATAAATATCGAATTTGTTATTATTCTGTATTTTTCATAGTGAAAGTGTTGCGACCTGAAATAAAACATAGACTGTTGATAATAAGAACTTTTTATCTCATCGCTAAATCGGACGATTCATTCAGCTGTCATTTGTTTTGATTAGGAAACATCGTTGTTAGCGCTTGTTTTGCGGCTGGCCGGCCACCTATTTCAGGTAAGTCTATGTAAAATATTTATTTATCAGTTGAAAAATTCATAGTTACTCTATGTGGTACTTACGCTGACGATTTTTTAGAGAATTTTGATGTAGCAATGTTTAAAAATTTGTAATTGTACTCTCAAGTGAGGCGTTAAGACAAGGAAACGTTGCGGTTTGTCACCACAAGCTGGTACCACTAATAAAGAAAAGCAATTTCTTTTATAAGGCTATACCCAGATAACCGTTACTTTTGTTGTGCTATCTTTAATGTCTCTACAATAACAAATAAAAAGATGTTGAAAATTGTGACCTACAAAAGTATGTATTACTTTTGTAGGTCACAATTCATGAAACTTATTTATAAACGCATCCGTAGTGTGTAACCTACCTTATTACTTTTAAGTAATTATACTCATAATAATACATCTTATGAATTATTATTATAGTTTCTACATCATTATTTCATGATTTTAGTGCAAATATATTTTGGAGTCAGTTAATAATATTTTTGGGAAAAGTTAATAAAAAAAATTGTTGAGAGTCTTTGTTCCAATACCTACCTATTATGATTTGTCACTGACCAAGCGTAATACCTATGTATAATAATTAACAATTATCGACAATAACTAATAAAATGTCTCAATGCGCTATTTCCTTAACAAAACTATATGTATAATATAGAAATGATCTATACCTACATAAAAAAATATCAACAAAATCGGTTCATATTTGCTGGAGTATATAGACGAATTGATGAACTCTACCTATTTTTTATTTTTTAACGTGGGTTCAAAGTCAAAGCCATTTATTCAGTTTAGGCCCTAAGAGGGCACTTATGAACGTCGAAGCAACTGAAGTTACCACCGGTTAAAAAGTAACACAGTAACAATTAAACCAACCAATCAACCAACAGTTGAAATATAATTAGTAAATTTTTCCTTATGAGGTATGAAACCTTAAAACAGGAATAACAAAATAAAGCGTCTTCCATATTATGTAAATTAGTAATATAATATTTCTACTTTAACATAATTAATGTAATTACAATAATTGTATAAAATACAAACTATTTATACATATAGAAAATATCCTCAAAGCCGTCGTTGCTGTCGATAGGCAAGGTTCCCAACAGGCTGGCAGCGTTCCCTTTTTGAATGACCAAGCTAATGCGTTGATATAATAATTAATATTGATTAATATCTCTACTATAACAAACAAGGAAAATATATACATACCTAAAATAACATAATAATCTACTATATAAAAATAAGTCAGGTTTTCCTTCCTGACGCTATAACTCCAGAACGCACGAACCGATTTCCACGGTTTTGCATTCGTTGGAAAGGTCTCGGGCTCCGTGAGGTTTATAGCAAAGAAAAACATAAGATCCCACGGGAACGCGGGTGAAACCGCGGGGCGGAAAGCTAGTTGTGTATAAAAATGTGGACTATTAAAGGTAGAGCAAATATAGGTACGTGCTTATTTTCGGTAATCTTCTGAAACATTGTGCACTGATAGAGGTAATTTGAATTTTAGATTTTAAGGCGTTTGTATTGTATCCTAGTGTACGAGAAACCCTAACTAGTTCGTAATTTTATCCACCTGGTGGGAGGCCGTATTGTCGGCACTTTACGGTACGTGCAAAAATGCGAGTTCAATGTCAAATTATTAGGTAGGTACTGACTTAGATAGTCTACCTATTAGAAATGTCTTTTGCGACAGTCACCATTTACCATCTGGTGGACCGTCTACCAGATTGACAAACTTTTGACATAAACATTTCTAATATGGTTGGTAAGTATTCCATTAGAATTTTGTTATATAATCCAATTTTCATTTCTGACCACAACTGTAGTGACCACAAGTGTGAGTAGGTTCGTCAATAATATTATTCTTATAAGAATAAGCCAATTTAGAATTATTCTTAGATTTTTATTAATATTAGGTAGATATCATCATCTTTATAAAAAAATACGAACCATTATAATTATTACGTTTATTGATACTAAACATATACCAAAAATACTTTCAAGCAGTAACTTATGGTACACATTAGTAGTACCTACCCGCGTGGCTGGCTACCACCCTCACGTTGAAAATCTATTGCCAAACACCAAGCGATGTGTTCAAGCTCCACATGAGAGCCAGTTCCTCCTAGGCTTTATGTGCTTACCACGTTCAGCCATATCACTTATGATGAGATTGTGGTCAAACTCAAGCCTATCTTACTAATATTATAAATGCGAAAGTTTGGAAGGAAGGATGTTTGTTACTCTTTCACGTCAGAACGAAAGAACACAAGCCTATCCATATTAAAAAAAAGAGATGCCTACAATCCATCAGCATTGTAGGCGTCTCTTTTTTCTATACAAGGGCATCGAATTATATAGTCACGTTGAACATAAATGCTCTATGGCTACGGCAGTGCCAATGGCATTTTTCATGTTGAATATTCATTCACAAGGGCTTAGTTATAATAGGTACTTATCTACTATTATTTTGGTAGCTCGAAATGTTTGCTTGACTGTTTTCCACAAAATATAAGATTCTTAAAATATAAGGTCCACAAAAACAAGAACCACGCGCGCATGAATTGCCAATGTAGATCCGATAGCATTTCACGTTATTGCCCTTTTGAACAACGCTCATGTCATGGTGTTAAAATTCTGTGAGAACGTTTAGTGTCGAAGAGGAACGACATGAAAGTACCAACAAATATGCAGTCAAAAAAATTATAGTACCGATTAGAGTAGATTGTTAAGTATATTTATTTCTGAAGCACCTAGTCTGTTGCTAATGATAATAATTATATCGAGATCATTCACAACAGCATTTATCAAATTTGATCTTCTATTTCTTTTCTAGTTTTATGTATGCTTGTGTTTGACCAAAATCTTATCACGATAAATGATGCAGGGTAGGCCAATATTGCAGAAGTATCATACCAACGTGTAAATTAAATAAAAGTAAATTTTATATTTACTTTAAATAAAGTATGAGTAAATGCTCATGTCATAGGTTGATAATGTTCGACACTGTCTGTTTACAAACTACTGAAGCTTGTTTCATGTTTCTATGGGTTGCAGGCCGTTTGTAAAAAGCTGTCTGTTAAAAAAATTTTACTTCTTATTACAGAATACTGCAGCCAAATAACTTATAGTTGTGTTCCTGCGCGTGAGTAAGGTCGCCAGAGCTCATCGGGGTGGGGGGAAGGGTCGGCAACGTGCGAGTGATACCCCTGGTGTTGCAAGCGTTCATAGGCTACGGTAACCACTTACCATCAGGTGGGCCGTATGCTTGTTTGCCGACAATGTAGTATAAAAATATATACATATATATATATTATGTACCTCATCTTTAAGTTAATGCACCGCGGGGTCGCTGCCATAATAGTTGTTTTGGTTTGCAGCGCCCCTACCAGAATACATAGGACCTAACTATTTGAAAATAGACCTTATTGTTATAGGTATAAAATATCGGCACATTTAATAAGGCGAATTGACAAACGTCAACGTCCATGATAAATATAGCCTAACCTAGGGCTTAAAATCGGCCTGACGTGAACCCGGCATTGTCAATTTGTAAAACGTAGGTATTCGTTTTATAAAGAGCCATCGGCTGTTTATAAACGGGCAAATTTTACAATTGGCCTGCGACACAGGTACTTAGTTACTTACACATTTTTATACAATGTGCTTTACGCAGCTGAATAAGTATTAACTTATAAGTATGAGCTAGTAATGTATTGTGATATAAATGATTAGGTACCTACTTAAGGTTATAAAAGTGACTTTGTTTGCGTCAACAATTACAGACTATATACTTAAGCTGTAATTAGTTAGAATAATGTGAAAAAATATAATTTAAAAAATAAAAGTGATTTTAGCTCTACAAATTATGTAGGTACCTACTTACAATAAATTGACAAGAAGAATGGAAATGAAGTTCGGTTAAATAGAATCTGGAGTCAAAACTAAGTTACCTGTGTGTGTAATAACTTATACAGTATAATCTCACTAATCCGGCACTTCGATAGATCGGCACGTCCAATAATCCGGCACCCTCCGCCCACGCCTCCCTTACCCTTCTATACGTGTGCGCTTTGGTCGCTGCGTCATCGACCAGCAGTCTAACCTCAAAACTTATCACGTGCTAACGTATTGTTTCTTTCAAGTGAGACTAGTTTATTACATACATTTATTCTCTCTATGAAATGCTTTATTTTATTTATTACCTATGACTTTTTCAGTATAACCCAGTAATCCGAACATTCCAATAATCCGGCACCCTCCGGTTTTTAATAGTGCCGGATTAGTGAGATTACACTGTATACTATTACATACTACCTACTATTACTACTTACTACTATTACCTAACTAACTACTAATCTATAAAGTAAGTACGTAATAGTTTTGATAACTTCACCAAATCGTACTTCACCAAACGGAGATTGTAATTTGGTTCTCGCATACAACAAGGTTAACAACCTGAAATCTACTAAATTTAACATAATACTGGGGATTTGTGGTTAACTTGTCAATACAATTACTTGAAATTATCTCTGTTTCAAATTGTTTAATTTTAATAGCTGTCCCCCGCGGTTCGTGGGATAGAAAGTGTCCATTGTCCATACCCGGGAACCATGCGTACTATTTTGACAATATTATCAAAAAGGGTCTCTTAGCATATTTGTGAAAACGGGTACCTATAGCTATCTACCTTTTCAATGATAATGAGCGTGAAGATATTAATTTTATTTATATATTTTTATTTATTATTCTTCTTAATTAAATGCAATGGAAGTAGGGTACATAATATAACCGTATCTGCATCCAGTATATACGTCCCGTCCTATTCTAGGTCATTGGGCCTTCCTGATAGGGGAATGCATAGGTACCTGTCATAACAATACGCAGTGACAAATTCAGCACTTATCTGCAATACGTACGTACCTACCTACCTACAAAGATACTTTTTTTTGGATGGAATTATATTTTTATTTATTATTTTTCTTAGTTAAATGGAATGGAAGAAGGGTATTTAATATTACGGTGTCTGCATCCAGTATATACATCCCGTCACCTATTTTTAGTAATAGGGTATTTGCCTGTATTCAAAATGAATTATCCAACACTAACCAATGTATAAAACATCTAAAAAAAAAGGGGAAACCACGATTATTTTATTAAATTTATCCTTATTATGATTTTTTATGACCAGATTATGACCATAAAGAGTATGCTATATAATTATGACGTCACATGCTTGTATTTCATACAAATCTCCATATAAACCTATCGTTTTGACATTTCATAAAAAGTTGCTGATTTGAATGTCAGTCAAATACCCTATTGGGCGTTCCTGATAGGGGGATGCTACAATGAGCTTGAGCTTTCGGTGAAGGAAAACATCGTGAGGAAAACATAGCACGGTGGTAGGGTACTTTGTATTACCCGAGTGGCTGGCTACCAACCTCATGTTGAAATTCTGTTGTCAAGCACTACCGGTGTGCTCCGGTAGCTGCACTTGAGATCCAGTTCCTTCTAGGCTTTGTGTGTTTATCACCTTCTGCCACATCATCTCTTACCATCGTGAGATTGTGGCCAAACACAGGCATACAGATTAGATTATATTAAATTTAGAAGCATACAGTAGAAAAAAATATGTTTTTTTGGCTTTTTTTTTTGTTTTGTCGGATATAGTGTGTAGTTTCTATTTTTAAGTAAATGTATTTTATTCATTTGCATACTACTTACCTAAATCAATTATTAGATAAATGGACTGTATGTTAAAATGCAGGTAAATAAGTTTATAATATAACATAATATACCAACCTGTGCCAGTGCAATTACCGAAACAGATATAAGTCATAAATGTCAATGTGCTCTCAAAATATTTCAGCCAGAACTTAAGTTGCTTTACTGAATCTAATACATTCAGGTTTTAAGATTAAGGCAATTATTTCATACATTTTTATTTCACCACTTGACAAGACCAGGCCATAGATTAAGAAAGGCCCCACTGATTGCTCAATGATTAATTACAAACTTGGCAAACATTGGCTGTCTCACACGCATGAAAACAATAAAACTATCTAGGCTAGACAACACAGTTCTGTTTGATTGCTGAATATAATATGGCGACAAAAGTCAAGAATTTGGTTAATTACAATTATTCTACTTTGGGTTCTATACATCTATACTATCTATATCTATCTATACTAATATTATAAAGCTGAAGAGTTTGTTTGGTTGAATGCGCTAATTTCAGGAACTATTGGTTTGAATTGAAAAATTATTTATGTGTGGGATAGCCCATTTACTTTTAATCCCGGAAAAATATAAGTTAGGGGCGGAAGCTAGTTTATAATACGTCCCCTCAGTTGGCCGTCATCTGACTATTATAATGAAGGGTCAAAGTCCACCACGTGGGTCCAGAGCAGATTGGTTTCATGTCTCTTTGATTTAGCTTCTCGTGCATGCAGGTTTCGTTACAATATTATTCTTTACATATCACCTGGCTGGCTACCACCCTCAAGTTGAAATCTGTTGCCAGACACCTACCGTTAATTGCTTGAAAGCCTTCTAGACTTCGTAAAGATCGGCAACACATTGGTAATCCCTGTTCTATTGCTAATCTTCATAGGTGACGGCGGCTAGGCTGGAGCGCCTGCCTGTTTGTCAGCCTTTTGTACCCTGACTGTAAAGAATTTACGTAAATAAACACTTAATATCACGTTTGCGCTTACTATCACCACAGTGTATGTAACTCTTACAGTCAGCCAACGAACACGTCTAGACAGAGCAAGGGGTTTGCGGGGTGAGAGACGGGTGGTAGCGAGCCCAAGCTGCCATACACTCGCTTGGGACACAATGCAGCAACGAAGAATGCCTATACAAAAGCGGCATTTCGCGTAACTTCAAACGCGATGGGCCACTGTATGTTTTTTACGCTGTGCTATCACGTTTACGTTTACAAAAAAATTGTATGGAAGAAATTAGTTCCATGAGTATTCCGCGAGAGGCGCTGTGCCGATTCCTATAGAAAAAATGTCGTAAAAACGTGATAGTAAGCGTTTTCTAACGTTAATTGTTTACACTCGGGGTACTGATATAAAAAAGGCCACACATAGACAACCAAAGCTTCACATTTTGTGTTTCGTTTCAATAACTAGATACATAGGGTATCAAGTCGATGCTACAGTTGTTATTGCTGTACGAATATAGACAGTACAGTAATCAGATTAAAATCTTGTTATCGAACCGGTTTAATGAACTTAGTAATTTTTTGCAATAAGTCCCACTCGATATGTTGACAGATGTAATAATACTAAGAACGGATTAAGAATGAAATCTAAAACTCAATGGTATATTGAATAACTATGATATAAGCTTTCAGCAGGAACCTTCAAGGTGGACTGAAGCTATTGAAGCGTTGTGATTTCAGGTATCGTCCGATAACATTCCTTTGTCTTTTGTTGGACTGTATAACAACGTACCTACAAATTTAATTTACTTCATATATATTTGGTTAGTTGAAACTCCTAAAAAGCGAGTTAAATAGACTCATAAGTAGGTATGCCAAATGACTGCTATTTGTTGCCATTCTAATGCATGCATAATGTTAACAGTTTTAAATATCAAAGGTAAAAGATAAATAATATTATGTTGTATTTTAAGATTAACTAAAAAATATGAGGGTATTGATTGGCTTAATAATAAACAGTATATTGATTTTGTGCCAATGATCATATATGTTTCTATCGTAACTAGACTAGCTGTTTGCGGCACCGATGCGTTGCCACTTTGTATATGCCTGTAGGCATATCTCCCATAGTTCCAAGCTTGACGTTAAGTGTCCCTCTCTCGTTTTGCCGTAATTAGTTTGACGGTAGAAGAAACAAGACTAACATGGTTTTCAAAGCTAAAATTTTTTAACTCGCAAGTAGCTACGTATTTCTGAGAAATGTTTGTAAAGCGTCGCTACTTTAATATTTATAAGCTCACTGTTTTGTGCTAAAACATACATTTCGTGAGAATCAAGAAACAGGTTTGTGTCAATTTGCTGGCGATTCGTTTTGATGGCTTCTGAATGACGTCAGAAGGTCTGATGTGACCTGACCAAGACTGACCTGTGGTGCGGAAACGAAAGATCGGTTGTTGTGACGAGCATTGTGAAATTGTGTTTGACATTTTAGTTGCATTATGTACATAATAATAATAAGCTTTTTATTCAGACAATTACATGCAAGCATACAAACTAGTTTTATCTTATAAAATATTATATACTAGCTTCCGCCCCGCGTTTTGACCCGCATTCCCAAGGGATCTTATGTTTTCCCGGGATAAAAAGTAGTCTATAGCCTTCCTCGATAAATGGGCTATCCAATACTAAAGGAATTTTTGAATTCAAACAAGTAGTTCCTGAGATTAGCGCGTTCAAACAAACAAACAAACAAACTCTTCAGCTTTATAATATTAAGTATAGATAGTTAAACATTGTTACAATGAATCCTTGGATATTGTTTAGTCTGTGTGCCCTCTGGCATAGGCCTCCTCCAACTACTTCCATAATAATCTATCTTTTGCAGTTCTTGTCCATAACTTTCCTGCATATGTACAATCATCAAGTAAATAGAATTATACAAAGCGTTCAATCTATTAAGTTTACGGCTGCAATGTTAGGTCTTGCAGTTGTAATCGTAAAAATATTTGAAATGTTTTACGCCATGGCATTATCGCTCCATCCCGACGCTTCATAATTTTTTTTTATGGCCGCGCAATCATTGGCAGGTAACTACACAGCCGCAAACTTAGTTTGTGTGTCTCTGTTTACCAGATGATGATAGATACCTACCGTACAGGATGTGGTTTTACATTCTTGCCATATTTACAAAGGTTGATATACTACTTGAATAGAATATGAATCATTTTTGGGACAAAGCCCGCATAAGAACTGTATATTTGTATCAAATATTTAATGACATTTAAATAGTTATAGTTTTTTTATTGATTCGTGTTCTCATAGTCGAGTGAAATAGCAACTTCCGTAAAATACGTTGCAAATCCACACCTGTATTTTATGCATTTTCTGCCATTATATGAAATTCTGAAAGTATATAATATTTTTATGTGAGATTTTTAATATCGGAATTTTAATGAGTCAAAGATCTAGCCTAGAAGGCTTAAGATTTAGAAAGAAAAATCTGCCATTGTTTTTCCATAGAATTGTTATTCAAATTGCCACTACCGAGACGAATCATTCGATAAGAATAATTGATTTTAGTTTATAAGCTAGCTTGCTTGTTTCAGCGCACGCCGTTGCGTAATCAAAAGCATAAAGCTGGTTACAATGGCACCGAGTAGTGGTTATAAACAACGGCCTGCTGTTTACAAATTGTTGCATTACTGGCAATTTCACGAGCGCTCGATACGAATTGATTGTTCTAATTATTCAGAATTTTCTTAGTTATGCTTCAGTGTTATCGATTACCTAGGCCAAAGTATATTTTTTATGTTTATATAATATTTGGAAGTAGCTTTTTGCGTGCGACTTCGCTCGCGTAGAATTCATAAAATTCATGTCAACCTATTTTCAAGTTAGCCGATGTCGCTAAAAATATGAATTATCAAAATTGGTCTACTTTGTAAAAAGTTATGCGTGGTCTAACATAAAAAAATATATACGTGTTGAATTGAGAACTTCCTCCGTTTTTTTCGTCGGTTAAAAATAAAACATATTAATATGTTCCACCAAGCCCATGAAAATCTGTATTTAATGGTTTCTTCAAATTCTGCATCTACACCAACCCCAAGCCATTTTTGGTAAATATACATATTAATTTATCTGGCTTCCGACTCACGTTATCACCCGCGTCCTCAGGATAAAAAAAATGCCTAAGTCCCTCTCCATGCCGTCTATCTATCCGCGTGCTTTCGTCGCGATCGGTTCTACAATTTAGGCGTGAAAGTTATATTATTATACGTATAAGTATGAATTGTATAGATGGATATAGTAGGTATGTATAGACACGGTACTACAGTTTTAATAGGTATATTATTTATTTTGTCAAAACCCTGACTTTACATCTGTAGTCTGTAATGTCACTATGACATTAAAATAGATAGACTAGGAAGTGCTAGCAGACAATGTGGTCATTGTTAATCCTATATTTGGTACTGTTATTATAGTTGTTCTCAGATACTTATTTTATAATCACTGGTAGACCTTGATATCATTTTAATATTATTTAATAGGTTACTAAAAACTGATTGCATAAAATTTAGTATTATTGTTACACAGGTGTCTTTTGCTTACAAGTTGAAGTCGTACGTATCAATTTTATTTTTTTTATTCCCGAAGTTAATATTCAGCAATTTAATGTTTTTTAAAAATTTATTTATTATTCTTTCAATGTTCTGTCAATGTTACCATGTATAATAGGGTATTACACACCCATTTTTGAAAAATATCTCAATTTGAGGTGCTAAGTCACCAAAAAAAACACAAAATTTTTATTCAATTGATAAGTGCCATAAAAATGCATTTAAATTTTACATTTTCAAATGTCAGGAGTAGTTTGATGAAAACGCTGGACGTCATGTAACTCTACGGTCATGACGTTATTTGGTCTCTTGTAAGTAAATAACTGCGCTGATATTGGTCTCAATTGGACTTATAAAATGTTATAAATTAAAAATGGGCTATTATCCTTTTTATTAGTGTACTGTTCCTGAATGCATGAATACTAGTGTAAAAATAATAATAATACATCAGTTGACACTTTTTAGTATACATACAGTACCGTATGACGTCATTATAATGGCGGCTACTGTTTCGTGTGTTTAGAAACAGATTAAAAAATCTGAAAACTTTGAAATGGTTTTTAAAATTAATTAAGTTATTTTATGAACTAAAACTAACATTTTCCGACTGCTTATTGCCTAAGTTAACCTAAATTGTACATTTTTAGATTTTTTCTCATATAGAGTAAAATACCCTATTGTCAAACTCCTAAATCGGGAAACTTACGCAACTTACGGAATGTTACGCAGCTTCTGTTGCAGAAACCTTTTTATTTACAAGTTGTTTATATGGTTTCGGGAGATTAGCTAAGGGTGTAAAACTGAGCATAATCACTGTGAAAAGTTCAAGGTGTTGGTACTGGTGTGAAGTTTATTCAATAATAATTCAATGAAGATTAAAAAAAATATTCTAATTAGAATGCATTGTCATCGAATTGTGAGCTATCCTGAAAGTTTCAGCTGGATAGCTAATCGGGAAGTAGGTACTCGGGAACGACAGATAGACAAACAAGTAACGTGGTAATAAAAAAATATTAATTAACAATATTTAATAAGTAAATATTGGTTAGTGGTAGTACATGTTTTTTTTTCTAGATGAATAAATATCTCTAAAGTGTACCTACCTACACGAAGGGGAGGGGAATAAACAATTGGAATTGAGTTTTAATATAATAATTACTTCATGGCCCAGATTTCCTGCGGGGAATAACTGCTAGGAGCAAACTATGTTGTACCTACATCTTTTATTTAATCAAAATGTTTTGCTTGTACATGGCACATCAGATGGAAAAAGTAGAATATTAGAAAGAATAAAGAGGGTAAAAAGAGCATCATCATCATTAATCATAATAAAATATATCTTACATTACTACATTGAAAACCTTATATGTACTCGATAAAGGTTGAATATAGTTTGTAGAAACTATAGAATGGTGACTGTTAACAATTTTAGTAACATTTTGAGGGGATGTTTAAAAAAATTTATAAAAATCTGATTCCAAACAAAGCAGAGCTTCTATGAAAACCAAATAATTGATATACTACACATTCTACATGTTAAAATATACATATATACTACCTAGATAAGTCTTAGCACAAACAGACATGTTCATACACCAGAGAATCGAAACCACAATCTGTGGTGTAGCAGTCAGGGTATTTTAACTCCACCCCAAATAGCGTTCTGTTTAGTTGGTAAATGGAACTGAGCATTTTTTTATACTCTATGTCCTATTCCAGAATTTTAAGTAGCTTTACTCGAGTAATATACCAAATTTCATGAAAATCCGTTCAACCGTTACGGAGCTGAGTGGTAACAAACATACACAAACTTTAAGATAGAATTAAAAACCGAAAAATAAATCGGCTTCATACAAAATTAATTCTTAATTCATCAAAGTATATGGAACAGCTGACTACTATATAGTCGCTGAAGACTATCTCAATTCTAACTCTATGTGTAACCTTTTTAGTAAGTTACATAGGAAATAAAAAAGGAGAAATATTACGAAAACTGCTCCACTCTGAAGGTATCATCAACTGTGTCAGTGTTTAATGACAAACCGCAGTATAATGAGGCTGTACGTACACCAACTCAGTTATTTTTTCATGTTCCACTTCCTCCGAGAAAATTGTGGTGTCTATGGTGCAATTAGGCCCCCTCAATGATTGTCCACTTAGTGACGGATGACAGGCCATAATGTAGTGGACAGTTGATGCTAATTTAATATAAAAGTGGCCATTCTATTGGAATTATATGAAATTCAGTCAGACTATCGGCTTAGTAAAAATACATCCATAAGATGGATGGATTATATTCTTTTTAAAATAAAAAAATAGCAAAGAACAAAACTACAAAAAAAATATTAAGTATGTACAAAGTTTAGTTAGATCAGGTAAAAAATGTAAATATTGAAATATTTATACGTACTAAATTACCCTACATATTGGTACGCCATTTAAAAAATATAAGTAAGATAAATTATATTGATAGTGTTACAATGGACGGCCTGATCACTGGACTTAGTTTTTTTTTAAAACTATTTGAACTAATAACGATCTCTAACAGCAGCCTTTAGAGAGGACTTAAAACAACAAAAAAGGTGAGAGTGCCCGTTATGGATTTTGTTTCCACCATAATTATTATTGCAGATAGAGTCGCCATAATTATTCAAAACCAGTGATTTGAAACCTTGGGATTCGTTCATCAGAACGTTTTTCTCGAAACTTGTTCATAGAAAACACCTCACTACCGAGGTCTCATATTGCCTGTGGTCTTAAAAACGCCTTTATCCCTGTCTTATCGAAGATGAAGAAGGTATAACTACGTATTACCTCGAGCGAGGAAATCACTCAAGTAATCTAACGGACAACACCTCGACACTCGTCCATGCCAGTTTGTCAAGATTAGTTAGTACACGTAATTACAAGGTTTTGCAGTTTTATGAGACTGCTTGCTATTATGTGTTCATTATAATATGTTTTACCAAGGTGAACCCCACGCGGTTCTATGCTTGAGTTTATCTGAGGCCGTTGTGTAAGCATGAGTAATGCAACTAACTATTAGTTATTTGTTTAGCAGAGATGGTGTTTTTATGTCAACAGGTTGACATGACCTGATGGTAAGTGGTCCCCGCCACCTATAAACACTTGCAATACAATAATGTGTTTTTGAAGAATCCAATATCATGGCGCTGCGAGAAAACCGTAATGGGGAGCCTATTCCACATCACATTGGTCCGCAATAGGAACGTCTGAATGACTCGTTGGACTTTTGACACTCATAGGTATGCATTATATTTTTCCTCTTATTTTAATGCTCTCACGAAAGTTATTTCAACCTATTAGTTACATACTCTGAATTGAAAATCAGTGTAATATTTATCAGTGTAAATAATTCGTAAAATTAAAAAAACATATGCAATTATAGTTTATGCAAAACGTGCAAATGGGTACCTTTATTTTTTATATTTCTTGTAATATTGCATAATAGAATCTATCCACGTATGTCAGAGGTAAAGTGAATTTTATGTGTTTAACAATTTACTAAATTACACTTAACGCATCACCTGCGATGCGCAAGTAGTAACGTAGTCAGTTTGCTGTAACCTTTGAAATGTAAGCAAAATTATACAGATATTTATTACAAACATTGCCTTTATTTTTTGCGCCTATATGTATCTTTTATCAATCTTTGAGTTAGCAATCCCTTTCACTTAATTATCTATACACTCCCCATTACAGGCCGCCTGATTATAATTATGTAGGTCTGTACCGACCGCGGAGATTGAGTTTTACTATCTTGTTATTATAAAAACTATTACAGAAATAAATAATAGTTGTCATAGAATAATTTTGAATCCATATATATCCGTTACTTACAATGTTAATACAATAATCACTTTGTTACATAAAATAGTCTAAATTAAAAAAGTCGCTATCTGTGCTGGCGGCATTGCCACGTTGGATGGCAATGCTGATTCTCTGACCAAAATATAAGCCAGCATTCTGGTCACAAGAATGTAGAATAATTAATCATAATAAAATGGTTTTCTTTGGTTTTTGGGTTCCGTACCCAAACGGGTACGGAACCTATACTATTACTAAGCCTATATACGCCCCGTCCATATCATGAGCTGTATCTTTGAATTTTCACAGAATAAGTACGTATTACTGTGGTCCCTGTCATGTCTCTATAAAAGAGGCTACAGTAATATATGAATAATAATAATTACAACAATGAAATCTCTTGAAGGTATTTTTCAAAGTTTTTTGTTCCTGCTCTATCTTAAAAATGATAACAAAACAAATAATAAAAATAATTAACTTTAAATACATATATTCAAAAATCTAGTCTACTTACTAAACGGAACCCTCTGTGAATGAGACCGACTCGCAATTGGCCGGTTTT
Source organism: Tetheella fluctuosa (assembly GCA_951216915.1). Classification (NCBI taxonomy): domain Eukaryota; kingdom Metazoa; phylum Arthropoda; class Insecta; order Lepidoptera; family Drepanidae; genus Tetheella; species Tetheella fluctuosa. The sequence goes on from OX578224.1 coordinate 4,303,499, forward strand.
TAATGTAGCCAGAATTCCATTTCAATACAATAATAATATGAAAACGAGTATATCAGCACTACCTCAATCAAAAAAGAAAGAAAACCTATTGAGAAAGAAACGCTATAAGTATTTAGAAGTTAAATTACAAGACCCTTTTTGTTAGACATTAAATTATGATTGGGTACATAGGTACTCTACATTATTGTATTATTTAATCTGTTTGCAATAGGTTCAATATTTCTTTGTTGCACAATATCGTGCAATGGTAAAAAGAAGAAAGCGAATATTTTGTTGGGTCAGATTTGACACGAATTTTGTGGTCACGGTCAATTGGACGGTTGTAATAATAAACAATTATGTTATAAGCAACATTTTTTTTTTATTAAGGCGTGTCTATGATCAAATAAATGCAAATCCTGGGAAAAAAATATATCCATGACACACGGATTTCTGGGCATATGCCACCAAGTTTCAACCTTACCTTCGTTCGTCCACACAACAATTCAGTCGGACGTTCCTATTGCGGACCATTAGGATGAGAATTATGCCACACTACGAGTTTCCCACAGGGTTACAACTTAGGGTTCTTCAAAAAGGGCGTTAAAGATCTCTTGAAAGTTGGCAACACATCAATCCACCTGGTATTGCAAGTATCCATAGGCGGCTATGACCACTTTCCATCAGATGGGCCACCAAAATACACCTTTTACATAAGTAGATCAGCAATTGCAATATGAGTTAGTGTTAGAATTAAATTGCTTACCTAGATTTCTTAGCTACCACATACCCTGGCCTTATCGTGACTTAGGTCTTATTCATACACCATGGTCGCGTGGTGTATTAATTGAGTAGGCCACAGTACCACGGTCAACTTGTGATCAAGCTGTAAATGCAAGACTTTTCAAAATAAATCAAAAACTGAGTGTCAGTACATAATAGTTACTATATCTTTTGATGGGATACTAAGGTCTTTGGACGACTTCTCCAGGGCCAGCAGTCTCGACATACATGAAATGTCATCGCAAACTACCGATCGCTAAATAATAACGAAAAACATTGGTTGCCATGACGATGTTTACGACAAATACAAGCCTAGATACCGGGCTGTCAAAAATGGTCGCAGTTTTCGCAAACATTACGAGAAATCGTTAAGTTTGCGAGAAAAGTCGATAAGATGCCGATATAATTGACAGTCGACACTACCGAATATCGTTATAATCTGATCGTTAGGATTTAACGACAGATTTCTATGTCGAAACTGTAGCCCCTGGGCATAATCTTAAAAAAATTGCGAGCTCGAAAGTGCTCTGTCTTACATTCTCTACATTCAACATCATTGTAATATTAGTTCACAGACGGTAATGTTTACGTGTTGTAATTTATTAAAGGCACTTACATACATAAAGTTGTTTGATATAAGATACGCGTGGGTGAATACGTGTGAATGCAATACTAGTATCATTTCCTATTACGTACTAAAATAAAATATGTTATTATATTTCAATACCTATTCTAACATCACTTCCCATTCAAAAATATTTCTTATTTACTTTGTAAAATATTCATTGATAACTATCTTTTCTTTGTGACACTTCAGTGAGTTCATTTCGAAGCGTAACGTCACGGTAAAGATAATATTACCGTGGTAACGTCGCGTGCGCAGATTACGTATGTACCTACCTACATGTTACGCCCGTCTTTGCTTCCGTATGATATGATGTTACCCGATGATCCGAGGCGAGGGCTACATTATTGCATGACTATGTAGTATAGAATGCTTTTGTTACAGTCTGTATTTTGACGTAAATTTGTACGTTATTAATATAAGTACCTGGATGACCGAGCTTTGCTCGGTATTTTTTTTTAAACGACGTTTTCTAATAATGAAACCTAGCTAGATCGATTTATCGCCCCCGAAACCCCCTGCATACTAAATTTCATGAAAATCGTTGGAACCGTTTCTGATATTCAGATTATATAATATATAGGTATATATATACAAGAATTACTCGTTTAAATTTATATATAATATATAAATGAATATCACATTTCTTATTAGATTAATAAGTAATAATAATATTTGATTAGGCCACTCTTATTTGGTAAAGTATTTAAAATGAAAGACAAGTAGATACCTATGTAAAATAGTCTAGTTTTATAAAAAAAAAAAAACGACTTATTGACGTTACTTTGGATGATTAAATTATTTACAGTTATAATCAATCGGGAAGCTATTTTGAAATCATCATTGGATTTTTTTTACAACGATCGATGATTATGACAATTTAGTTAATAATATAATTTTAGCAATTATTACAGAATGTTTACCAGTTTTAAAACATCATAAAACATCACAAAATGATGTCAGGCCAACTTATACTCAATGATGTACAATCCAAATATTAGCTAATTTTGATAACATTATCCACACAAACGATATCGATCACTCATGCAGTAATCATCTTCCGTTCACTATGCGCTTTACATCGTACATATAAAAAAGATTCCACACCACGAACTCGTGGATGACCTTCGTGAACCCAGTCACTAAATATGTTTACCATTTATTGTACAAACTTAACTTGTCAATGTGTGCTTACAGTGTATAGTTAATTTCCAATTATCTATCCTGAACCTTACAATAGTTTACACATGTGTGCGCGATATTTCATCAGCTGGAGAAGTGGTTAATATTTTTCAATTGAAATTAAGGAAGGATCGTAGTAAACTTAAAAATGTGAATAAATAGTTACTCTTTATTAAATAATGTTCAACAACATGTACATATTGGTACTCTTTAGAAATGTGCTCTATCCATCTAATAATAGATCAACAAATTGTTCGATGTTTTGATACCTGCAACATAGTAAAGCCAGTCGTCATGGCTCGCCAATCCCGACTAGACCACAGATTATTTATTATTAATAGTTGCACTTACGCTAACACAATATAAACCTGCTGATATAATCAAGTTCCTTTATGTTTCTAGAATAACCACCTTTTCCAGAAGTTTCTCAAATTATAAGGTTTTTCCTATAACTTAAGATATAGTATACCTTTTGTTAGAGAACCAAATTCTAATAAATAAAGAAGTAAAAGCTATATATATTTGCCAATCCAATTAATGGCCACTAATACCAGACAACAACATGAGTATCTACCTAAATACAATCATCATAATTAGTTACGTCAATCTTCAAATTAAAGTAGGTAGCTACGTAGATGAGAAACAAACAAATGACCGAGGATCATTTTGACCCACCTTTTCCGTCACTAGTTACAATTATCAGATGTCTGGCAATCGAACTTTACTGCTTAACTCAAAGTTTCATTATTATCAAAGTAATTAAATTACCGAAATCTGAAACTAATAATAAATAAAAGAGGCATAAAGAAAAAGAAGAATTAAGCATTCTTGAACTAAGTTAATCAATGTGACGAGAGTCCACACAAATTGTTGCAGACTGGTAATTGATCGGGATATTAGTCACTCCTTAAAATAACTATTCCATTAGGCTTTACTAGTGGCGTTACAAATCACCTAATCACCGAAGTGTTACTTAATGAGATGCAATCTAAGCCTTATTGGTTTTTAAGGCTTAAGTAGTTTTGAAACGAATTGTTTAGTTTGGCGTGCATGCTTATCACGTTTAGGAATTGAAATTGCACTGCCTATGCTTGAACTGGATCAGTATTGAGAAGGATTGTGTTCATGGAAAGAGAAAATATGAGTATCTTGCAGTGCCTTCAAATGTATGTTATGTATTTTGTATATTATTGGATTTTTTTCTTTACCTTAATGTCCATTACTGAACATAAATCTTAGCTTGTAATCACCCTGTTCTTATAATTACAGTATGTAATTAAAATTAAGTAAAACTCTCTATTTATTCAATGAGTCAAAATAAATCCGGTTATCGATAATAATAGAAATCAATAGTAAATCATAATTAACATTTTCTGTTTCCGCTCTTTATTCCTTTGAGGAATTAATGCGATAAATTATTCATAATAATTAAGAACATTAACGTTTATATTTAGCAAATGTGAGTCGTCAATATTCGAAATTAAAAAATGTCAAATAAAGTTGGATTTATATAATACACTTAGAAGAAAAATGTTGCTAACGGCATCAGTTCATTTCCAACTGCTTTAATGTCATCCTTACATAATAATATAATAAAATGCAATGTCTGCTATCTGTCCGTTAGCGAGCTTACTTGAAAAAAACTACACAGGTTTTGATGCGATTCATACTTATTTAGGGTATGTTCCTTGAGGAAGGTTTTAGGTTATATTTCACTGCGCTGTGACTAAAGAGAGCTGCGCAGTGACAGACAAAAATATACACGCTGGTCCAACCGCGGGCTTAGGTTAGTTAATTACAAAATACCCTCACAAGAAAACATAGGTATTCGTGTGTTTTTCTGTACATATGTGAAGTGCTATCATATACTCACACGCACTAACACGGAAATCACACATACAAAAATGATTAACACAAGAGTTTCTATTAATTTCGTAAACTGTTATGAGCTGACACTCATTCGGAAATGTTAGCGACATTGAGTGTATTGTGGTTATATTATTTTTTATAATTTGATATTTGTGAAATGGTTGTTATCAATATAACTATTCATAACTGGGGTATGTTGGTGAGTTTTTAACTTCGTTAACTAAAATGAGAATTATTCATCTGTATGCTATATATTAAGTTTTTTTTTAATGAAATGAAATTAATTATGCCCTTATGAATAAATTCATAAATAAATTCATAAGGGCATAAGTCAGGTAAATATTAACCTATTTTATACCTATGTAGATATTTCATAGAAAACAACATTATTACTTTATATTGTTTTGTGTATGCTTATTTTGGATTCAAAGTTATCTTAACAAAATTACGTAAGTAGGTAGCATAATGCAGTATCACTGTTGATAGGATGGATTTTCCATTTAATATAATTTGTGTTAAATGGATTTTATTCAGATTTGTCACGTTACTTATATTATATTTAGTGTTAAGTTAAATAATTTATAGCTACTTATAAATACTTTAAGTGACGTTATGCTTGAATAAATATGGTAGCCGGTACCGCTGACTGTCAAGGTCAGAAGCAATGACGCCGTCATCGGTTGCCATTCACGCCTATATTCATAACATATTTTCTCACGCGATTATGTATTTTCAACAATTAATTTCACGCTGTAACGTGTACAGTACATCAACTCCTCAACATAAAAATGTGCTTTTACATAGATTCGAATATTTACTGTTCTGATGTAATGATATTTAACTAATGTCATGTTGTTGTTCTGACAAGAACCTATATAAAAGTATGAAAAGAACTGGAGAAGATAGCCGTGAACATGAAATAAGAAGAATCATTATAATTTTTGGGTCATTTATGGAACATTTTATAATCGTGTATGTAGTCGACCAATTTCAAAACTCTCACCATTAAAATTCCTGTTTAATTGAATATTTATTTATTTAGAATGTTTCTAGTGTGTTTTTCACGGTAGTGAAAAAAACTTGTAAGCACTTACGTTCTAAAATTAGAATACCTTGTTCGGCTGTTTGAGAATTAGACCGTCATGTTAGTTCAAACAACATCCTGTGTAGAAGCGGGACTCAAAATTGTGTCAAAGTATATTCAAGGTATCTACGCCACTGTAGAAACTATTAATGGCTTAAGCACGTATCTATATTTGTTTATATAATAACCGTTAGTTGAATTTGTCGCAGTTATTGAGGTTAATTAGACACGGTTTTGTGAGGATTGTTACTACTTAAGTATGTGGTTTTGTCTTCATTTGTTTAATCTGTATTGACTTGCTCGCAAACTCATAATAGAGAAAGATTCGCAATGGTTATTACTAGACATCGGATTATATGCACTAACAAAATGCCAAAATATGCATGCAAATATGCACTAAAAAAGGCCGAAATATGCACTAAAAACGACTAATATGTCTAAAATATGCACAATACAAAATCAAAAAACCTTTATTATTTTTATATATTTTAATCAAAGATTGTACAAAAACAGCGAAATTATCTTAAAATTAAGTATAGTTTTTGTGGCAATATACAATTAAGCATTTTTCCAAATTTTCGAGCGCAAATTTGTGCCGTTTGTCACTCAGTATCAATTTGTACGCCGAGAACGACCTCTCCACATCAACTGATGTCAGTGGACAATATTTAAAATTTGGCGCCATTTCTGGAGTAACCTGTTCAGGCAGGGCACGACCCGTGCCGTTGATGTAGGCATTCATGTTCTTCAGGTCTTGAAGACTTGGGTTTTTGCGCAAAACATCGTCCAACTTTGTGCGAACCTTTTCTGCTATTGAATTAGGAAGGGAGATGGCGAGTTCAATCATTGTTTCCAGTATTTCTATTGATTTAAATAAAGGAAGGTTTTTGTTTCCAATTTTTCTATGGCATCTGGTAACTTGTGGAAATGTGTTGAAATGAGGGCGATATTCTGTTTAATGGATGCGTCTTCAAATGCCAGTTTGCTTGATTGAATTGCAATCGCTTCCGAACTGTCAAATTGATCGACTACTTGTTTCACGGCCTCAAAATTTTCAGAATAGAATAACACCGCCTTTAGCCAGGTACCCCACCGAGTTATTATAGGTTCTGGCGGCAATGCTAGATTTGGCAATTGCTCTTTGTAAGCCTGCACACGCGACGGTGCTTTCAAAAACACTTTTTTTGTAGAGGAAATCAATTTGTTAACATTCCCATAGTTTTGCCTTATCTCTTCTGCAAGGCGATGCAACCCGTGAGCTAAGCAGGTAATGTGCAGTAAATTTGGATAAAAAGTTTGCAGGGATCGGCCAGCTTTTACCATATATGGCGGAGCATCCGAAACAAATATGCAGATTTTTTCATCAGCGGAAGAATCGGGGAACAATGATTTTATGGAATCATTTATAAAACGTGCAACAGTTGAATGATTGGTTTTTTACAGGATTTTACAGGCCACCAAGTGGGGAACAGTGGGTTCCTTTGTTAGTTTTCCAACTATCAAATTCGCTATATATCGTCCACATAATCCGTAGTTTCATCTGCTGATATCCAGAGTAAATTGTTTTGAAGATCTGCACGAATTTCACTTAATACGTCTTCGTGGATAGCGGGCAGGTAGTTCTTTCGAATCGTAGACTCTTCAGGTATTACCTGATTCGAACAATATTTCTTGAAGAAAAAAAAAAAAAAGGCTAAAATAAGCACTAACGCCGTAATTAGGGAGTTTTATGCATTTGCATATGCAAACATGCAAATGCATATAATCCGATGTCTAGTTATTACAAAGTATAAATTAAAGGAATTTACTAAATAAATAGTGTAAACGACTGTGTGACAATAGTGTGGAATTTTAATGTCAATTCTCGTTGAATTTTATTATTTAACTTACTCTGAAACAACGTTAAAGTGATTACAACTCTAAAGTGCTTACAACTCTAGTCCATTCAATAAATCCTATTAATTTCAAGGCAAACCTACAGTTCCCTAGCTATTCCCGCCTACTGTCTACCAATCGCAATTCATAACTTTTTAGGGTTACGTACCCAAAGGGTAAAACGGGACCCTATTACTAAGACTCCGTTGTCCGTCCGTCTGTCTATCTGTCCGTCTGTCACCAGGCTGTATCTCATGAACCGTGATAGTTAGACAGTTGAAATTTTCGCAGATGATGTATTTTTGTTGCCGCTAAAACAACAAATACTAAAAACAATAAAATAAATTACGGAACCCTTGGTGCGCGAGTCCAACTCGCACTTGGCCGGTTTTTATATAATATTATGCAACTGCAGTTTTGTATGAACACATTTGAATGATTATTATTAAACACACACTTCGTACATACATTGTCGATACATACGATAAGCACGTGCGTTGTCGTTGCGAAAGAACATCATAAAGAGCCATTTTAACAATGTTTTCTGCTGTGGCCACGAACATTAATGTATTTTTTACTCGAGTGCGTACCGGGCCAGATTTCTCACGACCATGTCGAAATACGATAGTGATCGTGAAATGAGATGCGAAACTTTTTATCGTCATAGTTTTTTGTCTTATTTAGTTGCGGTGTGCGAACAATGCAAAATATTGTCCGTATTGCATAACTAACGTTATCTAGTAAGTCATTTGTTGATTACTGTCAGAGATGAAACTGTAGTAAGATAAAACATGTAATTATTTATTAGGAAACCTTATTTTCATGGAGAATGCATTGTCCTCATGCGGATGGCAGATACGTTTTAAATAGTGTTAACTCTTCGAAATGATAAATCATAAATTTTGCGTTTTATGAATATTTTATATTCATGTTAAGTTAAGTTTAACTAACATGTTAAGTTAATATTTAGATAAGAATTTCATGACATTTAAATTACACTACTATTTTACTTACATCGTTAATATTTCCGACTCTATACTAAAATTTAATAGTTATTTGTGCAACAAGAGAGCAAAGTCGTTTTTTGCTGCGAGTGCTGATTTGAATCCTGAGTGTGGCGAGGGATCCAAAGGCACGAGATGCAAAAAACTTTACTCTCGTGTAACACACATAACTTTTCACTTCAGCAGCGAGAACACTAGGAGATAATAAATATTTACATGTTAAATATCAGTTTTATTTGCAGTAAATACTTATTTTCGTTTAAATACAACAATAAGTTAAAAATTCAATAAATTACATTAAAAGACATTTATCTTTTTGCAAAATTTCTTTAGTAAGTACGAAATTCCGAACGTGTTTGTCTTTGAGGTCGAATTCAAAATCGGAACTTCGAAAGGGCTGGTCTTTTTTTCTCTCTCTCTTTCTAATGGCGGGAAAGAGATAGAGTGTGAATGTTTCGAATTGTATGATTAACCCAAAGCTGAATAAGATATTCGCGGCATTCTGAAAAAAAAAAATTAAAAAGTTACTTTGTCTCACTCAGTGAACAAAATCGCATTTTGCTCACTGATTTCAAGCAGCAAAACCTACATGTTTGAGCTACTGAAGTGAAAACATAATTATGTGCAAGCGGTTATTCCATGTATTTAAAAAAATGAGATGCTCAGTATCGTAGGTAGGTACATACTTAAATAAATTTAAAAAATGGCGGGGGGTGGTATTGGTTGTATTGTTTAATTAGAATAATCTTGTAGAAATAGTAAGATTTCATACACTCTTACGCCTACTCTTATATTTTGACTCTACAAAGTGAAAGCCATTTATTCAGTTTAGGCTCTAGAGCTTTTGGGGCTCTAGGGCACTTATGAACGTTGATGCTACTGAAGTTACCATCGGTTCGCATGATTTTTTTAAATATTTTTTTGTACAACCTGAATGTTGGCTATTTTTTCTATCAAATGATTCAACAATTTCAAAACAATATAATTATAAATACATAGTAAAAAAGCCCTGAGAAAAATAAACATTACATCTTACAAATAAGGAAAATGTATAAATCATACAGTACCATTAGTTTATTCAACTTAATACTTACTCAATCGTAGGATTGCTTTCATGTTTCCTCTCCACAAATAACAGCCGGAAAGCATGTACCTACAAGTAAATGTATTCCACGAAACCACACATCAACATTGCGATGACTTCAGCGTAGCTATTTGTTAGTCCCGACATGGGGTCATTTGGAGACAATTGATTCATCGAGACGCGACAAATGCCCTCTCGATGGACCGGCTATCTGTCAGCGTCAACGCATATTTACATAGGTCAAATGATGTCTGTATTATTTTTGTTGAATATATAACTTTATATAATAGTATATTACCTCTATAATAACACTAAGACTACAGAGACACGGCAACAATGTGATGACTATTTGAGGAAAATCGTAATTTTTCCTTGATATCTTTTTTTTGTTAGGTATTTTTACCCGTTTACGCGACAGCAGACTGGGTTATGTTTTTGTTCGTTTTATTTTTATTTTCTAGTAATATCTAGTATATCGAGGGATTTTATGTTGTATTCCAGCTGGTACCATATTGATACAAGGTCTTTGACACGATAGCTTCACTCCACGCTTCTCTAGCCATTAAAACAATAAATAGCTCTATTATAACAACTGCTAACTAAAAAACAAACTGATAAATAACTAAAAGTTGAGTACATTTAGTACTCAACGTAGGTACATTCCTCAGGATGGATACACAAAGGGAATTAGCTAGCTACGTCAATAGATCAATTTGCAAATGAATAGAGGAGCTCTACACGCAGTTCATTCATAGTATGGGTACGCGTCGCGCGTCTCCCTGCCCTGCATAATAAGCTACATTATGCGCTGCTTATAGTATTTTATTCAAATTATTTCTGTTAATACGTGTCACTCTGTTTTCTGCAAAAAATCATAAGAATTTAAAGGTGTTTGGGAATGTTCACAATTATACACACTGCTATACTGTGTCACATTCTTTAAGTTCCTTTTGGCTTATGAAATGCACTAAAATATCATTCTAATATTGTCTTACCTTTTTCGAAGAATTTCAGACATCATCTGGTTTTTAAACCAAATAAGAAAAATCATCACTCATTTTCTTCTCTATACGTGTTCTACTCGTCATATTTACCTACCTACTGTGCTTATGGTCCTTTTTATAACTTGACCAATGTGATCAATTTAGCCTAAATAGATAGCATAGCCGTATATATGCTTGTTTGCGACCTTAGTGATATAATAAGCCGGCCAAATGAGAGTCGAACTCGCGCACCGAGGGTTCCGTACAACCTTGTAGGTATGGAAATAGTTCATCCATCACGGGAATCGTAACAAAAAGATAAACTATTGAGAGACAAACTTTGCCGTTGGTAAACTATTGTCCCCATACGTCGACATAGGTCGCGGTCAGTACCAACTGAAAATAAGTTTATAATCGCAAAACAAAAATTAACAACTTTACGGTTTTCGGAATTATTCCTTTACTTGTGCTATAAGACATTACTTGTTGTGAAATTTCATGATTCTAGATCAACGGGAAGTAGGTATCCTATAGGTTTTGATGCCCTTGCCTTGGGAGTAATTGCGAGTCTCAAAATATGCGGCAAAAACGGCCGTATCTTTTGATTGTGTTGCCTTAGAAGTTTGATTATTTCACAGCTCCATAAGATTGCAGACTTGAGTATTTGATATTTATTTCATCTTGATACCTCCACGCGTTCCTGAGAAAAAGGTCTTGACAGACAGACAAAAGAACAACGAAGTGATCCTATGAGGGTTACTTTTTTCCTTTTGAGGCAATGAATGCATTCATCAGGGCTCTTTTCCCGATTTAATGAAGTTTAGTAAAATAGTACCTATTTTTAAATCCGGTTGTAAGTATAATCCATCCGATTATAGACCAGTGTCCGTTCTTCCAGCACTTAGTAAAATATTTGAAAAACTGTTACTCAATCAAATGTTAAAACACTTTAATGAACATGAGATACTGCATGGTCATCAGTTTGGTTTCACGAAGGGAAAATCTACTTCCGATGCAGCTGCAAAATTATTGAAATCCATTTATGAGGCTTGGGAGGGTTCACAGGATGCAATTGGTATATTCTGTGATCTATCCAAGGCCTTCGACTGTGTCGACCACCGTACACTGCTACTAAAGCTAGACTATTACGGAATTCGTGGAACTGCTTATGATCTTGTTCTATCTTATTTATCTAATCGTCAACAAAAGGTAGGGATTAGTAGTACAACATCTGAGGGCTCTTTAATCGAAATGGGGGTACCCCAGGGCTCAATACTAGGACCATTTTTGTTTTTAGTTTATTTAAATGATTTACCATATATTGTAAATGGCCTCTCAGATATAGTCTTGTTTGCTGACGATACTTCGTTGATTTTTAAAGTTGATAGAAAAGACAAAGATCTTATAAGAGTAAATGATACCTTGTCAATAGTCTCCAAATGGTTTACTGCAAACAATTTGTTACTCAACTCTAAGAAGACTAAATGTTTAAGATTCTCTCTACCCAATGTAGCACAAGTAGATAGTCAAATAATAATAGATAGCAGTAATTTGGACATGGTTAATAAAACTGTATTCTTAGGTTTAACATTAGATAATAAATTACAATGGGGTCCTCATATAGATTCTTTGGCAGGTAAATTAAGTTCTGCTGCATTTGCTGTAAGAAAAATTAAACAATTGACGAATGTCGAGACGGCTAAACTAGTATATTTTGCTTACTTTCACAGTCTGTTATCATACGGTATTTTATTATGGGGAGCAGCAGCCGATATTGAAACTATTTTTATACTACAAAAAAGGGCAATTCGTGCAATTTATAGTATGGGTCCTCGGGACTCATTAAAGCATTTATTTAAAGAAATAAATATAATGACTTTGCCTTCACTCTACATTTATGAAAATATAATGTTCATACGTAGAAATATAGGAATGTTTAAAACAAAAGTAGATGTCCATAATATAAATACAAGGCAAAGAGAGAAATTAGTTGTTCCATATTTTAGGTTAGCCAAAGTTAGCAAGTCATTCCTTGGTAATTGCGTTCGTTTTTATAATAAAATACCTAACTCGGTAACCAAGATGACCGATTTTAAATTCAAATTTTACGTGAAGAAAGTATTGAAGGAAAAGGCTTATTACAAGGTAGCTCAATATATTGAAGATAGGGATGTTTGGAAATAGTTTCACTCTGCACAGGTGCACTTCGCATATTGTTTTTTTTATTTTATTTTTTTAGTTTTAGCCATTATGTAGCGTATTTGCTATTATTTAATAAGAACTTGTTTGCGTTACATTTTATTATTTACTTGGTATTGGTATTTTTCTTTTTGATTTAATTGTATATTGTATTGTACATTTTGCTGTTATTGAAAAAATATAGCCAATAGTCAGATTATAAAAAAAAAGAAAAATATATATAAAAAATGTAACCTTGCTGAGTTTCTTGCCGGTTCTTCTCAGTTGAAGGCTGATTTCCGAATCGGTGGTAGCTTCAGTAAATTCGACCTTCATAAGTGCCTAAGTCTGGTTCTGTACGAGCATGAGTTATTAAAGTCTTGTTTTATTATTTAACTGTACGTTTTAGCGTTTAAATTATTAATTTTAAAAATGCTATTTAGATCATGCTCAAATCATACCGTAACTCGAGTTCAACGATCCCTCTTGCTTAAGACAAAGCAATATATGTATAAACCGTTTTATGACTGTTAAATATATGCATTAGCGTAAGGTAAAATATTTTCAATACATATTTTTCTTGATGGTATTGTACTTCAGGGTATAGACCAAAAAACTATGCCTACCTGCATCGAATCTGGTACTTTAAAAATTCGGCCGCGTATTTGTACCTCAACACGGGAGTGGAACAGGCCTGACTTGGGATACTAATTGACTTAGGACTGACCTACTGCATGGTTCATGAAATCACTATGTCAATGGTAAAATTCATTTATCATAATAATATTTATGGGTAAGGATAAATCTCAGATATTACTAAATCTGTTGTTTTCAGATATCCTACTTTGTTTGTTTTTTATTAAAAATTATGGCGATGATAGCTCAGTGGTAGTGACGTCGGACGCCGCGGCGAAGGTCGTGGGTTCAAATCCTACAATGAGCTTGAGCTTTCGGTGAAAGAAAACATCGTAAGGAAACCATAGCACGGTGGTAGGGTACTTTGTAGTACCCGCCTGGCATGCCTACTACCCTCAAGTTGAAAATCTGTCGCCAAACACCTATTGGTGTGTTCCGGCGGCTGCACTTGAGAGCCAGTTCCTTCTAGGCTTTGTGTGCTTACCACCTTCGGCCACATCATCACTTACCATAGTGAGATTGTGGTCAAACACAAGCCTATACAAAGTAAAAAAAAAAAAGTGAAATAATAAATTATTCTACTACTTAATATTATTAATGTAAAAGTTTTGATGTTTGTAACTCAATGACTCATAAACGGCTGAATAGATTTGGATGAAACATGGTACATAAATAGATAATACGTTTATCCGGGGAAAACATAGTCCTGGGGAACGCGGGTGCAACCGCAGGGCAAAAGCTAGTATAATGACATAAATAATGAAAAAAACACTTAGGTAAACGTTCTTTATAAGCTAGTAAACGTGTTTCATGTTTGCAATATCTACCATACTTGACTTCCCTCGTATTCCTGTTTCGGTATTCTGTAAAGAATTCCATGTTAGAAAAATGATGGAAAAAGCATGCTCTTAAATGGGTTGTTTTGTCAGTTCACGGCCAACCGGAACTAAAACAGACATAGCGTTTATATCGGCCTTTACAAATGAAACCATACTACCTACGTGCGGTGACGCATTAATGAGATTTTAACTCGACTGCAAGTTAGCTGTTCTATTTTTATTGGGTCACATCTATTTGATCGCCATGATTGATGTTCTTGCAGTGATAATGACTCACGCAAGTCTAGTGAATGATTCTATGGAGAATAATATCCCGCCTAATGTTCTGTTCTCTATTTGTAACTTGCCTACATTTTGTTTCTCTGTAAGAATCTAGTTTATGATTCATCCCGTCATTTGTTTCTCTATTGCGATTTCCATAACCTTATTTTATCCAATTATACATTAGCTACACTGAACAAAAAAAATATAGAAATGTATGTCAAATTGTAAATAATTGAATAAATATCATGGGACATTTTCCACACGCGCCCATCGCATCCCAAACTAAGTATAGCTTGTACTAGGTATAGAAATCAGATAACTGATTTACTAAATATACTATCTACTTTTAAATACATACCTACTTATAACTACATCAGGACCTACCATGAGTATATAAAGAATCTGCTGCGCCTATTCCTATATTGTACGTGTAAGGGTGGAAGAAGGTCCCCTGGACACACCACCTTCTAGTCCTGCTTCAAAAAAAAAACCTATTCCTATAGAGAAATTTTGTAAACGCTAACATCAAGCGTAACCGTTTACAGTCGTCATATTATTACACTCAGTACCCTGAAATATTAAAGTGTTTATTTGCAAGTTTCTTTCTGGTTCATATCGCCGAATACCAAGTACGAAGTACGTAAGTACGAATTTCAGTAAAAATAATAAAATCATGTATTTAGAAGTCTATTAAGAAATCCTCTGAAATAGATACCTACTCAGTAAAATTGCAAGAAGGAAATGTACTCTACATAGATACTTGCTCCACAACCTTACGACATTTAATTTTATCTGCAGGCGCATCGAGTGTCAACTCGGATAAAGGTCAATCAGTGCCTGAGTGCTGTAATAACAGATATTTTCCATTGATTATGAAATGGTCCTAATAACCAGGCTTTTTGTTATTGAATAACTTTTCATTCTATAAGTCTACATTATATAATTAAAGTCCAGTCACCTACCAATGTTTTGACAAAATTTGAAGATATTTTTGGATAATTTGACATCTGCAGGAAATTATGAGGTAGGAAAGTAAACGACATCTGCAGATTTATCAAATTTATCATAATGATGACCATTAAATTGTGATTATAAAATGAAATGAATTGCTTCAATTGGCACCAGCATTGGTTCGTGAACAACTAAGTATTGCGTTTTCTATTTGATTGAGTAACAATAATTTGTAATATTACAAGATCTTGACAAACAACCATGAGTATCCCGTATTGTACTTAATAGATTTATTATCGTGGGTAACTTTTAACTGTAAGTAAGTAAATCTTTACTATCCACCTTTGTAGCTTTGGTAGCATATTATGTGAAAATTTACAGAATGCAGAAGTCATTTGAACTTTAACTGTAACAGTTTTGTACTTATTCGCATTAAAAGTAAAAAAAAATATATTTTTAAACGAATTTATACAATAAATTATATACAGTGAACTTCACTTTCAGTTTTCATCAAGGAAATGTCCATGTCTGTTAGATTTATTTTATTCTTAATTTAGAATTAAATATTTTTTTAATCGACGACGTGACGTGACATCACCCTTCTTAGAACAAAATATTTGCATTAAAAATGTCTATGCAAATATTGTTCAGAAGAAGCCTTGCACCATACATAATGCAATCGCGACATTTTGTTCATAGGTCACTCAATTTATTTGTATAAAAAATATGATCGTAGGTATACCTATATGAACACGCAATACATAATAATATATGCTAACAGTAGATGTTTTATATCCTGAGCTCTATAGTACCTATAAGCGACATTAATTGACGTGACGATGATCGTGGTAGCACTGAGCTTGAGTTTTCGGTGAAGAACAACATCGTGAGAAAATCATAGCGCGGTGGTAAGGTAGTTTGTCGTATCTGCCTGGCTGGCTACCAGTCTCAAGTTGAAAAGCTGGTGTGTTCCGACAGATACAGCCGAGAGCTATTCCTTCTGGATTTGTGTGCTTACCACCTTTAGCAACATCATCACATAGGTACAGGTTAGATTGTTGTCAAACACAGGCCAATATACATTATAGTAAATATATTTAGTAAAATTATATTTATTTCCATATATTGCATACGAATGAACAGAAATTAAAATTCGAGGATATTTATTAATTTATGTAGGTCTTATTTTCATTATAGGCGTAAAAATATAGTATAGAAGACAGTTGGATATAGAAACTCACAGCGTTTTAAAATGTAAAGTCTACTTTCTTATGTGAAGAATAATGCTCTGTGACGGTTCAAGTAAAAACGAACTCCTAGTCATCAATATTATTGTCGTAGGTCTACTTAACCTACATTCGATTTAATTTATCACTAGTTGTTGCGTCGCGGTTTTACCCATGATTAAGAGCTGTTTCTAGATAAGATACATACTCTTATTACATTACACTTGGAAATCATGATACGAAAAAAAATGTTATAGTTAATCAAAAAAAGTAGTCTACAATAATAGTGGAAGTCAATGAAAAGTAAATTTCTTCGCAAACGTAATGGCAATAAAAAAATTTGCCGCGGTCGGTTCGCCTTGCTCCGATGACACGGTAGCCGATCAACTTCATCTCAGGTGCGTCGACAACAGGGCTGCCAACATTCAAAATAGATGTTGTCGTTTGTGTAATTAATAAATGAGCTCGATAAATAATAGCTAAGCATTTATTCGAGCTGTCACTTTTCACTTGTGTTCGGTATTCGACGGTAAAACCTTTTAGGCAAATTATTTTGTGATTCTATTACGAAGATAAATATTATTTTAATGAAATTACATCTTCATTATCTTGGATGTAACCTATTAGAAAAACTACCTATAGAAGACTACCTATAATGAGACAAAAAAATGCTCGACTATGCGGTAGAGTTATCCTTTATCTATTCCGTCCAAACTATAGATAGTAACAACTCACTCGCCTACTTAGTTGGTTATATTACTGACTTCAAATCCGTTGGATACTTTCAGTATGTGTGGGAAACCATGAACAAACAAACACACCATTACAATTTATACATAGTAAATTTTAGCATTTGGCAATGATACTAAAATTCGCCAATAATAGTTATGACAATAAAATTAACAGTATGTGGCAACCATATAGTAGCGTTTTGCAGACCGCGCCAATGCTAACCGGCCGGACAACTTTCGCGACTCGTCCCAATAATGCAAGTAAACTGTTACATAAGACCCATCTGCTGACTGTCACTTATACGCAAAATGAAAAGGTAACAAAGCACGGCTTGGCATTAGGCGGCTCTTGACTGTTTGACCCCATAACAGCCCCGGAATATTATTTAAAGTTACCATCAATTATGCAAGTTTGCTCGTTTTGTACGTTTAAATGTTCTCATAATACAACTCACAGTTAGTTATATAGAGTTATACTTATTAATGTTTTAGAAATAATTAAGAATAGCTCTATTTGATGTCAATAAAATTGTATAAAATTTGACCTTCGCTAGTTTATACGTATAGGTGCAAGCAAGTGAAGATTGTGTAACCTAATCAGAAATAGTTTGTTTACGATTCAACTTTATGCTCTTCAGTTGCGAAATGCAATGGTTGGTCGACTATAAAATTCTTATAATAATTTTAGTTATGAGCTCTACGTTTTTGATGTAAACTGAGGAAATGTTTTGATTTTATACCTAGAATTTTCTTATCAAACTATACCAACAAATACTTTACATTTCAAAATGCCTACACCTCTAAGTAGTTTTTTTTTATACATTCTAGGATTTACACACCAACCAAATTAAAAAAGTTTAAAAAAGTTCTAAATATGTCAGGATTTTTCTTAGAATAAGTTTAAATAAAAAGTCAGTCATTGATTCTAATAAACCAAAAGTAGGTATTTAGAAGAAAATAACCGACACATACTAAGGTCAAGCAATATCATGATGCAGCCTTGATGATAATCATGAGCAACATCCTTTGTAATGACAAGTGATACGATCAAATGCAACAGTTATGGTAATTTGCTGGTTGTGGTTGACCTAAATCAGCTTTCATTTTTATTCAAGACACATAAATGTCATGTTGTTTTTTTGTTTAAGGATTTTGTGATTATTGGGACATGCCAACTTGAAAGTATGTTTATCACCTTTGAGAAACCGGCCAAGTGCTAGTCAGGCTTGCGCACTAAAAGTTCTGTACTACCATACACTATATCTTTACACTTATTCTTTGTTAAATAGTACTAGATACTTGTACTTTTTAATTTAATTAATATAGAGCTGGACCAAAAAATTGTAGAACAAAAATGAATTTATATTTGTTTATGTTATTTTATTCAATTTGGGTTTTTAAGATTGAGCAAAAAGTCGGACCTCAAACGTTTAAAAAAAACATCATGTGAAATATGCAAAAATCTTTCACAAAAGTAACATATAAAACCGCAAAAATCTAGTAAATAGCACATTTCATGATTTTATAAAACCGCACATACATGCTTTAATATTTTATTTTCGCGCTACATTGCTACTTTCGCAATCTTTTTACCGTAATTCCGTCGAGATTTTACTGCAAACGCTATGAATATCCAAAGTGAACTTGATTAATAAAACCGACATATTATTATTCTCGTTCAACATATGGCGGTTTGTTGACAGGAACAATTGCACGTGTTGCCAAAAAGTTGTCAAATTGTCACCCTCATTTTAAAATGATTTCAAACCACATAAACTCAATGCTAATATAAAGGACCGTCCTTATCGGGTGTAAACTGTAATAAGTACTCGACGTCGAATATTCAGACGGTGAGGACGTTGAGCCGAGCGTTATATTAGAAGAATAATTATTATGATTATGATTTATTTGCGATTGCTTGCGAAAGAATGCTCACGGTGAGAACGCTCCTTAACCCCAATGATTTTAAGGTTAAACCATATGTTATGAGAGATTTCGAATACGATTTTAGAACAAACATTATTTCAGCTGTTTTTGTGATCATACTTCATTTTTATGAAGTATGTAAAAGGTCCATGTCGATTGTCATCACCCTATGTTAATTTATTTATTATATTTATATTTTTAAAATATATATTTCTTCCAAATCCGTCGAATGTCCGTATGACATCAATTTTCGAGGTCAGAACTCACAACATATTTATGTAACAGCGCCAATAACTAGATGTGTTTACGTAGATTTGCCAAAATCGTGGCATTTATTCTGGGATATTTAAAAAAAGTTGTTTTATCTGTTATAATTACACGTTTTTTGTTAATCTTGGCAGCTTCCACCTGCTTGTATCATATCTAATGTAGTTAATTTATTATAACTGAAATTCAATAACATTCAATCCAGTTGATTTATAGTATAGCATAATTGCATTCCGAGAAATACTCTTAGATGCTCCTTATTACCTCAGCTGCATTTTCCTGCTGGTGTGTATGACTTTGTTTTTTTTTAAGTCAGCTTTAGTAGTAGAGTAAAGACGACCTTGATTAACAATTATATACAGATAATCAAATTGTGGCTAAGACCCGGTATTCCAGGCAACCTTGCACCAGGGCCGGCGCGGCGACAATCGGCATCTCGTAATAGACGCACGCATGCGTGGGCGCGTGCGCGATCTTTCTCTACTCCACGCGATTTGCTCAAAACACTCCACTCTCGCGCAGTCGCGGATCGTTTTACACTATCCTTTTTCTTTCTTTTTCACTATCAGTGTTGTGGTTATGAATTATTTCGTGAGAAGTTTGTGAATATTGTGCAGTGTTGTGATGAGATATTTTCAGTATTGTTTGATTTTACTATACAGGTAATGTAGTCATGTTTGTTTTGAAAGTACCATAATGTCACTTATATTTATGTAAGTAGGTTGTTTAAGTACATATTTACAATGTTTATTATGAAAGGTCAGATAAAATCATTTCATGCGATCTTTCGAGATTTAAAATGAGGACTATAAGATTAAGATAAGATTGCAAGTAGGCGTATAAGTGTTTTTAATAATAATAAAACCAGCGTACACAAGGTTTTATTTCGACATTATAATCAACGATGATATGTAACCACAATTTAATATGTCTATATATCGACCCCTGACTGCTAATTTAACTTGAATTTTACTAAAATCGCGAACGACATTTGAACGTTTAGCAGACAAGGCCACATCGACATTTCCCGCCAAAATACATCAATTGGAAAGTTATAGCAAATGTTGATTTTATTGTAAGCAGAATTTTTTTGATAGATATGTTAAAGTATAAATAAATAGTTGTATTAAGTTACGTAATTATTTAAGAAATGCATCATAACGCACTCTACTTGTTATCGCAACCAACAAAATAGGTAGGTACTTACATCACATCTTTGTCGAAGTAAGAACTAAATTAAATTCTCTAATAAATTAAAATTTTAAGGCGATGATAACTCAGTGGTAGTTACTTCAAATGCTGCGGCAAAGGTTGTGGGCTCGAATCCTTGATGAACTTTCGGTGAAGAAACCATAGCACGGTGGTAGAGTACTTTGTAATACTGGCGCCAAGTACCTATTGTTGTAGTCTAGCAGTTACATTCTAGGCTTTATAAAAATGTCGGCAGCACATTTTCAATCCCCTTGTATTGCTAATGTTCATAGGCGACGGTAGCCATTTACAATCAGGTGGACCGGTCGGCTTGTCAGCTTTCTAAAAAAAAAACAAAAAAAGAAATGAAATGATTCATGCATTAAAGGTTAGGATAAAAATAAAACCATAGGTATTTTGAGTTGTCAGTCCGATATTTAAATACGGATATGTTCAAAATTTGCATTTGTTTTAAAATGTCAGTAATGCTTCAAATATTATTTTACCAATATTATTTTAATGGGAGATTTAATAGGTACTTTATATAAATAAAAAAAATACTGCGAACATGCCATCTTGCAAAAATATTAATTATCGTTATCCTTAGTCTCACTATTTTAATTCTTATCCTTATATAAATCCACTAATGATGCAGTTGATTCTCTGATTCAATTTCTCACTTCAAATATGGATAATGGAAAAAAATGTTTATCGATATTTATTGATTTGGCTAAGGCTTTTGATACGGTCTCTGTCCCCAAATTATTGAGCAAGCTTGAAGATCTCGGAATAAGAGGGATTCAGCTGAAACTTTTTAGAAGTTATCTGTCGGAGAGATACCAAAATGTGTCAGTGGGCACTTATACCAGTTCAAACCTGCCTGTGACACACGGAGTTCCTCAAGGCAGCATTCTAGGCCCAACGCTTTTTCTAATTTATATCGACCAGCTTACTCGCCTAAAGCTTCCTCAAGGTTTAATTGTTTCTTATGCAGATGACACTGCTCTTCTTTTTGCTGCTGACTCTTGGAACGATGTTTTTAATGCTGCGCAATCTGGCTTTGACAAAGTGAACGAATGGCTACAGAATAATATTTTAACACTCAATGCTGAAAAAACCAAATATATTGCTTTCACGATTCGCCAAAAAATTCGTTTTGGTGAGGAACTTTCAATTGTTGCTCATGATTGCTCATGTAATGGTTGAGACTGTCAATGTAGAATACTAGAACGTGTCAACTCGATTAAATATCTTGGAATTATAATTGATAATAATCTGAACTTTAAAGAACATATTGATGTTTTATGTGGAAGAATACGCAAACTCATTTTTATATTTAAAAATCTAAGACACGTGGTTGAACCCAAAATTCATATACCTTGCGTTATGTCAGCCATTGATCACCTACTGTATTTCTGCATGGGGGGGGGGGGGCTCTAAATCAATACTAAAGAAGTTGGAAATTGCTCAAAGGGCTGTTTTGAAGGTTGCTTATTTCCGATCGTTTTTATATCCAACTGCTCAATTGTATAAGGAGTGTGAGGTCCTGTCTGTCCGAAAGCTTTTTATTATGATAACTGTTATGAAACAACACAGGCTCATGACATACGATCCATCATTACTTGAGAAGCGCAGGAAATATGCTGTTTGTGACAGGATCCAGGGAATCAACACAACGTTCATACAAAAATTCTTCTCATATCTAGGTCCATACATCTACAATAAAATTAATAAATCAATTAATATATATAGTCTAAATAAAATAGCATCCAAAAGGAAAATAATCACTTACCTTGACGAAATGTCCTACGAGGAAACTGAGGATTATCTTAAAAGTATTCAATAAATAAAACTTTAAATTAAAACTTTTTTAAAATTCTAACTCAACCACTCTCACTCACATACATTCACGCACACATAACTCTCAAACTAGTGAGAGATTGGATATGTAGGTACACTATACATAATACATTCTCACATATTTCTGCTTGTATAAAATTATTTGTCATAATAATAATTATCATCTATAACATAAACATACTAATATTATTTTTATTTTTTTTGTTTAAATAAAATAAACAATGTTATTTACTTAAATATATCATCTAGGCTCATGGGCTGGCTATTAAACTCTCGAGGGAAGTTGGCGCTGTATGTCGAAATACAGGAATATCATTCCTAGTTCGGCAGCAGATGCTTCTTTAACTTAGTTATTTAATACTCTAGCCTAACTTAGTAGATAAGAAACAAATGTTAACTTTTTGTGGAAATAAATAAATAAAAAAATAAATAAATAAAAATTATAAATGCCAAAGCGAGCATGTCGGTTTGTTTGCTAAGTTTCCACGGCTTACTTACCGAAACATTGGCGAAACTTGGCAGAAAGTTAACTTAGAATCCGGAGATGGACCTAATGAATTTTTTATCGTGGAACATGGATTAAGCTACAGGGTGCAGCTAGTGAGCTATATAATGATCATATATTATTATGTATGACTATTGTGTGATATTACAAAGAATTTATAAAACGACGAAGCGACAAACGTCTCCGACCTTGGCTCTTAAGGATACCGCCAAACTAGTATACTGTTATTATATAAATTACAACCAGATTCATACGCGTCGTAATATGGAATTGGCGCAGCCAACAGCTTGATTGAACTTTAATTTTCCAGTAATAATGCGGTGGCATATTGACTTATGAAGGCCACTCTTATTTTTGAGGATTATTTTTTTTACTATAGATAGGCTTGTTTGACCACAGTCTCTTGTAGCAAAATCTCTTATGTAAGTGATGATGTGGCTGAAGGTGGTAAGCACACAAAGCCTGGAAGGAAACTGACCGTCAAGTGCATCTGCCGGTACATGGCGATAGATTTTAAATTTACTGTATGTCCTAGCTAATATGCTAGTACGCTACCGATGGGCAAGGTTTTCAGCAGGCTGACAACATTATAGTACATGTATAAATGCATGCTCTAGTTCATAAAGGGAAGTAATTTATTACGACCTTCAGAAGGTCACTGTTACTACCGAATAAGTATGGAATTTAATTTCATTCATTGACTTTCCTTTGTTAGCATGCATTGGGGTCAATGTCTATTAAATATTTTGCTTTGATGAGATATTAAAATAATTTTAATAACACAATTATGTTTTAAATTTTAAATAAACTTTATGTGGCATTCTAATATTACACTGGAATTGGTTTTATAATTTAAGTACTCACTATTATGAAATAATGTGTACTCACTTTGGATTAAGTATACCCGTGACATTTTATTATGGGCTTATTCTATAGGTGGAATGAATGAATTCTTTCCTTATAAGTTAACTTGCGATTCTTGGAATTCTATTTTTTTTGTAGGTAGTTTTAGGACGCGCGTCCCATTCGCGAGCCAACAGATTTAATGACTACTGAAATTACTGACAATTAGCCTATAAGCTAAGTCTACAAAGAACGTGAAACTTGAGAACTGTATATTCCTTTCCTATTGTAGGCGTACTAGGAAAGGATTTTAAATTTATCTATAGGTACTAATATTATAAAGCTGAAGAGTTTGTTTGTTTGTTTGAACGCGCTAATCTCAAGAATCTACCGGTTCGATTTGAACAATTCTTTCAGTGTTGGATAGCCCATTTATCGAGAAAGGCTATATATTTTTATCCCGGGAAAACACAAGATCCCTCGGGATCGCGGGTGAAACCACGCGGAAAATAAAATATAATTAAGATTAAAATTTAACTTAAATACAGGGCAACTACGTGGGCTACGTAACTTTGGTGCAATCAATCAATATCACTTTAAAAAATAAACTAAATCCATAAAAATATTATAATGGTGAAAATGGTTCCATTTCCAGTTCAATCCATTTCCAATTTCATCCAATTCCATTTCCTGTTAACACAATATGATTTACCAGAACATAAAAGAGTAATTAGAAAATCGCTATATTAAATAGTTTTGAAATATATTTACGTAATAAGCCCGTGTGCAACCCAGCTTTGATGGAATAAAGAATGTTTGAAAAAATACCTTCATGTCTGGCCAAAATTTTGTGTGAGCAAGACTTAAAATAGTATGAGATGAATAATATTTTATTATTTCAAAATTGTAAAGCGTATCGATTGATTCAATTTTATTTCAGTATGTCCAATTAACGCAGCGTATCTACTAAATTGTTTGTAAAACATTGCCTCATTATCTATAAACGGTTTATTTTGTGAAAGACAAATATATCTCGTTTCTACGTACAATTTTGTTGCGTATTTAATTTCTCTCGCGTATTTAAGTAGCTCAAAGGTTTTCCAGCAATTAGGTGGAAGTTTCCAGCACTGTCAGTGGACGAAGTTCGTGTTTGATTTTGGAATGTTTTCGCCTCTAATGACCGACTGTTAGTGCTGGCCTCTCCCTGCTTAATGGTCGATCGCACCACCCTTATTGACATTTTAGTGCTGGTTATTAATATTTATTGGTGTAGCCATGCTGATATTTTACGTCATAATTGGATCGATCAAATATTCCAGATATTATTTACTTACTTAATTATTTTGATGGTAAATCGACGTTTTATACGTTTAAATACACGGAATTGCTATCATTTTACTCACAATTGTTAAAATGATTTTGATGTCTGTAATATGTGCAATAGGTATATGTAACCAGGATAACCAGGCAACATTTTGAAAACATTGAGATTTAAAATCTTACTTGAATAGCTTTATTTTAAACAGGCAATAAATATTTATTTCTTTACAACAAGTATTTATATAATATGCATATGTCTCAAGTTTAGTCATAAATTGACTTTTGTCAAGCATCTGTCATCATATGTCTCAAGGATTAAAAAGTATGTATACATTATAAAATTTATTTGCCCGGAGCGTATTTATATTTAGTAATAGATTGTCTTTGGTCAATCATCTACTGGTATACTCGGCTCGTGTAATGAGCCATGTATACCACCTACGGCCAAATCAGTGTTTATTTTAACTCCCGAATATATCTGACCGCAACTGAATCTGAATATTTTCATCTCAAATATCATAATGCTAAAATTACAATTGCTTGTTATAGGTACCTGGGCGCGGCCCTTCACTTCTGTCTTGGGTAAGTTTCTAGCTAATTTGTGTAAGATGTAGATATCTATTGAGTAAGCAGTCCATTGAACTTATTTTGACGTTGATTGAAAATCAAATAGATGCTTTGACGGGCCAGTTGGCGTGGTTGGTAAGATACCCTATCTATCACGCCACAGGTCGTAGGTTCGATTCCCACTCAGGGCAAACATTAGTGTGCATGAACATGTCTGTCCTGAGTTTTGGCTCAGTGGTAGTGACGTCGGACGCCGCGGCGAAGGTCGTGTGTTCGAATCCTACAATGAGCTTGAGCTTTCGGTGAAGAAAAACATCGTGAGGAAACCATAGCACGGTGGTAGGGTACTTTACTGTACGCCTGGCTGGCTACCACCCTCAAGTTAATTAATCAATACCTATTGGTGTGTTCCGGCAGTTGCACATGAGAGCCAGATTCTTCTAGGCTTTGTGTGCTTACCACCTTCGGCCACATCATCACCTACCATAGATTGTGGTTAAACACAAGCCTGTACAAAGTAAAAAAAAAAATGTTTATATTTACAAAAGAAAAGTAGTATATGTAGTATGTATATCAGTTATCTGGCTTCAATAGTACAAGCTCTAATTAGATTGGAGTCAGTTGCCCGTGTTAGAAGTAATGTCCCAGAATATTATTATTATTTATCTCTTCATTAAAAATAACCACAAAGCAAGAGTTGACCTAATTGTATCTATCAAAAAAATATGTTACATTAGAATCGTAATGTTAGCTTGAGGAATTAAATTATGTGAACAACTACGTCGTAATTAGCCCAATAAGGAAAATATGAGCAATGGTTTGGTGATGGTTGCTTCTACTGATATCAAACGGTGCCTTTGGTTCCAGTTCACTCCTGAGATAGATCAAATAATAGTAATTTCAATAAATAAGTAGGTTGTTGCAACACCAATTGTTATGGATCATACCTGCATATGAGTTATGGTTGTCACACTTATAAATCAGGTCGATAACAGACAGTGTCGTGCTAACAATAAACCGATAACTCTCACGGCATGACCCTAACGGTGCGCCTGCTTACTTTCAATTTATGACAGTGACGAACAAGGCTGTATGTGATTACCTACTGCTTATGGGTGTCATTACTTGATCGCATTTTTTTTTAATCAACACAAACCTACGACAATATTTGCATAGGCATAGTAGTCGGGGTTTAGTAAAAAGAGAAAATTAATTTGATTTAACATTTTTATACTTAGATGATGCCCTTCACTCTTGTGAAAATTTGCCACATAAACGTTTTATATTACGACTCTCTCTTGTTATATCAAAATTATCACTAACCTGTATTAAATCCATGTTGTCTGTCACACGCACCATCCTAACTAATATTATAAATGAGAATGTGAGTTTGTTTGTTACCTTTTCACGGCTTTTTTTATGGAGAAGGACTACTTTTTTCCTCGGGAACGGGGCGAGTGAAACAGCGGGGGACAGCTAGTAGAGAAATCAAAGCAACAATAATAAGGAACCTAGAGTTTTTAAGCCTCAGTATTAAACCAACTAGACTTCTCCTTCATAAAAAATGGTTAGAAAAGTACGATAAATGTGCATTAGCATGTATTCGTAGGTCTTGTAGGCATAATATTGTTCTGGAAAGTCGTCAATTACACGAGAGAGTGCGTTACGAAAATATACGACTTTCTACATAAACAGTAAGCTATACCGATAGTATTGAGTAAGACATTTGCGTATCGTACTGTGATGCGAAATCTATTATGGAACGAATAATAATTCGGTGATTTAAGTAATTGAATATTTATTCAGAAGACATTTAAAAACATAACCCTTTTTTAGCTGTATCGCAGTCGGTAAAATTCAAAACATTTATTTTTGAATGTCCTTTAGAGTATTTGTTTCTTGCGGACCGAATCGACCACTTCAAATTTGGACATACAATTTTAGTTTTTTCGGTCCGCGGTCCGAACGATGAGTGGACCGAAAAGACGAAAGCCCCACTATATAAGATACAAGACCTAAATTAGAAACGTGCTTATTAGTGTTATTATTATTATGATTGAGATAGTTATTTCTTTACGGTTTATAAGTTTTCTCGATATGTGGAGGATTTATGTAATTACCTATATGTAAAGTAATAAATAATAAGCGAAGTAATGTTTGCGTGCACGCGCCTTGTTCCGCTTCCGAAGGTGCGCGAGTGTTGCCAACGAGCGTATTAAACAAATTATATAAATAGCATGCTATCTGTGTTCCTTGATCAAATTACTTTATAACAAACAATGTACAAAGAAGACTAAGTACTGAGAGGACTAGTAAATCTACATTTCTTCAAACATATTTTAAGTTCCAACGTAATTTGTAATTAACATTCGCGATCTTTCAATGAGAAGTTTATATAAATTTTAAACAAAAGAATACCGATTTTTTTTATTTGTTGATTTTATCTTTTTATGCACCTAATATTACACGTTTATAGATGGAGGATATATACGCACGGTTATGGTATTTAAACTTGCCTTCTAATTGCCGTTATATATAGGTACAGACGATAAAACAGGTTCTTTATGATCGTATATTTTATTAGCTTTTAATTTCATTACCTTGACCGCGGTTGCGGTTGCGTTGCATATGAATGAAATTATACTTTGTGTCTGTCTACGATTTCAAAATTAATGCGATGCCAACACCCATTTGTTGAGTTAGGTAAAAAGTTACGATTGTATATAAATATAAAATATCACTGCATAGTCTGCTCAACTATAAGTATGACTAGCTGTTCCCCGCGGTTTCCCCCGCGTTTCCGGTATAAAAAGTAGCCTAACTCCTTATAAAATCAGCTAACTGCCAGAGAATGTCCCGTCAAAATTAGTCCAACCGTTTTGGAGAATAGCTGGAACAAACAGACAGATACACGAACAGACACACAGACAAAAATTTAAAAATTGTTCTTTTGTTATAAGTACCTACCGTATACACTTTCATATTCATTTAGTAAAATGCTGGTATTTTGACAGTACAAACAGACACTTCAATTTTATTTATTTGTATAGATGTATGGAAAATAGATAAAAATCTGTTATTTTGACATTACAAACAGACACTTCAATTTTATTTATTTGTATGTATAGATAAGCAATTCGGAACTATTATTTTTGCTTGCAAAAGACTTCAACGCACCCGCTATAGAAAATACAAAAGTACTTGAAAATTCAAATGCTTTCGATTACTTAGTACTTACAATAAAATTCATAGATTTACAATCTACGCCTGCAATCAATCAGCTAAATAATAATCAACACAATAATCTGCTTCTTTTTTAATTTGATCACTAAACGATTAATTAATTTGACCTAAATCTATCCAAGTGAAATGAAAGTGATTTGAAGTGAAAGGTAAATTGTTACAGTTATTGAACGTGAACTTAAGCGTGACTTATAGAGATATGGATGTACTACGTGTCTACGTATTCCTTTTTACAATACTTCATTAAGGTCTTATCTGTTAATACCGGAAGGATGTTTCGAGTTAGTATATTTTCAAAATCTATATATTCTGAACAACTATTACTAGGTACATATATTTTTTTACTTTGTATAGGGTTGTGTTTGACCACAATCTCACTATTGTAAGTGATGATGTGGCCGAAGGTGGTAAGCAAAGCCTAGAAGGAACTGGCTCTCAAGTGCAGCTGCTGGAACACACATATAGGTGTTTGGCGACAAATTTTCAACTTGAGGGTGGTACCCAGACAGGACCAACTTTGAATTTGCGAAAAAAAGCAAACTTGACTTTTAGTATGAAAAGTTGTTCATTTTGAAAAAAGGTTTCGAAAATATGGTATCTAAAAATATCCAGCCGGTAAAGACATAGTTTGTACCACATCAGTTTATATAATACTAGCTGTCCCCCGCGGTGTCACCAGCGTTCTCATGATAAAAAGCCTTCCTCAAGAATTGGGCTATCAAATGCATTTTTTTTTCAAATCCGACTGGTAGTTCCAGAGGTTAGCGCTTTCAAACAAACAAAACAAACTCTTCAGCTTTATTATACTAATCCTAACTTTTTAAATAATCTACTATATAAAAATAAGTCAGGTTTTCCTTCCTGACGCTATAACTCCAGAACGCACGAACCGATTTCCACGGTTTTGCATTCGTTGGAAAGGTCTCGGGCTCCGTGAGGTTTATAGCAAAGAAAAACATTAGATCCCACGGGAACGCGGGTGAAACCGCGGGGCGGAAAGCTAGTATATTATAAATGCGAATGTGATCCGATCGCGATGTAATTTAGTACGCAGATAGCCTATGGTATGGAATGGCTACTTTTCTCGGGAATGCAGGTGAATCCGTGGGGGACAGCTAGTATTAGTATAGATGTGAAGTAATTGTTTTGAAATCTATTTCACGAACCTATTTTATTTAACGATAACAATTTATTGACTCGGTTCATTGTGTAGTATGTAGTAGTAGTCTGGCGACAGTATCGGAACTAATCAAGATTATATTGGCGTAGTTATTTGCTTTCCATCAACCGTATAAACTCACTGATTTCACAGTTACACATAAATTATTCCCATATTTATGACTGGTGTAAGAAAAATAATTCCAATTGCATTTTTATCGCGTTTTATGTTTAGTTCGATATAGAATGGAAGTAACAAGAGTAGATTGTGTTAAATTTTTTGCCATGTATTTGAGTAGAGCCTCAAATACCTGGCAAAAATCCTAACTTCCTAAAATCCTAATCCTAACTTAATATTATAAATGCGAAAGTCAGTTAGTTTGTATATTTTGTTTGCTTGTTACGTTTTCAAACCTAAACCACTGGACCGATCAGATAGCATATGGTATGGAGAAGGACATGGGTTACTTTTTTTTCTCGGGAACGTGGGTGAAACCGCAGAGGACAGCTAGTCTGAAATAAACGTAGTTGCGGATTTTTTAATACTAATAAAATATTACAACTACTGTATACGTACCGTACGTATAGTTCGTGTTACAGACATCAATAAATATTGTATGAGGTTATTAGTAAAATAATGTTATGTCTGAGTGTTTGCTAACGTCAGACGGTATTATCGTGACAGGGCGACGACACCTGTAGCCTCGCGTGCCAAACCATGCGGATAGCTTATATCTTGTCATCATTATAGTACGTTCCAAATTATTTGACTAGATGTAAACAATAACGGTGGCTTGCGTCTGGGATAATAGAAATATATGTATGTATATTGTCGTTCCTTTTTTTTTATTCAGTACTAGCTTCTGCCCCGCGGTTTCAACCGTGTTCTCGAGGGATCTTATGTTTTTTCGGGATAAAAACTACCTATATGTTATTCCAGGGTACGCTCTATATATGTGCCAAGTTTCATCGAATTCATTTAACCGTTAATGCGTGATTGAGTCACAAACATACAAACATTCACATTTATAATATTAATAGGAGTTAATAATAAAAACTTCTAACTAAACTAAGATTACTTATTATTATTATATCCTACTTGTAAAAACATTTTTTATTTTAAATAGAGTGAACAAAATTCGAAAACACCTGGAAAATTAAAAACCAAGAAAATTAAAGATTCACTTACCGTATGCTTTGTATACATTTTATCCAACATGTTCTGAAAGATACTATATAATACGAGTGTAATATTATGTTTTATCGTCAACAATATCTATTGAACATAATTATCGAGTAATTCATTGTGACGTCCATTAATATTAGTGTGCCTCTACGCCTTGGAACGCTATTATGATCGTGAATTGTGATGCTCCATATAACTAGATGTCCGTAATTTGGGGAATATAGACGTTACGACAATACAAATATGTTACATTGTTTACTCAACAAGAAAATCACGTCGAAATAATGAAAATACATTTTAGATCTATATAAAATATCTAAAACCAAACTGGAAATGGAAATAGACTTTGATAGACCTAATAAGATTCATCCATAATCTTTCTTAAAAAAAATATTACGAAACTACTCTTAAAACTAACGCTAGCATGTCACTTTATAAGTATTTGTACTGAAGACTATTACTACTAGTATTTCAATGAAAAGCATGAAGCGTACATAATCTTATTATCATAAATATTGAAAAGAATGTATAATAAAATGTTTATCATGGAATTGTTGACAAGAAGGAAACTTGTTTACTATTGTTATCAACAATACGATTGATACCATTGTTAGTTATGGAATTGAAAGTATTGTGTGTACCTACAGACAAAACTTGAAGATATATGTTTACCTAAGCATGTTATAATTTGCTAAGATATGTTCGTTTATTTGGATATAGTATAGTAAAGGTATCAGGGAGACCGAAATTTACGCGGCGTTTTTTGTTGTTGTTTAAAATTGCATTTTTAAGAAATACAAAATTATATACCAATTTTTAAAGGTACACGAAATATACTTCCGAACTGGTGGTAGTTTCAGTAGCTTCGACGTTCATAAGTGCCCTTCTAGGGCCTAAACTGAATAAATGGCTTTGACTTTGATTGACAACATTTTTGGCAATGGCGATCATATAATAAGTTGACTCGCGATTCCTGGAATTCTATTTTTTTTGTAAATAGTTTTGGGACGCGTCCCATTCGCGAGCCTACCGATTAAAGTCAAAATTCTACATGGATTTATGTATGACAAAATTCGTGAAGTGTTGGTATAATGTCTCGATTGTGATGTACAATGTATGTATTTCTTTAAAATGATGGGAACTGATTTAAATAAGTTACAGCTGTTTTTAGTAAGTCTGCCAAAAATAACCAATCTGGCCAGTGGGCAGTGTTTACAAAAGATCCCTTTTGTACAATTTGATTCTTATATTCCGGCAATCCACCAAATACTCTGTTTATAAATGCGACTCTAGGTCAAGAGCTCGGTAATAAAGTTATTTATTTGGGTTCGAGCCATGTTTCGGACCACGCGGTCTATCTTCTAATCTCTTTCCTCTCTTGATATTTTTGAAACGGAGAAAGAGATAGGGTGATATATATTTTGTAATTCATAAACTATTCGCGTCACGTAATAGTTATTTTGTAATAACACATGTCTTCTTAAATTGTTATTAATTGTGTGAAGATAGTTGCGCAAAATATAACAATATGTTAAATATTTGATGGTCACAAGTAATATAAAACAAGTGACACATCTATATTTGTCTATGCTAATAAAACTAACCATAATGGAGAGTGACTGAGTGACGCCTTGACTATAGTCGCATAAAGTTTCATAATCCATTAGCACGGTGACAGTGACAAAAACGAGATTGTTTTAGGTGTCTTTTCTCATACATAACCCACCAACCTCTCTATAGGTATAGGTACTTGCGTAGGTTATTGTTTGACCAGTTTGTTGATTTTCTTCGATTATTATTTAACAAGCACCATATGTTTGTTATATCGGCTCGGATATATTGTTACCATTTCGTAATTACTAATATAAACAAAGATAATTGTAATCCAACGGTTTAAAAATGTGGTTTTTCTTTAACCAAGATAATTTTTTTTAGAAATTAATAAACATCATTAACTTTAAATTTAAATTATAGTTTCACAATTAATTAATAAAATAAAACAATATAAATAGGCAATCATTTTTAAAAATGATGTAATTGTTTAAATACAGTTTGGTATATTGTGTAGGACACGTGTCGGTATACAAAAGAGTTGAATAGAGCATGAACTAAAGACTTATCGTTTGTACAATAGAATTCCACTAATTGTTTAGAGCACAAGAGTTGTGAAGTCACGTAATAAATGCGGCCTATAACAGTACTGTGGATAATGTTCATATTACTTGTTCAGTCACGATTTCTTGAAGAACCTATGAATCACAAAAGCCTCAATATAAAACATACATTTACAATGGTGGGCTAGTTGGTCTGGAGGTTAAATACCCTGACTGCATATTCATTCAAGACAAACATTTGTGTACATGATCGTTTGGGTTTATTCTTTCTGGGTTTTATTATTTACATATATAAGTTTGATTTATAAGTTAGATATTAATTGCTGATCAATTATCTGGTGTAGGTACCAAGCATTGCTTAGTTTGGAATCAAATGGACGCGTGTGTAGAATATCCTAGGTTATTTATAATACTAACTAATATTATAAATGCGAAAGTGAGTTTGTTTGTTACCTTTTCACGCTTAAACCGCTGAACCGATTGCGACGAAATTTAGTATGCAGATAGCTTATGGTATGGAGAAGGACATAGGCTACTTTTTATCCCGAGAAAACATAAGATCCCTGGGGAACGCGTGTGAAACCGCGGGGCGAAATCTAGTATTTTTATAGATAGTACTCAATTAGCAGAGATTATATGAATTTCAATATATGAGCACGAATAACATTATACTTAAGTACTTTTTCTTTATTTTATTTTAGCGTAGCACTTAGCATTTTCACAAACGCATACGTTAGGTGCCTATTATTGATTTTGAATCAACCATTACTGATTTCACCAAATTTCTTTGCCAGATTACTTTACAAGGTATAATGAAAATACAGTAAAATTACACAACCACAAAAATAAATTGGTTGTTATTATAATTATTATTGTAAGTATTATATTATAGTATACGGAAAGTTTATTATATAATTGTAATGTGATTATAGTTTGTAGTAGGGACGTAGTTTGTGAGTTCGAATTTAACAAAGAGCTTGATTTTGGTGAAGAGAACCTTATAACCTTATCACTTTGTAGTACCACTTACCGTAATATGGAAAATCTATAATTTTGAGAGCCATTCCTTATATGCTTCGTGTACGTACCACCTTCGGAAATCATTATCACTTTATACAACTTAAATTTGCAATCCATTTATTTACTAAGCTACTCATAATTATGATATCCTTATTGTCATACACACAGAATTAAATATTGGCAGTGTGACTTCATAGTTTTATGTAATAAATCTGAGTTGATTTTGAAAAGAGTAATTGCTGAGTTTCTCGCCGGCTCTTCTCAGCAAAAGCAACCTTCCGAACCGAGCGTTAGAGTCAAACTATTCATAAGTGCTTGTGAAGACCTATTTCAATAAAAAAAAATCATTTCATTTTCATTTCAGTACAAAGTTACAAAAAAACACTCCATGAAGAATTACAGTCGCGTCTACTGATTTATCACATACATACAATGTAGATTGTGTACAAAAGATATTTGACGAGAATCACTACATTACTCTTAATATTTTTACTGTGTCAGTGCAAAAAAATTAAATGCATCTCATGCGAATATTATTATACGTTAGTACCTAGGTACCTACTATAAACGTACTAATATTATTCATTCTCTGACTATAGTCTGGCTCCTTACTTATTAACCACCTGACACACTCGCGGATAAACAAGCTAATTGCTATGTATATCACGATACAGTGGCAAGATTTAATTGTACTTCGCGTATGATTCGTCAAGTTTCAAGGCTGGGAAGCCTTATAATTGTCGTTTATAGCTTGCCCTTGCGCACTTAACTTTTTGTGTCAATGATGTTACAACAGAACTCCGAGCTTCAGAAATATCAGAGCGATTAACTGTTTTTTAATATAACTAGTTAATTCCCGGCGTGTGTTGCAATGCCTTTTTTTTAAGCAAATTAAGTAGTAGAGGGAGTCCGGGATAGCTGAACCCCCTTTTACTTTAAACTGACAACGAACCCGCTCGCGCGTTTAAACGGATTTATGCGTTGTGGAAAATGTCTCCCATGTGGTCAAGTCTCCCGAATATCCCCTTAATTAATATTGGTGTTCAAATAAATATGAAACCTATATAGGAATCAAAATAAATAATCAGATAAGATCTCTATACTCGAAACGCGTTTATGTCTAATCTTGGAAGATAGTGAAGTGTCTTTTGATGGGTCAATAGACACTTAGCGGAAGGAAAAATAAAGGACAGTTCATCGTATTTTTTATATCTCATTATTTTATAATATAATTAGGTTAATTAAATAACTAATAAACGATGTAACAATTAGTGAATTAGGTCAAGGTAAAAGATCCATTAACAACGTATAATTATTGATTGATTAATTAACTGATAAATATCAATCTACTACCATTATTACACTAGTTACCTCGTTTTTTAAATTTTACAGTATAGTTTTATTATATATAATTATGCATGTTTTACTTAAAATACCAATTTACCAATGTAATATTATTCATATAGAGTATATAGGTAAAGAATACACAAAAGGCTATATATAGTCAATTACTACGACTTTGCTCAAAACAAATCGTAACAGAAAGGCTTAATTAACTTGCGATATTCTTACGTAAGTTAGATTAACTGTGAATTAATAAAAGCTAACAAGGAAACAGTTTTACAAAAATATTGTGGGAAACATATTGTATTTGTCTGCTACAATACGATGTAATGGTGTTATGTATTTTCAGTGCATGTTTTTATCACAGGTGTGACAATATTTATTTATACTTCCCGCCTTTTATAATTTTACCCTCTTAGGGATTCAATTTTGGAAAACCACGGTGGTAATACTATCCTCAAATTGAAAATCCCAAACAACTACCAGAGTCTTAAACTGTACTTATGAGCCAGTTCCTCCTAGACTTTGTGAGTTTACCAACTCCGACTACACCATCATATATCATAGTGGGATTATGGTCAAACACAAGCATATACAATCTAAGAAAAAAAAACTCCTTAATTAATGTAGGCACCCCTAGGATACTCACTCATGGAATATTTCCTCTAAATTTAAAATCTTTAGGTCCACTGGTTTAGGCTGTGCGTGTCTGTTAGTCGGTCAGTCAGTCAGTCACCTGTTTTAATGGTAGGACAGAAGGTAAAATAAGTAACAAGTCGCAACGAAGTTTTATGGCAATCATTATTTGATCAAACATTGGTTCCAGTCTAGGATAGTGGTACAAAAAAACATCATAATACAAGTAAAAGAAACTTTGGTATAGACTCGCGGTCGCGCTTTTTGGCGGTAAGAACACTGTACAAAAATTGAAGATTATACTTATTGCTTTTGTTATATTTTCTTTTGTTGTTTTCAATAAAGTGTTACGTTTCTATTGAAAATCTGGTAACGTATAATTATTACAAATAAGCAAATAACAAATGAAAAACATTTGATGCTATAACTAGCAATTGTTATATTAGTAATTACACAGACAGTAATTAGACAGCTTACAGATGTAGATCTGTATCTGTCGATTAGTATATTTTAGTTATTTTCACAGTGTCATGTCCTATGGCATTTTACTTTGGGGTAAAGCTGCTGATATAGAAACATTTTTTTTTTACAAAAGAGGGCAGTGCGAGCTATTTATAACTTGGGCTCTCGAACTTCCCTCAGAGATAAGCTTAAAGAAACTGGCATACTCACAGTTGCATCTCAATATATATTTGCAAATATATTATTTGTGCATCAAAATATTAGTTTTTTTTCGAAAAAAAGTGATGTGCACTCTATCAATACTAGAAATAAGCACAAACTTGTAACCTCTGCATATAGACTCCAGAAAGTGCAAGGTTCATTTCTAGGACTTAGTACACGCATCTATAACAGAATCCCTACTTCAATTTTAAATTTGCCTTTGCAAAAATTTAAGGAACGGATTAAAGCTGTATTAGTAGAAAATGCTTATTATACTGTAAATAATTATTTCAAAGACTCTAATGCTTGGTAGATTTGTTACTTTTGTGTACTATTATTGTTATTATTTAGATTTATAAACCTGTTAATAGTCTCAGTGATAACATATTGTGTGTTATAATTCGTATTTCTTGAAATAGGATTTCATTGTATTATTTGTAGTAAGCTTAAGTTAGTCATGCTCACTTTGGGGTCTTTGCTTGCGGCGGCGTCGTGTGGCGGGTCGCTCACTTCCCTATAATATGTGCGAGGAGGGCGATGGCTGCCACATGCGTCATACTTGTGAACATGTTCTGCTTGTGGGGGCTGGTCTGCTTAAGTTTGCAATCCATATGTTTACTTAGTTACTCATAATTTTGATATTTTTTTTTCCTTACTGTCATATAACACGCACATATTGTCAGTGAGACTAGATAAATAATTTGATGTAATGAATCTGAGTTGGTTTTGAAAAGAGTAATTGCTGAGTTCCTTGCCGGCTCTTCTCAGTAAAAGCAACCTTCCGAACCGTGTGTTAGAGTCAGACTATTCATTAGTGCTTGTGAAGGCCTATTTGAATAAAAAATATTTTCATTTTCATTTTACAAAAGCCTCAGTGCATTTAAATAGCCGTAACACAATAATGTCGTATTTCCTAGACCAACTCGTCGCTGTTTAGCTATTTTCACATTGGACACCTAAGACGACAGCATAAATGTACCTAAAGATTAGTTTTAACGAGTATATATAAGATAGTGAAATACAGCTACTGGCTCCGTAAAGAGCTTGTTACTGTCAGACAGTTTTAACCTGGTTTATACAGTGTTCTAATGAACGGTCAGCAGCAGACCCTATCCTCTCCTAAAGCAATCCCTTATGGCTGGTGATTGTGGTCTTCCAAGTATTGGAAGTGACTATTTCTAAGACTTCTTATTAGAGAAGATAATTTACCTCGCGTAACGTAGTGTGTAGTTTCTATCCTCCAGAATCCTTCAGATGCTTTGGTTTCAGTATTCCCATTCATGCAATGGCAAGTTAAATGCTTTAACAATAAAACCGTACCAGCTAGTGTTAAAAACACCTTTGAAAAACCGAGGTATTATTTTGGAGCGGTTCGTACCGTCACGGGTTTTATTTCTAATGTGTTCCGACAATTGTTCACACCCACAACATAATGCAATGCAATGTGAAGGTTTTGTATTAACAAATATGACTTTGATCAGATGTCACCTGCAGGTCACACTTTTGTTAAGCTATTACAGAGTTGTAGGTATACATAACTGGCTAGGGTTGTCAAAATGCGGCTTCGCTTGTGCAGACTTTATAAAATGTCTATAACTATTTTTTCTGTTATCCAATTTCGATGAAATAAAGCATATTCGAAGCACCAAGCCAAACTGCATTAACTTGTGGAAACATCATGAAAATCTGTTCAGTGGTTTCAAAAATAAGCAATTTTAAATAGACAGACAGATAGACAAGAATAAAGAAAGGCCTCTTTGCATTCTGTCACTCTTCCTACATCCATATTTGGTAAAATAATGTAATATACAGACACGCTGGTTCTACAGATTTATTATATATATAGATTATTTTGTAAAAGAAAGCATGTATGTGATGGTATGGAATATTAGTAGGTGGACGGAAAATGATTTACACCATGTGTAAAAACGCAAAATTATGATAATTTGAGAATATATTAAAACTTCACAAATAAAAAATATAAATAGATACTTAGAACTAATGGTTTGATATTGAATGATATGAGTGCGCGCGGCGAATACCGTTCACAAATGTCTTTAGAACAGTACCCTGAGTGTAAAGAATTGACGTTAGTAAACGCTTACTATCACGTTAGTGTTTACGACATTTCTCTATCTATAGGAATTAGCACAGCGCCTCTCGCGGAATACTCATGGAACTAATTTCTCCCATAAAAAATGTTAATTCTTTACACTCAGGGTATAGTAAAAAGCGTAATTGTGCGTAAAGGTTCTGACGCACCGTAAATAATGAGCGGTTGCACCGTACAACTAGGTATCTATCATTTGCCTACCCTTATATAAGATATAATGTTGTATGTTTGAATGCCCAGTATTTTGTTATTAAATGCAAAGTTCTAATACATTGCAATAGAGTCTACATTGAAATGGAAAGTTATGTTGCGAGTGTGTCATAAAATGATAGGGTCCATTGTGTAACATCAATGCCAACGGTGTTGTTCAGTGAGGTGACAATTGGTCACACTGTTATTTAACTACGCGTAATTTAATAATCGT
Organism: Tetheella fluctuosa; assembly: GCA_951216915.1. NCBI lineage: Eukaryota > Metazoa > Arthropoda > Insecta > Lepidoptera > Drepanidae > Tetheella > Tetheella fluctuosa. Next base: position 4,343,172 of record OX578224.1, read on the forward strand.
AAATGTCTGAATAGATAATATACAATGACTTTCAAAGCTTTATTATACGTAATGATGTTATTAAAGTAACAGGTAATGTATGCAATAAATTAATTATATTTTATAAACGTAATATATTTTCAAAGAGTTTCAAACATATATGATAGTAATATGAAATTAATTGCAGACTAGATAATGTGTGTAGGTACCTTGATTTTGACCTTAATATCCTGTGACATTCAATTAAATATTCCTATGACACAAATATGATAAGACAGATCATTAAATTTATCGTTTGAATGTTTACAAATCACAAAAAATAAAATACTTAATAAATGAACTTAATGAATGCTTTATACTTCAAAGCCAATAAATACACTAATTTATTTCAAAATAAACATCAATCGCGAAATGTTATTTGAGACGATAACCTCAGGTTAACAGGAAAGAACCTAGTTACGGAAACAAAATCAACATCGCTATTTCTTTCGCAACTATATTTTTTAAAGTTCACAATTTCTAAGGAAATAATATAAAGAGAAACTTAAAAAAGTGTGCTTGGACTTCTAAAACAGTCACTCAAAAATGGGAATGAGTTCGCGTTGAAAGAACCTCATTTCCGCCAGCGACTTTCTCAATACATTTCATTTAAATACTTTTCTCGAGTTGGCTAACGCTGAGTGAGGAGTTTTAATTTCGCACGTTGCTATCTCATACGGGGTGAGACAAGGAAACGCTTTCTGCTATCGGGAATAGCTCTTTAACGAAGTCTAGTGAGAGTATGCCCCGTATGCGTATTAAACGTGATAGCCTATACATACTTATTTCTTTTAGTTTAGATAAATAACTTCTGTATTGTTTTTCAATAACCTACTCATTATTCAATAATAATCAGATTTTTAAATAAACCCAACTGAGCTCCAGGCTGCTATAGTACCTACAAGGAAAAGCTTAATTAACTCAAAATGATTGCAAAAAAATCTTAACCAAAACAAAAACCTTTTTAAGTAATGTTAAGGATAACATTACAGGCATATTAATATTCATAGTCATCATGAGTACTTTCAATTAATTCATTCAAATAATCTGCATAATTTGATTGGTAGATGTAAATCAGGATCACCTTCGATGCACAAAAATTTACGAACCGTAAGTATGTACGTTACAAGGTCGACTATTATAAGGAATACATTCACCGCTACAATTTAGTATCCGACCACCTAAACAGACGGTTTCTGCATTCTTTATAGGTCATTAGACCAATCGGACACAACAAGTTTAAACTACAACAATTTTGTCATTATCTATGTGGGTTGTAATTTGTGTCCTTCTGTATAAGTTAGCTGCTACTGTTTAAATTGATATCTAATTAAGTTGTCAAAGGATTGAATTGCATACTTAATATTTGAACATTTGATTAATGGTGTTCCGTCTGAAATTTTAAAGGTAGTTGGTAAGTACATAATTATATCTATTCTTTAATAACTGTTTCTTTCTGATAGAGTTCATTTTTTTTGTCAGCTGCTTAGACTTTTCTCTACGATACAAAAATTAATAACTACCTTTTCGCAATCAATAATTAAAACGACATAATAATCAGTCACAAACATAGTTATAATGAAAACAAAAATGTTCGTGACATTAAAAACCGCGTACCGTTGTTGCGCACGCGCAGGAAACAATTTGTCATTTGGTTAACGTCACGTCGGATTCAGTTGCAGGTGTCGGAATGCTAACTAATGAAGGACAGATGCCCTTAAAACCGGCTCGTAGGTTGTTCTGGAAATATTGAGGCTGGATATTACTTGACAATTGCGCTAAATTGTAAACTAGTATTACAATATTGCAGGTAGAGAATATAGGCGAATATATTAAAATACGCCTTTATGTAAAATAAAGGCGTATTTTAACGAGCTGGTCGACTATTTAGTGAGGTTAGTATTTATTACAGGTAACCCACTCTAGTTGAGACATAATTTAATAACGATAAATTCAAACCAGTTTAGAATTTTATTACTTTATGTGCGTAATAATAGCTCATATATTGTTCATACTTTGCAGTTTTTTTTTAAATTATTTATTTAGTTGTGAGTTCTGATATAGGATTATTAAAAAAATATTACGAGTGGCACTCGGGGACTGCCACGGTAAAGCTATTGCATAGCATTTTTTATCAACATATGTAATTATAATTATTTATTTATTTTTTATTTAGGCAGTTTATTTTTTCTTTGATATTAATAGATACCTATACACCTATATACTTACCTATACCACCTATATATTATGTGTGTGTGGAAGGTGTTAGGTTTTTTCGTTACGGAATGTTTTAGTTACGAAATTTCTTGATTCGGTCGCCGCGCTCAAAGCCCGAAGCCCGCGATAAAAGCTATACAATAACTTAAAAATAGACTCCAATGAATAAATATTAAAAAAAAAACACTAAGCCCTTGACTCACGAATGGGACGGGTGACCCTAATCTACCAGATAAAAAATGAATTCCATGAATCTCGAGTCAAGTCAAAGAGAAAATTCTTTCGTGATAATAATATAAATAAAACCGGCCAAGTGCGAGTCGGACCCGCGCACGAAGGGTTCCGTACCATTTTCTATGAAAACGGCAAAAAATACACGTTTGTTGTACGGGTGCCCCCTTAAATATTTATTTTATTCTGTTTTTTGTAGTATTTGTGGTTGTAGCGGCAACAGAAATACATCATAATGTGAAAATTTCAACAATCTAACTATCACGGTTCATGAGAAAGTATATACTTACTAAAGATATCTACATCTATCTTATTTCTAAAAACTGAACAGACAACTACAAAACAAAATAATAAATATAAAGTCTTTGTGAAAATTACCTTCCTTCGAAAAAGTATTTCCGTGTGTCAAATCACTCCTACCTTTATGTATATCTTTCCACCCCACGGTTTCACCCACGATACCCCACTTTACCCTCTTAGTCGGTCGAATTTTGATGTTGATGATTGTGTAAAAACAAATAAGAAAGTAAAACTTACTCAGTCATATTAACAAGCACTATGCCACACTAGTAATTAAACAGATATTGTAGAGTCAGTTTCAATGAAAAACTGTCCTATTTCCCATAGAAAATTTTCCTTGTTATTGTTCGTACAGATGACTGTCGGTAAGATTATCCTATACTGAGTAGGTACATTATGTGTATAAGTTATGTAAATTGAAAGTGATATATATGAAATTTATAGGTATGTATGTATTTTAGTTGAAGCTACTTCTTTTTGTATTAAATTAAGAATTTATTAAAAAAATTATTCAAAAGAACTTACAGATAGTATAACATAAACCAGTTTAGGTTTTTACTGGAACCAGTACACCGTCGCGTCGTTTCGTCGATTGATGGATTGACAGTTATATTTAGATATATTGCGCAAATAAGTACTTTTCCCATAGTCACTGCAAACTGTAAACTAAGTCTATTCAATAAAAGCACAATAAAAGTAAATGAACTCAATTCAAAGTACAACCGGAAAATAATACATTGTATCGTAATATCATCACTATTTACAAAAAATATACAACAGCTATATTATAACATTAACCCGCATTATAATTTTTCAATATTTAATTTAATGTTAAATTCGTTCCTTAAAAATCTCTCCTTTATTTATTTACTTATTCGTGAAATACTATGGACAACACCCTGGAGACAAGTTCGGAAGAGGAAGTAATTGATCAACCTGCAGTAGTTTTGGAAATAACATTATTGAATGATGTGCACGAATAAAATTGAATTAAAGAAATGGAAAATAAAATATAAATACGTGGGAGCAAATAAACTTGACCTCCTGGTACTTATTATTAACCTCAGATGTATAGAGGTGCAATGTGCAACAGTATGCTTTTAATTGATAACAACAATTAAATAATATCTTATTGCGTAGTTAAACGTATATCAAATATCATATTCGTAAAATATTTGATTACCCACGCAGTTACTTTAGGGCTATTATATTCATATTGCACTACCTAGTAATAAATATTTTCAATCATAAATACTTGTACTTTAGAATTTTAATATAATAATAAAGGAATAATTAATGTTAGATACATGAACATTGAACATGTCTGTCTGTTCATGCACATTAAAATATGTATATGAATTTATTTTTACATTTTTATTTATAAACCAATATCAGAAACATTTAAAATTTATTTAGAAACTTTGCCCTTTGGTTGCGTAGGTATTTGATGAATTTCGAAGTTTTCGCACCGGTCGCAGCCACCACAGTGACTTTACAAGTCGCCAGTATGTGAGATGGTGCAAGTGTATCAACACATGTGGCATCTCACATCAGCGGTAGGCTGACACTCCACGAGATCAAAGTCATAACATCCAGTCTTCTGCCGTCGTCACTTGCAATACCGACTGGTTCCAGTAATAGTGGCACATTGGCCCAGCGGATATCAAGGCGATTTAATACGATGATAGCTCAGTGGTATTCGAATCTTCAAAGGAAATCATCGTGAGGAAACCATAGCACTATGGTAGGGTACATTGTTGTACGGCCGGGTAAACCATCAAGTTGAAAATCTGTCGCCATGCACCTACTGGTGTGTTTAGGCTAGGCTTTATAAAGGTTAGCAACAAACTGGGAATCCCCCTGAAATTGCTAATGCATATACATAGGTGACGGTAGCTAATCACCATCAAGTGGATCGCCTACAAGCTTGTAAGCCTTCTGATATAAAAAAATATATCAGTATAAGCTGCGTGGCGCTAAATACGACGGGCGCTTAGAGAGCACGAAAGCCTATGGTGGCCGAGCTCGTTGACGACGTCTCCACAGCGGCAATGATGAGAATGACAGGCTTCATATTATGCGGCCTAGCATAGTGCCGTTTTTGGTAGATGGAATTTGGATTTGGAAATTTTCATTACAATTTATTTATAGTTATTTAAAACAAATTACTATTTATTTCATAAATAATGTAATTGTTAGCACCGGCTATTAGTTCTTCCGGTACGGATTCACGGCTGGTGGTTACGAATCTTTCAGGCTTGCGTACATTAAATATTATAGTCATATACGGTTATTCAATGTATGGATATCATATTTCAGAAAATTTGCTCAATACATTCAATATTGTTGGGGTGTTTCAGTTTTCTATTATACTAAAAAATTATGTTGTATTAATTTAAAATACATATATGGTATTCATTATGGTTTATAATACATCCGACTAATGGGTACCGTGATCAAGATGTTATCAAAATGGGTGGTCTACCATTGTTTATCTCTTCACTGAATGCCTAAAGAGACGATTGCGTGTTCCAAGCGCTTATGGCCGCCTTCAGTCTACATTGTTTCATATTATTCGGTAACTATTTAATTTACTCACGTGTGTCTTTTGTTTTCCCTTTCAATCTTCTTATTATTTCAGGTATAATTTAGCTATACAATAGCTATATTGTGTAGCATTAGTTTAATCAATTAATATTTAAAGAGACTACGCAATTTACGAATATAAAGAAATACTACGAATTTAGATCAAGTTCAGTGTGATATAAAAAAAAAAATCAGATATTATTTGATAATGTTCAATAACTATTATGAGTTGTTGTAATGAAAATTATTCTGTGTATGACAAAATCATATAGGTAGATTGGTCATGTGTAAAGTGTGCCTTATTGGTTCATCCTGGGAATGTGTGGATGTCGAAATTGTGAGTGCAGTGAATGAGGACAATAGCAATGTATTAATGTACGGGTGCATGGGCATGTAAGCGGGTAATGAATGGTGATGCACCGGCGCGCATATACGTCGTGTAATAATCGCTTATACGTACCTGCACCATTGTGCAAATCGTTTCCCATAGCCTTTCATATTCAATAAGCCTGAACGACGGCTTGCGATTTCGCGACTGCGATTAAGCGCGAAAGTATTATGAAAGTAGGCTTGCCTTAGGGTTTATTGATTTCTGAATTATTAAGTAAGTGAACATTAGGTATCTTGTGTAGCTCAAAAAGATTATATTTCATCTTTGTGTGATTCTGATGTTTTCATTTAAATCCACCAACTTGTTTTCATTTTTTTTATTTCAACACCGTATCTCGTGTTTGGATCGTTCATTCCAAATTGATTTAATTTCACAGTAAAGTCGCAAATGTGTACAATTCCTAAAACGTGTATGAAGGAATCTTTAATATGCTTTCCCTTAGCGAGTTTTAAAAATTACCATTTCGCATAATGCTGGTATAATAAAGAAATGGTAATATGTACTTAGAAAGCTATTTACTTTTAAGCATTTTATTATTATTAAGATTTTTTCGAATTTTATAATTGTTTTATTTTTACTAGTTGATATTTATAACACATCTTTTCAAATTGTTATACTGCTAGGTACCTAAACTACGAGTGGGTAAGTATTACGATTATAATTACGTCTAGTAAAGAAAAAATAATGATGATGAAGAATATGATCATCAAAAAAGGATACCTTTAACCCACCAGTTGAACAGTAGGTATGGGCTAATAATAAAAACAGTAATATGATTATTAGGTTATTGTATTTCTCAAGGAGCTTACGCTGCGCTGTAGTCAATAATGATAATTAACACCGAAGTAACTGCAAACTTATGTAAATTTAAGGAGAGTCGTATTTCGCATGCAACTTGGATAATTGGAGGCTTTTTGTTCATTGCATGTCTGAAGTGTTGCACTTTGCTGTATGTCACACAATTCAAGTTTTTTTTAATTAGTATCAACCCTTTTATTATTGCTCGAGGTTCGATTTATGATGTAAAAATACACAAAAAAACATATTTTGTTTGTTGTCTTATTAAGCGGATACATAAAATATTTTTTGTTTTTTTTTTTAATGTAATGTACCTAATTACAACACTAATATCGTATATGAGTGAATTTTAGATTAGGTATATTTCTTAAATAAAATTCTAATAAGTATTAAAGAGTAATGTTTAGCATACCCTAACTAATATAAAATATTTTTTTCCAAGAATTAGACGAAATATTGAAAATATGTTTTGACCCACTTTTATCACAAAAACACATTAAACTCTACCGAAGTAGATAAAAACATTCTCCCCTAATAAAGGCAAAGTGACTCGATAGATTATCGCTGCCCTTTATAACTAGACGGGATCGAGTATGCAAACTCACGCAGTTCTCACCTGACTATTTGTAATAATACACTTTGTAACTCGCACCTATAACTATTCATATGAGCTATATAAAGAAGACTTGAATAGTTTCAACCATCTGCAGCTGTTCCATTACCTACGGTTCATTATAAAACAACACAATCAAGTAATACTGAAAAATAAAACAAAATAATAGCAATTCATACGTGGCATCTATGCTAATAAGCAAGGTTGGATAAGGTCAAAGAATTATTTCATTACTTCATTAAATTGTATTCCATTTTACATTTTGCACTACGATGCGATAGTTGATACTGTAGAATAGCCAATCTTTGAAGCTTATTTGTCTAATTTTAAATGCCTTATTGATTTTGCCTCTTCATCCACTCGAATATTTGATGATACAAAATTCTCTGTCCTATAATGAGTCTGTTATTTATCCTTCAGTGGATAAGTTGATAGCATCTAGGTTTTTCCTATAATCCCATCGATATTATCATCCACCCATCTGGATGCTGTTTAACATTAACTATAGGTTGGGACAAGATAGCTTATTTTAGTATTTATTGGAAATTATAATCTTGATGATGTATCTACTGTTAGTGTCTAAAAAGGTTTCATTGTCCTATTTTAAGTTGGAAGGTCAGGCAACAGTAAAAAAATCCCTGATGAAGTAAAACGAATAGGAATCAATTTTGATACTATGCAGTTATTCTGTATTTGTCCATTACTAAACGCAGAACTCCCGAGAGATAAGGTTAATTTACGAAGCGTTAGGCTGTTTAGCTATCTTTAAAACAGATAAAGTATAGTTATGAGAGTTGTTACGACCAGTCGAAAATGTGCTGCATACAAAACTAATTTACAAACGTAAGTTGTATATTTTTGCTCAAAATATATAGAATTTTTCCAACTATCTAAGCATCTGTTGCCACTCGTTCGAGACTTTCAATCGCTGAAACACCGATTTTATTTCACGTTTAGAAACGTCACAAGAAACGAATCTCGAAGGACATACAGTTCTCTGCAATAAAAATAACAGTTACTATGGCAATGCACTCTGTAAAATTAAATTACTACAAAAATGAAAAATATATTTTCACATCAGCGAAATATGCTTCTATATTTTTTTGTGCGCACGCCGACTACTTTTATATACCAGGTGTTGCAAAAGTTCGTATCTGCATAGCTAGGATATTTAGTTAGCTATAAATTTAACTACTTTTAAATGCATGTATGCACCTACTGAATGTAAAAAATATGTATAATCAATGAATACAGTGAAACGTTTTACAGAAGAGATGCTATACTGTTTGTACATACCAATGTTAATCAATGATACGTACCTACTTATATGGTAGTTAGGTATATTAAACTCGCATAAAATATAGATCGGTTCATTTGGTCCACAAGGTTGGAAATGGGAAATTAAACATCAAGTAGTTAAAACCAATTTTAGATCAATCCCAAAAAAAAAATCCCGCTGTATAATTGGAGTCATCACAAATTCATTGGGTAATCTACTTTATCTTTCAAGTCACTATGTTAATGATTAGTTTACATATTTATGATTTAAGTATTTAATACATTGTATTTTATCTTTGAACAAGTCAATCAACAAACAAACTGATGACATAGTTACACGTGTCTGAATGTCAGAATTAGAGTGTAAATTTACTTTTTTATTTTTTATTCTAGATCATCAATATATTATATCTGAGCTAAGTAACCAGTACTTAATGCATCACCAATTTTATGTACTGAAGAAACCAATACCGAAAATCCGTATGTAGTGCCACTATTATAGAATCTGTATGTAAAACAAAAGCTTTCGACACGAATGGAAGCTTCTATTTTCAAAAATACGTCCTAAATTAATGTAGGTGATAAGTTTCCTAGTTGTTTCACGCTACTATGTATGCTAAAGATAGATAGATACAATGTGATCTTGAACTCTCACATAATGCACATGTCCGGCAAACGTGATGCCTAGGGAATACATAGTAACTTTCCCCGCTTACTACCGACTATTGATACATATATATAACTTCATGTTTAAATAATTAGTACCTTGTAAATGTACCTTATAAAGAAGTTCTGGTGAAAAGGATTTTCTTTTCTATTAGGATTTTTCTTGAAATTATCTTATCTTTCTTTGTAGATATTTTTTAATAAGATCCATGTTTTGTCACTCCTTTTTATAGTACCTCCTACTATAAAAAGCTGATAATAACATGATAATTTAACTGTTTGGAGATAAATGAGCATTTTTAAAACGTAATTTAAATAAAATATGTTCAAATGGTTACAAGAATAACGTCTTACCTTATTTGATGATAACATGAAAGCGATCGATAAATATGTGATAATTTAAACAGAGTTCTAGCTAATTAACACTTTATGAGTAAGGGTGGAAATTAATAGGACGGATATGGAGGAAGAAAGACATAGTACAGTTGTTTTTTTTATCTCTATACTACGCCTCAAAGCAGTGATTGTTCAGGGCTAGTAAATTGTTGTTGATAACGAAGCAAGGGTTGAGAGCATAGCACGTTGGTAGAGTACCTGTGTCCCAAGCGAGTGTATGGCAGCTTGGGCTCGCAACCGCCCCTCTCTCAACCCGCGAGCCCCGCACGATTGCTCTGTCTAGACGTGTCCGTTGGCCGACTGTAAGAAAGAGTTACATAGACTGTGGTAGTACCCCCTTGGTTGGTAGTTACCATACTTACGTTGAAAACTAGTCACCACACCAATCGGTGGGTTTCAACATCGGCACTTGAAAGTGAGTTTCTTTCTTTGCTTTGTGTATTCACAACCTTGATGTTCTCACCAGAATACCAGTATTATTATTTTTATCAAAAATCTTATATTTACCTTACAGTTTACTTTATCACAAAGATTTAAAATCCTATTTGCCTTGATATTTGAGATAACATGAATAAAATAATATAGAGGCATTTCGGGCGATAGGCTGTTAACGTTCAATTCTTTAATGAATATTAGTCGGTTACTTTGCTCACTTCATATATTCTATTATTAGACTTTAAGACGTTGAGTTCACGTTGCTACATTGTGACGTAATCTAAAATAAAAAGTTGTAACAAAATAAAGAAATTATAAAGTTCATTGGCATTTTTGGCGAAAATGTCTCAATTATATTTTATTACTGCCATTAAATGAGATATGTTTTAAAGAATAGATTGTAAACTGTTGTTATTGGAGTTTTATGAGAAGATTCTATATACGAGGGCATTACTCGTGTCATATTGAAGTGTCAGCGAATGTGCCTAGCCTGACTAAAGATTGAACTTTACCCAAGTCAAGGGTCGTGTTTCTAAAATATACCACTTTGCACTAGTTGCATACGACACCGCAAAACATGCAATTGTGCAATGATAGAATTATGTTGATTTCGACACCGAAAAATGTACATAGCATTAATGTTGTTTCGTTTACAATACACATAATTTTGTAGATACATATTTATTAGTGTTCGTATTAATTTGTAATGTAGGTATGTCTATTCTCGCACACGCAGTACAATCAACAAGAAAAAATCAAATACGTACTTAAAAAGCAAAACAATCACCGGTACCGGTTCGGAAATGTTTCGTCGAGTATAAGATTGAGCTGGATAAAAACCTGAAAAGTATCATGACATTGAAAATAATGCTTATCTTCAAACACATTTAAAAAGAACAATGCTCCCATTAGCATAATGATATCTCTGATTGTAATGAAAATAGAAAAACTAATTCATGTACCTACAATGACTGTGATCGTCACGATTTTGACATTTATCTTATAATATTAGGTATACTTATTTATTCACGGTGTTTACACGCTCCAAATGAAAATTCCAGTGAAATGCGATGTAGGTTAATAATAGTATAACTTATCTTTAAAATAAGTTTGGCGAACTCTAATTGTTTGAAGTCACTGAAAAGAATTTAGGAAATTTCCTCTTCAGTTTTATAGTTGTTCAACAGATTGTGAACATACTTCTAACCTTTATTTGTTCTTTCTTGGATTTCGGTAGGACTTAGATTCTCGTGTTTTTGATAGAAATAAATATTTTTTTATATACCTAATTTGAAATTTTGAATGATATCCACGAAAGTATGATATTCTAAATAATAAATAGCATCTTAATAAGTAACATAGTGAAATGTCAACAATTTGGTTTCACCATTAATCAAATAAACTTGATTTTTTGTTGCAAAACTTGCTGTATTGTGTGATTTTTATAAAGGTTTTCTATTACCTGGATAACCTGGACACAAAAAAGAAACTTCATAAAAAACGTATTGAAACTTATTAAGAACCTAATTATGCCTAGATATCCTAAACAGAAAATTTATATCTCGTTTTAAAAAAAATTATACGTAGAACTATAACGTAACAATATTCGTCAAATTCTTCGAAAATACTTTTACATTGCTTCGAGGAAGTCATGACTCAGATTTTACAAATTAAATACGTTTTACTGAGATTGTTGTTTGGAATTCGGTGTTCCTATATCTTCCTACATTTAAACAAAATGTTTTTTTTTAAGCTAACCTAATTCTGGCCATAAAATGTTATTATATTTGGGTTCACGATATTTGTACATACATTGCTCAAATAAGGCTAAAGAAAGTTTATTTCCACTAATTTAATAAAAATATTATCTAAATAATAAAAACTGATCTGTTTCGAAAGCTATCTACAGGGCCAAAATTGATAACCGAAGACTAGCTGTCCCAATCCCAACTCGCCTTCTGTTATAATGCCCAATCACAACAATGCTTGACTAAGCAGTGGCGATTATCTGCAGATAAATAAATGATAATAAATAAATATTCTGGGACATTATTCCTCACACACGGCCATCTGACCCCAAACTAAGCAGAGCTTGTACTATGGAAGCCAGACAACTGATATACTACATATACTACTTTTCTTTTGTAAATACATACATATATAGATAATTACACCCAGACACAGGACAAACAGACATGTTCATGCACACAAATGTTTGTCCTGAGTGGGAATCGAACCCACGACCTGTATGATATGTAGATTCATTGGTTAGGTTTTACCCACCCCTAATGTGGAGGAATGTTTTCAGTGTCAGCGGGTGGGCGCGCGCCCGATGGCGGCGGCGGTGGCGGTTGAGCGGTGGCGCGGTCTGCGCGCGCGATTGTAAGCGCTCTCCGACGCCCGAACATGCGCGCAGTCCGAACGCGCCGCGCCGCTCGACCGCGCGCACCATGCTAAACATGAAGCTCAAGGAGCGCTTAGCGCTCGCCATCAGCGCCTTCCTCGTCCTCTTCACATTGATGCTTGTCATCGATCTTCAGATGAACTATGACATCTCCGGGCACCACGTCCCGCTGCATGGACGCGTCCGCATCGGAGATGTCCAGGATAAAGGACGATCTACCTACATTGAGTTCAGGAAGCGGTTCTTACAGAAAAGGTTGGTGTTGTGGTTTTCAGTGTATTTTCATTTTTTTTTATTGTGAAAGTGACTAAGTGTTGTTATTAGTTTTTGGGTACGTGTTTAATATTTACTTATTTAAAAAAAAACTGAATGCCTAAATAAAAAGCTATAAGAATAAGAATAATAATAACATCAGAAGTGCGTATGCACATAACACGTCTAGATAAATCAAAATTTATCTTATCGAAACTAACAATGACCCTTTGATAGTACTCGAAGATGACATAAATACGAGTAGATACCTACATCAACAATATTTTCTATTTCTTAAGAAACACTAAATACTTCTCAATGACTTACATTAATTACTTTGACTTTCAAATTCCTTGAGGGCTGACGTAAAAGTTTTTTGATTAAAGACATAAACGCCGGTAAAATTTCTTTTTTAAGAATTACGATATTACATAGCGGTAATTTGATATATATAACATAGTAGTAATAAACGATTTGGTTTTAAAAACTACTTATTAGGTATATTTATGTGCGTTATCTCTACGTTATCGGAATGTTTGTGGGTTTGACAGCGTCTTGTAGATAACAGAATGACTGTATTCAAGTCAGAAGGGACATAAATATATTTTAAAATTGCCAGTTACTTAAAACAAAAATTGATCAATTATTTTGAATGTGGAATTTAAAAAAATGCAATTTGTATTTCTTTTGTTATCAATGTTAATAATTAACTAATTACCTTAAGTTACTAAAAGCGTACGAAGAGATATAATAAACATGAAGTCGTTACTAATTTAATACCATACATTAGACTGTTGTTCTTTGGATTACAATTAATTATATAAGAATTCAAATATAACAAATGAATGTTATTACTTATTTATTTGACTCTACACGTGAGTGAAGTGAATTTTACACTCTCATAATATCGAGATTTAAAAAAAATTAATCATTAAGTCGATGTTGGAACAATTTACTTTTGTCGCTACAAGATTTACTGAAATATACAAAAAGTAAAAGATTTTGTAAAATAAACCCTATAAATATATATAAATATAAAATTAAAATTTGAAAAGAACAATAATTAAAATCGAAGGCCTTAAGTTATTTATACACACGGAGCTTCAGTAACACTCAGTATTTAGTTCAAAGCTTAGGTACCTATAAGACTTATCATTTAAATATTAGTTCTCATACCGTACCGTAGTAGCTGCTATGCTACCTATTCAACAAGAGACGACGAAACGTCTTTGACATGAAATTGTATAGAGAAAATGTCAAACGATGACCTACACGTACCTACGTACGTTTTTTACTACTAATGTGCTTGAAAACATGAAAAGTAAGGATTTTTACGTTATTTGAAGTAAACTTACTTAATAATACAAAGGTATACTATAAAAAAAGTTTATATAGACTAGGGTCCATATTATGGAATGTTAATCAAAGCGATTCGAGATAAACGCAGTTCTATTTAGTACTTGACTTTTTGACATAAGGTTTATTTCCAAATAATACAATCTATTCTTGAGTTTTGACTTTATAATACAGCCTAGATTTAAAATGTTAGTTCATAAAAAAACGGGGTCAAAGAATATTTTTTAAGGCCTAGTTTATTCTTAAATCTAATATTGATTATTAAATTAAATATACATTGGGCGTAAAAGTAATTGCATTTACAAATATTTCATGGCATATTGTAAAGTATAATTTTGTCGCTGATCTATAGAAGAATAGTGAAATGGTATCATGTCACACACGGTACATTGAACTTTATTATTAAACAGGGTGAAAACAATTCAAGAACAATTGGCATTTGGCGACTATTATTTGAAGATGTTCAAATTTGTCTTCATGAGCATAGATTGCAATGTATTAGATACCTACTCTATGGAAAATAGATTTTTAAGCTATTGTATAGCTTTTATCGCAGACTTTGAGCGCGGCGACCGAATCAAGAAATTCCGTAACGAAAATAAAACCTAAGACGAGTTGCTCCGAAATCGGACGAATACGTAAGCTGTTTGTGAGTAAGTATATAGGTGTATAGGTATCTATTAATATCAAAGAAAAAACTTGAGTTAATATCAAAGAAAAAAAAATACTGCATAAATAAAAAATAAATAAATAATTATAATTGCATAAGTTGATAAAAAATGCCATGCAATAGCTTTACTGTGGCTGTCCCCGAGTGCCACACGTATTTTTTAAATTCTCTATGGTGACATGTGTAGCTTGATTTCTGTATGTAAACTTCTACCTACCTACATTTATTTTAAAGTAACGTATTAATATGTCTGTCAGTGCGTCCATACGTCACGAGTCTCCAGATCATAAAGGGAATGAGTTATAAAGCTGAGGATAACACGTCAAAGTTATCAGTTTAGTTTTTTATGTAACTGAAAAATGGTCTTAAAATGGCCTGGGTCTAACTCAAAAACTACAGAGTGACTTCTAAGTCGTGAATAATACTTGCACATAATACTTTGTGTATCTGTTGACTTTAATTTTTCCAAATTAAATTTTGTTAAATGTCATAACTTTTAGTCACCCTACGTTTAATTGAAATGTTAACATATTAATTAAGTAAACATTCTTCATACTACTGGCTGGAAACTGGTGATAATGATAAATATCATTGACAATGACAATCTGTAACACTTCATAACATGAAGACATCGCAAACAAGTCACGTGGTCTGGGCCGAGTAGGGTGACCATAGATGATGATAAGTAGGGATTGATACGCCTATTTTGTTTTAATTAATTGAGGGGCTGACTAATTGCGATTACCACTAGTACTTCGTGTTAATCTTGGGCAGCTTTATCGGAAAACGTGGTTTCTGTTCACGATTTAGAAGTCACCCTGTATACTAGGAGTTTTGAATTTCTGTATATTATATATATATCATAATACTGTATTTAAACAACAAATATTG
Source organism: Tetheella fluctuosa (assembly GCA_951216915.1). NCBI lineage: Eukaryota > Metazoa > Arthropoda > Insecta > Lepidoptera > Drepanidae > Tetheella > Tetheella fluctuosa. The sequence goes on from OX578224.1 coordinate 4,358,674, forward strand.
AAAACGTCAATTTATAAAGTAGCACATAAGCTTCACAGCTTTGGTCACCCAAAGCAAATATGTTTTCTTACACGGTGTAATTTAAGAGCAAACTTGCATATTAACTCAACTTTATTGAGTCACATTAAGTGAGTTTTATTATTATTGAACGGATCCCCCGTGCGTGAGTTCAACACGCACACAAATCCTACATTGTATTTAAAAAAATGTAATTAAAATACGGCAATAAAATAAATGTTGAAAATATGTAGTGTAGGTATCTTATCAAGGAAGAAGTAAAAACATTCACATTTTTAAATACCTAACTCACGATTCATTTACATTCAAGAGATTTCTGCACAAAATATTTCTTTTTATTACTCTTTAAATACATAAAGTAAGTGTTTAATTTTATATATGGGATAATTTACGTTAACAATATATATATATATATATATATTCAATGATTTTCGCGGTAAATGTTGTATTAAATTTAAATCGCAAGATTTTTATGTTAAATGAACAACATAACGTCGTTTTAAAAAAAGATTAAAACCTAGACGACGACGTCTGACACCTATATAAAATACGAGTGGAAGAAACTTATATATAGAGATAGATCTGATACAAATTGTAGCCCCGCGGTTCAGGCTCTCAAGAACAACTGCCGGAACACACCGGTAGATGTTTGACGACAGATTTTCTACTTGAGTGTGGTAGCCAAACAGGCGGGTACTAATGGTACTTACTACCACCGTCCAAAAGTGGTAATTCTGTCATTAATAATATTAGTACGATAATTAAAAGTAAGACTAGCTTCACAGACTTCATTTTTTTTCCGTCAGCTGATTTTAATAAAATAAAGCCTATTGCCCCAAGCTAAACGTAATTTATTAGTGACTAGCTTTTCCGCGCGGTTTCACCCGCGTTCCCGGGATAAAATATAGCACATGTTACTCAGGAATAATGTAGCATTCTAATGGTGAAAGAATTTTTTAAATCGGTTTAGTAGTTTTTGAGTTTATTCGTTATAAAAATACAAATCTTTCCTCTTTATAATATTAGTATGATTATTATAGTATTAGTATGAAAACCCCAATAAAATCCGAATGATTTTCGGAATGCAATTCTTTAGCATGACCAAACATACAAATAAGCAGAATAATTACAAATGTGTACTTGAAATGGATTGTATTGATTATCCTTTAACCGACACGCCAAGTTTAAATATGTCTTAAACGTAATAAATGTAGGTGGGTATAATTTATTAAGAAATGAGAACAAAAAAATACATTTGAGTTAATATAGATAAGGTACCTACTACTAGTCTCTAAAAGATGCTATTGGCGCGGTTTGTACATAATTCCTAAATGTCGTGAGAAGGTATTTACAGTCTACGACTCTACATTATTCTGTCAGGTCGTTATCCGGTTAAATAACAATAGCTCTTAAACACTTGCCCAGAAAGCCCAAAATTAATAATCATATTAAGAACAACAGTTTTTCGCATTTGGTACCTACCAACAAAGGTACTATTATAATAATGCACGTATTTAGAGTGCCGTAGTTTTAGTAGAACTGTACATTAGAATTTAAAAATCTCAATTATTTTCCTATAATCTTAATTAGATATGTCAAAGAAGATGCACAACATTATTTTTCATATAATTACCTATCACAAAACAAACTAAAGTGGAGTGTGTACGTACACATAATTCGTTATCAGGTTATTGCTGTAATCTTGATAAAGTTAATTTTGACACTCATAATATTCATAATGTTTCTAGTTATCCCCAAAATCGATATAGTTATCATAAATTACGTTGATAATAAATAACGGTCAGTAATTGTACACATTTATTAAAAATATTTAGTTTGAAAAATATTTATTTACTAAATAAAATGGCAAGTTTATGGCACGGGCTACTATGTCGTGGTTTAACCTGCACCCTGACATTCGTCTCATTCATTGGTCTGCTCGGTCAGCTGATATAAATCCGAAAATCTGTGGGGCATAATGGTTCCACGCTGGGACTGTCAAAATGAATGAAACCCTCAAGCTCTTAGATCACATTGTGTTCGGGCATGGGATGATATTAGGGGGACTGACTTATGCGCGCGCTTTGTCGCATCTATGCGAGATAGACGTACCGTCATAGCTGCTGATGGAGGCTACACTAGTTATTAAAATAATAAATTGCTGATAGTTTAAAAAATATAAAGATTTTTTGATTTTCCATGTCATTATTTCTAGTAGGTAACAAGTTTGACCTTATATCTATGCTTTGTCCGATTGTCCGTATCGTAGATAGAGAAGTCTAGTCCGTCTCTATGCTAGTTAAAAAAGGTTTTCTTTTACTATTCTATCTAGTAAGTCACCTCTTTGAGCGACCGATCTTCATGTTAATAAAAGTCTATGCTCTATACCTAGTCCAATCACATATAGACCTTGTGACATAGATGTGTGCAGGCAATTATGAACCTTTAGGTGGTAAACATTTTCTGACCGCGACTGTACATATAATTGCGATAGTTTGTGAGTATGTTCGTGTGGATGTTTATTACCTACTCATTCACGCCATAAAGACTAAATTTTGGTAAAATAGTGTAAAATGTAAATAAGTAAAACTAATAAAGAACTTTCAATAAAGTCTAGGATACTCTGGTAGTTTATTATACTTTTTTATACGTAATGCTTTTTCGTATAGACATTTGCATATATGAGTCACCCAAGAATCTTGAAACACTCATACCTACTATCATTTTTAATAAATGTTTACATAAATATAGAGCAAGAATTATTTATCCCACAAAACACTTCACTTCTACACTATTACTATTTTACATGAAGACGTGACGAGTTAAAAAAAACTGACCAAGTGCGAGTCGGACTCGCGTACTAAGAGTTCCGTACAAACTTGTAGGTATGTAAATTTAAAAGAAAAAAAATGATTTATTAATATTTTTAAAAGGTATTTTTTAGTAACAAATTACCTACTTTAAATGTCACCAAATTTCAAGTTTTTGGCAGACGTTTTTTTGACAGAAAATTGTGACAGACGGACACGTACTCACGTCACTCGACAGCAATATAGGGCTCCGTTTGGACCCTTCGGGTACGGAACCCTGAAAAAATGCCTTCTTTTTTAGATCAGGGGGAATTCACTGTTCTTGTTCACTGGGACATACTTGTTACAAAAGATTTTAAATTATTTGGTAGATTTAGGTTCTTTTTTGTACAGGTACACTGAGATGTTATCTTTTCGAAAACTAATTTGGATTCGTCATGGTTCAACATCTTTTATTATGGGATCAACTCTGAAATCAACTTTTTTTTTACTTTGATCGTTTGTATGAAAGCTTTAAATTTTTTCGTGATTTTAATTCTATATTAAAAAAAAAAACAATATGAAGAATAGGTTTCGAAAAGATGTCAGTATCCATCTAGTAGATCTCTTTCTATTTTGAATGATTTTTACATACGTATTTATTGCCATGCTTTGCGTCAGTGTTTTTACATGTTCTTCTTTATTTACCGTCATGTTATCTACCGGTTTCTTTCATTAAAGTGTCACTTACTGCTTTTGTTGAAGAACAATGCATTTAATTAATTTGTCGTTACATCGGCTGGATAAATAAAAATCTTAGTAATCGGAACATGAGACCGCTACTCTATACCTTTTGTGGACTCATTGGCGATTTTAATAAATCATCCAAAATCCATATTGAGGTGTGCATCTACCAAGTACTTACCTAGTGAACATCCAATATGCATATATATTGAAACGCCCCTGACGGTGATCCACCATCCATTGATGAACTGTTCCTAACTCCTCCAATAAGGAAATTTAAATTCAGTATCTACCACTACGGATAAAATGAAAATGGGCGTATTCACATGATTAAAAATTTCACTTTCTGGATATTTTACCAATCGTTATATTGTTTTTTTGCGGTAACTGATCATAAAACCTCTTGATTTTAAACGGATGCATTTGTTACTTTTTTTAACCTGAAGTTTGACTTGAACTTTTGTATTAGTTGTATGTTTTTAAAGATAATAGGTATTAATAAGTATTTTTAGAAATGAATCTTAGCGAACTCTTGAAAGCTCGTATTTTACTGTAACACTTGGTCCTCCTTAATTGATAAAATAAAGTATTGGAAGCAGATTCATTGTTTACTTCGTAATTGGTATCTTTTTTTAGTAGTAGTGACAGTTGCTATTAACTTATTTTAAACTAATTTCTGCCTGCGGTTTTTCCGCGTTCTCAAGGAATCTAATATTTTCCGGGATTAAAAAGGTCCAATATGTTAATTTCATCAAAATTCTTTCGGAAAATAACGAACGCTCAAACACACTTTTATATTTATAATATTACAAAGTTACAAGTAGAATGCTCACACTATTAGAATACAATTTAGAAGGTAGGTACCATATTACTAAAATACTAATATGTTACGCTATTATTCTTTAACGATGGTCCATCATACATCCAGCTCCATATAATAATGGGTGTCTCTTGATGTCTTTGTTCGTGGAACAATACATTAATTAATTTGTCACCTCGACTGGACAAATATAAACTCTATATAATAGAAATATGAGTCCGCCACTCAATGCTTTTTCCATAAGGACAATGGAAAACAATCGGGTCGCCCACAGTAGTGTCTTACAATAGAGTGCTAGCAAAATCTCAAGACCAAGCCATAGTCGTAAGCTACTGTAGGCTTTAGGTAACATCTGTGCAATATTTTAGAGTCATATTATATCTAGCTATATCTAGATACTGTGATCTATTGCATCTTATTTATGGATTTTTTAAATACAAATTAAATGTTAAGTTAGGTACCTATTTGTTGCTACTATTTATTTATTCCGTTTTAGTCACCATTCTGATCTGACACTGCCTTGGTTTTTATTATATTTTACCCACCATACCACGTATTAGTGTACGAAATATGTTTCACATATGTTTATAAGAGAACGAAGCCTGACTGATTAATAGTGGCAAATCAGCGCAGAGCCTAAGCAGTGGTTTAGCTACTCTACAATTTCAACACCCACATGTCATAGAACTATGAAATTTGAGGCTAGCGTATTTTTATAGCGTAGGAGCTTGTCCGAAATTTTGTCCCTTAAAATAGGGCATTATGGGTAGAGCCGCAGGTCAAAAAGCTAGTCATCCATAGATCGTAAAAATTACAATATTCTCATGTTGTCACTCAAGTAAACTAACAAAGGAATAATGAGAAGTAGGTTTATAGTAACGAAATGAATTGTAAATAAAATAATATAAAAAGACAATAGTAAACACCGCAATTATAAATTGTATTCACAATGTAAGAAAAAACTAAAGGTAGGAAACGTCTTGCATTTACAATTCTTATAGAAGTTTCCATTACATATGTTTAAAGTTAAGCAAAGTTCGACTCGCTCCACTAAAGATTTATCGTATGAACGAAGTCTTATTTATTATTCCTCATTCTGGAACCCAATTTGCTTAATGCAACTTTCTCATAATTTCTGTTCAGCTTTAAAATGTCGCATTTGTAGGTATATTTTATGTAGGCGCTCAATTCTTTGTAAAGTTTATATTTCACTAAGATGATATAAAGCAGTAATTTATTAATATTCAACCACTAGGTTGATATTTATTTTAGTTAAATATATTTCATTGTTTGATAGGTCTTTGCCCTATCGACCACTGTCTGAAGTTTTAACCGACAGCTATCCGAATTAGAAAAATAAAGGTTTTATATTTATTAAAAACAGTTTTAAATTCACTTTTGTAAACTATATAAGTAATTGTAATCGTAGTTTAAAAATTCAGATGGACGCTTATTGCAAGATACGCCAAGAGACAATGGTGTCACTTTCATTTACCTACAAATAAACGCTTTAACTTTTCTATTAATACTTTTATAATTCAGAAAATTAACAAGTCTAAAATATGTAAATAGTAAACATAAACAATGATATTAAGGTGAACAATGGTCCAAAGACCTAACGACTAATCATAACTTTACACTATGGTGATTCATTATGTACGATGCTAAATCAAATAAAATGCACACGCATTAGTCACAATGTTGAGTAACCATATTATAACTGTCGGTTCTATTAATTTATTGATTGCAGTAATAGTGTTTGTTAGAACTAGTGCAGATTGTCCCGGTAAGGGTTTATTGATTTTATACATATAAATTGACTGCAAGACTGAACTAACTTTTGTGGGTAAAATGATTATAACTGTACCTCCTACGCGCTCTACGCAAACACTTGAGCTAATGTTGTTATTGAGAAGTAATTTAGATCGACCTTTATAAGCCTCTCGTTGCTTTGGAAAATACACAATAGGCTTGTCTTATTGTACACGGTTATTTACACAAATTAAACTCATATCGAAAGGGTCGACGATTTGTAACAAACAAAAGTACCTAAACAACTAATTATTACAACCATCTTTACAACCTGACTTTGAAAATCGTCATTTTGGAGAACACTTTGTTTTGTATTTAAATAATTGTATTTTGTTAAAAGCATTGGTTAGAAATAATATTTGAGATGTAGCGAGTGCTTTTAAAGTTTGTAATGAAGCAAAGTTTCTTACTAATCTGACGAATTTTAAATCTTTGCAATTATTTTAAGTTTATTGTTTTTAATATAAGTAAACATTTCAATTATGACCGCAATTCAATTGCCATATTTTCTAATCAAACTGTGGGGGTGCATTAAACTTTCTTTTTTACTTTTTCATTAATTTCATGCACGACTCTCCCAACGTCCGTTCACTATTTGTATATTTTTCTTACATTCGTTTTCATTTCTTCTCTAGTAATGGCAGCAATAGTTCCAGAGAATTCGAGCAGTCAGCACCTAGTGAGACAAGCGGAGGAGGCGGCGCGGTCGGTGGTGGCGCGGACGCCGAACCGCGAACCCCAGCACCACCCACCGACCGATACGAAGACCTGCAGAGGATACTCTTCGATCAAATGCATGGGAAGGGTGAAGAACATCCCGTGATCATACCCCCACATCGAGACATGAATGTTTTGAGACCAGAAAACCCTACTATTGGCGAGATGGAAGATTTGGAGCCTAGGTATGTTAATTGCTTTGCTGAAAGATTCCAGATATATCTTTATTTTATTTGTTCTGGGTATAAGAGATTGAACAGCTAGTCTTAGATTATATGTAGGTAGGTAGGTGTATATAACTGTACATTTGTATTGTTTACAGGTATCATAATTACTTGTTATTCGCTAAATAATTTGGAATTTATAAGTCATTATCGGCAGATGAAGGCAAAGTCTAAATTATAATTTAAAAAATAACGTCAAAAAGTTGCTCTTGCTCAGCTATATTTCTAAGTAATCAATAAGTAAGTACTCACTGAGAGAGTTATTCACATTATGTACACCTCACGTACATAAGATTGAATAATTTCATTGAGTTTTTAAAAATCTATTCTCTCACTCGACAAATTAATGTTTTATTGTTTAAAGGGTGCGCATTACGCAAAATGTAAATAAAAAATAACGAGAATATTCGGCCGGTTAAGAAATATTAATTAAAATGTTCTGCGAAAAACGACGCGAAAAGGACATTACAAGGAAAATTCTCTAAAGTTGCCGACAGCTGACATCTACAAGTACGATTTATGTAGCACGCTGCGAGTCTCCAAATTAAATTGTTAGTTACTTCGTTATTACTGCAATTAAACTTTGATAACATGAACATCGCGGTGGAATAGTACTGTGCTATTTCCTCGCAGCACTTCGGGAAACGGTCGCCATTCTTCTTAAAATTAATGTTTCGAAACGTATTACTGGTGCACGTCATAGGAGCGATGCCTTTTCATCTGCCAAATACTGAAGTATGCATCAAAATCAAACAGGTACTCGCGACCAGCCTCCACTGCTTCACGTAATTTCACCAAAGCAAATATTAGGCCAAACCTCATAGGGACACTGTAAAAGCAATGAAAAGAATATCACATTTCGTTCGCGTTTAGGTATACTTTCAACGAGATATCGTTTGATACGAGACTATAAAAAGTGCTCATATCATACACGACAGAAAGGATCTATAATATGAAACAGACGAGGCGACCTTTCTTTATCTCTTAAGGCAAATTTCACAAGCCCTACAAGAAATCTTATTTAAAATCCAGTTACGGGGTCCCGTCGAGATAGGCGCGGGTCTTACACAATAAAACTAAATGGAATGAATGCATGATGGCTTCCTCAAAATGCTACTTGCGATATGAGGGAACCTCTTATAGCAAAATTTCAAGTATCATACCTATGGAATGGGTTTCCTTGATACATAGAAGAATTTGTCGCTGTCCTTTTGAAATTGGTGTAATCTACGGAATGTGAAACATGATGAGCTCGCATTGTTTAAGACTAGGACGATGTCTTTCTTCGGTATAAAATTTATTTATCCTGTCATCACGAGGGAAAGCAGTGTAAATTTATTCTAATAGGCTTCGCATTGACCGCTTAGAATACTAAACGTCGCTTTGACGAAAATCTGAACAATTGAGCTTTTTTGAATTCCCAGTCGCCGCCGGCACAATTCGCACCGAAAGAGAGTCAATAAATTTTAGAGTAGCTGCCGGCTTGATTTCTAAATGCAGGTTATCGGAGCATGCCACAAATCGAGAACGTTACACGTAGGCTCCTTAGTATTCAGTTCCGTGCTGCGCCGTGTCGCCTGGAGTCTCGCACCTACCGCTAGTAGGCAAATCACGTCCACTTATGTGTTCCACGCAGCCAAAACCAACACGCCGCCATCGGAAAATCTTCCATGTAAATCTCGACGTTAACGACCAGGTTTAGGAGTGTGTGCAAAAACTGCAAAGTACTCACATACATGGTACCCACACGCATATTATTATATGAAGAATTGTTTTTGTCGATGAATTTATAAACTGACTAGCTAATCCCCGGTGAGTGTTGCAACGCCTCTTTTTGTTGTCAGAAACCATCGCAGGCGGGCACACAACAACTGTTCATAGTTTCATGGCAGCGCATATGTTACGCACAAACAAACATACAGCCAAACATTGGCTTTTATATACATGTAGCTAATGATATTTAATACTAAGTAGATCAGTTGGAATTATTCCATCGCGCCTAAAAAATTGCCATGAAACTTGGGTGAGTTCAGCAGTATAGGACAATGATGAGTGAGTGGTTGTGCGCAAGCCCGCAATGGTTTCTGGCGAAGAAAAACAAATAAAATAAAATAAAAGCTTGTAAAAGTGGCATTGCAACCTACGCCGGGTAGTTTATTATATATATTTTTATACTACTTGGTGGCAAACAAGCTTACGGCCCACCTGATGGTAAGCAGTTACCGTAGCCTATAGACGCTCATAACACCACCGGCAAAGAAAATACAATATTATATTTTCCCTGTCAGGGGTATCACTCACGCGTTGCCAACCTTGAGACATGAAGTTGTTAAGTCGTATTTTTTGCTTTCCTAGTATGAATGCATCTAACCTGGAGAAGTTCCAATTGAGGATAGCACAGCACGAATTGTATGAAGATGGCGAATTATTAGTAGACGCAATACTCAAAGACATGGCCACATCGCCCGTGATACACGCAGGTAAATTAATTCATTTTAATATAAATGTAGTTCAAACTTAAGACTTAGTATAGGTACCTCTGAAAACATTGTGCCACAAGCTTATATGCGTATAACTTGGTCTACAATGATATAAATATGCTGAATATAATTTGCTGATAAAATACACCCAAAATCAATTTAAACCACGACGTTAAAGGCCCATGATCTCAATATAAGTATGTAGAGCGATAAAATATTCAGTTTAGCGTTGATCGGACTTAGAAAAGCAATTACGCTTAGACAGAAAACCTTTACACCGCCTGCTCTGTGTGACTGGGCATTCATTACCTGCAAAGTTTTATGTTATCTATAGATAGGTACTCGCTAAAATGAATGCATTTTCGGGCAGTTTCAGAAATACGTGTTTAGAAAAATTATTAATTGCTTGATTGATATAGATTTGAAAATGTTATCAGAAGAAGAGAGGGAAATTAAATTCTTTAAAAGTTCGTTTAAAAATTATATCTAATACCTTTAAACGAGCAATTCTTGTATATATATATACCTATATATATAATCTGAATCTCGGAAACGGCTCCACCGATTTTCATGAAATTTAGTATGCAGTATTTTTTTTTGGGGGGGCGATAAGTCGATCTAGCTAGGTTTCATTTTTAGAAAACGTCGTTTAATATAATAATACCGAGCAAAGCTCGGACATCCAGGTACTTATTTTTTATATCGTTATATATTCACATTTCCACAACATATATGATAACTATATGTATAGAAAAGTTTAAGCAGGTATGTATATTAAATGAAGTCGGGTCTGCAATCAGTTGTGGGGTTAGCGGTCCGACGGACAATAGTGCCACAACAATCTCGCCCTTTACTTCGAATTGGACTTAAATATTTAAACCACTTAAATGGATTTCATTGTTGATCCGACTTTATCGTATAGTACTTCCATCATTTATTTTTTGTATCTCGCATATACATATATTGCGTTACATGACATTCTAATAATGTCTAAACTGCCGTTTCGAAGGTCGTATTAAACCTTAATGTGGGTAATTTCAAAATTTAACGGATAATAAATTGTTTTCGACAGAACAAAAAGAAGGAGGTACGCAGCTGAAACTTATTATTGACTACTCTAATGGCGTCCAGGCGCTGTTCAAGCCGATGAGGTAAGTTCTCTTGTCATGAAAGCTTTATAATTTACGAGTTTTTCTGGACGAGTGTCTATCATTTAGCATGTCGATAGCAGAATGGTAGTTTTATTTTGTTGTAAAAACAAGTTTTGTTCAAGAAGCGTAGTTTGGAGTGGCCGTGTATGCTACAGGAGTTGGTGAAACTTCCCTGTCACCTTGTTGGACGTGTTGTGCGTCAGTTCTATTCACAAAACTTTAAGAATGTTCTTTCGTACGATCGGCTTAGCGGCTTGCCCACTGTGTTCTCAACTACAAGTGCTATTGAAGTACTGAGTTTTCCCCAAGTTCTGTTACTTACGTACCATTGTTAGATATTGATTGTGTTTTCCATTCAATACTGTAAATATGAGTACTTATGTACTTACTTTATTATATTTCCTTTACTAGAAGGTACTTATTTGTTTGTATGATGTTAGGCCTGTCGGACTTTATATCATTTGCAAATATGAAATACTATCGGATAAATTTTTACTGTAACAAGAGACTCCAAAAAATTACTCATGGGATTTTCACGAACCTCCCGGAGGACTTTTGTATCGAGTATCAAACGTCTTAGCACTTCGCTTCAACTTTAACTCAATATTGTCTCCGTGAAAAATAAAGGAATCCATAAAGCAGACGTCACATCAAAGAAAAATGCCATCGCCAAATTGAAACCTTGAAACAGATACGAGCTTGCCATCCAACTGCTCTTGACTGTATAGTTTTGCAAGGATAAATTTTCTAGTAAAAATTATAGACTCGAGGGGTTATCCCGGCGACATATCAAGAGGCCCTCGTGGATCTTGCACAATTCGCTTGGGTACTATAAATTGCACGACAGTCGATAGCAACCCTTCCCCACACGTGTGTGTATGTATTATTTTTATCGTCTCTTCTGCAAGTTAAAGTTATTGATGTACGTGTGTTATATTTTCTGTGTGTTATGCTTTTGTTATAGCCGGTCAAAGTTACCATCCAATTAGAATGGTAAAATTTATATTCTTTAATAAGTTTAAAATGTATAATATAAATATAAACGTTGGCAGAAATCTGAATGAAAATGTAGAAAATAGTTTTTAAAATAATCTTGAACATTCTGAATGCAATCTTTTAAAAGTGTACTCTACTATCTCACTTACGTACGACTCACACTAAGGACAATAAATCGGAAGACACTCGGTGCAGTATATTACCGGGATTGCTCCTATCTAACCAGATTCACGATTTAAGAGCCACTTTAATCGTTTTGTTTCCGAGAAATTGATTAGCATCCACGTCCGAGTCATTAGACACAAAAAGAAATTGCGCCTCCGTTTGTTACGACAAATGAGTTATTCGCCTTAGGTGACTACATTTTTCAACGTTATAAATTTATTTTAAACGACAGGGGTCCCTTATCTCCGAGAACCGATATTTGATATTGCTCTTTAATGGATTTATATTACTCGGTTTCAATTTACATCATGAATAAGTACCTGCCGTTTGGGGGTTACAATGTCACTATGTAATTTTATAATTTTTTGCCAGACCTTTCTTGTATTACCTTGCAGGCTTATTCCTGTATTGTCTTGTGAATCAACTGAAATACAAAAATTAACTTTAAATGCGTGTTAATAAATAATTAAAAGTTATATAGGTATCTTTAAAAACAGATTGGATGAATGATAAACATGATAATCTGTGTATAATGTCTGGATACTTGAGTGATGCTTAATACAAAGCATGATTAAAATTGATGACAGACATTGATTGCCGTCAAAGCAGTACACGAGGCAAGTCGTGCTTTATCTCATTAAATCAACTTATCGATCCTGGGAGCCATATTCCTATTAGAACTTTACTATGTTTTTCTTTTTACAGATTTGCCCGTGATGTACAAACATTGCCAAACCATTTCTACTTTTCTGATTACGAGAGGCATAATGCTGAAATAGCTGCATTCCATTTAGACAGGTTAGAACACAATATATTATATTTTAAAAGAAAAAGTATTATAGCATAAAAAAGGTACTGATTTATAACAATGATTCAACATAACGAAAATTTAAATATGCGTGGGAGTTGTGCAAAATGGTGACTAAGGTGAAGAAACTTTTTATAGGGACTTTCGCACTATAAACATGTAGAAATATTATATTTTGAAATTTCTTTTATAATATTTTTTACTTAATAAATAAAATACTTTTTGGTCTTCCTCATAAACTATGGTTGTTATCTCGTCGATATATTTTTACCTAAATGAATGGTTAATTGTAATAGATAAAATTATCCTTTACTTAGTTACTTTATTGTATACTAGCTTCCGCCCCACGACTTCACCCACGTTCCCCAGGGATCTTATGTTTTCCCGGGATAAAAAGTAGCCTATGTCCTTCTTCATACCATAGGCTATCTGCATACCAAAATTTGTCGCGATCGGTTCAGCGGCTTAAGGGTGAAAAGGTAACAAACGAACAAATAAACTCACTTTCGCATTTATAATATTAGGAAGGATTATAATTGTCCATGATGAAACTTAAACAAAAAATATTTATCAATAACTAGCTGTTTCCCGCGGTTTCACCCGCGTTCCCATAATATTACACATTTTTTTCCGTCAAATATTTTCTTTCATACAAACCTTCTACTGACAATAACGAACACATAAAAGAAAGATGTATCTAATTTGGTGCAGTCGTTTGGAAGTTATGCGCGTACAAACTTTTCGGTGATTCATTTATAAAGGTAGATAAATGCAATAATTTCAAACTCCTACGTAATTTATTTTATTAAATACAAAATAGGATACAAGAGATTTCTCTCAGAATATAATTATAACCCAAAACATGATAATGTCAAAGATGTCGCAAAATATTCACCGAGATCTCATTTAATCAGGATACTTGGCTTTCGGCGAGCGATGCCAGTCGTGGGTCGAGTCCTCAACATGACTACAGAGATCTACGACGTTACTGAAGGAGATATCCTTAAGACCTTCTTCGTGTCGCCGGCAAACAATTTCTGCTTCCACGGGAAGTGCTCGTACTATTGTGATACTGGTCACGCGATTTGTGGCAACCCCGATACGTTGGAGGGAAGTTTTGCCGCTTTCTTACCGTCTTCTGATATTGCTGAACGGAAGGTAATTGATTTATTCAACAAGCTATCTAATTTCTTTTAAGGATTCCATGCTCAGAGGAAACGGAAAAAAAAATCTATGTAACGAAATAAGCTAGAGACTTTAATACATTTTATTAAGCGTGTGCGATTTCAAATAATTATCCTGTTTTCCAAAGATTAAGGAAATTGATTGCATATTGCATCAATTAAGTTTATCACAGCATTATACATGCTTTAATTGACGTTTCGTAAAGTGAGTGATAACTTTATAGTGTAATAGATATTCACATAAACTTATAAAATAAAATATTATAAAGTTTAATAAAGATGGTCAAGAATGGAGGACATGACTGAGGCTAACTAACGCTTGTTAATTGTGGCAGGTGTGGCGGCATCCATGGAGGAGATCATACCACAAGCGAAGAAAAGCACAGTGGGAGATACAATCCGATTATTGTGATACGGTAAATATTATTCCTATTATTCTACTAGGTAATATTATAAATGCAAAAAAAATGTGTATGTTCGTTATTTTATAATTTTTCTAAGTATGTATCTATCTATACTAATATAATAAAGCTGAAGAGTTTTTTGTTTGTTTGGAAGCACTAATCTCTGGAATTACCAGTCGGATTTAAAAAAATATGTTTGCATTTGATAACCAAATTCTAGAAAAAGATTATAGGTATCCCGGGAATGCGGGTGAAACCGCGGGGGACATCTAGTTAGTAATAAAATGAAGCTTATATTTTCTATGGAAGTTATACTAAGTAGGCATAAAGTGAAGTTGCTGATAAGAATTGTATAAATAACATTGGGTTGTAGGTGCGCACGACCCCGCCCTATGACTCCGGTCGGCGGCTGCTCGATCTGATGGACATGTCCATCTTTGACTTCCTCACAGGGAACATGGACCGGCATCATTATGAGACTTTCAAGTACGTTATATTTAAATTGATTTGTCTTATTTGTACCGACATCAAATTGTCTTTTGGACGTAAAGTTATTTAGAGGTAGGTACTATGGAAACCGTACAACATAATATATACTTTCGAATATTGAAATTCCTATATTCTTTAGCAGCTTGTTAAGAAATGTTGAAAGAATGTTATGTTCATTTAACATTCTATATCTATCTTTAATATGTAACAAGGCATTTTTATCACCATTTTCTGGAACAAAAATTTCCACCGTGGAACACAAAAACTCTATGACGTAAATAAATTACGAGGTTGCTGTGTGACGTCTTAGTAGATATAACATTACTATTATATTTACAGAATGTTCGGCAATGAGACATTCACCTTGCACTTGGACCAGGGCCGTGCTTTTGGCAAGGCGTTCCACGACGAACTGAGCATTCTGGCGCCGTTACTACAGTGCTGTACCATCCGACATACCACATTGTCTAACCTGCTCAAGTTAGTATACCATCTTTAATTCTCTACTATAGACTTCAGACTTTTTATAATTCTTTTTTAATTTCCAGATACCACAACGGAGTACCTCTATCAAAGCAACTTCGCAATTCCATGAAAATTGATCCAGTGTCTCCCATACTTTGGGAGCCTCACCTTGCGGCTCTCGATAGAAGAATAGTGATAGTCCTCGATGCTATCAGAAAGTGCGTAGAAAAATCCGAAAATCCCCTACAGAATGAAGTGAATGACTTTGTATGACCGATGAAACTGTCAAGAGACTGTGATGGAACTTATAAATGCTTCACTAAATAATGTGATGTTAATGTGATATCCAAATGCAAGAATAGTGGGAAAGAAAATGGGGTGGTGCAATTAGTGAAAATGACTTGCTAGTCGAACTCTCTCATATAAATCCGTGACTTAAGACAAATTTAGAACGTAAGAGGAATAATCAATGCAAAAACAATAAAGCGTCCGGTCTTTGGTTCTGTCTTTAAGACTTCGTTAGACATAAGTTTTTAGTGCCAAAGATTGTCCAAATGAATTTGTGAGATATTCAAAATAATTTAAGTACCATTCCACTGGATTTTGACACATGCCATTGTATGCCAAATATAGACAGAAAATCGTATATTTTCATTTCGTAAAGCTAAATTGGCATGATCATGTTTATTTTAACAAGTTAACTTATTGATGGTTTAGTCTAATTTGTTCTCTATATGTATATTTTGAATGATTGTTTTTGATTACATAATATCTCTGAATATCGATGAGACTTATTAAATAGGAGAAAGTGCAATGATACTGTACATATTATAAAAATGCAGTTTGAATTAATTTTAAGTCTAGGTGTAAGATCATCTGCTACAATACTATTCTCTCTTTATAACACTTATCTGTTACCATTTTTAAAAGCTCAATAAAAACATATCATAAGCGGTTCTGTGCTGCATGTGATATCTCCATAGACGTTGTCTAAAACTATTTTAAGATTTCGTTTTTACTGAATTTCGAGGCTAAACAATGCAATAGTCTAACTTATTCTCCAGGCAGCTATCCATTACTTTAACCACATTAGCTTATGCGATTAGGTGATAACTAAGAGCTTGAGCATGTCATTTCTCATGTCTGATCTCACACATATTTCATACTCCCTATACTTTTAAATTGTCATTTCATTTAGGTTTATACATGGAAATATTGTATTTACGAAATACGTAAATGTTTCCTTTAACTAATGAAAGAACGAGACTTATTTGATTTTTACTTCGTAGCTTACCTCCTTACGGCTTCGCTTTTAACTTGATTAATAGTCTCTAGGTAATTTTAATCTGATAGTTATGAAATGCCGTCGTATCGCGAGTCCAACTATATTTATTTCAACGGACCATGAGGTTAGTTAAGTAGCTTCTCATGTGAGATGTACCAACATTTCAATTAGGGTAGCTTGCGTCAGAACTTTAATCTAGGTAGTTTGGCTTTACCTTGCATTTGAAGGCGTATGTTGTACTAAATCTAGTTTAAAGTTTTGGCCCTAGTCGCCCTTAGAGTCGACTTGCCAAAGACGTAACTACAATTTACTTCTATATAATAATGTAAAAAGTGTTGTAAAGGATGAGATGCTGCTAGAATAATATCTGTTGATTGTTAAAATTAAAATATAAATGATTCCAAGATATTTACTGTTTTTTAATCCTTTCTAATCAAATATAAGTCTTTAGATATTTGTAACAACAGCATTTATTGGGATTTAATTCATTCGCTGGTTTTTACAAGCTTTTTTTAACTTGCAATGTTTGTATGTAACTATGTTTGTTAAGGTGGAATCTTGCAAGTCGAATTTCACCCACTTCCAATGGTCGGATTGACTTGATATTTGGTATACATTAGTATATTGGAAGACAATACAAGTACAGTCAACAAAAAGTACTGTCACTAAAAAAAGCTTGTATTAAAAATGTAATTTTTAACAAAAAATATTATTTACTGGTACAATAGTCTAATTTCAGAAAAACAAATACCAGCCAGTTACATACAAGATACACATGAGTACGACGAAGTTCAGCAATGACTATCTGTGAGAGGCACTCGAAGCCTACCAAAGATTCAACCTCTTTGAAAGAATTATTCACAAACTATATGCCTAACTATTTATAAGCAATGCAATTTGAGATAAAAGAACCGAATTATAAAGACGTAAAATGAGAACGAATTTGTTGGGTCAGTGTTCCCGTTGACGACGGCACATAAAGGTCACATAAAACCCAAGAAACACAAAGATATGTCCGTCCCTCATAAAAACTGGAATATGAATAGTACGGATATTTGATATAGCATTTTATGACTTTACGGTAGTTTTGTTGTTTATTAAATACCTAATGTCTACCTTTAAAACCTTGTGAGATGATACAAATTGTGTTCCAATTTGGTTTTTATTCTTAACTAGCTATACCCCGCGTTCCCGAAAAAAAAAGTAGCCCATGTCCTTCTCAATACAATAGGCTATCTGCGTACCAAATTTCATCGCGATCGGTTCAGCGGTTTAAGAGTGAAAAGGTAACAAACAAACAAACAAACTCACTCACATTCGCATTTATTATAATACTAGCTGTCCCCCGCGGTTTCACCCGCGTTCTCGAGGAAAAAAGTAGCCCATGTCCTTCTCCATACCATAGGCTATCTGCGTACCAAAATCGATTCGGTTCAGCGGTTTAGGCGTGAAAAGGTAACACACAAACAAACTCACTTTCGCATTCATAATATTAAGTAGGAAGTAGGATTAGTTAGGATTAGTTAGTTAGGATTAGGATTGGTAAATCAAAAGGCATTAGGTATTGGTAGAATGTGTGGAAGTAATAAAACTCTTTTTGATAAAACCTATGTGGTTTTTGGATCTTTTTGTTTTTGGATATTTAATAATGAGGTAGAAATATAATCATTGTAAATCAGATTGACATTTCCGAGTAATATACTTTAAGCTCCTTTTAAATATTACAAGAGGATAATATTTATACATATTATTATATCCACGAATAACATTTTCTTTTATTTACACCAAGGAATAATTAATATTACAGTTGGAGTTTATATTAAACGCAATTCAATATTAACTACAGATACCTACCTGTAAACATTCGAGCTATCGATTATAAAGCAATCTCGTCTGTTATACTACGCGTAACATAAATGGTACC
This sequence comes from Tetheella fluctuosa, assembly GCA_951216915.1. Lineage (NCBI taxonomy): Eukaryota > Metazoa > Arthropoda > Insecta > Lepidoptera > Drepanidae > Tetheella > Tetheella fluctuosa. The sequence goes on from OX578224.1 coordinate 4,377,149, forward strand.
TATTTAAATATTTTAATGCGACAGCGTTAAAATTTTATTTACGTTTTACGATATGTTTACAGGATATGACACCTATTTATTTTTTCAAAGAGCTATTTCAAGTAACGTGACGTGATTTTTGTTCTATTTGTGGGTAACGATATTGCTATTGTTACGCTGCGCGTAGTCCACGAAATTGTATATTCACATCAAGTTAGCAATCCCCAGTGGAGCAATGAACACTCCATACTACGAATAACAAATGATACTTGAGATTTGTTTCATTCGATATATCTCGATTCATGTTTGAATTTATTTTTATGATTTATTTTGCAGATATATAAGGTCCTAATAAATGAAGTTCAGTCCTTTTAGGGATGATAGTTTAGGTCATAAGTATTCATTATAATCAGTAGTAAAAATATTTATTAAAAAATAAAAAATAAATACATTTAATGGTTTTAATTAATGCTAAGTAGTGATGAAGTATAATTTCAGGTATTTGTTTTCATTAAAATTACGACCGAATATTTTTTTTTTATCATTTTCGGAATACTTATGACCTATACCGGACCAAAAAAGGACCGTACTTCATTTATACCTCACCTATTTATATTTCACCTTATATAGAAAAATTACAAATTCGTAAACTAATCTTTACATCAAAGATGTGTTTGAGACAACCCTCTACCTATAATATAGCATGGAAAAAACGATTATATTTAATCATTTTGATTGCGTCATAGATACAAATACACATAGTTCTGCAAATTTTTTGTATTATTTCGTAAATTGGCTACACCTTCGTATAGGGTTCACAAAAAAAACTCCAAATTTCATACCTATATACGTATATAGTGCCAATAGTCTACGAGTAAAAAGGCTGTAACATAGGTATGGACAGACGGACAGGACAAAATTTAAGGGGTCCTTTTATTGCTATTTGGCTACGGAACACTAAAAATATTATCGTCAGTTATTTTCATGGAACTCTCTTTTTTGTAATATTATTGTAAAAGTTATTCTTAATAAGACAAATAGAATCGCATCAAGAAATTTTTGACGCTAGAAGAATTACATCAATGGAATATTTTAATTATTAAAGGGTATGAAAATTATCGGAGAACATAACGACAGTTGTCGGCAGTTACAATTCGCTTTAACAATCTTTGACATTGGCTTTGTTGCTGAAATCATCTAATTTAGAACCGTCGACATATTTTTAATAAATACTCATTTACATAATGACCTAAGAAATTACTTCAAGAACATTGAATTAAAACGACGTCGACATCATTGTTCAACGTTTCGTTTAATTAATTTTGAATTACTTTTGTTCCTTACAATCTCAACACAATCGTTGTGATTTTAATAAAGTGAAAAGTTTTAGTGAAGGGTTTCCTTCCTCTATCATTTTTTGAGTATTCGGTATACAATTTAAAACAAATTGTTCTTGACAATTAACAATATTTTGGTGATGTCATTGATTTTAATAAGCAAATTCAAATCCATTAAAAACAGGCTTACTTGTAACTATATTTACAATTGAGATACGTTAGGTAGAGACGTTATTCAACGAACGCCCATCGACTCCACACTTTACCGACCAACCTCGTGGCTCGTACAAGCTGTCAAACTGCAACTATCAGTAACTAAAGAGTTTCCAACTACTGTTTGTATCAGATCCCGGTGAGACGAACGTATGTATGTAGAACAAAATGTTGACTATCAATACTATTTAACATTTATGGAAAAAAAGGCAGGCGGTGGAGGGAAAGTACCTCAAATATTAGTGCATACAAATTTTTGTCAATGGAAACATTATTTTATTTTTAAAAGCAAGTAATAAAAATAAATCTATTTCGAAAAGACTCTTGCCTTAGCCAGGAATGGAGCTGACACAAATGCGAAAAAATAACATGGATTGTATGGCACCAATCGATTGGGTCAATCATAAAGATCAAATCTCTGTAACAAATATTACCTACATTTTAAATCTAAGGAAGATAAAGAAATCTAACAAAAATGAACAAAAAAGTGTTAGTTGTACAATAAGTAATTGATCAAACAGAAGCTAGAATTCTGCGACGGCCGCCACATTGTCCAGCATCACTTTATTTACAAATTGCACCGCTTGTCCATACAACATGGTCCACGTTAGTAACCCGACTGATTTATGTATGTCCGATGGTGCGACGTTAGCCTGGGCGCCTACTGCACTATTGTTTCTAGACGATTTATCACCGATGCCGGTATAGGAGTCATCGACATAACAATTCACTTGGACAACAACGTGTCCATTGATGGCGTCGTGCGTCCGCGCCATTGTCTACTCATTGTGCTGTTCCAATATTACAAATGAGGTATGCCCTGAAAACGACACGTTTAATGCCATACATCAATATATTGTCCGAGATACGTAAATATTTATCAAATAATTTATATAATGTAACTAGCTGCAAGTAGATTGATATCTCATGACTAGCTCTCGGGAACTGTGGGGAATCCAGTAGCCTTTTTATTGTCAATATGTCCGCGAACTCGCGTTAGTACCCGGGTACCGGTAGATGTGTACCTATCTACGGATTATGTTATTTTATTATTATGTATCCTAACTAATATTATAAATGCATGTGAATTTGTTTGTTTGTTTGTTTGTTAACTTTTCACGCCTATACCGCTGAACCGATCGCGATGAAATTTGGTACGCAGATAGCCTATGGTAAGGATATAGCTAGTAATTAATAGAATACATTGTTAAAAATCCCTTTTTACAATATTGTAGAAAGTTATATCAAGTATATCAAGTCTAAAATGTCAATGATGAGTAGATAAAATTATAAGTAGGTAAAAACCCAATCAAAAACATCTTAAATATTCTGTTACATTTGTAGAAGTTTGAACAGCTTCAGTTTCGGTTCCAGATATTGACGAACCAATTTAGAATGGGAATATCGAAATGCATTTTTTTTCTAGGCCATAAATAATTGACCGACTCGATTTGTAGATTTATGGTTATTAAAGATATGTAACCGTGATACCGACACCACGCACCGGCTCAAAATTCATTTGTATGGAAATGTGAGCCCCCAGACGACCAAATCGTTGTTATATTGAAATACTATATGCAGGCAGATATTCCGCCGTACTTATGTTTCTATACAGATTTTTAAAAACGATATTAAATCATAAATAAATTTGTTTTTATTTTTTGAAATAATTTCAGTAAACGTTAGTAATAATAGGGGAGTACCTCTACTATGTCAAAATAGGCTGTATTTAACAATAAAAATATTGCACATCATTCGCCGTTATAAAAAATGTTTTTTCACAAATCCCTTAATTCAAAAGTAGGTAGGATCGTTCAAACATAAGACCTCGGATTTATTGTAAACGAGGAGTTTTACTGATTTGGTTTATTTCTAGTGTTATTATTTAATTTGTGTACCTATATAGGTTTAAATTAGTAGCTTTTAATGATGCACATACTTTTATATGCGTAAAGTTTGTGATATGCGTTTGAACATATTCCATAATATGCATGTTTTATATTTCTATGATAATATGTAAATGTGACAATATCAAGTTAAGGATATTTCGTAACTTATAGGTTAGATAAAATTAAACGATAAAATACCTATCATAAAATCAATGATGTATCACTGAGCATAAAAATGGTAGAAGAGACAAAAGTTACATTCGCCGCCCGCCCCATGCGGCCTGCCTCCGCCGCCGGACTTTCCAATTTATGGTTATCGGGCCCGCGCCCGCTGCATATCTCCACTAACGGATGAGCTCGAACCAAAAGGCCGCATTCATTATTCTTACGTACCGTTTAATATTAGAGCATTGCATCTCTTCTTCATTATAATATATAAATTTTCGAGCATGTGACTTTTGTACGTAACTAGTGATATTCAGTAGTTTTTGGCAATTTTGAAAACTGTAATATGGAGACCTTCATTGCTTCTCTTCGACCAAACAATAAATTATATATCTCAAATATAGGTATATAATATAGGTGATTTTGTTATCACTGGCAATACTTGCAAGGGTGGAAGTACTCATCAAAATGAACAACTTTTATTATGGTACTAACTGTGAAATCATGAAAAAATTATCAGCTGTTCCATACAAAAGTTCAATACCTACTCGACCAAAATGTATGAAGCAACCATATTATTTTACGCGATATCAGAGTTAGCCCTATAATAAAAGTTGTTCATATTGATGAGTACGTCCACCCCTGCAAGTATTGCCAGTGATAACAAAATCACCCTGTATATATAGTATATATATATAGTATATATATATATATATATATATATATAATATATATATTATTTATATTTTTATATCTTAATACATTCAACATGTATCAGAATTCACAATATGAAGATAATATTATGTAGGTATATGCCGTCGAATATAAATCGAGAACAATATGGAGAAACATTTACATACATTTTCTTGGTCAAAATGTAAACTAGATATTTTCCGTTGCTCATAACAAAATAAGAATAGTAATGAGAATCAACAAAATGTATAAAGATATAAGATGAAGAATAGTAAAATCTGGAGCAATAGTTTTAAGTAGGTATGTTTGTATACGACAATGTTTCAAGTTGATAAAGTCTAATATTTTTTAAGTATTATTTCGTACTCCTTTAATTCAAGAATTTTTTATTGAAATCATATCATATCATCAATAATACTGATAAAAAATACCTTTTTATATTAAAGTACTTTTAAATTAAAAGGTATTTATCAGTACTTTTAAATGCATCGAAGGATGCAATAACTGATATTAAGTTACAACACCAATCTGCTATACACATTCCAGTCATATAACAAGAAATATGTGAGTCGTTAAGTTATTAATTAGTGGTATTGAAACAAGAAGCACTATCAAATCAGTCAAATATATAGAGATGCAATTAAATTATGCATGTCTGCCGGTTTCGTTGAGATTGGTTTGATCAAGTGTGGGTTACCTGTGTTTGCCTTTCATTGGCAAATGGAGCTGGTATCGACGGGCTCTGTTTGCCGGTTTCCACCTCAAATTCCGGTACAATTTCTCTAATTGTATTTATGTATAGGAACTTCAGTTTATATTGATGTGAAATTATATCTAATAACTAGCTGTTCCCCGGGTTCAATTTCGAAAAATCCAGCCTTATTCTTAATCGTTATCTAGGTACATCATAAAGGGCCCTCTGTGTAAAATTTTAGCATTCTAGGTCAAAGGGTATGGGCTGGACGTCAATCAGTGAGTGAGCAAGGATTTTTCTTTTTATATGAATAGATTTAACGATTTATGCACTGTCTATCTAATTCTAATGTCAAAGGTTAGAGTAGTGCGTTCTTTCAGTGATAATCGGTATCATGTTGAAACGCGGTCTCACCACAAGCTTAGTTTAGAGTTGGTACTTACTTATTTTGATATATTGGTTGTGATTCAATGCAGCAGAAATAACTTCTAGCTCATGTCCATGTCAGGTTTAACTTTTGCATGAAAAGAATGTCAAAAGCTGACTTGTATAAGTAGTAGATATAAATTAACCCTGTTGCTCGATGGCAATGTGAGCCCCCAGACGACCACATTATATGTAAATAAATACATAACTTATGACTCGACTTTATAACACTAGAATGAAATTATTTATCAGTTTCATAAGAAGATCTTTATACAAACATATTTTATTATTATAATAAAAAACTAGCTTCCGCCCGCGGTTTTTACTCGCGTTCCCGAAGATCTTATGTTTTAGCAGGATAAAAATAATGATCTTCTTATGTAGGTATCAAATTTCACCCAAATACAATCAGCCATTATGATTATGTAACAAATATACCTACACACAAACCTTCGCCTTTAAGTATAATGTTAGTGATTCTACAACCCTCTCTCTCATTCTCTAGTAATTTTGAATTCTGGTTCACATTTAAAAATAAAATTGGAAACTAATAATCTCGCTCTTTTTTTTCAGTTATAAATTAATTAAGTTAAAGCAGAATGGATGAATATTTCCAGCGAATGACCGACTTGCCGCCAGCCGTATGCGACTCCCTCTGAATAATTTGAGAGCCGCTGGAACCATTCTAGTGGGACTCTAAATAGTTTTACATACAACATAAAAACACGTAGGTACGCACAACAATAAAGTTTCTAAAGTATTTAAAATTCTGTTGAGTATAATAAAGAAATAAATATTCACACTTTAAAATTATTTATTTGAGTTTGATTTTAATACATGCATAGCTCAACCTCGTGAAATATTACCTACTTTTTGATAAAATTAGTTACCTATATACTTAGTTTAATATAAAACAAGTATATCAGGAATTTATTAATTAGGTTATAATAGAAATGTTTCAAGAATGAGAAACTATAACGTAATTACATAATAATATTTGTGCTAAGTACATGAATAAATTAAAAATCACACAAAATAATTTACACTGATGTAAGTAAGCTGATACGTGACGAATCTATTTTCTATCGCTTAGAATAATTTATTTGCTGGAATCAGACCACTAAAGCTAGCAAATATATCAAGCTATAATTGTTGCTGTCGCTACTCTGTCTACCTAACTTGATACTTAGTATTTTGTTAGATAACATAGAGTCGATAGCTCTATTGCCTACTGTATTCATAAAATAATCAACTTATTTTTTATATTTGAAATAAACAATTTCTATAATAAAAACGACAATACAGATGATCCATAAAGCGGCCAATGTGTAAAATAACGCGCCAAATACTGACATGCCTAGCGGGATTACCTCGGTTGTTTTTTTATTACTAACTTTGTATATAACTTTCCATCCATATGTATAATCATTCCCAATCTTCACTAAGAAACCATTTTCTATCAGGTGTTGAAATCTCATGGATACCTCATCGGCTGCGGCCCATCCAGGTCTCATGAAGCAATGTGCCGCGGGACGACTTATTGCCTTATTCAAAACTTGCAATTCAACATAATACAATACAGTAACAAATGTATTTAAAGCTAACAGGAATCTCTTACCGTTGCTTATATCTATTATATAATCTAACATTTCCTCCAATTGCAAAACCTTGTAGTTCTTCTCTAGAGGCAAACCACTATAATATTGTTTGTACAATTCAATTCCACCGTAGCCATCGACTTTAGTGATAGCCTGTTCTAAAGAACCTAAAGGCGGTTCTAAGATAACTTTGCGCAATGCTTCTACTAGATCCCCTTGATATGCGATACGTACTATGAGACATAACCATATCCAGAGCACGAAGAAGCTATTCGTCAATGGCGAGATCGTCTCGAATTTTGTATCTTGACCCAGAAATATTGTAAAAGATTGAAACAACAAACTGTCCCTCAATTTTGGTTTTCTTATATCGAATGTTTTGACTATCATGGTCACTGTGATAAATACTACGAAGGACAGGCAGAGGTACGGCGTCATACTAGGGAAGATTTTTGCCCACGCGGATATTTCACGACGCATTGGACCACTCCAGATTATTCTATAGGTTCTAAAAAGGGGTGATACTTGTGTATTAGAATATCTCCAACTATTTATTATATCTGCGGGTAAAAATATATCGGCCTTTCGATTCAAAAGTTCCCCAAAAGGGCCCATTAGAGTACCGTTTGAATTGAATTTCAAATCACTTTGCTCTGAAACCACTGACACTATATTCATAGTTGCATTAAAACTTTTAAAAACAATTGAAGCGAATTTTCCATCAACTCCAGTGATATCTATAATAGTTCCATTCTCATAGTTCAGGTGAAAATATGGTAGATATTCAAGAACTGTTACTCTTATTGGACAGCCATAAAAATTATTGAATTTATTTGGAAATATGTTTTCAATATTAATAATTGGATCCAGAGTCATAGGTGTGTAGTCGTCACATATTCCTTTACCATAAGGGAAATAAGTCGATAAATTTATATCGTCTTTTTCATCACCGCTTCCACTCACTATTACAATATCAGCTATATCATTCTTCCAAGCTGTTCTTGTGTATTTGGTTAGTTCAGATTTATGTGCTAAAGGATTTATTATTACTAATAAAACCTGAATCGGAATAACTATGTCTTCATATAGTGACCTTAACCAATACGAAAATTGTTCTGGTGCAGAAGCAAAGAAAACGGTTTGGTAGAATCCTACAGCTTTGTTGATCTTACGGATTTTGCTACTTTTACCTGTTCTTATCGGAACATTTACGTAGGAGCCATTAAAAGCTTTTAAAAAGTCAGTAACATTAAACAAGTGGTCAGGCCACCATACCACTGAAGTTGCGAAATGGTGCGTGTATACTGAATTTGCAATGGATGCAGCCATGTCCGTTAATTTAGAAGTATCAGCTGTACTCATAATATTGAACACGATTGTAAAAAAAAATAACTTCTTATTATATTTCATCTTCTTTCTTTCAACAATCCACTAGACACAATTTTTTGTAAATCTATAGTTAGTATAGTGATTCTTAATGACTGACTATACCTAATGCCTGGATTGGGTCGCTTTTATAGGCATAAGATTCACTTAATCCTCACACATTTATTATGTGAAAGCATTTTGACAGCATAATTAGGTACTTCCTACAATAGTCTGATACATTACGTGATACAAAGAAAATGTACCTACATATTTCTTGTTTACAGTGACATCGTTTATATAATTACGATCAATTTAAAATTACCAGAACAAACCCGTTGATTGCTTAGGTACGTACTTGAGAACCAATGGTGTTATTATAAGGACCTCAAGTGTTACTGACTGGTATTAGAATTTTTGGTTATTGTCTAGTCAATGTCGAGGCTCAAACATATCAAAAATATAAAATAGTATCCGTCCCGCAAACTCGCCCGCGTTCCCGAGATAAAAAGTAGTCATGTTACTCTCCGGCCCATAAAATATCTTTATGCCAAAAAAATAAGCTGATTCATTACTGTGTGAAAGAAGGTCAAACATACTTCGCCTTTATAATATTACTAGCTTTCGCCCGGCGGCTTTACCCACGTTCAGGGGATATAAAGTAGCCTATATCACTCTACGGCAGAAATTTAATCATTAGATGCGCCATGCGCTTGCAATAATGTGCGCCTTATGTATGGCAAGGGCTCATCTAACGATTTAAATCTCTGCCCATCTCTATACAAAAAATCACGTCGATGCTGCGTGAAAGAAGGATAATCGAACAGACACACTTTCGCCTTTATAATATTAGAGATTAGTTGGGATATAAATTGTATATTCCCATACTTGGGTAGAAAGTAAATTTAATGAGAGAAAAAAAACTCGCATTTTTGTATTATTTATTATTATAAAAATAACTGTACAATGCGAGTATAAAAGTGCAAATGTAATTGTATGTCCAATACAAAGATTATTCAAAAAGTTGATACAAAATATTAAAAATTTCTATAAACCGCATTTGCATTTCTTAAAATTATGTACTTTGTAATCACATTACAATTAAAATATTAGGTAATCAAAAATAAGTTACATTAAATTATTATATTATCTTATAAAATGCACATCGAAGCATAGGCACCAAACTTTTTGTAAATAATCTCAAGTTCTATTATCTCAACTTTTATTATATAAAATCAACATTCCTTTAAAGGTCTAATTCCAAATTATAGTGAATCTCAGAAATCGAAAAGTAGGTACTTATAGCTTGAACTGCCATAAAAAAAAAAAACTTATTTTTTTTTAATTGAGTAGAAGTTCTCATTTATTAACCTCTTCTCTTGACTAGTCCATACTTTAAGCTAAGGCTTCACAAATAAGCGAATATCAAGAACTTACTGAGATATAATATATGTAGTGCTTGCATTTACTTTATCCTAACATTTAACACGGGTGCATTTAATAATTTCACTTAAATCTATCTGTGGAGGTAGTCTGTTTATTTTATATAAAAAAAGTTTGTTATTATGGTTCGAATATAAATAAATACTTTATTATAGCTGAGAACTATTTTCAAATCCTTCTTATGATGTAGATACATACACGTAGTTATATAAAAAATATGATTAGTCCATATTGCTACCATCTTGCTCTTTCTTACGACTTTATTACGAGTGTAATAAAGTATAATTAGTAGTTTTATTAAAATGGACATTCCTTTATCGATAAATCTATCTTAACTAGGTATATTTTGTAATTGTAAAATAATGATATTTATTTTAATATAATTAATTGTAACATCCTGATTGTAAATGAATTAATATGAATTGAATTTATTTTACAAGCGTAAATGAGACGTACAGATACTGATGGATATTTTTTTAAATAACTGATTCGCAAATATTGGAATTCTGTTTTTTTTTATGTTGTTTTAGGACGTCCCATTCTCGATCCAAGGGGTATTTATAAGTCGCTCTAAACCAGATGTAGATAAATTTTACTTTAGATTAGTTAGAGCGTTATTAACAGTGGTGATTTAATGGTTTAAATTTGAAAATAAATATTGTTGTGGACACACTGGCTTAGCCGCCGCGTTGAGTAAGCACAGCGTCAACTAGAAGTACTGCGCCGTTAATGATAGCCAGGGAAGCTTTCGCAAGATTTTTATCGTTTGTATCATTTCTTCCGTGGTTTTGGTATCTGAAATTAAAAGAATAATTTTATTTTTTCATTTAAATAAACAAAAGAAGATGGAACCAAGACGCAAGATGTTGATGATGGATTATGCATTGCAAATAATAATTGCCTTTTGTATAGTAAGTACAATCAGCCCCAAAAGTAGATGATCACTTTAGTACCCTTTCATTACAAACTACTAGCCGCGTCCCGTCCGCGGTGCCAAATTTCATCCATAATCGTTCAGCGTGAAAGAGTAACAAACATACATCCATCCATCCATCCATACATACTAAAAAACTTTACTTTTGAAATTAGCTTGAGTTTGTACGAATATTGTGTAATGTGTAACCCACGAAAGTGATCATCTACTTTTGGAACTGATTTTACAAAAAGGTTATTGAATAGGACACACATTGATTTGACACATTTTAAAAGAGGACAGGTAAAAATGTATGGGGTTCCTGGTCTCACTACCAAGCAATCAGTTGTGTGTCACTGTAAAGCTCTTTTGATATAAAGTAATTGTTAATATGGCAGTAGGTTTGTTGCCGTCTTCATTTTTTTTTATCTAGAATTAGAAATAACGTAAAATATGTAATCAATGTTATTTGACAAATACAAAAGTACTCAGAACATTTTATACACAATGTTTTGAAATTAGGTTTTACAATGATACATCAAAAGAGTTTTCCAATGACACATAACTGATCGCTTGTTGGTGGCTGGGACCGTGGACTGTTTGCACATCCGAGAGAAGACCTACATTTTTATTTTTTGTATAGGTATGGTTACCCATCGCCTTCTTTAATTTTCTACAATTTGTACCTATGAATAATATATGTACGTAAATAGAGGTCTAGTCAGAAGATACTTAAATACTTTAACTTAATACTTTTTGTATTCGTAGAGAATCAATCAAAGATTAGATGATGCTAAGCCGTCCATAAACTGGGGTAATTTACATTTTGAAAATCTTTCAGGGAACAACAAGTGCTCATCAATAAAACATCTTTTACTATTGTACCAACTGTGAAATGACAAAAAAGAGTTATGTTAGCCTGTCATATAGGTACAAAAGTTGAGTACGTACTCGACTTAACTGTATCTCTTTTTCTGTATTATTCGATAACGCTTATAAGAAAATTATTTCATTTTGTTATGGTTTGATGTAATAATAATGGTAACAGTCCTACTTAGATGTAATGTGATTTAGTATAATATTTTATTAATACCTGTCAATAATAACTGCTCCGCTGGCGACGAAGAGAGCAACGCCAACCAAGGAGTAGAATATATCGACGCGCTTGTGACATGGTGTTTGCATGAGGTAACCTGGAATACAGCAAATTACACGATCAAGTAGTAACCTTAATAATAGGTTTTAAGATACAATATCAAACAATCACCTACCACAATTTCGATAGGGTTAAAGTACTTATAATAATGTATATAGAAATACGTGTTTAGTACTCACAAATTCGATTATGTTATGTATTACTACATTTATAAGTTTACTAGCTGTCCCCCGCGGTTTCACCCACGTTTCTGAGAAAAAAAGCAGCCTTTGTCCTTTTCCATACCATAGGCTATCTGCGTACCAAATTTCATCGCGATGGGTTCAGTAGTTTAGGCGTGAAAAGGTAACAAACAAACAAACAAAGTCACTAGTTAGGAAGGATATACATAATATTTTTTAGATAAAAATTTGACAATTCAATCGCATTAAAACGTATTGATTATAATCCGGGGGCTAGTTGAAGTAATAATATAGGTATATCAAGACAATACAACATTGTAAGGAAAAAGCGTTACGGATTCACGTCACTATAAAAAAAAATGTTTTTGTTGAATTTGTTACTGGCGCGGGGGTCCCTTAACCGCACATTACTTGTTTTTCAAAGAAAATATTTAAGTAGTAATAAATTTTACCTGCAGCAGAGCCTGCAAAGAGGATAAGATAACCGACGAAGGTGCCTGTGACCAGCATGCCGATGTCACGTTCAACGTTGTAGCTGTAGTAGTGGAGGGCCACGCACGAGCATGTTAACGCCTAGAAAAACCAAATACACATTTATTAACTATTTCATTCGAATTATAAATCAAGTACATGGAAAAAAAAACTTTAAACGTCTAATAACACAACACATTTTAAGAGCTACTAGTGATTTTTGAAATAGGAAAAAAAAGTTTTTAATTAAATAAATGGAATAATACTATAATATTCTGGTACATTTCTCACACGGCTATCGGATTCCAAAATAAGCAGAGCTTGTACTACGGTAACCAGATAATTTATATATTACTTTATTTTTCTAAATATTATAAGTACCTACCTTTACTTATAAATGAATACACTCAGACTTGGGACCAAAAGACATATTGATGCTCACAAACCTATCGTTGGGAATCGAAAGGTAATTATGGTAACTTATCAACCACGTCCACCTAACCCTTAGTCATATATTCCTAGTTTATTTTAAATCTATTAGTAGTTCTGTTTAATTTCATACCGTAATGTTTATGTGTAAGAAATGTAGATTATATTGCTACGTGTCAACAAAGACAATATTTAATAGCCTACCTACTAATTTAACTTCACATTTTACTAACATCTAATGCTAACAAATGACGTCACATAACCGCATGTTTCCTTTCGTTAACCATGCGATGACGTAGTGGTTATCTTTAAAACTCATATAGAACTACTTTAGAGGATGATGTCATAGTATTAGGGCTGACTCCATATAAAACTTAGTCGCGTACACACGAGGCCATCTAGTCGAGAGACCTTGTACGAAGCATGGGATTGACTTGCATGAAACGAGGTCAATGGCAATTGATGTTTGAATTAATTGCACCTTATGGGCCTTGAGGGATAAAGCTGCTAATAATTTAATAAACTATAGGTATAGCGAATTTGAACATAATTTAAAGAAAATTAAGTATCTTAATTTGGGGAATAGTGGCTATTGTCACCCGAAGCGGACATAAGTAACAATTTTTTACCAAGTTTTTAATAAGTCACTTCTTGTTTGTCGTCTGTCGTTCCGGGTGGAATCAAATTTCGATCACTTCCGGATTAGCTATCCGGCTGAAACTTTCAGGGTAGCACACAACTCTATCACAATGCATTTTAATTCGTTTTGTTTTTTATAAAAAAAAAAAATTTAAGAACCTGGTATTTAGATAATTTTTTTAATCTTCATTTTTATGTATAACTAACATAATAGCTTTTCCGCGCGGTTTCACCCGCGTTCCCGAGGGATCTTGTATTTTTCCGGGATAAAAAGTAGCCTATAGCCTTGCTCGATAAATGGGCTTTCCAACACTGAAAGAATTTTTCAAATCGAACCATTAGTTCCCGAGATTAGCGCGTTCAAACAAACAAACTCTTCAGCTTCATAATATTAGTATAGATTATGGAATGATCGTCTTATCGGCGGGACAGCTCTACAATTTGGAGAGAGAGGGATGATCTCTATGCTTAAAATGTCGCTATTTTTTAATTGCTTGCCATTCTTAAACATTGGCATCATTAAAAGAGATATCAATGTAAATTAACAATTTCTCGCCAAGTGGAATCGTGGTCTACTAATAATTAACTACAATTATCACTTTATGGAGGTTAGTTTTAAGGTAAATTATGGTGTTACTGAGTAAAAAAATCTATATTGTATTATTTTGGAAGACTTTAGAAGACACGGTGTTTTGTTATTTTAAAATCCATTTCTAAATAAGTCTAGAAGAATCAGTTAGTGCATGTGTTGTGTTGCAATCCCCAACTGACATATTGTGATCATAGCAATAATAAATAATTACATTTACTATTATAATAACTTTTAATTAATTATCCGTATTGTATTAATACTGTGAATTATAATATTTAGGTACAAGTCACAAGGCAGTTATACATATTTTAATTATGATCAATTTATAAACACACCACACCTTAATGACCTAATACCGACCAGATAAGTAATACGCATATGTTATTTTAAAATTATAGCCCTAAGTTCATAGTAAAAATACGTGTTTGTTAAAAATTTCATTTTTAATACAAGCTTTTTTTGGTGATTGTTCTTTTTGTTGCATTGTCTTCAAATCAATATACTAATGTGTACATAACAAATATCAAGTCAATCAGACCACTGGAAGTGGGTGAAATTCGACTTGCAAAGTTCCACCCGAACAAACATAGTTACATACATTGCAAGTTAAATAAAAGCATGTAATATTTCGTTATAAGTATTATATTATTACCTATTAGGTACCTACACCAAAAGAGTTTCATTCATTTCATTCTAATCCTACTAGCTCATTTAAGTAAAAAGAGATTGAAAGAAAAAAAAAACGACTAATCGATATCGATTTGACAGAAAAATTAAGTAGGTAACTCATCTATCCAAAAAAACACGCGTCAAATTGAGAACTGCCTTTTTTATGAAGTCGATTAAACAGTCCATTAGTGCAATAAATATCAACAGTGCAATCTTCAACAATTTCATGAGCCATCATCATGAACACATCTATATAGTTTTTATTAACGAGGAAAATCCTTCAAATTCAGCAATATCTCTAGAATAATTCCTCGCTTTGTAATTCACTTGGCTCAGTACTAAACATCTAATTTAGAGGTCGAAACGTTCACCTCGATGAGACTATAAAACTAAATAGAAATATATTTTTTGTTAATTTCCATAATATATTTAGTGGATGCACCCTGAAAGGATGTTCAATAAAAAGATTATATTTATGAATAATAATCGAAATTCTCAAAAATTAACATGTTTTGTTACGTTGCCACATAGTACTTTGTATAAGCCAATGTTTGAACGTGATATCTAAATAATACTAATAATTATTGTTATTTCATCAGCCTATACATAGTATAAACAACAAAACGTTGGTTCCGACGTTCCTTATCAATAAATAATGTGATAAGGAAACCAATGTATAGTTCTATAACGTTTGAATACAAAATTAATACATACATAAATTTATTGGCATATGCCTTTCCAAGCGCAAATCACAAAAATCAGTTTCATAGGCTCTTCAATCAAATTGACGTAATAAATTAAAACACAAGGAATATTCGTAAAAGCCCACCATAAAACCAGTAAAACATTAGACTGTAACATAATTATGTTGCTTATTAAATTATTATTGTTTCAAGCAATAATTGTTTACTTCGTTTACACAGTTCCACAAAATAAAATTATTCATCTAACAAACCTATACTAATATACTAATACTGATACTAATCTATACTTATATCTATACTAATATTATAAAGCTGAAGAGTTTGTTTGATTGAACGCGCTAATCTCAGGAACAACTGGTTCGATTTGAAAAATTATTTCAGTGTTGGATAGCCCATTTATCGAGAAAGGCTGTAGGCTACTTTTTATCCCGGAAAAACACAAGATACCTCGGGAACGCGGGTTAGACCGCGCGGAAAAGCTAGTAATATTATAAAGCTGAAGAGCTTGTTTGTTTGTTTGAACGCACTAATCTCAGGAACTACTGATTCGATTTTATAAATTCTTTCAGTGTTAGATAGCCCATTTATCGAGGACGATTAATGCTACTTTTTATCCCGGGAAAACACAAGATCTCTTGGGATCGCGGGTGAAACCGCGGGAGCTAGTATTTAAAATAAAAGGAAACACTCCTACTTCGAATTATTATTATCATCTAATATAAAAAATAAAATATCGACTTAAATATAACTACCGGTTGTTATGAGACTGATTAATCGTTGGTTATTTTCCAATTTGTTACATAAACGATTAGTAAAATTAGGTTAATGCTCGCTCAACCGACCGATGTAACTGTCCTTTTAAACAAGTGACAATTTACTATGGCAGGTGCATTTTATTGTTTGTTTTTTTTTTTTTACAAAAAAGTCATGTCCAATGTCGTGGGGCATATTTGAATGGATATTGTTGTGCAAAGTGAGAAGTAAAGAATTAAGGCGACGCCTTGAAGATTTTGGTTGCAAGGATTCCGATTTTACTCAATAATGACTAAAGCGAACGAAATGAAATTTATTGTAAGAATTCATCATGTATTTGACTTTATTTTGTCCATTGCATAACACGGTTGGTTGACTTTTATAACACAAAATAATTAATCAAAAATACCTCTTTAAAATAAGAGATTCCAATTTTACCGACATTGAGGATAGATTTGAGGTTCCAAAATTTCTACATACTATATTAATTGAAACTGATACTATAATTTGTACATAGGTTTCATGAAATATTTTTGTAGTTTTTAAATTAAACAATAAAAACCATTTTGAGGTCGCTATAGTAAGTAGGGAGCGGGACGCAGCACGTTGAATTTCAGATTTTTAAGCGGCGTCATCTTAACTAAAATGTTGCAATCCATAAATGTAATTACTGACCCACTATTTAATATGTAACTTTTTAATATGAAGAATCTCTTCTCTTTTATCAAGTTGCCGTGGCCAAGTTAATCAAGTTACTGTGGCCATAAACATTCCATTGCGATTACGATCCTCACATATATGTCAATGTTAAAGTATGACACATTATGTATAACATTGAATGTAATATAAGTGATATTGAATTGCCCAATTTGATGCATCCTTATCAGATTAACAGTGATATACTACTTAATCCGAGTACTTTGAAGTCATTTGAATAAAAAAACATAACAGTTTCCTGTTTGTCTTATTGGCCGTCTTCACGTTAACCAAATAAGTATTTTATTTATACGTTTAACACTATTTGCTCTACGTATCATACGACATTTGCGATTAGCACTGACTCATGTCAACAATATTATAGGTACTTACGACTTGCTAAAGTCAAATCATATTAACATAAAGATACCCTTCCTGTCTTCACTATTCAAGGTGTGTTAGTTCCTGTCTCATATCTCCTTAACAATTGGTAGCGTTAAATTTACCATGTATTAGTAAAAAGCAATATGGTAAGAATATCAAATTGGTTTATAATCTGTTGATAGTTTAATATACTTAATACTAATAGTCATTACTTTAGTAAACATACGTAACAATAAAAATTCAATTCAATGTAATTCTTTCAATTAAAAAATCATTGGATTTCTTTATCAAAAAACAAACATTTAAGTATGTAAATACATTAGTGAAGGGATGATAAGATGGAATGATATGATTAGTTAGACAACTATTAATATTATTTTAGTGGGTTCGATCCAAATATAAATAATAGTCTTAGAGATGATTAAATTCTGTTATCCGGTAGACATATTATAATAGCAGGACCATGACGTAACTAATATCGTGATAAGTGAAAGTTTCATTTAATTATTTGCTAATCTATATGAATTTTAATTTTTTTTGTTAGACTCTAATAAGGTTTGTATGAAAAAATGCTATTCCATGTTGGTTTTAGACATTAGAAATAAATTATTATTAATACCTATACATAGTAGGTAATTGATTTTCTTCTGACTTTATAAATTGAATGAGTTCTATTATGTCTTAAAAGGTGTAAGTATATTTCCATCCTTATCTATTAGGAGAAGGATGGTACCACGTGGTCTTAATTGATATAATCATTAACCGTAATGGACGGTCTCTGTGTTGCAATGCATTTCGATGATAAATTGACAAATATTATAATTGATTTTTAAAACGGAAGGTTAAGTCAATTTAGAAATTGATCTTTATTTTAGACACCGTCTACAGCTCGTATATGTGTAGCATAAACGATGGCAATTCACTAAATTCGTTTTTTTAAGGTTCCGTAAGGTTATTGTTTGACACAAGGAACCCTTATACCCCATTCGTCGTAACGTCATTTCAGTACGGCCCGCCTGATGGTAAGCGGTTACCGTAGCCTATGAACGCTTGCAACACCAGGTGTATCACTCGCGCGTTGCCGACCCTTCCCCCCTCCACGATGAGCTCTACCAACCTTACTCACGCACAGGAACACAAGTAAGTAAGTACTTATAAGTTATTTGGCTGCGGTATTCTGTAAGGTGGAGGTATGTACCTACTTCCTCAGCGGAGCTGCTCTTTTTCAGCGACACATCGCTATGCTCTACCTCTCTTAAAAAGACCGGCCAAGTGCGAGCGGACTCGCGAACCGAGGGTTCCGTACAAACTTCGTCCATCGTTCATCCATCACGGGAAATGCACAATTTTATTTATTTACCTTATTTGAGGTTGGTGCCAATTAAGCTAGACCTCTAAATTGTATGAGCGCCCATACAACTCAGTGGTCTTTATTAATTGGCGTAACTATATATGTATGGGGACACCCTTTAATTATTTTTTTTTATATTTTTTGGTATTTTCCCGTTATTTGTGCTGTAAGACCTTGCTTTTTGCCAAATTTCGTGATTCAAGGTCAACGGGAAGTACTATATAGATTGCACCCAAATAAAAAGGCAAAAAAAATCGCGTTTGTTGTATGGGAGCCCCCCTTAAATATTTATTTTGTTTTGTTTTTAGTATTTGTTGTTATAGCGGCTATAGAAATACATAATTTCTGAAAATTTCAACTGTCTAGCTATCGCGGTTTTTGAGATACAGCCTGGTGACAGACAGACGGACACCAGACGGACAGACAGCGAAGTCTTAGTAATAGGGCCCCGTTTTACCCTTTGGGTACGGAACCCTAAAAGGTATCAAAGATTTTGCTCAAATCGATTCCTTTTAATGTTTAGCCATAGGTTTAAGATTATAAAATGTTATGTCCACATCGTACTGACTACGGAACCCTATACCGCGCAAGCATACATGCACAGGCGAACTTTTAATAAAGTATTACAAATATACCGCAACAAATATGGTTATGATTTAATGATTAACTCCAAAGATACACGTAGGAACTGCTCAATGGCAAACAGCCCATTGACATTGACTTAATAGTCATATTTACGATTAGTACTTGTAGGTATAATATAGTTGATAGATACTCAATAATAACATACAATATATCTTCCTACATTAACCTTTAGTTCCATTAAAATTAAACCATGGATATCGTACCTACAATCGCATTTATGAAAGTGAGAGTCAACGCCCTTTATATTACGTCTGGGTTGCACGCCAGCCACTGTTTATAAACATACAAATTGTAAGTCAATCGCGTTCTCTGCTACTAATAGAAAATTCAAGTTATTTTGACTTGATGCTTACGAACAAAATTTTCACAGTAGGTAACCTATCCTACTTCCAACTAATTCTACTATGTGTATAATATTATAAATTCGAAAGTTTGTATGAACGTTTGTTAATCAATTACGTCGTAATGGCTAAACTAATATTTTTGAAACATGGTACATGCCTATATCATAACCTAGATTGACTCGGGATTAAATCTCCCTGGACTTCGGGTGAAAAACTACTTATACCTAAATAAATCAAAGAAAGCCGTTTGGTCTACTTTCTTTGGATTTAATCTGCGTTACGTGTACTAACAGTGTCCCTTCGTTTTTGTGCTCAAAACTGTATGTGTGACCACAATCAGGCCGAAGTTAATTGTTTAAGCAGACAGAGCCTAGAATGTACTGGCTCTCAAGTGTAGCTGCCGGAACACATCAGTAAAATTTTCAACTTGAGGGTGGTGCCAGCCAATCAATTAACATTTTACTATTTAAATGAAATAAAATTGAATTAAATGCACCACTAGCAGCAGTCAAGGATTGACGATGGAGATTATCCAAATAAAAAAAAAAACAATATTTTGATTTATTAAACACCTAACCAAAAGTGCATAATTTCAGGTCAATCCGTTGTTACAAGATTCAGCCCATATATACTAACAGGTGCATTTAGAAAGCTTGGAATAATAATAAAAAGGGCACGTAGTAATCGACTAACAAAAGGTTCATGTCGCCCGTGAGACGACTCTATAAATCAACAACAAGCCATTAAATCGCATTCTAGCTATTAAAATATAAACTTACCAGCTCCAAGAATTTAACAATAGACAATCTGCTGATAGCCATGGTGATTCACTTGTCAAAATTGCGCTTTTAAAAGTAAACGATGTTTACTATGCTTTATTTACACTGGTACGCGAGCAGACTATGTCAAGTCGCCTCTGAGACTGCGCGGGCTGCATGCGCCAACCGCCAACGTATCGCCACCGGCAAGCGAAGGCGATGGATGATATCATGCTTTTGTAGGGTTGCCATATATTCCTAAAAAAAGAGCATTCTTAGTTCGAGAGAGAGCAAGGGCGGATGCACAAGGGGCAGACGGGCAAATAATCAACAATAACTGTTAAAAATAAGCTTAAAATTACTTGATTAATAAAGACAATTTTCTTTTATGTTTCTTGCCAACGATGTCCAGCACTTCATTAGCGTTAATTTTTGTCGCAATGTCTTGATGGATATGCATTAAAGCCAGACCATTCAAACGCTCTCCAATTTGCCTATAAATATGTACTGTGGTTGAAACTCCATAACCGTCTGGAGGCCCCCTCCCCCCTCTAAATTCGCCCTTAGATGAGAGTAGAGTTAAAATTGTTGGTTTGGCTAAAGGTACGTCACCACACATCGGTTACGTTAACGTTACGTTACCGGCACGTCACTGACCTCTCAATCCGTGTATGTAGTAAATGCTCATCGAGAATAGTTTATTGAAATAGAGATTATACAAATAGGAACTCGAGATAAATTTCGTATTTGGTGAAAAATAACTTGCATGGAATTTGCATTATCCTAAAGAAATAATAAATGTATGGTGGTCCTAATATTCAGTTACGAACTTCGGGAGTGACATCATCGACTCGTCAACCTATTTGACGCTCAATACATAGGATTTCACGATATTTTTTTTAAATAATTACTGTTATAGACGTAAATGAATGAATGAAATATTCTTTATGTATTATATTCACCATATACTATACTTACTTAAGAAGTATATGAACTTATATATTTAAACGGTCATTTTCTTTAGGAGTCCGAAAATTTTCAGTTAAACATGCGTTTCCCTCATGGATCGTTACACTGAATTCTTTGGAATGATTTTGAGCCGAGTACATCCATCGGCTCCCAGTGACCCTAACAAGGTTGAAATCAAAGATAAAATGTTTATACTCAATTGCAACCGGCAATCCATGAGGAAACTATAAATGTCTTTGGTTGAATAAAATTGTTTTTAGTGTGAGCAATGCAAGCTGTTATATTCAGTGTCTGAAACAATTGCAGGCGTGTGCACAACAACTCACTAATGTGTCATCGTAATCGGATGAAATAATACTCAATAATAATAAATACTCAAAAACAAATTATTTATTGTTTAATTAAATTGTGTTCTATTCCGGCGTTAAAAGGGCTTATTAAGCATGAATATTGTAAAAATACATACATTTTGGATAAATTGATAATATGATATTCATAGGTACCTATTTTCACTCGAGGACTCATTCGTTTGACTCATCCTGTAATAATTCAATCAAATCCGCGTCATCAAATCAATGATCGCTTCAACAGTTTTCCTCTGTCGAGTGTCCGTCCGGAGTCCGGACAGCTTGTAAATGGTTGAGCCATTTACATTGATAACTACTAAACCTACGCAATACTTATAAATAGCTAGTTACTACAACATCGTAGGATAGAATACCTATACAATCTCCGCCTCGCGGTATTGCTCTTACCATTTCACATTTAATCTGAATAAACGTTAACAATGTAGAAAAAAGAAAGAAAGATAAATTTATTAGACACCACAATAGTACAATTACACAACAAAGAAATAAAAATTAAAAATGCACTTGAAAAAACAGCAATAAGAATATAGATGAGAATAAATTAAATAAATGGAACAACTTTATTGTACTAGAGGGGTCCAAAAGGCCCCAGCTCAGCATGTGCTGCAAATTATTTCAGCAGAACTTGCAGACGGATATTGTTTCATTCTTCATCATCAAATTTTAGTATACGGCTATAATAAAAGGTGCATAAAGAAAGCAATGAGGTTATTGCTACGACATACCTTTTAATCTACAAGTTATCTTCTATTCGTTTGTGGTATTATTATTTAGTCAAGTAAAGTCAAGAAAAGACAAGAAAAGTCATATCAAATAATTTGACATATTATTACCTACACAGCCCAAAACAATCCTACGTAACCGATGACATCATTGTTCAACGAATAATGTTGATCGTAGTAAAATTTGTGTAGTATTTTTAAGTACATTCATAGCATAACGTCCAAATATAACGATGACCGTGTACTTGATTGTACAGAATGAGTTCAAAATATTGGTTGTTTTCTTCGTTCAACTAAAGGTACGAGGCCTGCAGCTGCGGTCGGTCGCTATCACCGGACTGCATGACAAAACAGATAAATATGCACCTAAGCGATATATGTATGGCATTCATGTTTATCATTCGAAGCCAATTTGTGTGCTATTTCGAGTTAAAAATCATTACCACTTTGTCGAATAATTCGAGTTCGAATTATTTGGTTTTGAAGCGAAAGACAGCAATTAATGTTTAACATGACCAAACCAATGATTATTTACTTATATAGTCGCATATCAAGTATTTTCCCAAAAATTGGAAGTCTGTTGTTCATTAAAAAAATCAGAAACCGATACTGTTTTGATCTTGAAAATAAAATCAATAACAAACTAATAATCATGTGACACATTTATCGGTTAAATTACAATAAAATTTTGAGTACGTGTTGTGACACAGTGCATGTATAATGTAAGCATTGTATAGGTTCCATCCAAACTACCATATTATTCATAGCATAGCAAATTCTGTCATCTTTTTATTTAATCCGTGAATAAGTCGACCTTATTCACTCCTCCATTTGTTTTATTCTTAGGCAGAAATGGTCGAATAAGATAAATATTCATCGTGAAAGCTGCTGTTTCCTCGTAGCAGAATGATTGAAACGTCTTCGTCTAAGGACCTATTTCCCATTATCATAGTATCTTATGTTTACTACTTAGGGTAAATTATAATTACCCCAAGGTAATTCAATATGATGCTTCGAAACTTCAAACATGGAGGATCTTATTGACGTCTCTCCACCACCAGTAAAGTCATTTTCAAGATAACCCAAATAAAGAAAGAAACCTTGTTAATCAATTATCAAAAATTAAAAGCTTCTATAAAAAAGCGACACTAAAACAATCGTCCTTCGTTATTTTTATCGAATGAGCACAAATACTGCGAGTGAAATATAATGTTTGTGGGCCAATTAACACAGCATTGCTTAGGCTGGTGATGACTTTATACGCTATCCGTAGTAGAACTTGTGGGTATAATTAATTATCTTGTTATGTAGCTAACACACTGGAGTGACCTAACTACATGTAAGTATTATCTTTGTCCATGAACTTTGCATTCATCAGTACTGAGTAGGTATCGCTAGATACTAAAAGTAGTTGAAATAAATAGGTAGACAATCGTTATTTCTATTATATCAAAGTATTATTGGTTTCAAGTTAAATCATCATAATCTGTGGTGGTACCTAAACTTTATAAGATTATGTAAATACCTATAACCTTGCTTCATTATTTATTAAATCTACTTCCATGAGGTTCTAAACAATAACCATAGATTACTTAGGGTACATTGATTTATTATAATACAAATAATTCGCTGTAAGTATATATTATATTTTTAGTATATTCAACTTTGCTTAAAGTTTTTAGGGTCGTTTAAGGTACCCAGAAGTGTATCAGTCTCAACACGCTACTGATTATACAGGTTGATTTTTTAGTCACTGGCAATACTTGCAGGGGTTGAAGTACTCATCAATATGAACAACTTTTACTATGGGACCAACTCTAATATCGCATAAAATAAAATAGTTGCTACATACATTTTGGTCGAGTAAGTATTAACTTTTGTATGGAACAGCTGATATTTTTTTTGTGATCTCAGAGTTAGTCCCATGATAAAAGTTGTTCATATTGATGAGTACTTTCACCCCTCCTGCAAGTATTGCCAGTGACTAAAAAATGACCCAGTATAAAAAATAGGGTAGATACTTTGTGGCTAGCTACCACCTCCATCTTAAAAGTCTACTGGCAAAC
Source organism: Tetheella fluctuosa (assembly GCA_951216915.1). NCBI lineage: Eukaryota > Metazoa > Arthropoda > Insecta > Lepidoptera > Drepanidae > Tetheella > Tetheella fluctuosa. The sequence continues at coordinate 4,401,762 of OX578224.1, forward strand.
ACCTAGTGGTGTGTCCAGAGGTCCGGTTGATAGAAATTTTCTTTGTAGGTTTTATGTGTTTTGCTTAGTCTACGGTCACAAACTTAACCAACCATAGTATCAATCTTGACTTTCGGTAAGTGCCAGCGCTCAATTGAGTCAATATAGGGAAGGACTTCACAATTTCATAAAATATACAACAAATGACAGAAAAATATAATAAATGGAACATTTTACTGAAATCAGAAAATATTGGACAAATATCTCGTAGCTCTATCTACCGGTAACTAAACGAACATTCTCTCTCAATATTTGTATCCATTGGTGGCAGAGTTTTGACTTTGCGGAGCTGACTAGCAACATAATAAAATGATTCAACTTTTATTCAAAAGATGTCACTAGTAGTATTCGATAGCTCTTTGCTTTCTGTAGAAAATATTTAAAATATCTTCAGAAGTTGGCTATATAATAAATAATGTTTAAAATGAGTTAAACTCACAACTAAAATATAATCCTCCTCATATCACTTTCCAGCGCCAGTCCTATCCTACATCAGCTAGACTTTTGGAATATTATATTTTATATATTATATTATATATTTATAGGATATCTATCTCTTGGTTACTTTTCCTCCGAACATCATAACCTACCCTACATCACTATAGGTACTAAAAACGCAGGGAAGTTACTTTTCAATATTTTTTTGGATAAGGAAATATTATTTTGAACCTGACAATGACAATAATTACTTAACATTTTTGCAATAAGTAATTCAACTGGATATGTCGCTATTTACTTGACACAAATGCCTTTGGTTTTGAGAACCTTTAATTAAAACTTACAAAACGTGACAGTGAGTGGTTGGATATTGTGAAAGCTGGGATACTGAATCTTGTCGCCATAGAATAGCGACATCACTGCAATAATAAATCTATTGTGAATGGAATGATCATGACAAAACCTATGATTAATAGATATATCTAAACGTTATGTCGTTATGATCTATCGTCGTTAATGGTGATGAATTCAAACAAATTAATTCATCAGATTGGCAAAACATACATTTCGAAAGACAGTTCTTCAAAATACCAAAAACTAAATTGATATAACACATTTCATATTCATATTTCTCAGAATAGAGAGCAAATGCTAAGACTAGATACCTACAAACGAAAATAATAAAAATCTGTACTTGTATGGGAAATTTTGTATATTTTAACGGCACTGATTAGATTTCAGTTGTGTTCTCGGTCGTGGTCCAGGCTCTATATCGTCTTTATGCACGGAACAGATCGCGAGTAGAGCGTCGATGATGAACAGCGCGGCTGCTGCGAGCGCGCATACCGCCGTCGTCTGCGCGTGATTACGCCGCGGGCTCGTGGGCACATCGCTCCATGAATGCAGCGTTAGAGCACCGCACGAGCCGAAGAGCAAGGCACCTGCTGAAGACCACCAAGCGTCCACGTACGCGTCTGCTGCCGCTGATACTATTTCACCTGTTAATTAAACGATTCATGTTTGATGGTAGATGAGCATCATCAAAGGGCAGTACGAATACAGTTTTAATAAGGAGTCACAGTTAGATTATGGATACCTACATACAAAATTAGTCCGACATACAATTTACGACTCTTGATATTCTGTAGATGAACGCTTTATTATAATGTCAGTCACTATTTAAAGAGGCAATCTTTATATGAGTTTTAGAGATGAGCAACACAATAGATATTTACTAAGCAGCAATAAGCATCTACAGATTCCAAAAATCACTTAATCCTAAGTCAAACGAATTAAAGCACTAAAGCCGCAATTATACAGTCCAATTTACAAAATTTCTACAAGTCATAGGCAAATTCACCTTAACGTTAAACACTGGCTTCATCATCATATTCCTCCGAGTCTAAGTATGCAAGAGTTAAGTCGAATAGCATTATGAAAGCATTCATGACGGCTAAAGAGCCAGCTATCATTGCCAAGGTGTGGTCCCCTGTTCTAGGGTATAATGACCCTTTGACTCTCCCTGAGAGCACCAGGCCGCCACTGGTAGCGAAGAGAACGATGCCAAGGATCCCAAAATATATGTCTTGGACTAAATCCAGTGGTGCAAATATAATCTCCCCTAAAAATATAATGAGGGATATTAAAAAAAACACTGTGTAATTGCGACTTACATGCTGACCTATTTAACTTAAACTATTCAAACTATGATGGTGCCTCAGAAAATGCTACAAAACTGCTGTCCGGGCATTAAAGCAAACGAAAAAAGATTGCGTATTTTATAAAGTGCTATAAAAGTGTATTTTTAAGGTTCCCTACATCCAATGAGAAAATCGAACCTTTATAGGATCACTCTCGTGTCTGTCTATATGTGTGTTCTTCATTCACAGCTTATTTTTATATATTTTTATTTTTAATCTACTGGACGAAAATGTTGAAATTTGGGCTCGTTATGAAATATACAAATATATGTACTTATTACAAAATTGGGCCTAATAGTTTACAGGAAAACCTAAACGAAAATCTTAACTCTAAAAGTTCTCACAGAAAACAGAAAATATTAATGACGATTAAACGCGTATAATATGTTATGTTCAATTTCACCCAAAGACTAATAAGCTCAATAGGCCTAGCTAGTGGTTATTATGATAACCAACTAATGAAAAGGAGTGGGGACCAAATAAAGCCAGCGTCAACTTGTTTTTGTGAACTAAAGTCAGAAACTTAAACCTCGTAGGGTTTAACGGTACAGAACTCCCGGTGCTCGAGTCTGATTCACACTTGGCCAGTGTTTTCGGTACTTATATGAAAAGGCCCAAGTTGTTTTTTCTTTCTTAAAATTCTTTTTTTAATGTCAATAGAACAAGCTATTGACACTACAAAACTAGTCTTTAATTACTAAACCAGATAGGTAGGAATAAGAGCAGAGTTTAGAAGCGCTTACATCACCAATAAAACAACTTCTTTTAAAAACCAAACAGCAACCCACCGCAGTGCAATTATAAATGCAACGTTTCTCTCACCAAGCGCACTCCAATTAGCTATTCATTGGGGCTCACCTACAATCTCTCCCGAGAGTACGACCACGAATCCAATGTATGTGCCGGAGCACAGCATTAGCGTCGGCACGTCCGTCAGGTCATAGCTGTAGTGATGTAGAGTTAGACAGGATACTGTTAGCATCTGGAATTCGAGCTCGATATTTAGTTGCATGCATACCATATCGCTTTATCGGTAAGAACAAGATGCAGTTATGTAGATGCAGAAAAATAATTAAGTATCGTTATAAATGTTGTACTTCACATATATATCATATGAACCTACAAGACAATAAAAAAATAATTGCTTAAATACAATAGAGATACTTAGTAGGTAGAAAGAAATAGGATATCATCAAGAGATCTGGAGATCATCATTTATCACGACCATCATACCCTTATCTCTTATGTAAACGCACTACTCTAATGGGATACATTTATTATTACTTACTAGTTCAAAAAATTTGATCACACAAGTCGGTATTAACATTTTGGTAAAATTATAGAAAACTGTAAATAATTTACGATAATCACACAATTTACATTGATTTACATTACATCCAAAGTTGACAGTTGCATTGTGACGTGTTGGTTTTTCACAAAATAAGGTATTGGTATAAAGTTTTTATTAAACTTTTCGCATGTAAGTATGTACAGAGTATTTAATTATCATGTACTTTAATACTAAATTATTACTAAGACTTCGCTGTCTGTCTGTCCGTCTGTCTGTCACCAGGCTGTATCTCAAGGACCGCGATAGCTATACAGTTGAAATTTTCACAAATTATATATTTCTGTTGCCGCTTTAACAACAAATACTAAAAACAAAATAAAATAAATATTTAAGGGGAGCTCCCATACAATAAACGCGTTTTTTTTGCCGTTTTTATAGATAATGGTACGGAACCCTTCGTGCGCGAGTCCGACTCGTACTTGGCTGGTTTTACCTCTAACAACATTTGATTCCCAAGATGGCTCAAAAATGACTTTGTAAACATAAACAAAAATAGGATGCCATTAATAGGAATTTCAAAAATAATATCTTAATTCTATAATGTATCAAATAGCAATCAATGTGTAAATAGAATCAAGAGGATTCCATTCCAATCAAAAGGGAATTAAAATGAATATTACAGCTACAAACAACTGCGCACTCCATAATTATTGAAAGTTCAAGGAGTTTCTGCGGCCAACATTGCTTTTATTTTTTTTTAATCAAAATAAATATAGATTACGGAATGGAAAAATTCAAGAAAACTGTAGTATGTATTAACAAAGTTTTAAATAAAACTAAACGATACAGAATGTTGTAGGTAGCATATTCCTGCGTTTATAGGTATACAAACTTCTATTTTCGCTGCAATTTTAGTCATTTCTTTTGTTTTCATTTTCTCTTCGTACTTACACCATGAAATGAGAAATTACATTATTAATTTTTCATTTGGCCGCCAGATTAAATTTGACGCTAAAAATGTCGTCATGAGACCTCAAAGATAATAAAATTTGCATGATAAAGACATCGAAATTACTTACTACATTCATTTGAGTAGAGTATAAAGTTGTTTTAGCAAAATTTTCATATCTACAGACCATTACATGCTACATCGTTTTTTGCAAAGACATTATTTCAACAGAAAGTAAAATAAAGTTTGTAAATTGCTAGATTACTTGTCATATATTAAAAATAAGGTGTTTTTGCGTATATTACCAACGACGCCAAGTTGCTAAGGAATAACTGAAAGCACGCACACGAGGCTCTAGCTAGATCGATCAATGTAGAAATACGATCTTCTTAGGAATGGACATCAACTGTAATTGTGATGACTAATTGATTATAGTTTGTTTGTTGCCTAATATGACAACTACTATGTCAACTACTTATTTCTGTGTTACCTATAGGAGATATCCTTCGAGATTTCTTGCTTACTAGCCCAAATCAAAGTCAAAGAATGATTGAGATAGTTCTATGTCACACCCGAATAAGCCTCAGGAGATCATGGAAATATGAAAGCGATGTGCGAATACAAAGTAATTTTGTCGACCGGTCCCAGTCCCATTGCAAAAGACATCCCGAAACAATCAGATTTGCCCCAAATTTTACGAGCTCCGCAAAAAGATGAACGGAATTATTCAAGACTTGTCCGAATCGAATTTTTGTTTCTATTTATGTTACAAAAGTTCAACGATAGAGATTTTTTAAAATAGTCAATTACAATATCAATTTGTATGTATGACTTGGTTTACTTTATGTTGAATTTGTTGTTCAATAAAATCTACAAACTGCTTCAGTTTATCAACTAACACACACGAACAACAAATATACCTAGGTATCATTGATGTACATTAAACAGCCACTTCTTTCTAATTATTGCTGTTATTGTAGAGTCACTGGATGGAAAATTGCAGCTTTTGAGTTACATCTAGATGAAACCAGTTCACTCCGGCAATCTTCTATAGGAATTATTACTTGAAATCCAATTCTAGTGTAGGCCCACAGCGTTGATTGCATTCTACGGCCACGCCGTGATATAAGCGACCGGTAGATGTAGACCACGGTATCAGATTGCTTTTTTTTTATTACGATTCTTTTTATAGAATCTCCATTAATTGAAATGTATTTTAATTGATTAAGGTCATATCTCTTAGGATGTATTTTTTGTAAAATTTATTTTTTAACAATCAATCTATAATGTGAAATAAATACCTAATAAGAAATAAGTATATACTGGGCGAAACAGAAATTAATAGTTTAGATTTCGTAGTACCTATTCATGTCGTAAATGTGAGATACGTAAATGAAAATTTATCTTAAAAAAATCTTGGTTTTACTTTTCTGACTCAATTTTGTCTTCAAATAGGTGTCGGTTCAGTACATAGGCGCGTTCACGTCGTGTCGTGACGTTTATTAAAGGACGCGAGATCGTGTTTTTGTGAAATACAGATCACATCGACGTATTTGCCATTTGGAGGCCGATCTTTATTATTGCTAATGTTGGAGGCGTTGCCCTCAGAAAATAATATTGTGATGAAATGTTTTATTTAAGATTAACTTTTGCATGCATTTAACCCATTTCTGTCTGATACTTTTAGGTTAGGTAGCGTTTATACACCACTACTGAACCCCTCCCCTATTATCATACCATGTAGCTACGATGTTGCTGTAATTGTATTAGCTTTTTTAATTTGTCATAAATTGATCGAATTATTCACCTTACTTTTTTAGGTTGCTAGCAAATAGTGTTCAATAGAGTTATTTAATTCTTGAGTTCTATGAAATAGGTGCAAAATATAGTCAGTATGCACATACCCTAAAATAATAATACCCAATCTAACATAAAACGAGAACGAGCTAATGGTACCTAGTCTCGAAACGATTCTTAAGTATAAGTGCACGAATTACTTATAAAATAATTATGCGTTTAATTTTTTAATAATATTAAATTTTGGTAGTTCCGAAAAAATTGCCGGACATTAAAAACCGTCTCACGCAAAAATAAATACGATAATCCTTGATAGTTTAATCGAAAGGTACAATATTGGGACTGGATACAGATAGTTAACGCGATAACGATCATCGTTATGGGAACGGGACCATTTCCAAGTAATAGCAGTTGACACGAGAGGAGTGCCGTCGGCAGCCGAACGGTCACGGACGTGAACTTCCCTCGCTATGTGGCATTTGCACAAACCAAAGCCAACCTCCAACGTTTACCACCTACATGTTTGCAATAGAAAGTCGATATAGGTTACTAATTTAATTTGTAGCACCAACTAAGACAAATTAGCAATAAAAGTAATTGTTTAAATACGTTGTGTGTGAGGAATGTCCCAGAATATTAATTTATAAATTTAACCTGGCATAATCGTAATTTTACTTGTTGTATAAAAATCTTCAAAAGTATTCAATATCACAGTTTTTATTTATTCGGTGTCTGTGGTACTTATGTGGTCTGCTATGCTAAATAACATTCTGTGCGTTGTTGACCAATAAGCATTGAACCGACCTTCCAGCACTAAATGATGGTCATTGTTCTGACCTTGAGCTTATCCTCAACATGAAACTTTTCATTCGATCTTTAAAACAAAAGAGTTTAATACTGGATGTATGAAAGATTTCAATAACTTTTATGACATGAGTTAATCGATAGTAGAAATAATGTCAACAGCACTATTATTGATTGAAGTAAGAGTTACATCTCATTCATATTCAACTTGTACGTAAATACAGTGTCAATGTAAACATGTGCTTTATTTGATCACAATGTGCATCACCTATTTACATGTACGGTCATGACAAAAGCGTTCTAATTGACCAGACAACTTGGATATTAAAGAAATTTGCTTTAGTTAGTAGAAGTACTCATAAATATGAACAACCTTTACTATAGCACCAACCCTTCAATCCCAAAAAAAACTAAAAAGTCTTTTCATCAAAATGTATGAAAAGTTTGAGTTAGAACAAATATTCTGGATAATAGAAATACCCGCGGTTTCTCTTGTATTGTCAGGATAAAAGTACCTATTCTATGTCCATCTCAAGGGTCTACCTACGATGTCCTTTTGCCTCTTTTTTAAGGCGATGATAGCTCAGTGGTAGAGACATCGCACGTCGATGAAGGTCGTGGGTTCGAATCCTACAATGAGTTTGAGCTTTTGGTGAAGCAAAACATCGTGAGGAAACCATAGCACGGTGGTAGGGTACTTTGTAGAACCCGCCTGGCTGGCTACCACCCTCAAGTTGAAAATTTGTCGCCAAACACCTATTGGTGTGTTCCGGCAGATGCACTCGAGAGCCAGTTCCTTCTAGGCTGTGTGCTGAACACCTTCGGCCACATCATCACTTACCATAGTGAGATTGTGGTCAAACACAAGCCTATACAAAGTAAAAAAAATATGTCCGTTATAAGTAAACAGTGTCTGTATATTTAAATTTTCGCTTTTATAAAGTTAGGAAGTTATCTAGTTAGTGTCAGTCACTTATACAGTAGTATTTTTTTTTTAAGGAACTTTTTACCTTGCAGCAAAATGAGAGGTAAGTAATATACAGGTAATGTTATAAGTTAGCTAGCGGATTCATTAACAACTTTTTATAGAGTTCTAAGTCGTTTGCACTCTCTATTGCAAAAGTTAAGCTCACCTAGAAGGAATGTTTCCATTATTTGATTGTTTTGCTGGCTGTAAAGGTTCTAGTAAAGTTATACTTCACTATTTAAATACGCTGTTACAGTTTAATCTTTAAAAGTGAATGTTCAATATTTAATACTAATATTTTTGCATTATAAGCAATCAGTAAAATAGTTTAATATTTCACATACAAAATAAATAACAAAATTACTGAAATAAACAAAATTTTACCAAAACTTGCGTAAGTACCTACCATTTTTTTATATTATCATCCCAATCTAATAAGGACTCAAATCAATCTGCAGATGCAATTAGTAGATATCATTGGAAGATAACAGCTAACATACTATCCTGCCAATAGATTCGATGGAAGTTGATTAAGGTAGGTTACATAAACTTCCAAGCAACACCTACGCAAATTTTGAAATGTTTTTGATTCAGTCAGAGTTACATCCGTAAAGGGAATTCCAGGCTAGCTAAATGTCCCTAAGCTCGAGGCGTGGACCAAAGCTCGGATTCACTTGCCGATATCGATGGAGCACGCACAAGGTGAAGCAACCGAGAAAGGGCAAATCGGAGCAATATAAAACGAGGCACATCCTCGCAAACAGTATTCTGCAAACAGCAACAACAAAGAGCGCCTATTTAGTACAAAAAATATAAATTGAGCTCACCATGACCACTGCTCTGGTAAGTTAATGAGCTTTCTATAATTAACAGTACATTTTACAGTACCTAACTAAAGGACCTATTCTATTTCAAATTAGGTTTCATCTATGAAGTTGCATTTACTAGCCTCAACTATATCTTCTCATGTAAAAATAAGGAATTAAGGTAGTCCTGAATATATTTTACATGCACGTTGTCTATCCCTTATTTATAGGGAAACCTTTTGATCATTATTAGAATTTTTCAAGTACGTCATACCTTCCAATAAATAAATCTATGTATTTTTCTATTTTCAGTTACTTTTCACATCGGCATTAATTGCCGTGGGGTCATGCGGTCGTTTGGAGCCCCAATACCTTCCGCCACGTCCGGGAGGTGGCGGTGGGGGCTTCGGCAGTGGGGCTGGTAAAGGAGGGGGCAGTGGGTCGGGAGCTAGCAGTGGTGGTGGATTCGGTGGGGGGAACGGTGGATTAGGAGGAGGATTTGGTTCCGGAGGCGGTGGCGGCTCTGGGGGAGGATTTGGTGCGGGCGGAGGTGGCGGCAGCGGAGCAAACATCCCCATCACACGATTCGAAAATGAGAACAATGGAGACGGGACCTATAAGTTCAAGTAAGGAGTTTAAACGTATATTTATGTGCCAAACACAAACGTCAAATATCATACAAAATAGAAAAATGTGTATGCAATACTAAGGACAAATACCGACACCTGAAAATATCATCAACTAAGCGACGGAACACTAACAGCTGGCGATGCGTATTGCCGTGTGTTCCATTGCTAAGGATCTCAAAGATTATTTGACCCTCAGATCTATATTTAAAAATTAACAGCTAGTTATAGATCTTGTAACTACTTTGTCACCTACTGTAACATCAAATACAAAATCCTTTGAACCTGTTTATTTTTTATACTTTATAGCTACGAAACTGGCAATGGTATCTCAGCGCATGAGAGCGGTGCTCCCCGTGCTCAGGGTCCTGAAGGTCCCGCAGTGACGGCTGAGGGAGGGTTCTCCTACCGTGCTCCTGACGGCCAGCAGATCGAGCTCTCCTACACCGCTGACGAGAACGGCTTCCACCCGGTCGGGCCCCATCTCCCAACTCCTCCACCAATCCCAGAAGAAATCCTCCGCTCTATTGAGTTCAATAAGCGTAACCCTTCATCGTAAGTATTATTTACTCGGAAGTTCGATTAGATGGATTAAGAGAAGAAAAAATAACTGTGTGGGGTAGCGATCGTCATTAACGCGACTCGATTTTAACTAAAAGTTTATACTTTATAAAATAGTGGATGCTATTATGTACAAGCCTAATTATTCTACATTATTAGAATGTGTTTATAAGAATCTCCAGTAGAAACGACAATGATTTATAGCTACGTATAAAAAATCGTAAAATGAATACATTAGACATGTTCCTTGGGAATAATATAAATTATTGATGAGACTGGATAGATTAAACCATAAATAAATTATCGGTTCCAACAGTTTCTATCCAGATTTATATAAGATTTTCCTGAATATTTGTTTATAAGTTTTTTGGGACATCCCTTCTTCTTCTTCTTCTTATTTTTCAACATGGCAACCAAATCCTTTTTATTAGGATTTATTTTTGCCAGTGTCGAGTTATAATATTAATTTCTAGTCGTGTTATATCACCTCAAAGTATATCACAAATCCAGTTACATATACATAGTCAAGTCAAGTCAAGTCAGTCTGGTTTTAGTAAATTGGCGGCTGTTTTACTAAAACTTTTCGTGGACTATTTGAGACACGAAAAAATGAAAAGTCACGATACACGCATTCATTTAATTTCACTTCACTCGTGCACTTCTATTGATCTTTATTGGACAAAACGCCACCAATATTACTCAATAAAACTCAAAATACACCGATTTCATGAAAATAAAATGAACTCACTTCGCAAGTTCCCGCCAAAAAGTCCGGACATCCCTTCTCTCATAAAACCATTCTCAAGTATTTATTCAAAATAGGGTGCCACAATGATGGTAATCAATAAGGTATTTAATATAATACCCCATTTTTTTCCAGTGAGGGCTCCTATAACAGCGGATCTGGATCGAGTGGATCCGGAGGTGGCGGTTCAAGCGGCTACCACTACTGATCTCATTTATAACACTCCAACAAAATCGCTAATCAATCGAAACTAAGTACCACGGACTTATCCCACATAGACTGTTGATGGAATAAACGAAAAAAAAGGGAAATTATACTTGAAGAGGTACAATGAAGCTAACCTGAATAACGACTGTGATTCCAAATATCTTTTCCTGGCGACTTCCAAGAGTATTAGTATTTATAGATCTCCATCGTTAATCCTTCCCTAAACACTTTGGATAGCAATCAGTTATAAGAAACCGGGGAATAACAGTGATAAGGATACAGCCTGCTGGCAATTGATTTAAACTTCTCGAAGAAACATTGTGTTTTGCGCGATATGATAGCGATTTTGAGGCAATCAGTGCTACACAATAATGACTGCATGACCTCACGGAAACTAGGACTGTGATACCACAACTCGAAAAGCACTCTTAATATTATTTATTCAATAAGCATATAATTGTAATAATTGTAAATAAGCATGATGTATGAACTGAATAAAAAACGTATGTTTATATGAAGATATATGGCTTTTCTACATATTTTTACTAGCTTCCACCCCGCGGTTTCACCCGCGTTCCCGAGGGATCTTATGTTTTCCCGGGTCAAAAAGTAGCCTATAGCCTTCCTTGATAAATGGGCTATTCAACTCTGAAACTTTTTCAAATCGAACCAGTAGTTCCTGAGATTAGCGCGTTCAAACAAACAAACTTTCCAGCTTTATAATATTATATAGTACCTATAGATAGTATAGATAAAATGATATTTATTTATTTTATCCCACCCAACAAAATAGCCTTATTGATATTAAACTAGCTTTTCGCGCGGTTTCACCCACCAGAACACGCAGAAAATTGGTCCTTTATTTATTTTATTCTATCATTTACATTTATAAATTCAGCCATGAAAATTACAAAATAATTGTCTTTATTAAATTGTTTAAAAACCAAATTAAATAAGGTCAATAATTAAAAAAAAAAACAGTTTAATCAATAAGGTAAATAAATAGCCACATCTTAGTTGAGTAAGAACTTTACTCTATGGCGGATATACCTACTTAAAGAAACTAGTTAAGTGCGAGTCGCGTACCGAAGGTTCTGTACCTTCATTGTACGTATAAGCTTATGTGTCTAAAATATTTATAAAATAAAAATGTTATCGTAGGCTTGAATTTGAACGCGACTCCAGTAGACTAATTGAACTTCCATGATGAAATTCAACACCAAAATTTTATAAGTACGCATTTTCTCTTCAGGAACTTTTTGTTTTTCGTGAGAACTTTAAAACTTACGATTTTCGATTATGTTTTCCTGTAAACTATGAAGCCAGTGAAGCTCTATATTCTCTACTCTTTTAAACATTGGGCTCTGTAGTTTTGTAGAAAAGGAAAAACTCAATTATCGTATTTCTTTTTAATAACTTATAAACTTTGCATCTTAAATTATAAAAAAAATATAATTGTATTTCTCGTAACGAGCCACTTCATTTGACATCTCAGACGATGCACTCGATTTAGTTTTTTCTAAAATATGTTTTTGAAAAATAGTCTGCCTAAACTGGTACATTATACCTACAACCCGTATTTTCACAATAGTGAAATATCAGTTTTGAAAATTTTGGAAAATCCATTATTTACTTCTTCTTATGACGTTTCTGTGTTTCGGATAATATTAGCAATTTTACAGTATTTAGGTACTTTCGAGTGTAAACTTTCACGTATATCCTTTAATTTAATGTAATAAATCTGAGTTGGTTTTGAAAAGAGTAATTGCTGATTTTCTTGCCGGCTCTTCTCAGTAAAAGCAACCTTCCGAACCGAGCGTTAGAGTCAGACTATTCATAAGTGCTTGTGAAGGCCTATTTGAATAAAAAATATTTTCATTTTTTCATTTTCATTTTCAACCACTGAGATATCAATCAGCCATTTCTATTCTAGGTTATTATTTTTTATTTATTTTTCTTGTTATTTTTTTTTCATTTTTGTGTTAATGCGTATTATATTTCTTTAATAATAATTGTAAAACATTTAATGGAAAAAAGCCAACATTGTCAGATTGTCCAAAAAAAAAAAACTAAATAATATAAAAAATGTAACCTTGCTGAGTTTCTTGCCGGTTCTTCTCAGTTGAAGGCGACTTCCGAATCGGTAGTAACTTCAGTAGTTTCGACATTCATAAGTGCCCTCTTAGGGCCTAAACTGAATAAATGGCTTTGACTTTCGTACAATAGTATCAATTGCTCCGTTTTTACATCGAATGTGCGGAATTCTAAAAATAATTATTTAAATTAATACGGACATTAATTTCCTGTCAACTTTATTCATTAAACACAAACTGTGAATAGTCTGAGGTGCAATTATTGACCGAGCAAAGCGTCTCCGTTTCAACTTGGGCAGCTTTTTCAAAATGGCGGACAAAACAACCAACAAAACATGGACCATAGCTGGTAACAAACTAAATTTTACTCTCCCTTATTTAGACCCATTCGGTTGCCATTCCGATCGGAATGAACGATTTTATTTCGTTAAATTTAGGCTGATGCTGTGTTAGTCGTAGAATTCATTTGACACGATCGTGTGCCGATCGATTGCCTATTTCCAAATGGAAATCTGAAATGAGAAAATAGGTGCCATCCTATTCAGTAGACCGCAACCAGAATAAGGGGGACTACCTAGGATGTGCTTAAAGAAAGATATCAAAACTGAAACACGTTAAGTTACTGACACGGTCACATTACAAGAGAGCACTAAGCTAGCCATTATAATATTATTCTTGTACCATGTTATGTTACGTGGTCTGTATACTTCACTTGCTTGAATAACAAATTTATCACAGAAACTAGAGCTCATAAGAACACATAAATAATAAAATAATACTGCTTTTGGTACCATATTCAGAAGAAGAGTTTCTAGACTTTGTTGCAGACACTACCCGGAGAGGATCTGAAGCTAAAGTAATACCGACCTATATGCAAAATTACCTCAAAAAAGACAACGGTTTCATCAAAATAAACTAAATACATTCGTGCCATTGGGCAGCTTGTTGATGTCCCTCCTATTAAATATACTGCACGGGAATTGACAAAGTCTTTGCTTCGAAATTTAAGTTTTAACTTTTTTAAGTTAAGTGAAATAAGTTGATGCTTTTCTCTGTCATCCACCATACTCGCCAAACTTATTTTTTACCCAGGAAAATCCTCATGGATACCCGGTCTCTCCGGGGGAAAGGGCGAGGTTATGTCAGACTGCTACTGACTAAAAACCTGGAATGTTCCTACATGTTGCTGTTGACTGGGTGTACGGGGGTGCCGAAGCATTTATCCACGTACCCACCAGCGATGGCCTGGTGGGTACGCGGAAGCCTTCTCTTCGACGACGTTGTCGTTGTCGATGACTCGCCAAACCTTGACCCGACAAAAGATATGATAATGGATATACCTATTTCTACATATTTCATCCGATAAAGATAATGAATATGAGAAAGAAAAATAAGAAGTCGTGTTAAATTATCAAAAACAAATTGGAAAATTCTACTGAATATCAATTCAGAATAATGGGCTGAATTACTATCCAATTTTCAGTACCATGGTCCTTTACATCTTGAATAACATACTTATTTTTACGATTTTGTAAACATTTTGCTTTATTCTACGACTTGATTTTTTTTTTGATACGGTGTTTATATTTACAAGTATTTATTTTATACTATCTGTCCCCCGCGTTTTCTACATAAAAAGTAGCCTATAGCCAATAAACTGCCTATCTAGCGCAAAAATATCAGTATCCTAATTTGATACAAAAATCTCATACTTTCAGTTTTTCCTGAATTTTCCTGCGCAATTTTCTTTTTTTTTCCATAAGAACCTTCTGCAAAGTATTAGAAAACTTTTAAAAAAAGATGAATGAAATCGGTAAAGTCGTTCTCAAGTTATGGCGGGACTAAGGGAAATAGGGATTCATTTTTATATAGATTCATAGGGATTTTTAATCATTAATATATAAAAAAAACTGCTGTAGATCCAGCGTGTCTGTTAGTTATATCTTTTTCAAAAATAGAGTGTGGGTGATGTAGGAAGAGTAACAGAATGCAAAGTTATTTTTTCATTTTTCTTGTCTACTTGTCTATCTATCTGTCTGTTTGAACACGCTATCATCGAAACCACTGAACAGATTTTGGAATTTTCACAGGTAAATGCTTGGTGCTTCGGCTATATTTCATCGAAAATGGGTTAAAGGAAGAAAAAATATATATTTTTTATAAAGTCTACACGAGCAAATCTGCGGGTGAAAAGCTAGTAATAAATAAAGATTATATTTTACTATCTGACAATCGCAATCAAAACAACCAAATCCAAATTTATAAACACATAGATTTGTCCATAAGTGCACCCGTTGACCGTTTCATTGTCTTCCTACATAATCTAAAAGCATAAACTTGCATTACAAACCTAACATTAGCCTATAGAGCAATCAGATGTTCAGGACTTGAACTTTCGTAACGATTTATAAAACATTGTATTTCTTTAAATAACAATGCCTCTATAGATTAACATTTCGTAATACTGGATCGACAAAAAACGGGCATGCACTTGCAGATTATATTCTTTCAACGTATTGCACAAGACGTAAGCGATTCAATACAAAATTTACTACTGCGCGATGATCCTTCAGACCATTTTAAGGCATAACACCTTGAAAATGGCATAAACTTCAAAGAATATCACCTGTTGAATTCGGCGCGGTGTCGTTAACAATCATCGAAGCTGCAGGGGGTGGCCGCATCGGAATGCAGAATGTGTTGAATGCTCTTCACAAATCGTCTACGCCCTGACTGATATCGTGCAAGGTGATGCGGCCTGTTGGAAGGGTTACATCAATATAAAAACACTGACAAAGTATGCAGGTTATCATTCACTGAACAGCATTCTGTAGAATAAGTTCATCTGACTTACCATAAGAACTGTAACATCATGATTGCTCCGAAGGTATTATAATTTAGCGTTTGCTTTCATTATTGATGAATGTGATACCTACTATATCTAATATAGAAATTGAAAAATAGATTCATCATAATCAATTTGATATGAATTTTGTTCTAATAATATTTTAAAGAACATTTATAAGGTCAACTTCTTTAAGATTAATTTGATAATTGACTTTTGTTTTTATATTACTATTCTCTCTACTTATGTACGAACTCTATTCTTAAAATGTTTCTTTTGCAGCTTTTCTCAACCCTTGCTATGCTGATGGTCGTATCAGCTGGTCACTTGGGTCACCAGTACAATGGAGGATACTACAACGGAGCTGCTGCCTACAGCAGTGCCTCGGCGTCAACCTATAATAGTGGCTACAATAACTATGGAGGTGCCCACATACCCATACTCCGATATGAGAACGTTAACAATGGGGATGGAACATACAGATACAAGTAAGTAAAAAAGTGAGATATATCTCGCCCAATACAAGTTCTACTAAAGATTTTACTCCATCTTACTACCATACTTCTTTCACACATACAAACTTACCAACAATTTTTATGTAGGTACCATTGCATTGACACACTACCAAATAATCTTGTCATCATCATAATCCTCACTTTAATTGGATTTATATGTATAATATCTATTTTCATCTAAAGAAGAAACTCTGCCAGCTTGCTGTAAATTTGCTGTAAATCCTCTATATATTATAGATCTTCTATATGTTTTGTAATTTTGTTTTAAATTTTACCTTAATTTTTTATGTTTCTTACTGTGACATTACAGCTATGAAACTGGCAACGGTATCTCAGCGCACGAGAGCGGTGCCCCTCGCGCTCAGGGCCCAGAAGGCCCCGCAGTAACAGCGGAGGGTGGCTTCTCCTACCGCGCCCCTGATGGACAGCAAGTATCCTTAACCTACACCGCTGATGAGAACGGTTTCCGTCCAGTCGGCTCTCACATCCCCACACCACCCCCGATTCCAGAAGCCATCCTGCGCTCTATTGAGTTCAACAGGCAGCATCCTTCTTCGTAAGTTACATATTTTAGATAAATCTAGAAAGTCAGAAAAAAAATGTGATAGGAAGTTCAAGCAAGTAGATTTGTTTCTCGATTTTAGTTTTTTTATTTGAAATATAGAAGTATTCAAACGAAATTGTTTATTCAAAACTATTAGGTACCTACATGCCAGACCAGGCTACTCCATTACACTATTTTTGTCATCATCAACAGCTCATATTCCTGGGGCATGACTTCAACATACTACGCGGAGGATACGTATAAGAACTAAAATATTGTTCTTTTCAGTGGCGACTATAACAATGGAGGACGGTACAACAATGGCTACCACTACTAAATGAAGAACTGTGATCCCCTGCATAAGACCGACCATGGCTGGCTTGATTGAAGAATGTTTGTAAGAACTGCATAGTGTACATAAATGAGATAATTGTGTGCATGCATTATTTATTCCAGTACTTAATTTTTTTATTAATATAATTTATGATTTTGAAGCTTTAAATAAAGTGTAATGAACGTATATTTTCCATGTATTATTACTACTACCTACTACATTTATAAACAGAATATTTTTATATTGAGTCGACAAACTGCTAGTGATACTGCCTTCCATTATAATTTGTCGTCTAAAATTAAAATCATACTATGCAATATATCTCCAATCGTATAATTATATGAGCGATAGTTAGTGTGGATGTTTATTATTCAATTACAGTGTATAATGGCTAACGGATCTAGATGATATCTTAACACAAATAATATATAATGTGGGCAATATCTAGGGAAAATATATATATATATTTTTTTTAATTGGATATATTATTATTCACATAAATCAACCAAGATTGTCGTATCTGTATTAATAGTTTAATTGCGATCTTGAAGAATCAAGGAACACGAATATCGCAATTCTATCATGTCATCTCAGTCAAAATTTATATACTTGCGTCGACACCCTCGCACCATCCCACCTTCCAGACACGTCTGTAGCTGCCGGCACTGCTGCTGCACAACAAGAGTGTCTCAAGCGTCGCAAGTATGCTAGTCTACAGAGGACTAACATATTTTCGGCGTTTGGGGTTGAAACTCTAGGGCCGTGGGGACCGGAGGCTCATCGCTTGTTTAAAGAGGTCTCTTTTCGACTAATTGAGGCTTCCCGTGACAAGAAGGCTGGCGTATATTTTGCCCAAAGAATTGGCATTGCCATTCAGCGTGGCAATGCTGCCAGCCTTTTTGGCACACTTCCGCTCGGCAGCGATTTGGGGCAAATTTTTTATTTATAAGTAGTAAGTAGTTTTTAGTTTTTAATTTTAATTTTATTTAAGTAGGTATAGATTAAGGTTATTATTATCTAAATGTTATTATCTGTTCTGTATATTAAAAACATTATATGGGGATTCATATTTGCTGGAACTATAAAAATATAAATAATATTATATATGTGCTATGTATCTATATATCAAATCCAATCTCAGGCCGATAGTTCATGGAATGTCGTCGTATGGTAGTACTTAATACACTAATTGATCCACAATTCATAATGGAAGGTGAGATTTTTTATAACATTTATTTTCTAAAAAAAAAAAATATCTAAATATACAGTTTGTATATATAAAACAAAGTCGGGTTAGTTACTCCATTTATAACTCAAGAACGGCTGGACCGATTTTTATGATCTTTGATTTGTTGGATTTGTCTCCGCCCCGAATAGTTGCAGAATGACTTAACTAGTAAAACATCGGAAAATATTCCAAAAAATGTTTTTATACCGGGAACGCGGGAGAAACCGCGGGGAACAGCTAGTAAATTATAATTCTTTCATATCATATTATTAATATAACATACTAATATTATTATTATGTAATTTAGATTAAATATGAAGGCATTTTTGAACCATGAGCACACTTCTCATGCAAATTGCTATTTTCTTTAAAGCTTGTTTACTCTAAAACTTACTTCTGCTGAAAAACAAATTTTGCTTTTATTACTTAATAAAAAAAAAATACCAACTGTACCCAGCTAACTCCTCTAGTTATAAGTTAGTTTGTTTAAAAATGAGAGCAAGCATTTCAATCTGCCGCGCTAAAATCCAAGCCACTAGTTTAGACTTTTTATTACCATACGATTATAAAATATACCTAATCTGTATACTTATATTTTTAGTTTCAGAATATACTTATTTTTAACCAATGATTTTCTTTTTTTTTTTACTTATTATTCATCATACATTCTAAAGAATTTCTTTCATAATCAGCAGTCTTCTGTATAAATTTCTACTGTGTTAAAATATAGGGTACTTTTCACGACTCCGTGGCAATTCATTTTTGTAGGAAACTCCGCCCATTGCCTAGTCGCATTCAAAACTTACCACTCTTCGCGCATATAAATAAAAATAAACATACCGGCTACTTTTAAAGTCGCAGAGGCCAGTGCAGTAAATACATTTTTTTTAAAAACGCTTTCATTGGGCCAAACTACATGTTTGTCTTATGCGGTCGAAAACATGGATCCGTGGGGGTCTGAGGCTAGTCGATAAACTCGTCGTAATTTATCAACAAATGTCATGGAGACTTCGGGAAACCGGTGAGCGGGGAGCTTTTTCCGTCAAAGCTTTAGAATGGCTATATAAAGTAAAGACAAAATGGTAAAATAAAATCTTGAAAAAAAAAATTTTTAGGTACCTCCTCTACACGTGAAGTGGGGATATTATATTTTTTTCTCATCTACCTCATGGTGTGGAGTATCATTGGATAGGTCTTTTAAAAATAATGCGGTTTAAGAAAACATTTTTTTGATTCAGGCATCCGTTTGTGAAATAAAAAGCTTTAAAGTGCAATTTTTTTTAGAGTTTGTTTGAGTCAAGTGTGTAGGTAGTATATATAACGAAGTTAAATGGAAAACTATGACAGCTATGTAGGCTTTACAAGGTAACGAGTAATACGACCAACTGTACTTGGAAAAGTAAATTCCATTGTCAATTATTAGGGTTTTACTTAATAACGTTGTTAGTTGTGTAAAACAGGTAGTAAAATAGTCCACATTATTGTAATGGGAACTACGGAACTCTACATTGCGCGTGGCCCGACACGCACTTGGCCTGTTTTTTAATAAACTAACACCAAAAGTATTGAAAAACATCACAATCGAGTGGAACTTGAGTGGTTTTCATTTACAAGATTCTACCTACACATGTGTAACAGTCTCTGCTTCCAACGTAAAATTACTTTAGATCTACGCTTTAGATATATAAGTAGCAGATATCGGTACTTTAGATTACCGTCAATTTAAAAATTTGGTCGCAAAAGAGGTTTTTTTGTCCTGCCAATGTTACGTCTATAAAACTGTCTTGTTTGATACGTATTATCTCTATTTATCTTTTTATCAAGGCATATGAAGAATGGATGTTCGTATAAACTAAGTCTAAAAGGGTGTAAGGTAAAATTATAGGTAAATATTATTTCGAAAAGCATCACATGTTTATTATACTTAAGTAAATCATTAAAATAAATATTTAAACATTATCATTGTATTTATACATCGTTATCACAGTCCATGGGGTTGTATGAGGTATGATACATATTACGTTGACACACAAAATTACACGTAATTTTTAATAGCGATAAGATTTTCCCCCATTGTAGGAACCACCGTCACTGAAAAAAGAAAAATTATATAAATACGTATTTTATAATTACATAAATGTGGTTCATAAATGTTTAAAAAGTACTATATTTTGTAAGTTATTTAAGTACATACTTATAAAACTTTGATGTTAAGTATTTTAAAATTAAATGAATAACTAGAAACCTATAGCCGATGCCTATAGCATTTATCAAGTTGTAAGACAACGATGTCTATGTTGCTCATTAAAATTTACAAGACATTGTACTCGTATGTACCGATATTCAGGATTAATTATTAGACATAACATTTTTGATTTTATAATACCTAATAAGAGAATTACTAACACAACGATAAAAACATTTTCTGTCAGAACAGCTTTGCACAGTAGTTTACATATATTTTATTGTAGTGAGTTAAAACCGGAAATTATATAAACTTAATTTTTTTGTAAAAACCATTTTACTTACGAAGAAGGATGTTGCCTATTGAACTCAATAGAGCGCTGGATGGCCTCAGGAATAGGGGGTGGCGTAGGGATATGTGAGCCAATGGGATGGAAACCATTCTCATCGGCGGTGTAAGTGAGGGAGATCTGTTGACCGTCGGGGGCACGGTAGGAGAAGCCACCCTCCGCTGTCACTGCGGGGCCTTCCGGGCCCTGGGCGCTGGGGGCACCGCTCTCGTGCGCTGAGATACCGTTTGGAGTATCGTAACTGGAAGAAAATAAGCATAAGATTTAGTAAATAACATGATGCATAAGGAAAGACATAGGTAATGACAGCAATTAGACTAGTCTCAATTAATTTGGGTGTCAAATAAAAACGTTACATTTAATTTTTTAAAAATAGATTATTTATATCCCGGGTATTAATCAGTACCCTGAGTGTAAAGAATTGACGTATGTAAACGCTTACTATAGATTTTGCGTTTACTAAAATTTTGTATGCAGGAAATTAATTCCATGAGTATTCCGCGAGAGGCGCTGTGCCAATTCCTATAGAGAAATGTGGTAAACGCAAACGTGATAGTAAGCGTTTACTAACGTCAATTCTTTACACTCAGGGTACTGATCCCTCGGGTAAAACCACGGCGCGAAAACTAGTGATAATAGCCATATATAACTATGATATTATATCATTAGAAAGAGGAAAACAAAATATCTGTCACTAGGGAAATCTGAGTTTTTCTGCTTGAAGTTACTTTTCACCCTTGAGAATTGGGTATGTAGGCATATAATATTTATATGTTGTATTATATAGGTAATAGTGTCTGTATATAAAATAATGTACTACATGTAAAACTAAATAACGTTACATTACTAATTAATTAATATAGCTAATATTATGGGAATTAGTTACTTCACTAATATCATGTAACAGTACCTAATTAATAATTAACACAATATTCAAAGTTTCCTACAATAGTTCCCAGTAAAAATTAATCAAAAATTTGGTTGAAAAATCAAGAGTAATTATCAAAATAAAGATGGTCAAGTGCGAGTATGACTCGCGCCCTGAGATGGTTCTTACCATTTTATTATGTTAGTACCTATGCGTTTTTGTGACCAACTTTTATAATGGTAGAACTCGTACTAAGTATATGAAATTTACAAAACTAAATAAATATAAACAGTAATACCTGAATCGATAAGTCCCATCGCCATTGTTAATGTTTTCAAACTTAAACGGGACTCCGTTCAGGGCTCCAGCGCTGGCAGGGGCGTAGCCCTGCGGCACAAGGTGATCTAGGCGATCTGCTGTTGCCACGGCAAAGAGGGTGATGGACAATAATAGCTGGAAAATTAAGGCCCCCATGTTAGTAATGTAAAAAAATGTCCAAATGCAATGCAAATGCTGCCCAAGTTAGCAGAGCTTGTATTATGGAAACTAACAACTACGTATTATATTACTGTTAAGTATGTAGGAGGTTGTGGTTGATAACACTCACTACTATTTATGTGCAGGCAGAATCGAGTACCTTTATGGATGCCGGGGTCGTTGTAAATAAGCAGTCCAAATTAAGCACTAACAGAGTTTATTGCACAGCACAGGAAATATAGTTTTACAGTACAGAAGGAGAACACAATTGCACAGCACAGAAAATATAGTTTTATAGTACAGAAAGAGAATGCGGAACAAGCAGAAAATAGCGATAGCAAAAACACGTAAACAGTATCAGTACGAATGGCAGAGCTCGGTTGTCATGCGTCTCAAGAGCGTTCGGTAGCTAGACTGATTAGTTCCCCGAGACGACACTGCGCAAGCGCACGGCCGCGGCGCCTGCGTCGCCGCATACCTGAGCTCGGGGACCGGTTTCTCGCACGGTTAGCCACATGACAGTCGTGCGATATCTAATGCGAAAATAAAGTATGTTTGTCCCACTGTGAGTTGAATTTATGTTACATACAATTTTGTTATTCGCAAAGTGATTTTATATAGTTATTTTTAACAATGTTTTTATATGGATTACTTTGTTATATATTTTTGTATTTATGTAAATATTTAATTACATTTATTTATTTATTTAGCTTTGAGTTACAATATAAGTTTAGAAATAAGTAATTATATAAGTCTAGATATAAGTTAGTATATAAGTCTAGATATAAGTTAGTACATAGGTCTAGATATAAGTAGCTCCGCTACATCACCCCCCTCCAGAGACCGTCCTACGGGCGATAA
Organism: Tetheella fluctuosa; assembly: GCA_951216915.1. Taxonomy (NCBI): domain Eukaryota; kingdom Metazoa; phylum Arthropoda; class Insecta; order Lepidoptera; family Drepanidae; genus Tetheella; species Tetheella fluctuosa. The sequence goes on from OX578224.1 coordinate 4,424,991, forward strand.
TAGTCAGGGAACCTAACTCGGCGTCCCGACCTAGTAGTTTTGACAATGTTGTCTTCGGCCTCAGGTGTAAGTTGGTGTCGGGTATGTGTGGGAGTACGTTTGTGTGTATTAGGTGTATGTGTGGGAGTACGATTGTGTGTGTTAGGTGTATGTGCGTTGGTGTGTGAGTCGTGTACCGTGTAGGCGGGTTTTAACCTATCTATGGACACTGTGACAGTCTTACCGTTAAACACAATAGTAAACACCTTATCCCCTCTCTGAAGGACTTCGTGCGGTCCTGTGTACGCAGGTTTTAGTGCACCAGCTACAGTGTCATCGCGAAGGAAGACGTGGGAACATGTAGCTAGGTCTTTGAACACAAATGGAGAACGTGAGTTACTATGACGGGATGCTGGTGGGGGCTTTAACCTATTCATCAGTGAGCGCAAACGAGCTGTATATTCCGTAAGGTCGAATGGCTCGTTCACAGGTGGAAGGAAAAAGTCTCCAGGAAGGCGTAATGACTCCCCATAAACTAATTCGGCAGAGGAAGACTTAAGGTCTTCCTTGAATGCCGTCCTAATCCCTAACAAAACTAGAGGAAGTGACTCGACCCAACAGCTGTCTGCGTGGCAGGTTATGGCAGCCTTGAGCTGCCGAAGGAACCTTTCCACCATGCCGTTTGCAGCGGGATGGTACGCCGTTGTATGACTGTGCGTAAATCCGATGATTTTGGACAGTGCCTTGAATAACGACGACTCAAATTGTCTCCCCCTGTCAGTCACGATCTTGATAGGGCAACCAAAGCGAGAGATCCATCCACCTAACAGGGCCCTCGCCACGGTTTCGGCGGATATATCTGCGATGGGTATTGCCTCAGGCCAACGAGTAAAACGGTCGATGGCCGTGAGACAGTACCGATAGCCCAATGAGAGTGGCAGAGGACCTATGAGGTCAATATGGATGACTTGAAATCTGCCCTGCGGTACATTGTAGCTGCCTAGCGGGGCAGAAACGTGTCGCGTGACCTTTGAACGCTGACATGCCAGACAGATGCGGGCCCACTCACGACAATCCTTGCGGATACCTGGCCACACGTAGCGGTCACTCACCAGCTTAATAGATGCTCTGGCCCCAGGATGACTTAAGCAGTGAAGTGACTCGAAGATTTGCTGCCTGTGGACCTTAGCGACGTATGGTCGTGGTGTAGTGCCACTTACGTCGCAAAACAACACTGTGTTCGTGCCAGGCAGTTTCACCTTACTTAGCTGCAGAGACGTGTGTCCGTCGAGTAGCTGTTGCAGTTCCGGGTCAGTACGTTGCGAGGCTGCCAATGTCTCTGGGTGGATTGGTTGAGCTATCTCTTCTACCCTAGACAAAGGATCAGCAACCACGTTGTCCTTTCCCGAAATGTGACGGATGTCGGTCGTAAATTGCGCTATGAAGTCTAAGTGGCGGAACTGCCTAGGCGAACAGTTGTCCTTCCTAGAGCTGAATGCGAACGTAAGCGGCTTGTGATCGGTGTAGATCACGAAGTCGCGAGCCTCGACCATGTGCCTAAAGTGCTTGATAGCCTCGTATATGGCCAGTAGTTCACGGTCATATGGCGAGTACTTCATCTGCGTGGGGCTGAACTTCCTTGAGAAAAATGCAAGGGGCTGCCAAGTACCAGCTTTGAGCTGCTGTAGCACGGCTCCCATTGCGATATCGGAAGCATCCGTAACAAGAGCCAGTTGGACGTTGCTATCAGGGTGTGCCAACATAGCAGCTTGGCATAGACCCTGCTTGCACGCTTCAAAGGCCTCGAGTTCCTTTTTATCGAAGGTGACTGGATGCGAGCCCTTGACTGAGCCTGTCAAGAGTGCGTTCAGGGGCATCTGATGTTGGGCTGCATCTGGAACAAACCTACGGTAAAAATTAAGCATGCCCAAGAATCTACGCAATTCCCTGACGGTTTTGGGCTGAGGAAAATTCTTAATGGCCTCGACTTTTTCAGGCAAGGGTTTTGTGCCTCTAGCTGATATTTCATACCCCAGGAAAGTGACTTCCGAGGCACCAAACACACACTTGCTGGGATTTAATACGATGCCATAGTCTCGCAACCGGCCGAATACCTCACGAAGGTGTTTTTCGTGGCTTTTCACGTCCGCTGAATATATCAAAATGTCATCTATATAACAGTATATGAAGTCTAGCCCTCGCAACACCTCGTCAACAAACCGCTGGAAAGTCTGGCCAGCGTTGCGAAGGCCAAACGTCATATATGGGAATTCATAGAGACCGAAGGGTGTTGTGATGGCGGTTTTAGATACATCGGGAGGGTTCACAGGTACCTGGTTGTAAGCCTTGGCTAAGTCTAAAGTGCTAAAGACTGTACAATTAGTTAGACTGTGTGAAAAGTCCTGGATGTTGCGAATCGGGTACTTATCTGGGATGGTGCGTGCATTTAACCTACGGTAGTCTCCACAGGGTCTCCAGCCATCTTTCTTAGGCGCTAGGTGTAAAGGAGACGCCCACGGGGATTCTGAAGGTCTGCAGATTCCCATCTGCAACATTGCCTCAAACTCAGCCTTGGCAATTTTGAGTCTGTCAGGCGCTAGTCTTCGAGGTGCACAGGATTCAGGCGGTCCAAGTGTAGTGCGGATGTAATGTAGTGTGTTGTGTTTTGATGTGTTTGTATTGTTATGTGTGCCAGGAGGTCGAGTGATCTCGGGGTATTGTGCCAGTATAGTATGATACGCCGAGTCACCAGACATAACCTTGACCGAAGAAACATTTTCAAAAAATTCTGCGAGTGAAACCTGGGTGGCGACCGTTGTATGTTCGTCGATGAGGCGTTGGTTTCTTATGTCTACTATTAAGTGGTAGTGTGATAAGAAATCCACTCCTATTATCGCCCGAGTAACGTCTGCCACAATAAATCGCCAGGGGAAGTCACGGCGCAAGCCTAAATTCAAAGATAGGTTAATATGGCCGTAAGTATTAATTACAGTGCCGTTGGCGGCGTATAATTCAAGATCGGCTTTTGCGCGATGTTCTTTAATAATTGAACGGGGAAAAACACAGACATCACTACCTGTATCAACTAAAAATTTTATATTAGTTCTTTTGTCCGTCACAAATAAGCGACCACTAGAAGGGCAGGCGTCGGCCGCCATAACAGACTGCCCTACACTTTTCCCGGATGATCACATGGTTTCACACACTTTTGTGCTTTGTCACCGAACTTATAGTGGTACCAACACATAGGGTGTTTGCGGTAATTAGAGTTGGACCTTGACCGCGCACCGGATCGTGAACGGTACCGTGACGATGAATGTTGCCGAGGTCTGGATCTGTCTTCGTAGCGGCGAGTGGCGCGGCTGCTCTCTTCGACCTTCAGCGCCAGCTTCTCCAACATCTTCTTGAGCTCGGCGATCTCACTTGACGGGCCACTTCCAGGTGTACTGCGCGACGTAGCTGCTACGTTGGACGGTGCGACAATGTCCATGATGTTGTCAGCGAGGTCGGCTAGCTGCTCGGGTGAGAGTGTCGCCTGTGAAGCCAACACCGTCTGCACGTGACTGGGTAGGCGTTGGCACCAAATGGTTTTGATAAAATCAGCTGGAACCGAGGGACCAGCCAGGTCCTGGAGGTGGCGCAGAAACTGTGATGGCTTCCGGTCACCCAACTCCTCGTGAGTCAGCAACTGCCTGACCTTCTTTTCGTGAGAAGCGGATAGTCGGCGAATCAGCTCGGTCTTGATCTTTTCGTACCGTTTCCGAGCCGGGGGTTTCACTATTATATCCTTTATCTCCTTAGCGTGTACGAGGTCGATATTCAAGGTCACCTGCGTGAACTTAATGGCGTCGTCAGTGATGCCATAGTTTTCAAACTGACCTTCTAATAACGCGAACCATAATTCCGGGTCTTCCGGAGAAAATGGTGGTACCTTCAGCTTGTATCTGGGCCTACGCTCTGCTGGAGACTCGCCCTCCGTGTCGTCTTTTTGTTGAGATGGGCGCTTTTTCATCGCACGGCGGGTGGTAACGTGTCCGCCATTTTGTGAGCCAGCGGTATGCGTCGAGTCAGAACTGCTGTCGCTCATTGTCACGTGTCCTTTTCGGGGTCACCAATGTAGGAGGTTGTGGTTGATAACACTCACTACTATTTATGTGCAGGCAGAATCGAGTACCTTTATGGATGCCGGGGTCGTTGTAAATAAGCAGTCCAAATTAAGCACTAACAGAGTTTATTGCACAGCACAGGAAATATAGTTTTACAGTACAGAAGGAGAACACAATTGCACAGCACAGAAAATATAGTTTTATAGTACAGAAAGAGAATGCGGAACAAGCAGAAAATAGCGATAGCAAAAACACGTAAACAGTATCAGTACGAATGGCAGAGCTCGGTTGTCATGCGTCTCAAGAGCGTTCGGTAGCTAGACTGATTAGTTCCCCGAGACGACACTGCGCAAGCGCACGGCCGCGGCGCCTGCGTCGCCGCATACCTGAGCTCGGGGACCGGTTTCTCGCACGGTTAGCCACATGACAGTCGTGCGATATCTAATGCGAAAATAAAGTATGTTTGTCCCACTGTGAGTTGAATTTATGTTACATACAATTTTGTTATTCGCAAAGTGATTTTATATAGTTATTTTTAACAATGTTTTTATATGGATTACTTTGTTATATATTTTTGTATTTATGTAAATATTTAATTACATTTATTTATTTATTTAGCTTTGAGTTACAATATAAGTTTAGAAATAAGTAATTATATAAGTCTAGATATAAGTTAGTATATAAGTCTAGATATAAGTTAGTACATAGGTCTAGATATAAGTAGCTCCGCTACAAGTACATATATAAATAGATATTTACACATACATTAAGACACGGAACAAGCAGATATGCTCATGCACACAAATGTTTGTCCTGGATGAGAATCAAGCTATGGCCGTGGCAGTCAAATTATATCTATACTGCCAAATTTAGTTTAGGTACATAGCTTTAATTTTTGAGCATCTTGAACAAGTGCTTTCTTAGTTTGGAATATGTAACTGATGAACATAAGCCATTTCGATTCCAATGATGATTTACGAGTACATACATTGTTACACGTTATATAGCAGTTTATAAAAAGTTCATGAAACCTAAATAAATTAATGTATTGCTTATAAAAAAATCGCTTACCAGTTTCGACATAGTGGTAGATTCGCGGCGCGTACAGATGAATCGTGTCGATATTGCTAAGAGCGGTGCCAGTGTCGGAATACTGAATGCAGGGATGTGCACGTTTTATATCGGGCTGGGTTGCCCTTTTCGCGGGTTGCCTCACTTTGCCCGTATTGTTGATGGTTAGATGCTAGTGCAAATCATGAGAGTACAAAGGAATTAGATATGCATTTGGCGTCGGGCGTCTTGCAGCAGATCGTTTGGTCCTAATTGCCTTTTGTCCAGCATGATTAAGGTTGCCGTTTGTATAAATTGTGCCACTTTTACTGAATATCGTTTTACAATATCAATACGGTATTTTATACTAGATAATAGTAACATAGCCTTAATAGTTGAACAACCTTTCAATGTTACCGACCAAATAAGCAATTATTTAGGAGTTATTGTTTTCGTCAGAAGTAATTCCATTGCTCACCAACAAATTACTGGAAGATAATAAGCATCGGATTACAAGGTTCAATCCTTTTATTAACAAACCTTGAGTAGGAAAATCGACTAGGGTCAAGAAAATATAATAAAGGGTTATTGACACCACTTTATGGTTAGATACAGCGATCAAAAGCCTTTTCCTGTAATGCGACGCGTTATGATCGATAAACAATTTACCTCGGTGATAAATTGCTTCCTAACTTGTAGCATTGTTGTTATAATGTTGGAGTATGAGTCGGTAGATTCTACCAATTATTAGTCATTCCTTAATAAATACCATGTGTAATGAAGTAGTTAAAGAGGATAGCTCAGTGGTAGTGACGTCTAACGCCGTGACGTAGGTCGAAGGTTTGGAATCCTCAATGAGCATGAGCTTTCGGTATAGGAAAACAGCGTGAGGAAACCATAGAACGTTGGTAGGGTACTTTTTAATACCCGCCTGGCTGACTACCTTCTTCGTGTTGAAAATCTGCAGCACAGTTTTCCGAGTTGTTTCACAAATACAAATTAAGTCTAGGTTTGGTGAGTGGCTCGTGGGGAAAAAAATGGTTAGTGAATTCTTATTTAAGCCGTACAAATGATTGTGTATGACGATTTTATTTAATAACTACAATATCTATCATATTTTTTTATTTAAAATTAAAAGCTTTAACAGATCGCAATAGAACATTACAAGATTACATTCACATTCTTCAGATAAACGCTTGCGCTTATAGCTTGGGTTTTAAAATATTTTCTTCGCAGGATTCAGAGATGCCTCATTGTGCTCCGCCCATTGACTTTACAAGGTGGCGATGTAAACCATATTAAACAATATTTTTGTATGTATTGTATTGTAAACTTATTGGATTGTGTTTTGTCTATCACCGTAAGTTATTAGGCTGTGTGCATGCTAAGGTTAAAGATATTTAATGAACGAAATAATAATTAAACTTATGTGTAGAGGAAACTCATTCAATGATGCGAATAATGCCTTTACCAGAAGTCTAGAGGTATCTCTAAGTATAAGCAACTTACGCACTTTAGTTTCAGGCTACATACATGGCACTAGATTGATCAAGCATTTGTTCGCCACCAGGGTTCGTAGATTCTATGCTGAGGTAGTTGAACCTAAACAAAAAAAACTCATCTTGGTGATTATTATTATTTGGGTTAGGTGACTATTTCAAGTCTATCCAGATCTTGTATCACTGAGTCCTGACTAGGTTATTGTGATACGAACTGAAATTCTACAAACACTTCAATGACTAATAATAGTGATCCAAATAAAAATAAAAAATTTCGGTGTTGGTGAAATTGCTCATAAAAATCAGTGGAGTTGAAAAGTTAGTTAATATAATGTTAATTATAATTTTTGAATTAAATTGTTAGTTAAATTGTAATTATAATGTTTTGAATTGTTAGTTAAGTAATAATAACAGTAAAATAAATCAACGAAGATAAAGTTAGCGTTGTATTTCAATTTCCATATTTGAAATATCAAAATTTCTGGAATTAACAAAACGTAGTCAAAGAAGAATATTTCGCGATATTTACACATACTAAACCACAACTGCCATTAAACGGTACCTCGAGAGTAAAATACACAAGCGGTGGTTATAAAAACTTGATGTTCCAAAACATCAAAGACCAGCGATCAAACTACAATACATGAGACCATTTACCTCTAACGGACCGATTATAAAGCGGGTAATCCATTGGTGGACAATGTGATTAAAATTCAGCGGAACTCTAATGAAACTGTATTTCAAGATTTAAAAAATACTGCTGTTGGGAAAAAAAATTCTATGATTATAATATGCGAGAGGCAGTTTCATTTCCGCGACAACATTTTCATTGAAAGCAATGATTAAGTTTAGTTTTACAGAATTGGTTAAAGTGGTACCTTTAAACCTAAATTAAACCCAAAAACAATAAACTAAATTGACAGTAATTGCTGTAAGTATAAATAATATATCAAAGACTCATGATTGGTCAGTAGAAAGCTGAACCTAGGAGTAATAATTTAGGGGCAATAATTATCTGTATCTGTTTTGCCGCTTTATTTTAACCAATGTAAAATCCACCTAATGCTTTATGTAGCTACATATCGAGTGCTGAATTCAAAACGCACGCGCGATCCGTGCCAACGATGATTTCAATCTTGTATAATTCAATATTCACTAAATGTCGAATACATCATCCTTCTCAATGACTTGTATAAAAGCTTTGTAGTATATATAGCCTAACTAGATATTTCCTTGAGACTTTTTAGAAAAAGACAAATGATTTAATTAAAAATCTTATTTTTTTTATTATATACATTACAATCCTAAAAGTAATGTATACTTATCAATCAATATAAAAAAGACCCGAGTGGCTGGCTGACTGACAGACAACGTAGAGCCCAAGAGACCGCTGGACGTAGAGACTTGATGTTTGAAGGATGTTCTTATAGAGGAGTGAAAACGCACACTAATAAATAATTCTGGAAAACGGGAACCTCAGCGAGTTCAAAATTGGTGTGAATTTTTTTACTAAACTACTAGACTACATAACCAGAGTCTACATAATCAATGCTTAACTTCTCTGTGAAATTGAAATGTAATCTAACATCTAGTAACCTAATATTATAGAATACATTATCTCTCAAGTACACTCACGCCGGTATCCTCACGCCATGAGGATGGAGGACGTAGGCTGTGGCTTCAAATACCAAATGTTATGAACTTTTAACTATGCGATAGATAGCGCCTGTGGGGCTTTGCTCGGGCCCTTTAAACAAATTCTTGAATGATTCGATAATTTGTACTCATGCTTTAAATAATATATTTCAAGAATATGGGAAAGTATTGCAGAGTAGTCTACACTGTTTAATTTTTATACTGTTTATAGGCTTCTGTTTTACCACATTCTCATCATAAGTATCATTGATGAAGTGGCTGGTGGTGACCACAAAAAGCCTAGTAGTTAAGTTGGTGGTTTTGTTAATTGTTGTTCTTAGATCGTTTTTGTGATTTTTTGTGATTGGGATATAGGATTTGTAGAAATATATTAATTAAAGGTTATTAAATTAATGTTTATGTTAAAGTCTATGAAGTAAATTGTCAATAACTACACACATCTGCAATATCATCATGCTATTTGCAAATATCTTGTTTGATCTAACATTCAACGTAAATTATAGGTGTAATTAACTTAGACTACGTAAACGCTGCAATATTGAGAGTCGTATCTATAGTAGATAGATAGACGCACTCGAGCGTAGCGTAATTGGGAAGTGACTGGATACAAAATAGGTTAGGTACCAATTTACATAAACTTTGTTGTTATAAAACTTTCTGGAATTATTTCTTGGCTACCACCCTCAAGTTGAAAATCTATCGCTAGACCCATATATACACTGACAACTCCTAGTCTTGATTATGTTCATAGATGACGGTGGTCACATATAATCACTGGAAACGTGTACATGCTTGTCAGCGTTTTAGAAACATACATAACGAGCATCTAGAGAAAATAAATTTTGTCATTCAAAGCAAACCCTAAGTTGTCGGCTCAAGAAATAGGAAAATTCAATTGTTGCTATCGTGTCTCAAGACTCGACCTTTGCTTTGATTCACAATCTGTAATTATAACGTTCCTTAGGGTATTTCCTCTACGATAGAGTGGAGCGAAGTAGACGTCCAAATATAAGAAAGAAGAAACGTAAGAGAAGTTAAGAAATGCCGTTAGCTTTGCCATAAGGTGCTTTGTTTAAGTATTGCAAAATTTAACCTTTTAAATTAATATCGATTCGAAATATTTGAAACAATGACCGGTACAGTTTTAGCAACGCCAGAAGCCCAGAACAATGGTCAACCTAATTTAAGATAAATTCAGTTATAATATCACACAGTAGGTAAAGGTACTTTTGTTGACCATTCATTTTGTAGGTTAGGTACACTCGCTAAATGAATGGTGCATTCCCAATCTTGACCCTAATAAACGGCCAAGCAAGTCTCTGAAGTTCGTTCACATACAATCTAATATAAAATTATTACATGTTTCCGAAAAATGTTTTTATATACGTAGCAGGAAGTGTTCATTTTAATTTATAATCTATTAAATAGTACCCAACTACCAAAAGCCTGAGTGTTCTTTGACATGAATATATTGTTTTGAGCGATCCACATCTTAGGGTTCCATAGTAAACAGATATTTTGACCAAGAAGATTTTTTTGAGTTGACGAGAAAAGTCATCTCAAAAGAAGAAGCCTCTGAATAAGAATATGAAACAATTTTTTTTAAATTCAAATTGGTTCTAATTCTAAATTTGCTTATAAGACTCATATCAATCAGTTTAGTTTCACTCAATATTGTATTCAATACAATATTACCTGACGATATTGAAATGTATGCATACTCTACAATTCCATAGATTGATATCTTGAACAACACAGTTGAGATACAGGCACGTATGTATATTATATTTGTATAATTGAACTGAAGACCGTTCTACACAACATTATATTATGTAGATAAGGCATGAACTGAACGCATTGTGTATGGCTATTCGCATTTCAACAGCCTTTATAAATGGTTTATTTATGGATACAACGTAATTGAAATAATTTCACTCTCGTTTGGCATTAAATTGTTGTAAGAATTTTTCATAACAATATTCGTAATTTGCTCAATATGAAAATTTATTTGCTTCAATGTGATCAGAAGCTATAATATTACGTGCGTGGATGTAACAACATGGAAAGTGCTTAAGTATATGTCATTTAGAGTGAGATAATTAGAGATAGAGAGTGGTGGAAAGTGAGTTAGTTAGTGCTCAATTTATATGATAACGCTGACTGAATTTTTATAAACATAATTTATTTTAGCCAGCAATCGAATATGTCTAATAATGTCCCAATAAAATACAATAAAAGATTCAATTATTGTTGTAATTCAATTTTCTTTTATTCAGGTCCCTGTTCAATTTGTCTCGTTCATAAAATGAACAGCACAAAGGGAAAGGTTGATATTTAAAACAAAAATTAATGTCACGGTATGCGTATGAATAAAAAATCTAGCAATCTAGTCTGTAGGTCTCTGATTGTCCTCTCAGAACGTTCACGAGCATGTTTTTTGTTTGTTAATAGAGTTTTCATAGGTGAATTAAGTTATCCAACTTTTTACATAAGTTGGTTAATGTGGTGGTTAATGCTAAATAACCTGCTACAGATGCTTCACTAAAATCTCAGCCAACTCACTGTAGGAACCGAATCCTTCGACTTCGCAACGATGTCACTACTACCTACCTTGTTTGCAAATTTATTTATAACCTTATTCTTAGTATTAAACTTATCGATATTAAAGTTACCTAGAATCTAATTTGCCTCTAATTGATTCAAGGGTAACATCTAGATTTTGCAATACTGAATACTGCGTCAGAATTTCTCTATAAATTTTGAGATTAGCGAAACTAAACCAACATAGGCACCAATGCCGATATAGGTATTTTTTATTTGTACATAAGCAGGTGTTGTATAGAATCATGAATGTTGTAATACCTAGGTTTGAGAAGCCACACACGGCCTTTCTAACTATAAACTCTACCTAACCTCACTACGACCCAAAATCTTAAAATATTTAGTGGAATCTTACCCCTAACAAACTTTGTATATTCAACGCCCCTTGAGACATTCCTTGGACAATGACTAGGTACGTCTTGAAGATTAGTTGGTACTCACATCATAAGTTCTTCTTGAATCGTATAATAATTATTATAAAGTAAAGTCACGAGTAAATCCGTATTCTGGAACGTTAAATACTTTTGCGTTTGCATTTCTACCGAATTCGGCCAGTATCATAGGTTGCCGATAAGTTCCAGATAGCTTACATCTGGTAGATATGCTTACAGAGCATCTCATTCTGTTTATTTGACAGATAAGCTCTCCGGGACCGCTAATCATTACAATTCGGAAATAATAAATAAACATTCCTCCCTTTATACATATAGTATGCGAAAGTGTGTTTGTTGGTTTGTTTTTCTTCAACGGAGCAATGTCGTGATTTTTTCACATAGACATAATATGGGCCGCAGAGTGACATCAGGATGGGAGCGAAGCCGCTGGTAAAAGTTAGTACGTATGTAATAAATACCTAATATTCTAGAAAACCTAACTTCCTATACCTATTAGTATTGCAATGTTCTTCGTTAATACGGTGGAGTTTATCTACCGTCAGGCACTTTGCCAAATCTAAACAAATAGGCGATAAAATAAAACTCCAAATCGAACAATGACGGGCAAGCGTGGAAGTTTTCCTGCATATCGGTTAAGCGCCATATTGTCTGACGCATGCGAATACGAAATGATGCCGCGGATCCGCGGGAAAACACAGCCTAGAAATTAAACTATTAAGTTACCAGCTTTCTGCCCCGTGGTTCCACTCGCGGTCTCCTAGCTTCTTTATATAAATTCCATTCTTAGTGCTCTCCTGTCATATAAGGAACTTACTTGTACCCACCAACTTAAGCGTTTGTGCTTGTTCTATCAGTCATTCAGTGTTTGGAGTAGAAATCTATTATTACTAGCTTCCGCCCCGCGGTTTCACCCGCGGTCCCGAGGGTTCTTATGATTTCCCGGGATAAAAAGTAAACTTTGTGCTATTCCAGACTATAATCCATCTCTGTGTCAAATTTCATCCAGATCCATTCACCCGTTCTGTCGTGATTGAATAACAAACATCCATCCATCCATCCATCCATCCAAACTTTCGCTTTTATAATATTAAGGATTTCATAATTTTGTTGCATTGACCATTTTAAGATTGAACGATGCGGCAAAAAAAAACTACGAGTAAGAGAGTCAGTTAAGATAGAGTAAATCCCTTATTTCGAAGGGAATGTGGATAAAAGCTAGCTTTAAATTCCTTTAACAGTAACCAGCAAAACATTTCTGACTCATAACAATAAATGTGAATAGAATCTGTAGCAATATACAAGTAGATTTACCAACAAATGCGCACTAATGTAAAGTAGCTGATGTTATTCAACACAAACAATTTGCGTCTCGCCGACACGCTGTCCAGTCGAGAACTCGAGAACAGACGCGAGCGAGCGACGACCTTCGTCCCACTACCGGCAATAGCGCAATCCCTACTACTCCCGACCCGAATTTATTCCTAGAAAAAACAATCGAAACGTATGCCTCATACAAACAAAACGAAAACAAATTTAATGCTCAACGCCTAATGCGAACGTCATAATCGAGCGTGTGCCTCCCAGAATACGTACGATTTGCTGTTTACGTATTACCTGTTGATATCTCAACTACACGCCGCCCGCCATTGCCTGCGCTTGTTTAAAAGCTCAGTAAGTTGGATGGCGACTGTGAAAACAAGTTCTGCAGCTTTGGAAAGTACAGTTTTTTAGAAAGTCAATCAATAAATTCGACTAAAAGAGCAATTTTACACAAAATATGAAAATCCAAGCCTTAAAAAAGTTAATGTTTAAATTATAGCACTTTTACGATTTGCCATTTCTTTACTTACATGGTTACATAATTGATAAAATACCTTCTTTTGTGTTGTGATTACTCATAGATGCCCAGGAGTGCGGCACGTCAGCAGGTGCGCCATGGTTTGTGGTACTGTGTCACGACGCCTTGAGTTGAGTGGTCAGGTAGTAATCCCCATCTAGCCATATTCTACGGTCAACTTGGGACCTAAGCCTGTTCAGTAGGTATTTCTCCTCTGCTGAAGCACGAAAAGTGAAAAACATCACATTTTCGAAAAGTTCTTTTACATGCAGGTATCCTTCGATGGTTTACGGTAATAAGCTTTTTAAAGTTAAACAACATTTGCTCAGTCATCCGGCGGAGGTTTATAACCTTGACAGTCACGCAACCGTAGGTCATGGGTTCAATTCCCACTCAGAATAGACATTTGTGCACATGACATGTCTGTTTGTTCTAGGTCTGGGTGTAAATATCTTTATAAGTATTTAAAAGTAAATTATGTAGTAGGTATATCAGTTAACTGGTCTCGATAGTACAAAACAAATTCTGCTTAGTTTCAGTGCCTAGTGCGAGTTTTTCTCACTAGTCGATCGCGTTAAAGTAAACTACGATTTGTATGGAATCGAAACAGCGCCATCTACGGACGGTAATAGGAAATAAAGTTTGCGACTGCGAGTTTTTTACATCATAATCAACGACCATCGAACATTGCGAATAATCGCAAAGTAAGAACGACAACGCACGTGATTGATTGTTTCAAACATATCGCGAGTGCGAGTTGCAATTTTGACTACTTTTGACAGTATAATAATAAACTTGACTTTTAACTGAGGAAATCTAAGTGAAAATAGCGTGAGATCAATTTTATTAGTGCACGAGACAGAAAAGAACATTATGGCAGCCGGTCTTTTTTCGCTTGGAGGATGCTTACGTTTTTGTCTGTTTATTTATAGGTGCTCACCGCTCTATTCTTTTTGCCACTGGGTCCTATCAAAGGCCTATAGGAGTTGCAAAACACATCTCACAAAAAATGTGCAATGTGTACCTACATACAAGAAGTCACCCAGGCACTGGCACACACAGAAATATGATCAATAAATATATAAAATTCTCTAATACTACAGCTGCCAGACAGGCAGTTAGTCAACGGTAGAGTGCCTACAGTCTATTTGTAAACAACCTATGATATGACTATCAAGTTATGTGATGTAAATATTATTTTTTGGATTTTATCAGGTTTTACAGAGACTATGGAATCCAAGACAAAAAAATCGGTGGCGTTGTCTCCATAAAGATAGAGTACTGCATTACAAGCCATTGAAGATTATTCTGGATTGCTGTGTATTACAAAATATAATTATTGATTTAGGCATTGAGGAGAAGAAGATATTGGTAGTTATTGTAATTCTAAATGATAACATAATAAGTTTTATTCTAATATAAATATTAATGTTTCATAATTACTTCTAAGTGTTGAAAATTAAAGATAGATGTTTGTGAAGAATTTTCCATTTTTTTATATCGAGGTAGGTACAAACATTCAATGACTACGTATAGATTTATTTTATATATTCTTCCATACGTAAAATAACATACAACGTAATGTAGGTGTAAGTATGTATCTATCAAGTACAGTCTGCCTGTGGCGTATAGTATAGGTAGTATCAAGCATTTTGGCCGAGCTCCAATAAAACAATCAGGCGTAACGAATTTAAGTATACAAACACAAGTAAAATTTATTGAGCCACATCCAGATTTTCTTTTTACATTTAACTCTTCATGATGTATAAATCGTTCCATACGTTGGTTTGTTTGATCTCAACGTGTACTTGTAATCTTGTAGGTACCTAAAAGTCTGTTTAGAATTATTTACGTGAAGCTGGAAACTGTGTTCAAAACACTACATTAATCTCATAGCAATGTACTTATAACTACCGATACAATTGCTGGCTATTCAACTTTTACCTCTTAACATCAGTCAGATAGGTCAATCAATTTTGTAACAGGTTTCAAGAGGCGATTCGTTCCGTCCCATAAACCTGATATTAATTAACGAGGTAGTCTTTTATATTTTCATGCTTTCTAATCCTTTTGTTTTAGATAATATAATACACTTGCGAATAACTTTACATATTGGCATAAATTATTGCATGAACAGACCCAACCAAAATAATCTTCACGCTTTTGTGATGCTGTTTAAAAATTCACTTTGTTTTTGATCCCTGAAGATTCTGTTATTGTTGTGTAAATCTAAACGAGGTAGGATCATTAAAATGCGTAAGATTCGGCTAATGAACAGGTAAACGTTTTGATTGGGTGGTGAGTGTATTTTTATCTAAAGTTCAAAATGTTTGTGTAACATTCAATTGGCAATATTTTGATCAAGTAAGAACAATCCATAAACGCAACAATAACAAGGTATACAGTCGTGTTCGCGTTCACCTTGACATGTGACGACGGTTTGGCGCCGTGTGTTACTACAGTGATGATATAACGTTTCGATCCTCACTGACGCTCAGCTCTGACACAACCACACGGATGTTGATGATCCGCACAATCAATGCCTTATTGTTGAACTTTCCAGGAACTATCTTGAACATATTTTTCCTAAAGGTCAGCCATCCCATGAATCTGTCATACTGGGCTAAACTTTGATTAGGCTCTGTTTGAATTCCATTCCATTCCACTCTCATTCCATTTCCGTAGAACGAACATTAGAAAATTTGTAAACTGCAGTAAAGAAATTTTGTTCGATATCATACCTTATACATACCATCTATGGACCATATTATGAAAAAATTACATCTTGGCATACCTACCCAGGTTAATAAATATGTTAATACTAGCCACCTACATACAATACATACACTTCTTTGATAAATCAAAGCTCATAAAATACGTAGATAAAGACACTACATTCTATAACGTATGTGGGTTTGATATCTCTATGAAGAAAACCAGTTGGCATTCGCAAAGCCATTTTTTTACTTTTTAAATTGTAGTTAAAAAAGCATAAACAAATGAAAGGCGCCTGCACTGGCGACGACATTGTCAAGGCCGCTCGAGGCCGCACGGCGCAGGCGGCGCCGCAAGTGCGTTCCTCATCTGCGCACGCACACGCATAATACGCGATTCACACTATGCGGTTAATTTTAATACAGATATAAGCATTATAGAAATTACGTTCACAAAAATAAATTCTCTTCATTAAAATCGTAAACGAATGCATTATTATGCACTTCGATAAGATAAATATGAGCGATTATTTACTCTTTGCTGAAAACTTATCATAATGGCTCACAACTCGGCTTTTTATGCTTTTTCCAAAACTAATGTATTATCCACTGCACTGTCATCCTCTGCAAGCAAGGCATTGACCAAATCTCCATACATCAATATTGTATTAGCTTAGCTAATTTAGCTATGAATAAGTAGATACCTATATTATACATATTCTGTTAAATCATCATCATTAACATCAGGGTAAAGATAATCTTAAAATCCTTCGGAACCAATGAATTTGTGAGCTTGTTCTGAGTATCCTATGTATTGACCCCCAAAATTGGCCACTCAATGTTGATCTTCCGCATAGTGTGAGCAAACGATGCAACAAGCGTTACATAACCAGCAAGCGAATGCGTTCCATCCATTGCGCAAGCGCAGCGTCCGGGTACTGTAACGGTCCACGGACAATCCGGAATGCCGCCGATTTGACGCGCGTTGCTTCATCGCACGCCATACATTTGTTATAATATACCGTCGAAGGTCGTGCAGATACCCACATCGATATTAAGTAGGCACATGCACATCATTAATTTGTGAGTTGAATATATGCTCAAATGCCATCCGTGTGAATGGGTTCAATTATTCTAATTGGTTGGTGTGCTTATACATTTGAGTTAAGGTATTGGAGTAGTAGTAAGTATGACCCTTTATGGCCACTATTTCTTTAAACGATGCCAGCCTATGATCCGAATTGATTAATTGTTATAAAAAAAAAAACATTCGGGTGCATGGACGTAAAGGAAAAAAAATATAAAATACAAGTTCTGTACTTGGCACCCACGTGATAGGTACCTACTACCTACACTGATAAGAATATCACATCAATCACGTGTAGCAAGTAATCCAGAATTTGCATTAGACCCGGGATTAGAGCATCCACTAATCCCTACTTGTAACGCAGAAGTCACTAGACATTCTAGTTTGATAATCGATATTATGGCACTTCAAGTTCAGCCATTACGTCAAACCAAATGTCACATTATACCTAATAGCGCCTGCAAACGCGGCAATATACCCAAATAGATCAACCTATAGTCCACTTTCGCTAATTAGTAGACACACAGCACCATCAATTTGAAATATCACTCCTGAGGTGTGGCTTGTCATTCTCTTAATATTTTGCTAGCGTACTATGCAACTAGAACAAAAACATGCATTTTTTACATTAGGTATGGTAAATTATACTTGGTAGGTATATTAAATTATACTTGCTTTGTTAACGATTTAGAAGGTGAACATGAATCAGCAATTTATATTAACATTAAAAGGTATCCTGTAAAAATATCTCCATTTCTTTATCCAGGATAATATGTCTACGGAAAATGAACTAGTTCAACTCCAACATACGGAGGCGGCAATTTAATCAAGATGAGAAATAAGACCTACAAATGCAATCCTCGCTCGGGAAGCGATTGACACGTTGAAACATAAAGATTTTGAGAAACTGACCTTGATGAAAATGTATGTCGTTATAATGGCACCAAAAATTATTAGCGTCCTATACATTATCTCAGTATTTAATCAAAATTATAACTGTAGTCATTCCTCCGAATCTTGGCAATCGGAACTCAGCTGGACACTCATGTAATGTCTATGCAAATACACGTCATGCCCATAAATTGGGATAACTTATGAGGTCGGTGTGAGATGCAGCCGGAGTACCGTTAATAATATGGTACACAGACATAATATTCAAATTAGTCATCGTTCGTCACGGCACTGCCGTCCTGTTATTATTTAAAAATTAAACATAATAAATAGGATTTATTTTAAGAGTCTGTTTATACGTAAAATGCCTCTTTAACTTTATAATATTTATAAAGTTAGTTTTTTTTTATTTTCACTATGGATACGTTTGTGTATGCCCAAAATCTCAATATGTTAAGTGATGATGTGGCCGAAGGTGATAAGCACACGAAATCTTAGAACTGGCTCTTAAGTGCAGTTGCTGGAATACACCGATTGGTAAGATAGTAAGATGGGTACTGAAAAGCACCATACCACTGAGCTATTGTTTCCTCACGATATTTTCCTTCACAATAAGATCAACTCATCGCAACCTTCGTCTCGGCTTTGACGTCACTACCACCTACTCTTATGAGAATTACACCTGGCTATTGACTTGTAATTGGTTATATTAAATACCAGTTAAATTGTTTGTTTATGATAGGTAGAGCATTCAAGAAAATAAATATATCGACTAAAACTGCTTCATCGTAATATTTCAGTCATGAATCAAACAGATAATCTTTCACAAAGTAACCACTGATTCACATCAGTAGATACTTTTGCATTCAGCTTCACATAAAAATCAGAACTTTATTCGAATCTTCAAGCGATCCGTCTTGTTCATTGTCTCTACCACTGACGTACTCTACGAGCTAAGTATGCTTATATCCAATAAGTAATTTCTATATAATTTAGCACCGAATTTCGATTGATACGATTGGATTCAAATCATGAGCCCGACAATGTACCGATGGCAGGACGATGAAAGGTCTGTAAGATAATTGATAGCTACCTATTCTAGTTAACCAAACAAGCGAGTGTATCCTATGAATAATTACCTTACGGTAATGTAAGCCGGCGACCGCCAGGAAGGCGTCTCGACCTCCTCCCGTACATTGCTTACACGGCCCATCTCGTGTGCCCTAGATCCTAACACGATTACTTACATCTAACACAACTTCCTTCTTGCTAATGCA
The DNA here is from genome assembly GCA_951216915.1 of Tetheella fluctuosa. Lineage (NCBI taxonomy): Eukaryota > Metazoa > Arthropoda > Insecta > Lepidoptera > Drepanidae > Tetheella > Tetheella fluctuosa. The sequence continues at coordinate 4,444,083 of OX578224.1, forward strand.
AAGCCCTGTTTGGCACGGAGCTACACACTGAAACAAATCGGTCTGTGAGTAACTAGGTATAACAGTTAGTTTTAATGTACTTAAATGTAGCGATTGTTAAAGACCTGACCTACCACTAAGCTTCCAAGAAGAGTTTACTTGTCTATTGTATGCAAATTAAGAGGTGAACTGTTTTTATATTGTAGTAGTACTTTTTCTATTTTATGTTATCTACTAGAGTTTCAACTCGATTACCTAACTATAAATTAGTCCGCAAAATTCCGATATTCTTGTTTTGACTACCAAATCTCTTGATTCCTCTCGCCGTTAAACTGTTTTCACTGCAAGGATATCTTGTGTTCAGTTTTTTTATTTCATGTTTCTTTTTTTTTGCAATAAAAAATATTATTATTATTTAGATAATCTATAGAACAATCTAATGAAACATAGTAATGCCTTACAAGATATTACACATTGTATCCACTGTGAGTGAGTTATGCTCAGAACATTACACCAGTATAGCATCAGATACTTTGCACTCTTTGAATTGATACTTAAGTGATAGAATTCAGAGAGTTGTTGATGGTAAAGTTTTCCCTAGTCTACAGTAACGATGGACGACCCACAAGGATTTATTCTTCGACTTTTCCCATTTCTCATTTACTTTAACGACATACAAATAAACATGTTTGGTGACTTCTTTACAAAGTGGATAGACATTACTTAAATTCTAGCCCTGTAATATATTTTTTTTTTATATTAAGAAAATAAACCAAATGAGTATACACAATGTAAGACATTCAGACCTTGTTCAAACCACCGTATTCTTAGGTATCATTTTATACTATAAGCTACAATGGGGCTCACACATTTGTAACTAAATACAATACCTTCGTTTAGTTCGATAACCGTAGATCGGAACTATTCTTAACAAGATCAGGTAATCGGGGTAGTAATCTCGTTCCCTTGGATTTTTGATTTTTATAAATGACCTGCCATCGTTTGTTCCCCAGTATCTGGTACTTATTTACATTAAATGTTTAACAATTTTTAAAGAAATATAATACACATAAACACATAGCTTGTAGAGTTCATCAGTGGTAGAGACAATAACACTAAGACAGAAGAATAAGACGGATCGTTTGCAGACGATTTTAAACTGGTTGCGTCAATCGAGTCGATGGAGCATTCAGAATAGACTTGACTTGGTCAAACGGAAGTGCACAGTCATGTCCTTTTCTCGATTCTACGACTGTATTCAAAACTAATACATCCTTTCTGGCTCAGAATTAACGATTATCAGAATCCATAAAAGTTTTGGGAGTTACTTTCACCACTAATTTCGATCTTCGATATTTTATTAAGGAAATATGGGGCAATACCAGAAAAACGTATGGGTATTAAAACAATCGTAGGATTTTAATATATATAGCAATAGCTATAAATATTAGCATAGATATAAAATGATAGTGTAATCACATTTTTTTCCCATTCGAGTGCAGTAAAATATTGCATAATTTTTCTAAGAATATTTCCTAATAGCCTAAGCTTTTCCTATAACTCGGCACAGGAAAGTGAGAATTTCTTTTAATTGGCAATGTATACATTTCATAACAAAGTATATCCAAAAAAATCGAGTCCTATCTATATATTGATTCAAAAAGGTAGTAAAACAGAAGTTACCTACATATTATGTAAGAAGTTAGGGTAATTAAGAAAGAGTTACATAGACTGTGATAATATAAAGATTGGAAAGAACGCACTCCACTGTTTTTTAATTGTAAATTATATAAAAGAAACTATTAGGAGTTCATTGAAATTAACAAAAAAATTTTAAGGAGCTGCTTACCGTATCTTAGTAAAAGGAAATTCATGATTGCTTTATTTACTAACATAAACATTAAACAAACACTGAAGAAACGGACAAGCCCAATTTATTATTGCAAAACATCAAACACCAAAATAACACAAACCATCACATTTTTGAAATATTTTTTATATATTCAACAACATAACGTTTTATTTATAAATAACTAGCATCAGTCAATCAATTCCCTATCTGAGATGGGAAATTGATAGACGTATAATCATCGGAATCATCATTCGATCACTACTCTGTCAAATCGAGTGTTGAATTTACATAATGTAAAATCCATTGATCACTACAACAAACAGCCCGTTTCCTGTACAAATCTTACCGACCGGAATAAGGTTATTTCATATTCAAAATAGTTCCTAACTGGTGCACGCGAGTGTCGGAAGCTGCAAATTACAGTACACTACCGTATAACATGACAGCTCCCAAAATTAACATAACGATTGGCAATAATATCGCAAGAGGTAGAGCATAGCGATATGTCGCTCAAAGAGCAGCTCGACTGGGGAAGTACCTCCACCTTACAAAATACCGCAGCCAAATAACTTATAGTTGCGTTCCTGCGCGTGAGTAAGGTCGCCAGAGCTCATCGGGGAAGGGGAAAGAGTCGGCAACGCGTGAGTGATACCCCTGGTGTTGCAAGCGTTCATAGGCTACGGTAACCGCTTACCATCAGGCGGGCCGTTTGCTTGTTTGCCGACAATGTGGTATTAAAAATATAAAAAAAGACTAATTCAAATTATAAATCTTATTTTAAAATAACGTAAGTAATTTGATTTGAAATTTCAGACAATTTTTAAAAATTCCCTGTTAAAACCTTCAATAATATTATTGCAGTAATGCTAGAAAGTGGCCGTAATGATACACGGTCACCTATTAGTATATTATACATGTATACAGTGTGAAAGGATATTTCCACTGCTCTGGAATGTCAATTAGCATTGGCGCCACCTCACATGTTTGATAACATTTAGGCCGTGTTTATCACGTATTACTGAATTTAAATTAACCTGCAATTAATATCTTAGTTGAACGAGAGATTAAAAACTATTACAAACACTTATTTTGAACTGAGGAGTATTTTACACAAATCGAAGAAAATACTTTAGAAAAAAATGTTAGCTCCAAGTAATTCCTTTCACAACGTGACCCAATAATTAGACGGAGTTCTCTTTATGGATTGAAAAATAAATATCGTGGAAGCGGCGGGAGGTAATTCAGTGAGAGCCCGGAGCGAGCCCACAAATGGGGACATGCCACCGGAAGCTGTACACACGCATAGTATAACTAGCTTCCTTTGATGCAAATATAGAATTTAAAGTGCAATTCAAATCAAGGTCGGGTCATTATATCTAATATCGAAAATTCTCGTGTCACAATAGTTACCATACTCCTCCGAAACGGCTCGACCGATTTTTATGAAATTTTGTGTGCATATCGGGTAGGTCTGAGAATCGGTCAACATCTATTTTTTAAACCGCTATGCGAGTGAAATGGTCTATAAACATCTAAACAGATAGAACAATTAGAAGCCACACAAAAGAGCTATTATACAACCTTACTATGTACCTTCTTCTCGAGTTAAATTAATGACGTCATATATATTAGGTTTTTTTTTTTATAATGATAACTGAATTAATAACGGTCTTGTAAGTAGTCTGAAGCTGACTTGCGAGGCCATATTACTTATAGATAAAACTATAGTATTATTCAAACTAATATCAAATATATGATCGAGGAAGCTATTGTGTATATTGCAAGCCTAATCGGTGGCATATGTTAAATGGTTTCCAATTAAGTAATCACAAACGTCTGAACATGAGTCACGTTTGAATAGTTCACTAATTTCAATATTACCGGCGTATTGTTTTACAGGAAATCTAGGAAATTGTTAAATGATTAACAATTCCAGACTGCTATGAATGGTAAGCGAAGTTTAGTTGGTTAAAAATAATTATATCATTGTATGCACAAGTACATTACGAGTCTTTATTACCGACTTACATAACACATTACCATAATAATCCGTCCTCTTCCTATTATTCTCATTCATATCGCCGCTTTCTAAATTATTGTCCACAGAAACAATACAGAATTTCACGCATATTTGTGCCGATTCACCGGAATCACGCTCCCATGTCATGACTCAGACTTATTATACCATTACAATCTTAGTTATAATAAACGTCTATAGAGCGAATTTTAAATTTTAGATACAATGCGGTTAGCTCTACGGTCGTGACTCACTATGAACAGATTGATGATAAAAAAGCAATTCTTTTCCCATTGGCATAATATCATTAGGAGAGAAAAAGACACTAAGATAAATGGGAGCGAGATATCTGCAACACCTCACCCGTGACTCAGTGGGTTTGAAAACATTAGCTACAACTTTACAAATTGTTATAAAAAATCTATTGATTTGGAACAATTGTAATCATAAAAGTGAAATCCTAATCGCTAATACTTATATCAAACAAATACATTAAAAACTTCTCGTGTTTGCAATTTTTATATATGTAAATACGGCAACATTATTGAAATAAATATCTTCATCTAGTAGAAAGAATCATATGAATAAATAATGTAGGGTAGTCGATTTTGAATGCCCATTTAGTAAACGGCTAATCAACGTCAGAATTATCATTTGATTTGGCAGCATAAACTTTCAACATGCTAGCGATTAGTCCAGCAAGTCCTTGCATGTAGGAGATGCTTTAACTGTACCTCTTCAACAGTACAGGCAAAGTTATTCAGAACCAGTTAGTTAAAGTGTTGTCTGGGGTGGACGTTAATGGCTGCGACACAGTTTTTAACTACTGCAGCTATTATAGTTTAATTGCGTAGGTATATGTTATAAATAAAAATAATAAATATAAAAAAAACAAAGATAGTAAGGTGTTACCTTACCTTGTTAAATTGGATTTCTTTCCCCATTCAAGCCTTCTAAAAGAATGATGAGATACCTACAAATAAATGGAGAATATTACTATCAAAACCTACAGAAGCTCGATCATTACTTACGTAACTACTTATAATTAAGCTATTAATAGTACATATTATAGGTAACGATGATAGATCTTTAATCATGAATCAGTTCACTATCGATACATTGTTCAGTTGTTAGAACGCAAGCAACGCACTCGTTTCAAAGATGAAACCCAAAAGTTTAAATGTTTTCTATCCATCTGTATGCTCACTTCATTGTTTGAAATTGACAAATTGCTGATTTGAAAATGGCTTATCTGTTTTATACAAGCCTTGGCATATTATTATAGTACGAAGCAAAGACTTTGAAGAAGTAATCTGCACTTTATTTATCTATTCTGTAAAAGCTCTGAAAAGTATATATTGTTTAAATGTAATCAAGTGAGCAAGAGCATGTCGAAGGAACGTGATAAAAAAATACATTCAGGATTACAATAAGATTACGACGAGTATGTAGGTACATTTGATTGCATTAAACTATTATTAATATATTTAATAACGTATAACTATTATAGTGATATTAAAGGTAATCTAGTTACGACCGATAACAGACTGAAGCAAACACTTGAGCGTACTGTTACTCTCGGTGTTCGGTGCCAACAAATGCTTCTTCAACAGCTAACATCTGGCCGAGGTTTGTTAACAGGTTTTTCCACCTAGGTATATAATTTGATATATGCTTTTCATTGATCATCTGCCACTTAATTAAAACCATGAAATATGTTATTTCATTGGGTTTACCCAGTCGCCAAATCATGAATGAGTAATATGATAAGATAAAGTCTATTTTTTTAAAGATATGTATTTTTTCCAATGTGTTGTCACTTGTGAGTTAATTACTTACAAACAAATATTATTTTTAGTTATGGTTTTTTTAATACATAAATGTGTTTAAATAATGAATGATAACCGTTAAAGTAGGTTTAAAACTATAAAAAATAACCAAACAAAATTAAAAATTGAATTCGTCGCTCCGATATTCTCTAAATTACTAAAGCTGTTACGGCTTGTCTACGTGACTTCTCTATTCGTTTCACTAATCTATCCCTGACCCTAAAAATAAGTACGCTTATAAGAAATCGTGTTTATTTATCTAAATTACACATAGGTGTGTAGGCCTTATTTTCGCGTCATCTGGCAGGAATCACCTGTCATTAGCTACAGTGCCAGGAGAGGACACGTCACCCCGTCGCAATGTCGTCTGATGCTTTCGCTATAACACCGCTTTTACCGAGAAGACACATGTCTGATAAATGCAATAAGAATACACCCTACTTATTATTAGGGAAGTTCTAAAGGAAATTACATCTCAACTTGTTGCAAATAAGTTATTTATGCTGAGTGAGAGTGTGCCAGACATGTTTAAGAAAATTATAGGTTTCATGTAATAAGTCCGCTAATTTATGAGCACTTTGATATTTCAATACTTTGTTTTTTTCAAAGTACTATAAACATTAATATATTTTTACGTATTCTGTTACTAGGTAGGTATATATTTAGAATACATTTATCAGGTACCTACCAAATGTAAAAAATAATAATACCGCAGATTTCAATAGTCATTTCAGGTACTTCGGGAATTTTCCTACAAATTGTTAGATTTTCCAAAAATCTTAATAAACAATATTCCCGTGTCACGATGTTGGTCCGCAATGAACTCCGAAACTACTTCCGATCTTAACGTTTTTCTTTTTTCAAAATGTATGAATTGTTTCAACTTAAAATATAGGATAGTTTTTATCCCTTTTTTATACCGGGAACGCGGGTGTAACCGCGGGGAACAACTAGAATAAACATATTTCTGTCGAAATACTTAAAAAGCGCTAATAAGAGATCCAAGCAATGTATTCTAACAATAGTACTAACCATGCTACAAAATATGTTAGTACGTGCAACTAATTTCGCAATTCCGGAAAATTCCGAGGAAAATTTTCAGCGATATTCCATCACACTATATTTACTGGATGGATATTACATATTTGTTGATTAACCTACTTATTATGCTGGATATATTTAGATGTCATCTTTTAATAACACTTAGATGGGGTTCATCATACTGAACAACTTTTACTATCGTAGAAAAATATCAATGTTCAAACTTCAAGTTCTATACTATATTAAATTTTCGATGTTTTTACGCAATTTTAGAGTTGATTCCATATTAAAAACAGTGCAGCAAGTCAAGCCCGATATAGGTTTCGAAAAGATGACATCTCATTAGTATCCATCCTGTATATAACACATATTTAGAATAAATTCACGTATTCATCTCGCCTCCTGTAGCGCATAATCAGATACCTAGTGACCACACGACTGGCAAGGCACAATAGTCTTACCTGTTGCAACATTGGGAGGACTGATGATATAACCTATACTATAACCTATATTATGTGAAAATAAGTATATATTTGATCACATAGGTTATTAGTTTTGACTGGAATGTTTTCGGTCAGAGGTAATTTTGACCATCAGAGAGTTCTGACTGTGACATTGTGTATATATGTTTTATTATTTTTCTTTCTGTTTACTTTTTCATGTTATCTAATAGTTATGATACCTATACTAGTTATAGTACATTACTATTGTTAGGCAAATAAAATTTCTTTCTTTCTTTTTTTATTTCTTTCAACTTTTTTTAAATTGTGTCTTATTAGTCAGTTAGTTATTGTCTTTACAGCCAAAGTCCTTTGAAGATTGGCAACAAATAACAGTTGCTACTGACATTCGCTAGACATGATCGATTACTCGTAACTTCGTATTCAATTAGCAATCATCATATTATATTGGCATAATTATAGGAAACGGCATATATACTTATATAGAACCTTTGTCTCTAAGTCTCTACATAGTAAAATAGTGGAGTACAACATTTCTCAACGGTTGACTCACAACGCGAGAACAATAAAAGGATATAATCCCACCTTATACATCGATTGAGCATGCAAATACATACTAATATTGCCTGCGCATATCAAGTAAAGCAAAATAACCAACTACCCTTTATATACGCTTTACAATTAATTTATGAGCGAAAAATTATTTAATTTCAACTGAAGTATTTTAATTTAATGGTGTGTTTGAAATATCGGAATAAGAAATCATTAAATACCAAAATATATACCTACATGCTTGAACATTATCATACAGTATTTTTTTTACCTTTCGTGGACAATAAATAATGACTATGTTATTGTCTCTTCTTTTACATTCGCTACACCAATGTTTCCCAAAGTAGTCTTTTTAACCCCTGATTTAGTTACCTGCAGCATTAGGACTCAGTAGTTGAATCCCGGAATTCAATGACAAAGTCTCTGTATGAAATCATAGTTTGTTTTTATTAGCTGAGCTTCTCAACGAAACTCACGGCAAGCACATCATCAAGATTGAGCAGTTGGAACCCAGAATGTAATGTATGTATTTGCTCACGATGCTCATTCTCTCATAAACCAAGACCTTCCAATTATCCAGTTTAGTCCAGGCAGCATCAGGATTAACCGTCCCAAGATATTATAATAAAAAATATACGTGCCTAGTTTTTTTTCTGGCTGTACCTACCCTTGGCAGGAGGATAGTAAAAACAAAATCTACAAGGGGACTCGACAAAAATGTTTGGGAGCCACCGCTCTACACAAGCAAACGCAAAGACCGTGCAAATTGTGCTAAACAAATTGCCCCATTTTGTTTGTCAACTAAATGAATTGAGGAAAAGAACAACAATTTATAAGTATGTAAAACACTTTCACCGAACACAACCGATAACTTGGTGCAGCATTTGTAATTTTGCTTTCACGTTTAAATATTAACTTTTACTCGCGTATTTAATTATGTATCGAAATTAAAGTATTATGCTGGTTTGATTAACTTAAAAATCTATCTATATGACCAACAACATCTGTTATAATCCAAATAAAATTGCATAGGCTTTCATTTACGTACAATCTCATCGAGCTATGTGGTTATGTAATCGAAGAAGCCAAAAAAAGGAAATTTACTCTCATACAAGTGTTCAGCGACAGATGATGATTCTTGCAATATCTGTACCATGTAAATCTGGATATCATAGCATGACAAGCTCTATGCTTACAATCTACAATAAATAATGTAAATCCTTCAAGAAAGGGGAGCCGTCAATAGTGACGTGTATTATCGGTAGTCTGCACTTGAAGCCGTCACGTGCCGCGATCACGTGGTTCGCTCACCTTTTACTTACCTCAAGGGAACCTGCATGAGACATTTCAGGATCTAGAACTATTTGCTGACATAATAGTGGAATTTTTTATTATCATTGTTTACTAGAAAGTAGAAGAACTTATAGGATTGAAATTAGTTTAAGGATAAATCAGTTGATCTATGAGAAAATATTGACAGAAATGGCTATACAATCAAAATAGGCTTAGATTAATGATCTCCACTGCGCTCCATCTTGATACCGCCCTATACCTAAGAACAATAGTACTTAAAATGCGACTACCTTACTCACTCAGTTCCGTAACTTTTATATAGGCTTTACACAGTTTTACTGTGCAAACCGGCTTTTTAGTAAACCACTGAAAATTAAGTCATGTTAGGAATTATAACCGCCATTATGACGTGGATAATCGAGCTATAAAATGACGGTACAAGAATGTTTACGAAATCGTAACTGTAAACTAATCGAACGAACCAAAATAGGAAGACTTAAAATCACTCTTTTATAGCCATCCGAAAGAAAACATGGTCGTAAAGTGTGAGAAGTGAGCACGCGCGGTGGTCACGATCTCATCACGTTTAGCTAAGTTTCAGTGTTTAGCAAACATTGGTCACGTGACGTGTAGAGAGGTGAACCCGCGTGCTTAACATATTAATGAGTTACTACTAGCTTACCTCTTGAGTTGTACAACCAACAAACGTGCGTTTTGTAAGAGCATAGTTAATGAAGGCTCTTTGTGAATTAAGAATGTTATACTTGTGAAAACTCAAAGTATTTTTAATATATAGATAAAATAAAAACTAAAAATAATACTTACACGCACTGGTTGTATTTCATATGAAAACAATGAAGTAAAATATGTACCTGAAAAAATATTACAAATGAAATAAGCCAATGTCTCGATATGATGACGCAACGTCTTCCTAATAATTAAGCTGGATTTCATAACATTATGTATGACGACTTGACTGAACAATCATTCAAAAACCTCTAAGCCTCGAGGCAAAAGCCTCGTTTCACCAATCTGCGACCTACTTTTAATATAATATTGACTTATTAATTACCTTCATCGATGAGTCAGGTGCAAAGATGAAGTATTTCCCCCAAGATGAGTCATGGATCTTCTGGCGAGGTGACTGCGGCAAAGCACTGTGGGAATGCAAGCCGAGGCGCGGTGAACGGTGTCGCTAGAGCGTTGCGCCCGCGCATGTTTCGTCGGCGCGCGCCCCGCCACGTGCTCGGCTACTTATACTATGCTTATTAGCACGTGCTGGATGTAAGAAAAGCAAGATTTAAGATCAAGATTTGTAATCTAATATTATACTTAGAAAATCTGTGGTGAAAATGGCTTGTAGTCAGCAACAGACATAATTAAAGTTTAATAATATACATACATACTTCAAAATATTAAATGGATTGTCATTAGTCACAGATTTAGCCAGATTTATGCCAATCAATGCTTTAAACATTCGCCAACATTTAAATTGCAAGAGATCTCGGTCTCCTAAAATGGCAAAATAGTCCGTATCCGTAATGGACGCTTCAGAGAGAATAAAATAAATGATGATAAATGCAATGCATAACGAAATGCAACACAAATCGTGCACTAGTAAGTGGCACATCCGGACTAAAAGAGACCATTAAAAGTTTTAACGTGCTTCCACTGCATGAAGGCGCAAATCACGTAAAATATTATTAGTATTATGCTATCTTTTTATGTCACTGAAGTGCGATTCAAATTATTTAGTTTTGTTACTGCGGAACTATTTTAGTGTACTAACTGTTAACAACTCTCATTTCACCACAGTATAATACAATTTCAGGAACATTCATAACTTTCTATCAAACATATATTACCAATAAATATTATGTTCCTATATAGAGTTCAAGTCAAACTATAAGTGATGGCTCTTTACCTAACTATGTAGTTACGATGTACAATATTTATTTGCAGAATAAAATTGATCATAGACAACTGTTCTGCAAGCAGGCAGATGAAGACGCAAAACCATTATAGCTTTATGGCCAGTAAATTAATACAATCATCATAAATTATACCTTATTACATCGCATTTATAGAAATCTGAAACCCTATCAAACCTAATCAAAGTGCCTGCTCAATGAAGTCCTACGATGTAGTACTATACAGATTCGAATAATAGCGTTAATTTCAATTCCAACCTAATATTACTATGAGGCATTATTCTATCGATTCGTATAAAACATGTTAACTACTTCCAAATTAATATTGATGGTACACAAAATCTAATTGGAGTGTTCGTTCTAGATTCTAGACCCCCAACGCCATTTGTAAATGTGAATCACCAACAAAGATCACACATATATGGGTGACAGGCCAATTTAGCAATTGAGGAAGTTCCAATAAGCACGTTAGCTTAGTTTAGTTATACAACCTATCATAACTATGTATGGAGATACACTGAAAATGTGCAGTTTACGTTGCAATGTTAAATAGACTGCTTTTATACTATATACTAGAGACATTTCTTCACGCACTGCCACCTCTGTAACTTTGCAGAGCTTACGCATTTTCTTTTCGGTGGATAATAGCTCCTATTCTATATATCTGACTTAGTAATGCATGCATAAATAAATACATGTTATTTATTTATTTAATAAGCCACAGAATACAATAACGACATGTCAGCTAAAATGTTATGCTGTTATGATATGTGATGAAGTAAAGATCAAATATAATAGTCAGAAAAACAAAATAGGAATAAATATTTTAATTCAATAAATGATAAAAACAAATTCAATATAACAAAGAGTTTATGAGCTTCCTCCATCACCATCATAATATAATACCAAATTTTTTAAATGTTTTAAAATTAAATAAAGATTGATTTGCAGTAACTACAAATCAAAGAATAAGAATCTATTATCGGCATCTAGTTGTGGCATAAATCTGCAGTTACTCGTGTTATTGCTCAAATTGCAATCGTTAAAACTTGCCGCCGGACGTCCGTGCATTTTCCGCCCACATTACGTATATAGGTACCTTAAAAAAATACATACACCCCCACACACAAAAGTCGTTTTGCCATTCCCTTTCTGATCTTTTATTTAAAGTTCATTCTAATGAACCTCTTGCAGTCTTCCTGCATTTATATTTAAGCTTTAGCATTTTATACGCATTTATATTCTTTACTTTTATTAAAAGAACAACAAAGAAAAACGATGGAGATTTTTAAAATACAAGGTATTAAATATACCGGGTGAATATTTCGAGATGGTATATTTTCAATGTTTTATTAAGAGACCAATTCTGAAATAGTGGAAATAATTTCAAACTTTTCGTACCGTACTAAAAGCCAAGCTTGCTCACTTGCCAGTGCTCAATTTTTTGACAATCTATGTCTGTACATAGTACTTACGTTATTTATGAACTCATAATAAAATGATAAGGTTGGTAACATATGTTGTTATATATGTTGTAGATGTTACAGATTATACATAATATCTACATTATTTTATTCTAAACTCATACATACGCATATAACTTATAACCAATATTATAATCTTCATAACAAACCTTATTACCGTAATACGTACAAATATCAATATTCTAAAACATAAGTTCATATCAAATAATTAACGAAGTCACAAACAATTAGGATGGTATTCAACCTGAGCTCAATCATGCAGTAGGTAGCTTTTATGAAAATGAATGCGTATGTCAACATTTAGTAATCAAGATAATTAAGACCTTGCTGTTTATACGGTCTGGAATATACATCGTGAATATTGAAGAGTTTTAACACGTAAAATGAAGGTTGAAATTGTCCTGCCTTTTTAATAAAAAGTCAACATACATACTGGAAGTAGGTACATTTTTTTCTTTATGTACCATAAAGAAAAAAATGTTAAATTATGAAGAACATTTTTCTTTTCTAGTGTTTTTATATTTGATCATAGAGCAATGCAATTTGGGAAGAGGAGACATAGTTACATAATGGTGATAATTAACGTGAAACTGATATAATTTTAATAAATTTAATCAATTTCTGAAAGTCACCTGAAATAACAGTTCAATAACCTCTCCATAACCTTAGATATAAACCCATTATCCAATTGACGAAAGCCTTTGAAAATTACATTGTGATAAGCTGATCGTTACTCAAAGCCTTTTATCACTGTGACTGTGCAAACAAGTGGTGAAGGGCGACACTGATAAATTGGCAGGTTTATGTCCTTGATGATCGAGACTCTACATTAAGTTGGCATTACTACACACCGTCGCGTAATGGGCCATTATTGTCATTAGAGTATCAAAATGGAATTTGATATGGAGCTCCTATTTAAAAAGAGTAGGTTTGTTAAGAATAACTGAATGATGGATAAATCCTATTTATTATACGTGTACATTTTGCGTTTACAGTGTAACTAGGTAAATCAAGTCTTCAAATAATAAAAATAAAAGGGGTTTTTCCAATTGGATTAAATTGTATAAGAGAAAAAAAATGCGGGTTGGCAATCAGTTTTATCAACCAATATACCTATATAAACGTTTATTTTTCTGAAGTAGGTAAGTATTATTATGTAGATATGCTAGCTAAGTAAACTTTGGTTTCATGTTTTCTTATGTAGGTGTAATATTATTTAAATAGAGAATAGACAATAATTAAAGGATTTAAAATTATACATGTAAACTTATGTTAGGTACCTACGTTATTTATATAATTTTATTATCGAACTAACACTAACTGACTTATAGACAATGCACAGCATAAACAGATGAAATTTTAAAGCATGAAAGCATGAAATTTTGCACAGGAGTGTAAAAACGTAGATGGGCTAAGAAGGATTTTTGAAAATTAATTCCCTAATTGTAGGCGAACCCACGGGGCGAAAAGCTAGTAATAATATAATTTATGGTCACAAGCTTACACATCTGTCAAAAAAGCATACCTTTATTACAAAAAGCTCACAGAGATAAGATTGCAAAACACTTGCACAAAAACCACACTTAAATTTACGATAAACTCATAACATGAAATAAGTGGTAGGTGGAAAACAATGCATAAATAATTAATAAAGTCCTCCTTTTTTTACACGTGTGATTCATTGAACATGTCAATATTACCAGAGTATATTATTAATTTAGAGTTACGTTTACTGTCATGTTAATCTTCATTACGTGCTTGAAGTTACAACATAAGATTGCAAAGAATTATGTAATGAAACACAAAGTATTGTTATTTATGCAGATTTGAAAAAAAATACAACATTTGTGAATTTTTAATTCTTATTACGGATTTTCAAAACCCCTAATATCGTAGGATAATTTATTTGAAAGCACACGAAAGCTTGAATTGGTGAAAACCATATTATAGAGAATTGATGATAACTGTGAACTAAATGAACTATGACCGCCTTCTGTAAGATAGAGACTTGCCAAAAATATGATGGAAACGACAAAACAATACAGTTTTTTTATTGCAAAAAATAAATCAAGTTTACATAAGTAAATCATGAGCTTCAACAAAATCAATTTAATTACCATAACAGGGTCTCAAAACTTGATCATTTTATTAGCTTCATAATACTTATTGTGTAGTTTATATCTGTATTGTTATATGATGTTCTTTTATCTTTTCAACATAAAGCCATTAATATTCATATTTTTTCTTAAGGCCTTATTAACCTCATTTCAAAGTTCAACGACATTATACGTAGCATTTAATCAGGCAGCAAATGGACGTGAGGACATTTGTTTTATTCTATCTGATACCTATAACTTTAGTTGTCTGACCAGTCATGGCGTGGTCCATCCACCTGCACTAATCAAAGAGCACATTTTGCTGTTCACATTTAGTTGTCGTTTGCCACTTTTACTCTACAGGCCGTCAATTAATAATTACTCAACATGTTATTTATAAAATATTTAGTTTTATTTCAAGTATAAATAAATAAATAACACATTAATCCTCTGTATCTTGGATAGATCTGTTACAAAGTCCGGATAAATCAGGGCGAAGGCGCAATTAGATTTTAAAATAGGTACGACGGTAGGTTCATTTTATCAAGAGTCCACGATTGAGAAATTGCCTATAGGTACTTAGTTGTCGAGAAAATAATGTAGCTATTTATAAATACCTGAATATTATGCGTGATGGATGAAAGTAGAATCGTGACATCTGTCGCCACTCGCGGCGGATTACCGGAGAAACGACGCGGCTTTCTATCAGCCCAAATTGTTATTTGCAATGCAATTACGCGTATTACTCTAAATTGCAATCGAGATCTGTTTTAAGGTTCGATTTAGCATGAACCTATATTAAAAGGTAAATTGAATACCTACTGCTTAACATCTTTTATTTACTTTTTCATTTTATCTCTTTGGAACTATTATGTTAATATTTGTTCAAAAAACATACCTATATAATTTATGTAACTAAATATCAGACTTTATTCTTTTCTATTTCATCTGCTTTATAAATAATGTGAATAATTTGTAAGGAGGTATAATAACCCTGTCAACGACATTATTTGCGTCTTTGTCTCATTTGATCATAATTCAAAAAGTCTATACCAATCGTGTAAACGTTATTTCTGAAGCAAAAACTTTGGTACACCTTTTTACGAAAATTACGCGGACGGAGTATGAGGCACAGTTAAAGTTTATATGGAGAAGGAGTGCAGAAAGCTAATATCTAATATATAAAATTCTCGTGTCTGCAAACTCCTCCGAAACGGCTCGACGAATTCTTATGAAATTTTATATGTATATTCGGTAGGTCTGAGAATCGGTCGTGATCTATTTTTCATACCACTACGCGGGTGAAACCGCGGGGGACAGCTAGTTTTTATATAATATTCATTAGAAATAAATTAAATTAACAAAAAAACATTACACACACTACTATGCGTTAGACACAACACACGCACATGTCACATCTGTCAGTGCTTTGTCGATAACGCGGCAATGACAGACTTAAAGAAAAAAGTTCGTATATGAGAGAAGTGATTTTCTTTACATTCTTAATCTTATATATAAAATTCTCGTGTCACAATGTTAGTTACCATCTGTGGTTACCATACTCCTGCGAAACGGCTCGACCGATTTTTATGAAATTTTGTGTACATATCGGGTAGGTCTGAGAATAGGTTCTTATCTATTTTTTAAAACGCTACGCGAGTGAAACCGCGGGGGACAGCTAGTAATTATATAATATGGTCGAATTTTGACCACGGGTGACCTCTAGTAAATATTAATGTACACACTCAGATAGATTTTGAGATGACGTTTTATGTTATCAGGAATACTTTCCTATGTTTGTAAAATGTTCCGTATAGTTAGACCTACACATCCATTTTTTTACAAATAATGTAAAGGTTTTTTTTTGATGTCGGTATGTCTAGCTAGTAGGTAAGTATATATGGCTCTGAGAGCTATTTTTTATGTTTTCAACCCCCACATCTCTGCCATTAAATTTCTAAAAACCGAATCGTCAAAAAAAATCCATATAATTATCAAACCTGCTCACAAAATTTCACCAGAATCGGTGGAGAAATGTGACCTGCAGAGGAGAAGAGCCGGACATCCGCCGGACATACGAATGCATTTTTGTCCAAGCTGAAACCAATATATATATATATTTTTTGGAACATTATTCCTCACACACGGAGTATAGTATATAATATATTAAATGACCTCTATGACCGCGACAGGTGTGTGAGTTCTGACGAGTTTGTGAATCAAACGAACATACTGTTTAATGATTACACAGAAACACATAAAATAAAAGATATATACAAGTATCTACTTGATAACGTACTTTAGCCCTGTTTATTAAATGGGTTCATATAATATGCACACCGAGAATATCCCGGTTTATCATAGCATATCTACTTAGGCACAAAATCGTGCAGTGGATTGAACACACATTTGGCTGAATAAAATATAAAAGCTGCCTATATTGTTTAGAAAAGGTTTATGGGCGCCATTTATAATATTTCAAAATAAGACAATCAGTGCGATGCGAATATCGATGGTGTCACCCCAATAAATAAAACTGTTAAAATCAATAAAGAACCGACAAACATCAAGAATAATTTTGATTAAATAATAGGCTTACAATATATTATGGTCCACGATAACATTTTACAAAAAACTCCTCATTGCTTGGTTTTTATGTTTTCAGTATACCTTCCTACCACTTTAGTACAGTTTTAATAAGTACAACTTTTCGATAGAGGAAGTTAGCAAGAGTTTATAAGTGTAACGAAACTTCTAGAAGCTTTTACGGGATAATATGCTATGTAAACAGCTGAATAAACAAAGTGGAAAGTTCGCTTGTAATTAGAAATAACTATTTTACAGTTGGATAATAGTTATTTAGTATATACAAATAAGTAATGACTTCGCGTCTACTCACTAATGAAGTTGCAAACGATTTGTTAGTACCTACTCAGTTGAGAACTGTTGAATTTTACACGTTGTGTGTTTCTATGAATGAGAATGAGAATTAATTTAATTATATTAATATTACTTTTTCTTTTCTTGTTGCTAATACTGCAGTTGCTAAAATTATAGAAGTCGGCTATAATTTTGTAATAAAAATATAGTATAATAAATAAATAGGTTTGAGTTTAAAAAATAAAGGAGAAATTTACCATCATATACTGGGTGATTTTGTTATCACTGGCAATACTTGCAGGGGTGGAAGTACTCATCAATGTGAACAACTTTTGTTATAGGACTAACTGTGAAATCATGAAAGAATTATCAGCTGTTCCATACAAAAGTTCCATACAATACCTACTCGACCAAAATGTATGAAGCAACCGTATTATTTTACGCGATATCAGAGTAAGCCCTATAATAAAAGTTGTTCACATTGATGAGTACTTCCACCCCTGCAAGTATTGCCAGTGATAACAAAATCACCTGTATAATTGTCAAACATTTCCTTCTTGATCAACATTTTCACCTTTGTTGCCAATGTTAGAGTTGTTAGCTCAGCCGGCAATATGACGCAAATAACTATTGTGATCATTTATATTGTACTTTTACATTGTGTGATAGGAACAAAACACAATTAATAATCAGGTAAAAATAATATTATTGCTATCATAAAAGAGACTATAACACAATCAAATAATTTTGGAGGAATTTCTTTTGTTCGCTAGATATATTATGAACTATTATGTTATTCTGCTATTTGGGGCTGATACAAATCCAACAAATCAAAGATCATAAAAATCGGTCCATCCGTACTTGAGTTATAAATGTAACTAACCAGACTTTGTTTTATATACCTACCTATATATAATCTATATAGATTAGTCAGATACTATCGCGGGACAGACAAATGTTGATTTTTAAATATAATATTAAAAGATTTAAAATATATTTACTATCCTCCTCAAGACTCCTACGAGAAGGACCGGTTCAGTAGGCTATTAATGATAACTAGAGAAATCCTGGCTACGCTCCACTGTGGCTTTTCCATTTTTTTTTATATTAATAACACTGAAGCTCGTCATTTTATGATATATGATAATTTTTAATACCTATATGAAAAACACATTTTTTTTCTTAGTCGCTCGTGTGTGTTTAATCTATCATTGTTACGACGGAACAGTGTATATGAATTTTGCCTGTTTAAATATTAATTTGTTCAATCAAACGCCGCGACAGTTTGTCTTCTGTTGCTATAATTATGTAGCAAACATATATCATATGGGTATATCAAAATCCAACATCTTATAAGAAGCCTCATCACTTTATAGTATTATATATCTTTGCTAGGTCAAAATCTTTCTTCTACAAGAAGGAAGGCACATGAATCGTATATGCATATTGAACTGGCATACCATATTCTCATTTAAGCATGGATCCAAAGCTGTAACCTCAGATTGCCTCAGAGCGATGAAGTTAGGAGCATGCAACTTTAATCAAAAGGTACCAACAGCAATCCCTCGTTAACTGAGTAGGTCCGGTTCTACAAAGTGGGGTCTGCGGTTGGTGAAACCGCAGTCGACAAGGTCTTTAATAATATGTGCCCGCGATGTGCCGCGAAAGTACCTACTTAATTAAGACAATATCATGAAAGTATACAAATAGTACTTAGATTAGATATAGATTGCTGAACTTTATGTTAAAAATAAATAAATTTAGGGTCGGCAGTGCATCGGCAGTCCCCCGGTGTCACATGTCTATAAACGTTGTCCACTAGATGTACCATCCGGCGGTGTGTCAACCTTTTGATATAAAAAAAAATCTATAATGAATGTTTACGTAGTGGTAAGGAGGGTGCAAAACGACTTTTATACAGAAAAGGTATTTTATACAGTAAAATATTCGGAGACAACCCCTAGGGCCTAACTATAACTAACTACTTGCTGTTTAATGAGGCTTTCTAACAAAAATTCATTGTGATGGACATGGTGCTACAATTTAGTATAAAATACCTTTCTCTTCCAAATTTGATATTCACACAATACATGCATGATTCTAGTGGTCAATTTAACGAGCGGAATAACGCGACGAAATGTAATAACAAAACAAATGACTGAGGCTTTCTTCACATTGTATTTTTACGAGATGATCGTAAAGGCACCTAATCTGACACTTTCACACGCCTCAGGGATGGCAAGGCGAGAAGACATGGAAATGATTTCAGCTATAGGTACATCGAGTCGCGCCACTGACATTGTTATTCTTTGTGTATAGTCTTATCTTCTATCGTCTTGTCTTATTCTTGGGAATGTATGCGAAAGTTCATTACATATTTTTAAACGAGGAATCACGACGTATTTGCAGATGTCAAGTTATTTTATATCGGTAGCAAAAGTATATTAGATAAATAGCTCTGACAAAGATTTTGCCATATCAATCATGTTATTTTATTAACATACCGCGAAACTTGAATCAAGTATTGATTATAAAACGAAGATTGTTTCGATGAATATTTTTAATATAAGTAATTTTAAATCGTTTAACATTTTATGAATGTATGAATCAATTCGCCATGTAACAAAATCAGTTTTGGAACCAATTTCATAATTGGGCAAGGCTATATAAAAGCTCTTAAGACCTACGTAATTGAAGTTTCAAAATAATTTCAATTTTCCTGTCCTATATAAATGTAGGTCCCATTTTCCCATTCCATGCAAATGTCGACCTCCAAGTGAAGGCAACGTTTTTACGTCTTTAAAAATAATTGCTGGATCACAAGGGACAGTATATATTATAATATTGCTATGCAGAGAAGGTGTTTAAAAACGATTCTCGTTTGTTTGTATATAAACTATATTCCTGCATCCCTCGTAATACCTATACATTACTTGAGGCCCTGAAAAGTAATCTATCATGACTGACTGACTGATCTATCAACGCAAATCTTAATCCGCTGGGATAGAAACAACCTAAATTGGTATAAATTTAGCACACAGGTCCCTTTAATGATGTACCAACGATTTAAATATCTGTGTCCTAAGTAATGAAAGTTTATTCAAAATCCAACACCTAAGGGAATTAAGGAATGCAGGAACCTAGCTTTGCATATAATTTTAAAATCAAGACTCTCAAGATTATAAGACAGTCAACATTTTTAATTTCTAAAAATGACTCAAATTAGTTTAACAAATTGGGTAAAAAGGTCGATATATGAATATATTAAATCTCACAGGTGTCTAGCAAGTTCAATAGCTTCTGATTTAGTTTTATTGCCTCTATTAACCATAAAAATTAAAAACGGGTTCCATGTAATAGATACTATTATCACTGCATCAACGGTAGAATAAACTGTGTTTGTTAGTTAGGGCGCGTACAAAAGGACAATCGTGCTAAAATGAAACCAAAACCCCCGTCAAGATTCGCTTGCCACCGGATGTCGTGAGATCTCCGATTATATGCATATTAGCACGAATGCAGACAATTTTCTTATGCGATGTGTGGCTGTACGGAAACGATGTGTCTGGCGGACGCAGCGACCGACGACGACGCCCGCCGCCGCCGGCGCGCCCGCCGCCGCGGCAGCCGCGGCCGCCCGACGGTCGTTCGACGTACAAGCGTTCGCAGTTCGCGCCTTGAGCAAGCCGAGCCCGAAACCATTCGACTCGAGATAGCCGAGCGCACGACACGTTCTCGCGTTCGCTTTCGCCAGCGAAACTTTACTCGTTCGAAATTATCGTGAATGAAGTGCTGTTTTTGAACGATCGTTCATTTAAATCGCCGATACTTTCTTTTGAGAACAAACTGAGTTTTGGTTTTGTGTTGTTTATGTTGTTTTGTGACCGCACATTGGAGGTGATCGGTTTATTTTCAATACTGCCGTCTGTTTACGGTGAGTACGTGTTGAATTTTAATTTATTTATGTAGGAGCCTCGTCCAGCTGATTTATGCGACGAGAGGAGATCGCGCCATGAACTGCATTTTACTGAACGAAGGTCGCACGATTACTTGCAATCGAATCTGTTTCTATGTCACTCACTCACTACGTACCTAGTACCCAATGTTCGTATTGGGTCACTTCACTTATCGAATTGTTGTTATTTACCTACATCGTTAAGTTTGTCGTTTAATTGATTTTCTGGTTTATGCATTTACATTAATTAATCACATAATTTACAATTTATATCACAGTTACAGCAGGTACAACAAAAGATCTTAATTTAATTACAGAATTAGTTGAGTAAAAAAAATAATAGAGGTAATAAAATAGCAATCAATTGATCATTGTAAATGGACAACAAATGGTAATCAAAATTAAGAAGAAGAATCGTTTAGATTTACATTAATACCTACTTTTCTAAATAGAGCGTCTATTATGATTCATAAAGGTTGCTACAACCTATCTGAGTATTTTAAAAGAAAATTGATCATTAAAAATGCAATAAAAACATAGTGGAGGTGGTATTTACGGCGTGTTATTTCATTGCATTTACAATATCTTTGTATGGCGTGCGTTGAAGTCTTTTATGTGCGAAATACGAATAAGCGAAAGATTGACGCTTATTTTGTTTTTGTATTCAATTAGTAGGGGTGTTAGATTTTATTTTGTTTTTGTATTCAATTAGTAGTGGTGTTAGATTTTATTTTCCACTAATAACAATGATTTGTTAACACAATGTCAGCGAGGGATTACAATGGTGTAAATATTATGACTTGTGTTATTATCACTTGTCTTGCACTTGTCACTTCTCTCGCCGCACGAGCCTTGGCCCTATTAAACCACACGTCAACACACCATTAGTTAATGGACTATCAAAATTGTTAAGTCTTGATCCAACTCATATTATTCAAATACCAACTCTTATACAAACAATGTTATTGTTATCAAAAATGGAATACACGTCATGATGTTTACATTTTTCACAATTTAAACATTACACAT
The DNA here is from genome assembly GCA_951216915.1 of Tetheella fluctuosa. NCBI lineage: Eukaryota > Metazoa > Arthropoda > Insecta > Lepidoptera > Drepanidae > Tetheella > Tetheella fluctuosa. The sequence continues at coordinate 4,466,482 of OX578224.1, forward strand.
GTTTCAAATGTAAACCAACAATTAATGACTATTAATATTATAAATATAAATATTTAATAAATTATGCATTACTTACATAATTACATGAAACATTGTCATTTACTTGTGAGTTTTTTTGGAAAAGATGATTTTCGTATTGCATTTTTTTATGTCTCCAAACTCTGTTATATTAATAGAACGACATTCAAAATTTTGCCTATTTGAAAGTAAAAAACATTTAACACATAGGTGCAAAATGCTCAGCAGAACACTGAGCCAGATTTACCCACCCGTGTGAATCTTGGACGGTCTTATAAATGACCCCTTTTCTACTAGGCCTCAGCAAACATTGTTCAACTAATCAGACATGTCTGACACGGACGCACTGTCCACACCTGTCACTGTTAGCACCCACACCATTATTAGATAGCTAACTCACTGAATATCAAAATCGTGCGAGCCAATATAAGCCTTGCGTCAATAGTTGCAAAAATTTAATATTCTAAATAGTTTTTGTCTTATTTCCAGTAGCTATCATTTCAAGCTGACAGCTTTTTAGGCTTTTGTCTAAACTAGGCTCTAGAGTAATCCACGTAATACTATAGTGCTTCATGTTTCATTTGTTTATAATAGGGGTTAAAGTATGAAATTGCCGTTTTATTGTAATAGGTACTTCGAATTGACATAGAACCTTCATGGTTTGAGATTTTTGAGTGAAACTTTTTTCACATGGTATGAAGTTCTTCTTTTAAAAAATGTGCAAGATTCGATTATCGACTTTCAGTTGTTTTTTTTATTCAGCACAAGAAAGATGGATACTTCGAAAATTCGAGTGATTTTTAATACGAGTTCCGACGCGGAACTAACGCGGCAGAAACAGCTCGCAATATCAATGTTGCGTTTGGAGAGGGGACTGCTAATGAACGCACCGTGCGATTTTGGCTTAAACGCTTTCGTGATGGAAACTTTGATTAGAAGAACGAACCACTTGGAAGACCGCCCACACAGGTGAATAACAATGAATTGAATGAGATGGTGGAAGCCGATCAAACTACCCAGGAATTAGCGGCATGTATTAACGTTACCTTACCAACAATATTGACTCATTTGCGTCAAATCAATAAAATAAAAAAATATGAAAAATGGGTGCCTCATGATTTGACTAATCTGCAGAAAGAAACGCGTGTTGAAACTTGTGTTGCCTTGTTTAATCGATACAGAAAAGAAGGAATATTGAGGAATATAACCGTAAGCGAAAAATGCAATGGCTAACCCCAGGTCAAACGCCGCAACAGTGTCCTAAAGCAAAGCTTACCAATTAAAAGGTAATGGTAACTGTTTGGTGGTCTCAGCATGGTGTTATTTTACTATATCTTTCTCCGATCTGGTCAAGCAATAACGGCAGATGTCTACTGTGCCAAACTCCGAACAATAATAGCAAAACTAGCAGTGAAACAGCCCCGACTCATGAATCGATCTTCACCATTATTGCTCCATGATAACGCGAGATCTCATACAGCACGAGAAACTGTTTTAACTCTACAGGAACTGAAATTAGAAACCATTCGTCACCCTTCTGTATTCGCCAGACCTTGCTCCAACGGACTACCATTTTTTTTCGTGATTTGGACAATTTTCTACGTGATAAAAAGTTTTCTTCTCAAGAGGCAGTACAAAATGCTTTCACACAGTTTGTCGAATCTAGATCACCAGTGTTCTATCGTAATGGCATAAATGACCTTCCTATTAGATGGTAGCAATGTATAGATAATAATGGTAATTATTTTGATTCAATAAATAAATAAAAAACTAATTCAAATTAATTCAATTTTTCAGTACAAATCGCCAATTTCATACTTTAACTCCTAATACTAAACAGTAACTTTTTATTCTTTAATCAAGCCTAGATTACTTTGTAGTCTTTCTCGGTATCTGATGACTGCATATTGACCGTTTATTTTCCTTTACATTACCTATTATTAACCGTTAGGTTCCGCCGTTAATGCTTAGTTCAAAGCGAGTTTCTTTCGGAGTCCTAGGTTTCAAAAGTATACCTAATTGAGCATGAAATGAACCAAACCTTGCCTATTTCAAAGTAGAATTTGCAAATAATAATGATTTATTGCTTTTTCTTACGCAACAGCGGTGCATTCTTCGTCACACAAAATCTAACTATCATTTTGAAATCAATGTTTGTATTGAATTGTTATTTCTTTTCATTCTGAGTTTAGCTTTAGGTCATAATTGTCATGTTTACATACATAAAGTTTATTTTATACAAACAATATTATAGTGTTTGTACACATTAGGCCGATGTTTAGTGGGACTGTTGGCCGACACAATGGTGTCTGCAGTACAACCGTAATGTAAACTTCGATGCATGCAATGCGTGCCGTCGCCCGCCGCATACTCGCGGATAAGGTTACAGAAACTAGGCAGATAAACGAGAATACGATCATTGTTCACTTGTTACTATGAATCGGTGAACCATTTTCTATAGCTACTTATATTTAAAGACTTACACTAACACGAACCCGACGCAGTTTCTACTGAATTAAGAACTAACAGCTCTGATTTGAAATACAATAAACAGTATTTTTATAATAATGCAATGCCAATAAATAATATCATTATAATGCTCCTAATTATTCTTATAATGTCAATAACTACACCAATAAGCACATTGCAGTAGTTGTATACCTATCTGGCGTTTTGATTTTTATGCATAATAAAAATACACTGGTCACTGATAATGCTGTTATATTTTTCTTTTAGTTTTACAGTTTCGTTTTCGTGGAAGTATATTAGACTGTCGCTAGCAATGAACACTGTATCGTTGTGAAATGATATTTGTGCAGTACCATCATAGGACAGGTTGCCGATACAAATGGGAGATGAGAGGGTGGACTTGAGTACAAATAACTTTTCTTCTTTGATGTAGTAGAAGTTGTTATTATCGTCTATCGCCAGTTCATTTAGTGCTTCGAGACTATTGAAGCGTATTTTCTGCACTCCATCGTATAGATACAATTCTTCCACACCGTTAATATTTTCGGTAACATATTTGTTACTATCTTTGTCTACGAAAATCATATCCAGTTTAAGAGTACTTTCAGAAATAGGTATTGCACTGTGTGTTTCATAGTTGTAAGTATATAACCCTCTGCCAGTACCGAAATAGACCTTAGTGTCTTTCATATCTACCGCAATAGAGTAACTCATTCCTTCGGGTAAACCTAGTAGGGAAAACAATTATTAATCAAAATTTTAAAATATCGGCAGTTTAAGGCTTGGTGATATATCTACTGACTGTTAAACAATAGGAAACATTAGTCCAGTCAGTGTTTAAAATGAGGTTTTATCTTAAAAATTACTTACCTGGTATTTGTTGTGGAACAACAGTCTTAAATTTGATGACGTTGGCATTGAAGTAATAACCCTTGTCGTTTTGTCCAGATTCTACATAAAATAGATTTCCATATATATCATAATGCGCGTCGGTGGGTTCTACATCACCAATATGATAGGTATCAGATAAGTTGTAGTGTGCATTATTGACTTTCAAATCGGACGAACACGTTTCACTGGGTTTATCAAATGGTAAAGTTCCACGAGCCGAAACAGCGAAACATACCCCCTAGTTCTTGGCGATATATCACCTTATTACTGTAGCTCTCAGGTGTGTTAGGTGTGTAGATACCCTGTACCACCGCATGCAACTACACTTTATGTACATAAGATTTATTGAGTATAAACTAAATGCGATATTTTGTTTCTTCAAATAAATCTGATTCAGATTCACATATTATACGCGAATTTTGATTATAATCCACACTCAATGAGGAGTCAATAAAGGTACTGCAAGGCCGAAAACCAGATGAAATCACATTGACATTGGCACAAGAGCCCGAGGCATAAGAACCTGTACCGAAATCAACGCGAGCGCACTTGCCGCGCGACCGACAAACCCACCAGATGAATGATCCTCCACTTCTATCGCAATTATAAGTAAAAATAAAACTTCCGAATTAAATGAGGATAAAATAAAGAACAAACACAATGTTTATTGGGCTTTTTAGCGATGAAATAGTTAAAAGTTTCTGAGTTCGATACTCAAGTATTAATACCGATACTGATATTGTAGTTTGCGTATTTCGGTATACTACATACTGCCGCGGTTCTTTATTATATAATAGGTACCTACTATTGTATGTACGTACATACAATTATTTTATAAGGAATCAGTTAGGAGTGCAATAGTATGAAACATCTATTAATATTTTGTCATCTGTAGTTGTGGCTAGAAATGATTTGCAAATAATGCACGCGGTAACTTTTCTTACGGCCCTCGCTAGTGTTGGTGTATTTATTAAAATCAGAAAGATTTCAACACCAGCATGCTTAATTAGTTCTCCAATAACGTAAAGGGAGGCCTCGTAAACCGAGATAACTTCAAAGCACTCCCGAATGGCGTCGAACATACGCTCAGATTGCTTCGATACACATGAGAATATACTTCCTTTAATTAATTCAGTTGCGAATGGTATCCAATACCAATAAACACCGTGCTTTTAAAAGCTCGTTAAATTCAGTTCTATATCCGATTACCACCGGTTCGGTAGCTGAGAATATGCTCACTGTGAAGCAAGTAATTCATTCAATGACTTCAATCATTAGAGATTTTTACTTTTTATGTTTATGTGCGTTCATGTGAACTAGCGACATAAAGCGGTATTTTCCCGCGCCGGCGCAGGCCGTCTCCCGCACTCACTCCCACGGCTCCAGGCTTCCGTCTTCACCTCATGGACACAATAGCTACGTTACCTACTGCTTATTTTTTCTCCAACTTTGTTGTTTATTTTAATGGTTAACATGTATACAACAAGAATTCCTGCTAGCAACATTTGTCTTTTTCCGATGTTTTGTAGAATCAAGATGGCTTCCGCGTATTGATTTTTTGCAGTTAATACTGTTGATACCAGTCTATTGGGACAGGGCGCCGACCGACCTGATCCAATTGTGATGTGGAACACAGTATCGTACATGATAACATGTAATGCATATACGAGTACAAATCAGGATAATTGTTGTCAAATTAAAGTTACTTTCTTGACTTAACAAGCTCGTTAATTTGTCGAGTGATTATCATACCGCGTCTCACGATCTAATAATGTTAATGGTTATAATTGTTGTAGCAGTCGACTGTAGGCGACTGTAGTCAACTTGCAGTGGATGACGATGCCGGCGCCGTGTGTTTCCACTTGCGTTTGTAATTTCGTATAGAGAAGCCAAAACTGTTTTCACTGGGAACTGTGCCATCTGGGTGCATTAAAGGTGACAACCGACCGACTTCAGGTTATTTATTGCCCTTTTAAAACACATGCGGTTCTACTCATCGCAATATGCTACTAAAGACATATTTTTATTTACTCATTAATAATTTGGCTTCGAGGCCTATTGATGATTATAAATATGATTGTAAAAATATATAAACAGCATTAATGGGGCAATGACACCAAACAAACGTTCCGGTCTCGGTTTGATTTTAATTACAGACAAATTATCGTGATATAGCATCTCGGGTATTCTCGAGTGATGGCTGTGCCTTACCGTGAAGACAGTGTTTCGAACTTACTCGCCGAACAAAGATTACCGTTGGTTGCTGCCATTTTTTTTATTTAATTCTGCGAAGTGGTGTAACGGTGTCGCGTCCATTTGTTTTGGTTCGCCATTGCTACCGAGGCGCGGTACTCGTTGCATCGCGTTGCGTGAAGTTAAGCATGCGCGCGCACATTATTATATCATACATCGTTTCAATGTTGCAAATAGTCATTCGTTGCACTCTACTTATCTGTTAAACTTGTATGGTCTTAATCTAAAAGATATTAAAATAGGACAACTCTTTAAAATAGAACATTCTTATTTTTACTTATAGATTTTAACTCCGTGCGTGGGAATGATTGTTTGCAATGTGTAAGGAATTCACTGACACGAGTGAAATGTGACCGAGAAGCCGTCACGTGGACGCTCAACATTCACGCATTGAAACATAAACGATACAGTTTACATTATTACCTGGAAACTCTACTCCTAAAGTTATTGGTGCTCGCTATCAGATGTCGTATAAATTCCAAGTTGGTTCTACGCATAATGCAGTTAGTTTCATTTAGCGTTGCTCGGAATATAAATTCTGTATCTTTGAAATCTCATTATGATTGCGTAGTTTGATTGATCAAATTCTATCAGAAAAACAAATTTTCATATATAAACTTAAATTCTAATTAATTATTATAAAATCATTTTGTTATCGATCAAGGACATGTTTATACAATAATGATGAATGCTCCGATCCATTGGACAGCGGGCAAATTGAATATACCGCATGTCAAGTTCAACATTTAATTAATATTAACGAAGGTTATCAATTCATTACGATGACATTAACGTGTGTACTCTTTACTGGTACGAGATTGGCAAATCATTGTATTATAAAGTTTTGAATTATGTTACGATTAAATAAATCTTTTGCTTCCTGCTGACGCATAAAATTATCTCTGTTTTATAATGGTATCCAATGTCCTTAATACATGGTATCCAATGTCATTTGTTTTAACTCTAAGTCAATGGATTAGAGATCAGTCATAAAAAGAAAGCAAGAACTTTTGAAAATTCATGTCTTTGCAGGTATAATGAAGTAGACATTGTATAAGTACCTACCTATTATTTTACATGCAATAGCTATTGCAAAAAAAAACAACGATCAGAAAGATGGTAATCGTCAATTAATCATAATTCGAGAAATCTAAATGATCCCAATTATCTGGATTGTTTAAAAATCCGGAACGATTTGTATTCCCTAATCATATTGTGATGGTAGGCACTATCACCGATGCAGTCGAGGGCGACAGGACAAGGCGGGGCCGGCCGACGAGCAATGAAAGTGACAACCGTGTACGAAAGTGACTCGCTAGATTTATTTACACTTGTTCAAAATAGATGCGAGCACTTCTAAAACTGGTGTCCATTTTACATCTGTGGCCCGGTCCGACTCGCTATTTATATCGCTTCAGGCGAAGATCTGCCGCCTTCTACGGCAAACTAGAATCATAGAATGTGCTCTGTGCACCACACCAATCAACCGCCTGCTTTGTGCATTGAGACATTTTTATTCCCTTTCTTTGTTCGAAATGAATTGCTGACCACCGTTTTTTATTGCTTGTATTTTTCACTTACTTGTCCATATCGAATGAACTGCTCACTTTATACGCGAGGTCGTCGAACCTTTTAAAGGCTCTTTGTTTGTTTGTAAACAATGCTACAAGATGCGAGGTCTGAGTATGTTTGTGGTCAAAGTTTACTGAAACAATTTCTGTCGTGATCTTCTTCGTTTTACGTGCATCGATATGACACAATATAACTAGAAACTTGTCCACCGTTCGGTCGGTCGTAGTCGGTAATAGAAACAGGAAATTGAATTTCGCGGTTGTGACCTGTCACAAGACCCAACTCGATAAAGCGAGATGTTTGCCTACTAACATCGGGTCAGCCTCAAAACAATAACCTCGCAAATGGAGCAGTTGCTACTCGCCTCGATGATTGACTCGTAAGCAGTGGGTGAGCGCGCCCAATTGAGTATGTGCCTAATACAATCGGATGTCGCACTCAAAGTGATTGAAGGGACGTGGATATCTACCAAAATAAACTTACGATACGTAGTGTTCTGAAAAAGACGGACATTTTATCAGCTAGAGAACATCGTCTATTATGTAAATCAAAACTCAAAAACCAGGGAAACTTCTCCACGTATGGTAGGAATGTTAATTGTATTTGAACGACTGCACGATAAAAGTAAAAACGAACGAGTGTGGGGTCAGTTATCAAAACTACCGAGAGAGAAATGGAATGCCCCTGGTAGTGAGATAATTTCGATTTCCTTTTATAGAAAGTAAGATTGTTTCGATAGGTGGATATCTCAAGCATGTTAACATGCCACTTTACCCGGGAACCTGTTGTTCAATGACAGTAGTAGCACCGGATAATCACGTGCCTATTGATTTATTATTCACACCTAGACTTACTACATCGCATTTAAATGTTCAATGCGTCCCAGATACACACTTATTAATTGTTCAATCACTCAATATAGTTGTAACACGGAAACAAAGTCATCTGTCTCAGTTGAATTGTTTATTTTTTTGTTTGTTTATTTTTATTTACTTTTAATTATATATTATTTTCTAGCTTCCATTTTCCTGCATTCCCTGAGGGTCAAATGTTTTCCCGGGTAAAATGTAATTTCCTATGTTTTATTCGAATATCAAAATACGTGATTTTTATCCACCCATATCTCTTAATTCACTACAAGCCGTTATTGAGTAACATATAAACATACTTTTGCATTCCCAATATTAGTAAGATACTAGGATTCAAGAGCAGAATATACGAATATTTCGTTTCCTTTGAAACGTTTTTCTTATTTTGCAGAAATTGTCCGTCGTCGTCAAAAAGAAAACAAAAGCCATGTCATAAAGTAGTTAGACGCGTTCATAAATTGATTAGCCAGTTGATCCCGGGGCTGATACCCAAGTATTCCTGGAGGATATTCCGAGATGCCACAGTAAAAGTTGTTCATCATGACTAAAAGATGAAAATAAAGTATCTGGAAGAAGAGAATTAGCATTCTAGCAGCGTTCAAATATCACATAATTCTAATATGAACTCCGCTAAGATTCAGATATAAATGTAATTAATGTGCTTAGTAAATTATTTTGCGGAAGTTTTACATTTCAGCACCGACAAATAAATTCACGCGAAATAGGTCTATTTTAATGGCAGTAGTACGACTGAGGATCTAGGCAATAAATCATAATATTATAATAAAATATTATAAACACATCGTTTTAACTTCTTCTATAACTCTTATTTATGTTGAAATTAAGTAAAATATTTAAAAAATAATAAATCTACGTTCTTGATAAATCTTAGTATCTATTTTTTGTAAACGAAACCGCGATAGTTAGCGTTTACTAAACAAAAACCAAAAATAAACGCCAAAACCTCGCACTAGGCACTCAATTCATTGATGTGTGCAGTGCAACCTTACGTTGCTGTTCTACCCTCCTAGCAGACATACATTCACCTAAGTATATATATAGATTTATATATGTTACGTGAGGGTAAGGTAAGATATTCCGAGTAATGCCTACAGCTACATCCTGTCCATACTTTGCACCCATCACTTTTTGTTTGGTGTTACAAACACTTCTAGTAAGTAAAGTAGCTTTTGGATATGGCAAATCAACAACATAATCTATTTATTCAGTTTGATTTATTCATCTTTTCTATAGATTATCTTTATATTTTGATTCTGTTTTACAGTTCAACCAAAAATAAAATACATTTCTTGATGATTATATTTCTCAGGCATTAATAGATCATTATTTACCATAGACTGGTATAACATGTTTAATTGTATAAAATATTTAGATATTGTCTGAAATGAAGCTCCCCTAAGATCATTAAAGATTCGGGACTTACAAAGTTGTAAATACAGAATGGGCAAAGTGCAACAGATAACGACTGTACATACGTGTGCTCACTCCCTTGGGTGATATTTCCCAGCTTCCCCCATCGCGTGCTTCGTTTCGTCCCCGCAGTAATGGGCAACAAGCGAGATAGGAAGGCATCTGAGTCAGGTGAGGTGAATACACTGTAATTGCAATTTCAACCGCTAACAAAAACTCGCTCGTTAAATTATCGACGTTTTTAGAAATCAAGTTTTAACTTCCTAATTTTATTTCTGTTGAATGTTTCCATTAGGTAAAGAAATAAAATAATTCGCGAAAAAAATATATAAATTTGATTTGAATTTTATGGAAAATTAATAGATTTCATTAATTAATTGAAATGAAATGCTAAATATATCATCGGAACTTGCGTATTGAAATTATACGATAGTTCAAATTTGCAATTGAATTGCAAATATCCGGTCGGCGTAGCGCCGGTCACGCTAACAATGGCAACACATTTCATTTCTCGCAAACAGTCATAGTTAGCACGTTTTCATTGGTCAAAGCTGAAATTCATGGAATTCAGAAGATACCTGAGTGCCGGCTGCAGCAACAGTTGGCCTGATATCTGACCCAATTACAAATTTACATGCCGAGCAATTCAGATTGTAATTAACCTATACTAACATCAAAATAATTTCCTGGTTAATTTTTGCTGAGATTTTTTTATCTCACTAAGTAAGCACACAAAGCCTACAACTATACTAAAGTGAGTTTGTTTGTAACAGACAACTAAGTAAAATTAAGTTTTTCAAAGCTTCCAGCTTTTGGTACGAGCCATTTAGCTTCCGCTCAATCAATTAATCTACGAGTTTGAGCAAAGTACGTGATTAAATAAACTCGACAAGTTCCGGTTTCCATCACTGTTATGGTGGCTATTATGTCGATGCTTATCCCTATCCCTTCTTCAAAGTCAATAACCTTACATTGTATTTTTTATACGAACCAAAAAGTGACAATAAAATGAGTTCTTATTCATATTATAGGTTTTTCACTTCTGCAGAAGATAATTTGTGTAAAGGGTCTTAATGTGGACAGCGTTTGTCTGTATAATTATATCAGTCCATTTACAATTTACCTGTAGACGGTCTACATGCTTACAGAACTATTGCATTCTATAAATAAAAATCAATACTGAAGTCAATCTTTACGCTACGAACATTAGCCGTCAGTCCCTTTCTCCAAGGTAGAATGTGATAATGTGGCCGAAAGTGGTAAGCACACATAGTCTAGAAATTAACCAGCTCTCAAGTTCCATAACAAACCGAATGCTCGGGTTCGTTATAGGATTCGATCCCACAGCCTTTACCACGGCATATAAAATCAATTCTACGGAGCTAACGTCATCTTAGACCTACTGAAGAGGAACCGTGGCGTCGTCAAGTCACGTCCATAAATCAAATGAATATTCTATCGTATGCTCGCCAGCTTTTCCGCAAACGGATTTTTCAATTGTCAATAAGTATGACTAGCGCACGAGACGTTGCCTTGAAAGTTGTTTATAATATAGGTAGTTGTTTATAATACCTATAATGGACGTATAGATACAAATATATAGCATTATGCACCATAATGACAATGGAGTAGAGATTAAAGTCCGTAACCTTTTATTAACTCCATCGCTTCAAGCTCAACGATAAAGTCCTTTAACTTACCATACAAGGAAACCTGGAAAGCGAATGATATCATTAAAGATTAATCTCCGTAGATCGGTACTGAGATATGTTTCACTGAAGACTTTAACCGAGTGGTTATGCACAATTTCACGCTAAGATGTTTCAGTCACAACAGTTATCTTTGTCCACAAAAAAATATTTCAAACGTAGCCCACGTAAAGTAATTTTTTCCATTATTTCGAAATCATATTCTAGTGGAATTAACTCACGTAAGTGCTTATATTTTATTTACTTTTGACAAATCTGTATGAACAACAAACTGCTTGAATTATTGAATCTTACAAAATCACTTACCTACTTCGATTTGTCGTTGTCATTTGTGAATACAGACATAAATGCTGATACAGGATCTACTCCTAAGACAACCCACATTACATGCGACCTTCGTTAATATTATATTTGGCATGTCTGTTGTCATTTTAAATTATACCTACTTATGATGCTTACTCACCCACTCCACAAGTCTTAATTTCTCACGGGCTAGTCTCGGATGTTGTGCTTTTTAATTATACGCCTAATTATGCGGGTAAAGTACCATATGTAACTGGACACCTATGACTTTATTACGCTTACGTACAGCTAGATACCTACGTAATCATTTCAAAATTGAATTAAATTCCTCTGGGTCATTTGATTTTACCGTAATGCGAGTAAATATAAATACTGTCGCATCCCAACCCAGCATTAGATAAACGAATATTATTAATGAAGCATTCCACGTCAGACCAACAGAATCCAGAACATTTCTGTTCACTGTCATCCGTTCGTCAATATCGCATAGTGTCCGGTATTATCTCGTGATCGGCTTCTTACTAATTGTCCGATGCAAACAATCGCGAGCATTGTTCGGCCGCGCGAATACTGCGGGGACAAGCGAAGCGACAGGCGACAATAATGGCAGACGTGTTTCACGAGGTAAAAGTACGAACAAACAATGGAATCGATGCCTATTTGATTCTGTGCTTTCCCTTTTGTTGAGTTTGCTTGAACGAATTTTCGTAATAATGTTGTTCCGGTAGATCATGCATAAACTTTTTTGTTTAGATCATTTGAACCGAGATCCTTTTTAAAGTCGTTTACCAATTTATTACGAATTTTGATGACTAAATCTGTATTGTTTTATTATTGTGTGTGTTATGTTTACATGATACAAAATACTCGGATCAGAATATAGAAGTAATCAATCAATAGTACCTAATCTATAAATAAAAGAGGTAACATATTTTTGTGTATTTCCTTCACATTGTATAAAAACATATCCTATATTTTGCTGGTTAAAAAGCGGAACTGATATTCTTATAATTCAAGTTATTTTAATAAGTATAACTTTCTCTAACTATGCAATATTTCCTACAGTAGTTATTTTTAACATCTGGTTATTTTAGTCTACAAAAAATATTTCATTAATTAAACAAAACGAGTATTAAGTCGGTATAGATTTAAAATAGACATCGCCCTTAAGTAATTTAATCAAGTTTGTTATTATACTAACTTCATAGCTCATGAACATTAACACGAAAAGGTAATGCGATATACCTTATACGATTTTAGACCACAGTAACATTAACTAAAATAACAATTGCTTGCTATGTGGTTAACCCCAATACTAAAGCTTATCATAGGTTGTAAGGATTATTCTTTTCATATTTAAAATACAATTGTATCATATAGATTTATTATCATAACATGGAACACATGGTTACAGAACGGATTGAGATATAGCAACGTTCTCGTTTACGAAGTGGATTCATGCCAATAATACAGACTTTACCGATAACTGCGTCAAACTTCTAATTATAATCTGGGAATAAATTATAAATATTTTTTCATAAAAAGAAATTTATGATTATTGCTGTAGCTTTTGTAAAAAATGAGTTTCTTTTTATACATTGGATAATTAAAAAATTAAATATTTTATTTTCCTTTAATACGTAAAACTTACGTGACGTAAATGTATGATGTTAAAAATGTTTTGTTATAATAAAATAAAAACATACATTAAAAAAATACGCTTACTTATGTTAAACGTCAACCAGTTCACCTTTATAATCTTTAAAACAAGTAGTTGTAGTGTAATTATCCATCATTTAAGACAACATATAAACAGTTTTTAATTTTACGTGTCTCTTAAGTATCACTCTAATTGTCAGTTATTTTTTAATAAGTGAAAATTGATAGCCCTTGACACCTTTATGTTTTGCATGCAAGTCTGTAATTAACCACATTACTGGATTCATCTTAAATAACACATGACGCTTTATCCACACGTTCTTATACTTAGTGGTAATCTTGCATGGATATAATACCAGTTTTCGGTTTCCAATACAACCTTCTCTGGTTCGGCCGGTTGTTTACATCCTCTTGTGAGATCATTGGTTCTGTTCTGATGCATTGTTGCAAGTAAGAATATTCATACAATGTTCTAAGTATATTCGGTTTATCGGTATTTCACTCTTTACAATTATTATGTAGCTGATAGGGAAGTACCTACTTATTTATTGAATATGTCAACTAATTTGGATACGTCGTTCATTAGTTGCACTTTCACACAAAGTAATTCCTCATTTCATTTTGCGGTTTTTCTGCGGCATTTGGTGACATCCTTTTGTGTCAAGACCTACTTATGCTGGATCAGTAATTTTTCATAGGAAAATTAAAGGCCTTGGCTTTTCTAATACTTGGTTGTTATTGCATTTGACTACAAAACTACGACGTTCATTAGTGTATCTCGAAATGTGACGCCTAATACCTACTATCATAATTATTTATCCTATTTAGTTATAAGTCTACTGCCATTCCGATGTCTGCGCTAGCTATTTATTTAATCTGTGGTATCTAATATTTACTACTCATAGGTAAGTGCCATTTACCCACACCTTAATGATCCATGCCCCAAATATATTATTATTTAACTGTCGTAATTACTTGAAATTTATATGTTGCAGGTAGTTAGATTTGTTATAATAATTAGTCATCCTAATAACGATTACTAATGCTCTACAATCTAGGAGCGTGGGTGACTGTTTTGTTCATGAAAAAAAAACATATTTGCTATTGGTACTTGTATAAGTAGTAGGCTGGTTCATAGGTGTACCAGGAAGGTTCCTACTCACTTAATAAAAAACAAAAAGGTCAAAAACATGTAATTACTAAGAAATACATTGTCTTTGAATAAAGATCGATGAGTAATACCTACTGGATACATAGATCAGAGTGGGTCAAGGAATATTACGTCGCGACTTCAAAAGACTGAATTTACCAAATAGTAGATTGCATGTTCCACAGGAAAATAGTGTTCCATCTTTTCTTTACAAAAAAAACGTACACACATACATGGTATGAAATGTAATAATTATTAGTATTATATATGTAAATTGTTAAACTGAAATGCGGCATTATGAGTTCTCTACATAATAATGTAATTTTGAGGGTACTGATAGGTTATACCACCTATTCGATGTCTTCTTCTTACTTTTAAGTATCGCAACTCAATCCTCTTCAAGGGTATTCTCAATCTTGAGCCTTGACAAAGGATTACTACCTACTATTCGATGTCAATCTGAGGTGTAATACATTCTAAGTTCTTTTATGAATTACTGTTGTATTCCACTCAACTTTCTTATCTCAGCAAGGTCATAAAATACAACTTAATATTTTTAATAGTCTGTAATACTTACCATCGAAGAAGTTTTTTATTCGATTGCGGTCGAGAAACCTGCTGTTTGTATCGTTTCAATGCAATACTAATGAGTCAAGTTCGGCGACCATGTGACCGCACCTTAATGTTCGTAAGCTTGATATTACTTGTATATTTAGTATCTAATTGAACAGGATATAAAATTGACTAATATTAGTACCAGTAAATATTTTAATCTGTGTAAAGTAAGCGTCGTTCAGCTACATCGTAAATGTAAGCAAAAGACTGGAACAGTCGATAAGAAACAAATAAATGTATACGTATCTTTATACCTACCATATTTTGAATTATTTGATAAATAAAATTTGTAGTTAAGTAGGCAAAACATGAGAGAAAAACATCAAATAGGTACCTGCCGTCTGCATGCTTAGCCTTCATATAAAAAAAAGTAAAAGAATCTCTAAACCGATCCCATATTATAGAAATTTTCGTAAAGACATTATGACTACCTACCAGAGACGTATCATGAAGAGATATCGCGCTACCTATAAAAAGAACGATAGAAACTATTCCTAATTTGAGTAATTTGTCATGACAAAGTCGCATGATGTCAAGGCAATTAACGATTTTAAGTAAATTACTTTAACAATTATGATTTATGAGTGTTAAATTCTATACCAAGTCAAGTTTATAAACTATTACACATAGAAGTTGTTTTGACTTGAGTTTTTCCTTTCAATATTGTAAAGGATTAAAATACTATTTCCGCGCAATATAGCGTGTTAAAACTCAATGTGTAGCAAAGACTATGAAAAAAAATGTGTATCAATTTATCGGACTATGTGGGCATTACCCTTCCGAAAAAATACGTGCTTTCCGCCATTCCTCCAGTCCTCCAACTTGAATTTGTGCATGTTAATATTATATTATTATCTTAACGTTTCTTAGATTTTTAACATTCGCGACATTTTATGAATTTATTGTAAACCAATTGAAAGGCGATGCTTACTCCGCTATCTAACCTCCTTGACTCGTGTCTATCTACTATAGTCGTTTACAGTTTCAAGAAACAATTCACTTAATGACAACGACTCAGAGGGACTCAGTCCGTTTTCTCACTAATTACACTACTAATGCATTCATTGCCTTATTATAGTCATGCACCTCATATTATGTTTGCTTTTTTCCTTGCTTTTTTAGGGTTCCGTACCCAAAGGGTAAAAACGGGACCCTATTACTAAGACTTCGCTGTCTGTCCGTCCGTCCGTCTGTCTGTCTCCAGGCTATATCTCAAGAACCGCTATAGCTAGACAGTTAAAGTTTTCACAAATTATGTATTTCTGTTGCCGCTATAACAACAAATACTAAAAAATAAAATAAAATAAATATTTAAGGGGGGCTCCCATACAACAAACGCGATTTTTTTGCCCTTTTATTTGATTTGTGGTAGTTCCTAGAATCACGAAATTTGGCAAAAAGCAAGGTCTTACAGTACAAATAAAGGTAAAATTCCAAAATATAAGAAAAGTTGAAAATTAAAGGTTGTCCCCATACATACATAGGGACGCCAAGTAATAAAGACCTCTGAGTTGTATGGGCGCTGATACAATTTAGAGGTCTAGCTTAATTGGCATTAACCTCAAATAAGGTAAATAAATAAAATTGTGCATTTCCCGTGATGGACGAACGATGGACGAAGTTTGTACGGAACCCTCGGTGCGCGAGTCCGACTCGCACTTGGCCGGTTTTTTTTAAATTAATTTTGCTATTGACTTGTTGTGGGATCACTTGAAATAATTGATTACTGGCTGGAAATACTCGATAACTTCACATACATTTAGACAGATAGCTAATCGCTTGGATTTCTTAAACCTTTTAAATTGATCTAACAGCAGTGTAAACCATCAGCTATTACGTTCAGCTAGTAATACAAGAGCTAAATATTTTAAGGAGACCATAATCTAGGGAGCATATTCGACGTACCTACGTAATGCACCTGGATTACCTAGTGAAGACTTCATGCACTATAGACAGTAGCCACCTACGTGAATGTTTGCAACTGAACATCAGTGTGGATGTTATGAAAACATAACAACAAATATCAAACGTAAACAAAACTCATGTTGTGATCGCGTGCCGCGTGCTAGCCAGCACTTACGCAAACCGATTGACAGCGCAGGCGCAGATTTGCAACTTCACGCTTACATCCGGTTAACGATTACACGAGTTGAGATAATAACACCAAAACATACAACGTATAACCCACGGATACTGATTTGATAGATATAGCAAAAACTGAATACAAATTAAACTACTTACATACCTACATAGTAGTACGTAGTAGTAGAGTAGATACCAGTCACTTTGACCTATGATTTATTCGGATGCTTACATAATTATGTTCACTACAAAATTATGAGCGTTGATAGCTACTATTGACATAATATTTGGATTGGTGTTGAAAAAAAAGAAATACTAGTCATACCTTTCTGTGAACAATGTACAATGGTACAAGGCGATGTACAAAATATTATTTTATCGACCACACACTGGAATTTCTAAAGTCATCTCGGTAAAAGTCGTAAATGGAAATACATTGCAGATAAAGCGTCGATAGGATTATTCATAGGGGTCTAGTCTTGGTGAAATTAAAATATGAAGATAAATATTTGCTCATCACGAAACTTTGATCTGTTTGAGAGTTAGAGAGCATACACAGAGTGCGTGCTCACCGACAAAGGTCCAATATACAATCATTACATAATTATTTTACTATAAACGTAAAGATATACATAATTATGTATAATAATGAAATAGCTAGGAAGTATGCAAACATATACAAATATACTTTTATATATAATTAAAATGGAGTGGTTTGTCAGAACAACTCATTAGAATCAGTGGTTATTGATAAAAACACATGCATTTATTGGCTGCGTATGAGCATTCCAAACATTTCTAAAGTCAGTGAGTGCATTAAGCTTTGTTATTGTTTATATAAAATCGGTTTCATGGAGCTGCACCTCTCAGGTTTATTTACCATTGCATGATAAGAAAACCAGTTAAATTATTTTCCTGTATTCGTTCGTAGTATTGACCTTACTATTGACCTATAAGTATTTATTTAAATAGAACTGGATTGAAACCCATGGTGTCGACGAATTATCCAATTAACTCGCCCAGATGTGCATCATCATACATGCTGCGCGATGGATCGATTAGAGAGGTAAACAGAGATTTTGTAACTCAATTTATAGATTTTTCGGGATAAGAAGTACGTTATCCTTGTAAATCGGGCGTATAGTGTGGTAACCAGCTGTAACTCTTAAACATTAGGACACAAAGTAACAGCAACAAAATATAAAATAGCTACGAAGCTATGCAATGTTTTCATTACAGAAATAGAGAAGTTGCGCTAGACGTAGACTGCGGAAGGAAGTTGTGTTCTATCATAGAATACATAATCCTCTCAGTCTGATACGTATAGGTACCTACATTATACGGATGCATTAGTTCCTAACATAACTCTAATTAGTATCTATATAGGTAATAGAGTAAGTAATGAACTTTATGTGTGACAGTTCTCGGTTTTATGGACCTATCATTAGATTGTCCTTGAATTTAATTACATTAAATCTAGGATAAATAGAAGTTCATTAAACAGTATTTGAAATGTCCTTGTACATAATGTATGCAGAATATTTTTATGATTTAAATATTTACTTACCTCAGTTAGGCTACTTACAATTTATTTTGCATAACTAATAAACAATAATAAGAACACTAATTGGACACACAAAATAAGATAAGGTGTATGTCTGTTTATCAGAATAATTGATATGACAAGCACTGACAACAGTGATTATGTCAAATCGTTAACAAAAAAATGGTACAGTGAAAGCTTTGCCCGCCCACGTGTTACAATAGAAGTTTGAAACATTTGAAATTGTAATGAGAGCTAAACTTTAATTACTGTCGCAGTGCAATCATTATCGGTTGCACAAAGAATAGAAAGTAAAGGCGCGTCCACACTGGGCGCATTGTCTCGCATTCGTCAAGGGACGGGCATGCTAATGCGGAAGCTGCAACGTGACGTCCTGCCCGCGGGCGGAATTGTTAATCGCCTCATTTATCATTGCTGACGAAAGTGAAAACCGCTACTATGTAAATAATTCAGTGTGAACTTACTACTACTTATTATTTTTCTGTAGACAAAGGCAGCAGACAAGTAGTAAATCACCACAGAGCAAAGACTATTAAATACCATTTCTCTGTAATTTACCCATATTCATATACTTACATTAGGTACTATTCCATTTTCAAACGCTACTTGATGAAATAGGAAAGAAGACGTCAGTAAAAATGTTTAGCTATTATTTCAATTTCAACAAAAATGTTTCTGAACAAACTTGGAATGATTCCAAGAAAGATTAGCTTGAAAGTAGGTATATCTACTATGGATCCTGATACTCCGTATCAATCATTTCATTTCCGATCTCATGAATACTTAATATCATTTAACAATGGCATCCTTTAATAATTGTAATAGTGACATAATATGAAGTATTGTGTAGCAATATATGTGCGAAAGTGAACCGCATTGCATTGTATTGATGTGCTGTAATCGCCTCCTCCTCTTATGGACCGAGGTGATCGGGTATATTTAACGTGACCGAAGTTTTAATACGCATGCTAGCTAGGTTATTAAATCTAAATCACGTCTAATACATGTAGTATTGCATTTATATAACTTGAATATCGAACTTATTCAACACCAATAAATTAAAATTACAGTTTATATTTAATTTTTGAAACTTAAAAAAAATATCTCACGATTTCGTGTTCTATTCAAGGAACATATCAAACAGTGTGAAGATGGCGAGAATCCTAAATCCCACTATAACAATAATAATTATATCTATTAATCTGAAGAAAAGTCAGGCTTCCCAGTGGATGAAATCATCACGAATATAACTGCATGCCCAAAAAGTAAGTAGTCAAATTCGAAGTCTTCAAAGCCCTCGTGGGGCTGCGTTATAGAATATGTCCATTCCACTTCGTGTCCCTGCAGTAGTACCTACCAACTTAGCCTACCAATGTGTATAAGCTAATAAAATAACATACCTATACATATAATATATAATTTGTTGCTATATGTGTGGTGTAGGTTAGGTACTATTAAAATAAATCGGGCACAAAAGGAAAGTTAAGTCGATTACAAATTTTGATAGAAGTGCCGGATCTTTTTGTATCTTTTTTTTTATATTGTTTGATGTTAATTTACATAATTTAGAATACCTTGAACATCTTGATACGGAAATATGAATCAACTTCCGTATCTTGCCTATAATATTACCCAAAGATTAGATATTCGTTTATAGATAAATGTGCAGATTTTCATCAATAAGAAAAAAAATCACAACCGTGACGCGAAAAGCCGTTATTTTACATTGTATAGATAGCCTGTTGTAATGATTATTCACGAGCTTGATGTGTTTTGGTACATCTTCATTCCATGTGAATGTTCACCGAGAATCGAGATTGCAGAGAGCAAGTGAACCAAGTGAGATATAACTAGACTTAGGAGAATTGACACTATAAATAAACAGTCGAAGACAAGTCTTTACGGCGGCTTAGCTTCTACATTACATTGTATTATCGTAAAGCATACGACTATTAAAAAAGTAATTGCAGTTCCAACAATCTAATAAATCAGTTTGTATCCCTAATTTCTCCAAAACATTTGAGGTTTTTTGGGGCTAGAATTTAAAAAGCTTTTACCGCACAAAATGGGGTAACTCGAGTTTTTTTTGTCTAAACTCGTAAATGGACACACATCATCAGTCCTCACATCATCTTCCCAATCATTTGGATACAGTCACCACATGCTTTAAAAATTAAAAATAGTGTTCAGAGTTGAAACAAGGGATAACCTCCTATATACGCAGACACAGCATGTATAAATTAAGACAAAGATCAAAAAAAAAATAAGAAGACGATTAAAGCTTAAATTATCATAAGTACTTAATGCTATTAGTAATAATCAACTTCATCTAATGAAATAGATATAATGAGAGAGGTACTTACGCCCGCTATGTGGTTTCATGATATCTATTGCATATTATTTGCAGTTTTATATTAATAGTGTAAATGAAATACATTTATTTACCATTTAAGACGATTATAAACGTCGAAATATGCAAGATCGCGCATTTTTGCTGTTTGGTCTGTACTGACCCTTAGACATTAGCTTATTTGTAATGTTAATATACCTATACCGAAAAATAAAAGCAACTTAAATCTTAACTTTTGGAACCTTGCAACTATCACGTTGCTGCTATAAAACAACGAAAAATAAAGGTCCCTTTATATTATCACAACGTGATAGGTGACACGCGCTGTAAACAGGCCCTTACCTACCTGCTCGGACATTCTTTACGGATACTTATTTCTTGCAAGACGTGTCAATTTTATACAGTGTGTAGGTACATTAAAAGAGTTATCAAAGTTACGACAAAAGCCCCCATTATATCTTCATATGTCTCCAACATGTCTTTTATGAATGTCCATTTTATTTCTATCCTATTTTTTTTAACTTTCCTCGATCACTAAGATTGATCGTCAAATATATTTCCTGGTCATTTTCTTTTGTTGAAAAATTCTGTGTGTATTGAAGGTAGCAAAGTTACTTTACCCACTAGCAACACTTTAAGCAAAAAATAGTCAGATTTACGTAATGCAAGTTTGTCCTGTATACTTAAAGCGGCACCAGATCGGCGGCGCGGCGCCAGCGAACATTCTTGTCTGAGCGCGGGAGCAACTTTCATGAATAGTTAACTGACTAGTTTTAGCTCTAGTACTCTAGGATCACGCTCCGCAAAGTAAACAGAGGGCTCGATCGAGCGTTGCGATTTGAATAGACAATACCTGTGTATCTGTTTAGAATATTGTAAGAAAAACCTTTGACTCGCAACGCTTGAATCCGTATATTTTATACATCTTCCAAATACAATACCAAAACATGCTCGCGGAAGACATAAGTTCATGTAAATAGGCTTATCGTTGCGAATAAGACACAGAACTGAAATACAATGCCTTACATATAATTTATAGTTGAAAAAACCTTACAGAATCAAAAATATTAAAAGTTCGTTAATTGACCCCAAATATGTTCTAAAGCTCTTTATTTAGAGATTAATCATTTACAGAAATATATAGGTTCTAAGAAAATGTTACCTTTATAGAGCTAGCTGTACCATATCGAGTTATCTCAGATCCAACGTAGGTGGACAATTATTCAAGGTAGTTGATTGCACCAATTGGAGTCGTATGTCACCGACGCAAGATCCTATAGTGAGTGAACTGCGGTTAAACTGCAATCAGTGCCGCGCCAGCCGAGGTGTGACAGACATTTCATTGAAGACAAAACATTGAACACAAAATCTTTTAATAGAACAGTCAATTAGAAGACTAATGTCTTCATAAGTAAACGGTTGGAACAAATTAACCATATCGTAATACAAAATTGTCGGCCACAATAATTATTCATCGTGAATTTTTACGATACATTATACCACTCCATAAACTGTTTTACACCCCTCTCACAATTACGAACAAAATAATAAAATTTTATGAAACAACATTTTTATTGTTTGTATATACCTTAATAATGTAAGTAAACTAAATACTAGGTACATTGCATTATTTTTTACAGCAATTCAAAACTTTCTTACGCATTTAGCAAACAACTAAATCGAATTGAGTAATTTGATATGGTTCTGATAAGGCTAGATCTTAATTCGTCAATGTACTATACTAATAACCGTAGGTACCTACCGACATTAATTCGTCGAAATTTTGGTACCGTATTTATTCTTTTTTTATATATTTGGTGAGGCCAATGCAATTTCTCCATGGCCAGTGATGATGTGACCGAAGCTAGTAAGCACAAAACTTAAAAAGGAACTGGCTCTCGAGCTGGCAGAATACAATGGTAGGTGCTGGGTCCAGGTTTTTAACTTCAGGGTGGTAGCTAACGAGGCGGATCATGATGTGAAATTAATGCTCGACAATCTCAATGAAGCATACATGAATTAATTAGGTTTAAATCAGAAAGTAGAATATCCTGGCAAACGTCAACATGACGTCACACTACGTAAGAGGAGTAGTGAATAATAAAATATGTATGTTATCGCATGGAAAAATTATAACCGTTTAATGAATACAATGACCAAGGATACTATATTGATATCACGCAAAACAACAATAAGTTAAAAGTCGTGGGTCACTTGAAATGATTAGGTCAACACGATATAATTCGTATTAGTCGTATTGGGTTACACATACACATGCTGCTCCATACTAAAGTCTATAAAAAAAACGGAAATTTCATGAAGATAAATTTACCCTTAATAACATGTTATTTGGTCATATTGGTACCTAGTTTAGTAAATGTGGCGGGGCGTTATCTATGTATTTATTTATATATCAGGATATTTTTATTTATCTGCAGAACCGACCGACGTGCCTGTACATTGAATACCTATATTTACCAAAAAAAAAAATGGGTTCCGTAGTTGCTCATTACAATAATGTGGACTATACTATAGTTACCACCTGATTTACACAACTAACAAGTAAAACCCTAATAATTTTCAATGGAATTTGTACGAAATTTTTACTTTTCCAAGTACATTTTATAAGTTGGTCGTATTACTCGTAAACTTGTAAAGCTTACTTAGCTGTGATATTTTTCCTTTTAACTTCGTTATAATGCTACTACCACAGCGTAAAAAACATACAGTGGTCTATCGCGTTTGATAGGCGTTCATAAGTGCCGTTCTAGGGCCTAAACTGAATAAATGGCGAGTGTATTTTTTTTTACTTTGTGTAGGCTTGTGTTTGACCACATTCTCACTATGGTAATTGATGATGTGGCTGAAGGTGGTAAGCACACAAAGCCTAGAAGGAAGTGCAGCTGCCGGAACACACCAATAGGTGCTTGGCGACAGATTTTCAACTTGAGGGTGGTAGCCAGCCAGGCGGGTACTACAAAGTACCCTACCACCGTGCTATGGTTTCTTCACGATGTTCACCGAAAGCTCAAGCTCATTGTAGGATTCGAATCCACGACCTTCGCCGCGGCGTCCGACGTTACTACCACTGAGCTATCTTCGCCTTAAAAGTGTATGGCACCTTGGGCTCGCTATTGCCCCTCTCTCACCCCGCAAGCCCCTTACGATTGCTCTGTCTAGTGTCCGTTGGCCGACTGTAAGAGTTAAATAGACTGTGCTACTACCGTGAATTTTTTCACATATCCAAAAACAACCATTTAGCTGGCACTTGACTAACAAAAATTAGCACTTTAAAGCTTAATATTTCACAAAATGATTAGAAAAAATTATTTCAAAAACCCGCAACGCAATATTTTTGAAAGACCTATGCAACGATACCCCACACCATGGGGTAGACAAGAAAAAAACATCCCCACTTCACGTGTAGAGGAAGTACTTACCCTAAAAAAGATTTTTTTTACATTTTATTCTACCATTTTGTATGCGTGATTAGTATGTATATCCATGCCAAATTACAGCTTTCTAGTACTAAGTGTCTCTGGGCTAAGCTGCTGACAGACAGACGGACATGGCGAAACTATAAGGGTTCCTTGTTGACTACGGAACCTTAAAAATTAGCCCATGTCCCTCTCCATCCATACCATAGGCTATCTGCGTACCTACTAAATTTCATCGATCGGTTCAGCGGTTTAGTCGTGAAAAGGTAACAAACAAACAAACATAATATTAGTTAGGATTATATTCAGGACAAAAATACTAATCTAGATTCTGGGACTTTAAATCATCATCAATACAATGTTATAGTACCTAATCATAAATGGTTGGTGCATATGTTTTCCCTCTAGGTATATGAACGAGTTACCCCTTCATAATGCGCATAAGTAATTGAATGAACCTATAATTAAATTAATCACGTGATAATGGTAGACGTTTAAGGCAAAGTATTCGTATATTATCGGCACCGTCCATTTTTATTATCAAACAACCTTTTGCTCTCATAATCATTCAATTTATTTATTTTACGAATTTTAGTATCAGCTCGCCACTGATATCATTCCGATTTGCGATGTTATATTAACTACTATTTGCTACGTATTCATTATGTATCGACAATGTATGCCCAATTAAAAAAATTGATAGGCTTACGTGGAAATATAAACAAACATGATTCCCCACATAACTGACGTTTGAATTTAAAATTTACAATATTATATTAATCTGTTAAAGATTTCGACTTGGACCACATTTTGGAATGTTTAATGCATAAACTTCGAATTCATATTGGATATGAAAGGTAAAATGTTGTTTTTCGAAATTTATTACATTGTAAATGTTTTCTTTGGATGGCACGTGCTTTGATTACTTACAACCATCTTATAACTGAACGTGATGCAGAATGTATTCCAAAGTAAACAAACGTGAGTAATCGTACTGATATTCCTTCGAATAATCCATCTATTTTCTTAGACTTGAGTTGGGCATATCTGGGAACAGCGATAATACCAAATCTCCCACATGCTTTATAATATTTTTAGATCAGCTTGCAATTGTAACAAATTTTATAGTCAACAAAACATAGTATAGTATCCTATTACATAACCATTTACGAATTTGGCTAATTAAATCCATAAATAAATTAGCTTCCAAATATGGATAGACGTTGCTTTTTGCAATGATTTATAAAACCTTTATTATCTATCAATAAGTTTTAAATACCTACCTCACCACACATGTATAATATTTTATTTCTAATAACGCATCTTTATTGCCCAAGGCCAGCTACCTCCGTTATTCATTCGTGGCTAAATGGAAGCTGAAATGATTGTTATTGCATTTACATTTCGTATATATATTCATTTACATTCGCGTTGAGTTCTCCAGGTGGGAAAGCGATACACAATAATAATCCAGCAACACGTATAAACAATCAGTAGTGACTTGTATATATATGGTTTTATCGACACAAGTTACACACAACGTTTGGAATCGTTTTGCTTTAACCCTCGTGGTTGGAAAAAAAATATTTATTTACTTATTTCACAACTGTAATTATAATTTTATTATTATAATTGTACTTACAGTTATTTCATTTCATATACCTAATATGATTTTATCACAAATATTCCTGTTGATTTTTGCTCATCATCACCCTCGTGATACCTGTGCGTGATACGCATTAGGCGGGCCGTATGCTTGTTTGCCATAACAACGGAATAAAAAAAAATATACGCAGTCAATCAGACGCATGCTTACGTAACTACCGAATAAAGTCTATGAGCTAAAAGCATTGAAAGACAAGAGTCATTGTTCCTAAAACAATCGAGTCTATGATATACGTGGCCAGGTATAGAACGGAATATAGTCGGATTCTCGGGAGTCGATCGCCTGAGACGTCCAGTGTTTACCGCCCATACAAACCAATATTGACATTCTCATTGTCTGCTAACTGACGGCTAATCTCTTTGTATGGGATATTCTTTTGTGTTTCGTAATATCAACGCATCTTTAGTTTCATTTTAATATGAGGGAGACCCAGAAGCTTCATTACGAATAAGCTCTTGTGATAAGCATAAAGTATTGTTAAGCATAAGCGCGCATCAAAAATCTCAACGATGATAGTAAGTTGTCCTCTCTTGATTTTTCATACTAATAATGACAAAATCGGAATTCAATAGGGCTGTCTAATTTTGGTGTTGCACTTGAAGTGCCGGTTGGTCCACTTTCTTGCAGACTGCAGTTTGTGTGCCGACCGCGACAGCCGCCGCCGCCGCCGGTCATCGGCGTACGCGCCATTGACAATGTCGTGTGTAGGGTAACCATACTGTACAATATCCATGACAATGTCAGGATACCACGTACCGGAAAGCGCTGAGCGGGACGACTTCCCACCAGGTGGAACAACGCCTTGGTCAGAGTTGCTGCGGGCTGCCACTTGTAAGCAGTATAAGACTATTCGTTATGGAAATCTTTGGGGGTGGCTTATGTTCAGTAGAGACATCTTTCTGCCGAATATGATGATGACGGTTATGTCAGGGATATGGCAAGTGATTATAAGTTTATCTTCAGGATTCTGACGAGACATTGGACAAAGTCATTAGGTCCTTAGGTAACATGAATGATGTTCATGATTAGAAACTTCAAGCATTTTTTTCACGTAATTTTTTTTTTTATTTTTAGCAGTTAAATAAATCGTAAATAATAAAATAAATATATTATAAAATAAAAATACCTTTTATTTCCAGACCAGAAAATATTATATATGTATAAAGCTAGAAAAATAAACAGTCAGGACCCCTTCTGGGTTAATGCCTTCACCAATTGGTTACATCTTTATCTATCTTTAGCAGTTTCAGTCCTATCGATTTTTTCTAATTCGTCTCTCTATCCCTTTTTTGGTCAACATTGCCTTCTTTTTCCATTTAGGCCTAACCATAGTGTAACAGCGTTAGTCCACTTCCTTTCAGACAATACTAAATAATTATATATAACTACAGATACAAAATAATAAAAGTGAGTGTAACTATGGTAGCCCTAGTTGCCCAACAACATTCTGCGCGACACATACATCACAGATATTGCTAGAAAGCTCCAAGACGAATCAATGTCTCTGGGACGCCAAGAAAGGAACTTTATATACCTTCCTACTTACTACATGTACATATTATACATATCTCCATAACACGCTCCATAGAATTCCTTAAGAGAAATGGCTGATTATCTTACTGATCTTTATAATCATCATAATTTTAATATTTCATTAATCTTGCTATAGGATGTTGTTCATATTGATGATACACTAAATATTTGTTACACGGTGCTACGTTATATGCACGAGTTTATGTAAAATACACTCTTTTTTTATTTAAATGAAAATTAACTCCATAGACCATCATCCATAATTAGGGGTGTTAGAATGATGATGATAGATGAGAATGATGGGAGGAGATTTTGGGTAATAGTGTTCTAATTATCGTGTTTATAATTAACCATATAAATTAACTATTCCGCATTCTTTGATAGTTTATATAAATGAGAATGTGTTATGTATGTCAGTCCCTGGATAGAACATACCTACTTATTTAATTTAATAAATTAAGAAGTAAAAAAAGGATTAAATTTCATTTCTTCTTTTACTTTTTTTTCCATTACACAATACGTCTTCTCATCAAGAACAGAGAATGTATCCACTCACCTGACGGGATATATATATTTTTTATTAGGAAACATAAGATGCACTTGACCTAAAAAATATTTTATATTTATTGGACAGTTTCAATTAAGTATTGTTGTTTCCTGGTTGCAGGGCTGCGGCGCGCTAGTACGGCCGCCCGTTATAATGTGACCGGCGCAAGACGACGCGCGGCTCTCCTCAAGGTAAGCATCCTCTCTCTCTCCTCACTCATTACATGTTAAAGTATTATTTGAGAACTTATACTGATATCAGTATAAATTATATTTTGCGATATTTCGATCTTTACCAATAAAATAACCATTTGTCAATGTTATATAAAATATATCTAAGTAGATACCTAAGTACTTTTAAAAACTCTCTACATCATGGATAGGTCTAGACAATTTGATACATTGTAGCTGAGAACTTTCCTATAGACCTATAAAGTTATAAATGACGCGAAAACAAGTCTTTATGGCAACGTATTCTCTGTTAACCTTTCAAGTCCTAAGTACTCAATGAACATATTCATTGTGTAGGGCGCGGGTGTGACTACGTCGGCCATGAATCTGAGCGTGATATATTATTTGTTATTCACAAGCGAAATCTGTCGTCGCCGGCTTCCGTCAAAGCGGTCTGTTTCCCTTCCAAAAATACAAAGATTATATTCTGAACGCATCCGTCTCGGTACGCTGCATACGATTTCATTTCGTATTCGCACGCTCGTTAACAACGCCTATCCGTCCGTTTATGAATCGGGTTTTAGTAATTAGAGCGCAAATATTTGGACCCGAAGAATTCCTGGGCGACGAAAACTATTTCCTATTAAACTTAGCATCGACATCAGGCCCTAATTTAAAAAGACAATTCGCAATAACAAAGAAAGCCTAGGTAGGTATCTTGGGTAGAGTGACCGAGCTTTTCGCTTCGCGCGTTTTATAGACAATATAATTCATTCAATCCCACCCAGCTGGCTGTTGTACGTAACAGGCTAAATTAAACTTTATGGATGTGTCCGTGTTGTAAATTAATTATTTTTTCAAATGGGTTGTTTAATCTATTCATTTCACAAATTATTTTAATTTTATTCGTGAAAATTATTTCGTATTAAGCGAATGCAATAAGGTTAATTTAAAGCCAGTAAATGCTGTGAAAAATCAAAAATAAAAACATAATTAAGTTGAATATAAACATGTCGTATCATTATTTGCCTCAAAATGGTAGCCACTATTCACAGCTTACTTAACTTATAAATTGAGAGCGTCAAAACGAAGGGAGATGAATGGATTATTTTTATAAATAAATCGACCATTCCGCCGCGTGTCTTTCATGCGTGTCGGAGGCCGTCCCGTAGGTCGGTAGTCGGTACTACGCATCTCCGATTGACTCTCGTTAATTGTTTTTAGACATTGATGAGGCACATTTGGCGCTACAATTCAGATATACTTAGACAAAGTAGGTAAACAGTAGCGCATCACTATACCTAACTACTTAGAGTAAACATAGAGTATTTACATTAATACGTTACATTATCTCCTACTTCTCAGATTATCAGTAGCCAGTAGCATAAATGTAATGCATGTATGTACCTTAGTAATTATTTTCAATAATTAGTTTTAACGGTGAATCATAACTACACTCACTAAAGTAAAATTGTAGAATTAAAATAAAAAGCATATAAATGGTGTCCCTGGAAATATGGATGAAACCTAACAGTTGCAATCATTTTTACCCCTCTATGCTCGTTCCATTTTTGACAGTTCAAAAGTTACACACATAACTCAGTTACTCGATCAATTTTGTACTAGTAATTTTATTTGGTATTCAATCGATTTTTCTGAAATAAAAATATTTAAAATTTAAAAATGAAAAATGGTAGGTACATGGGTAAAAATGTTTGGTAATGACCTCCCCGTACACCTGTTCGATTTGATACATATTTCCAGGGACAACTGTACATTATTAAACGATAGAAGGATATAAACATGAAAAATTAAATAAAAATAGGTACAGTCCGCGTCAATTTATTTAACCTCGGGAGGTTAATCGATCTCCACAAGCTTATACTGCTCTAGCTTAGATCACTACTCTCTACATTTATATAAATCCTATTAGTACTCTATTGGAATAAGTCCTTTTTTCAATCTTTTATTTCTTTAATGTAACGTATGGTCTTACATCCCTTTAAAATATAAATTCTAGTATAGGTAAAACAATCTCGGTGACCTTGTGCTCATACTTATCCGAATAGATAAGATGTAGGAATGATAGTGAAATGTCGCGCTCTGTCAGTGGGTCAGCAGCTCGGTGCCAGCGGCGACACACTTACCCAAGAGAGTGACAAAACTTGCACCCGAATCACTATTACTAACGATAGAAACCGACGGGCGATGTTAAAGCATCTGACAAAATAAATAAGCTACGAGTAGATACCATTTTTATAGTAGGTTTCTTTATTTATAGTATGTTTAAATATTTTTTTCAAATTATGTTTATATGAAAAGCTTTAAATTAGAAGCTGAAGATTAAGATGACTACAACAAGTTATTTGGAAATGTCAGTCGGTGAACGAGCGAGGAAATTAAAAACACATATGTCTTACAAAACGGAACGAAGCGTAAAATAAACAGATACATTGTCTATCTAAAAGGACATTGTCCTTTTGAATGGCCAAGTCAGGCTGAGTTCTTAAAACAATCCTATGATCCTGTTATAAAATTAAGCGTGACCATATCCAACTATCACAAATGTTAGTTCTTTGTTTATGGTTGACATGGTCATTAAGGCTCAGGCGTAGAAAACAGCATTCTCATTAGCATTAGTTGGCTGTTTGTAGTAGTGACAACTACCTGCTGGCAACACATTAATAGAAAATTATAACGATGATTTAGAAGTGACAAATGTTATTTTAATGGAAACAAACAAAAACAAAGATGAAGAGAAAAATAAGGGAAATTAAAATATTCATTTTAATTTAGATTTCTAAGACTTTTTAAAAACTTCATTAAATATGTATCTTTTACTTCTCCCACTCGACACTCAACCTCTCATTTACTCCTACACCTACTACGAAAAAAATATAACTTATCCAGTTCCACACAAATACACGTAGGTACTTACTCTTGATTATTCTCTCAAAGTGAATTTGAATCAAGTGTTCTTTTTCATACGTCAATAAATTGCAATCCTATTTACGGCGTCAATCAGCAGTTAACTAATATGCAAATTAGTCCGACATCGTGGCCGCCTAGTTAGCGGATAAACAGCACTTTCTCGACACCATGCCTGCCACAATTACCACACAATGGGCATGAATGGCTATCATATCCACGATATACACGATAACTTGTTTATTGAAAGGCATTGAGTTACCTTTATAAATTTTCCAAGCAGTTATAGAAATGAGTTCAAGGCACTTGAAAATTACTATCTAGTTATTATTTTTAAACACATTACTTTTAACATAGCTACTGAGAAAAGCGGTAGATTAGAGTGGCATTGATATTTAAGACACGAGACAAAACGAGACTTGCCGTAAAGAATACCAACCGTTTCCTTGTTTTTTTTTACACAAAAAATCTTGTGAGGCACTTCGTAAAGTCAGCTGCGTAAACATCTGGATATCGTTATAATTATTTTTTTATATTTGAAATGATATCTATTTTTTAAATCAAATCATCTTTGTTAAACTTATTATGAATTCGCTATAAAAACTTGCAGCAGATGGAAATCCTTAGTGACTGTTTAATAAGTAGGTAGGTACCTATGTTATCTTATTTTTAAATATCTAAAAGGTTCTCGGCCAAATCCAGTCGTATTAAATTCTTTTGTTGAAGTGACAAACACCTGCTAGTCCTTCGGAGGGAGACGTGTCAAGCGTGACTATAGAAAGTTTTAAACGCATCGTACTTACGTCTACCTTACTTGCTTATTGTTGGTAATTCACGCACTCATATTAATTAAAGGAAGCGCACCTTTAATAGGAAGAAACAATGAGCAAAATAAACAAAGGAGCTTTCTCAACTGTGCACGATAGACATAAAGGTAAAGTAACATGAAGATCAAGTCTTGAAACTACAAACACACTTGGGTAATTAACGGTGCATTTATCTTCAATGCATCAATAAAGTTTTTACTCGTCTATAGCAGCATTGAGTATTCTCAGAAGCACTCGACTTGAGTTCTGACAGGAAAGCTATTTGTGTGCAACCCTGCGCTCGCCAGCGCGGGCGCACCTCTGTTCCGCAACCGTCTCGTCTCACTCTCGCGCATACATGTCAAGGTAGGGTTCAACATTCGAGGATTTGGTACGCGCCGATAATAATACACCCATACAGAATACCCGACGCGAGTCTGTTATAATGTAAACATAATGATCTCATTAGGTCAAACGTAGACTCGAAACATGTGTATTAAAACTTAATAACCCGACTAGTATAGCGCATTCTTCACGCTCCTAGGACCCGAAGGGTGAAAAGCTCGATCGGCTTTAACCGGACTTAATTCCACTTTCTAATCCTTTTCACACTGGCTAGTGTGGTGTATAAGTAAGCTTCAATCAAGCACCCATTGAAACACGGTCAATTCCCGGGAGTTGCTTCCGTGTGCGCGTGCGGCGCCTGATGCGAGATCATTGCCAGATGCCGCCGATAGATCGCGACGGGGTCAACAGCCAATGCCCTTGTTTTGCGCACTCAATTATTTGCTCGAGTGTACAACCCACCATATAAACGTGTTGCACTATCATTCAAAGGGTCAAGGGAATTAACACTACTTATGTCAATGTATTTAGCAATACTAAGTTGTTACATTATATTATATTCAATTGAATTTTTACGTATATAATTGACCTTATCTTTTGTATATTGCATTTTATTGACAACTACTACTTAATTAACATTATATGTTGAAATGCGCGATGATTCGTCCGGAATACTTAGTATTCCTGATTGAGGCTAGAATATCTTATTAGAAAATAAAAACTGAAAAGCTTTGGTAGTAGGTATTGACAAAAAAGTGTTATTTTATTTAAACATTTCATTCATTATAATAATATGAGGTGAACGCTCTTTGTAAGGTCATGTTTGACTTTTTAAATACATTATACCTGATTGAATTCAATTTTAAACTTTTTATTACGTAATTTTAATGTGCAGTCGACTGTACCTGTTAGAAAATGATGCTCAGAATCATTTTAAGCTCACCTTAGTTACATAATGTTTGAGATACATTATTATATCGACTACAATAATTCATTAGCGTACGTTATATTTACATGGCAGTTTTATTTCTTTATTAATAATAATAAATTAATCATATACTGACACATCTCAGCCATCATAAGTACGAAATTTTCAAAAAAATATATCTTGTTATTATACTTACGATTTACTATTTTGTTTATGGTTAATAATACTGAATCGCAATTACTAGAATAATATTTTTATTATAAATAAGTATCATGTAGTTTGACGACGCGACGTCGGCGCACCATTCGCGTTTAGACAATCTTTATACCTACTTAGGTACTTGAGACATTAGCTTTATTTACTTTCACAACTATAGGAAGAAAATGAATTATTACAAGTATTATGGTCTAAGTTTTATGTTAATTCATCTAAGTCCAAGGACGTATTTTAACGGGAAGAGTAAAACTTGGTTAAACTACATAATATGTAGGTATATTACAAGTACCTAATAGTTAGTTAACTAGGTAGGCTTACAAGGACGTTTATTACCGCTCTGTGTTTATTAGTGTTATTTTACAAAAGTAGGTAATTACCTAAGTGACACGTTTAAAACCTTACTTAGAAATTTAAAAATACCACTGGAATATACATCAAACATCAAATTTTCCATGTGTGGGTATCTAAGGTAGCTTCAAGGTATCAGGTAGCGCCTCATTCCTGACTTTCATAGTAAACAGTTAGTATGAACTTGACACCTTACAGAGTAAGAAAAGTTGGCGGAAATTTTAAATAGCATCAGTTCTACTGATTCTGCATTTAATAGTGAAGGTAATGTAGGCATTTAAATTTAATTCTGCTGCTTTCTCTTTCTCGGGGAATAAAGGAAGGGCCTCAAGGTCAACCGTAGGTTGGCGGCTCGGACACGACATTTTTGTTCTATCCTTAGGACTAAGTTACCTTTCATTAGATCTATAGGTATTTATTAAACCACTTAATTAATTATTATACTAGGTATCATAATAATATTATCGAATCGTCATTGTACCATTGTGTAAAAACTGGGCACGGCCTAAAGCATCAATGGATGTGGATTTCCATTGAATAGACGGGCGTCCAAGCAATTGAACTAATGGATGCAGCCAAAAGCTGAACCTTGATCCAATTTACATCACACTAGTACTTAATCCTGAGTAACACAAATTGAAACACTAAAGTCAAATAATGGTTGTCAACAGGTGTTTGCGATGTGGTACACGTGGACGACGTTATTGCTGGTGTCGTGTGCACTGGTTGGCGCGGCAGAAGTGGGGGCGGGGACGGAGACGGTGACAGAGTCTACAACGGAATCACCCAAGCCCGTGGCGACCACCCGCGCGCCACACCGCACCCTCGACCGACAGGCCTACGAGCTAGCCTGGAGATCCTGGCTCCAAAGTCCAGATAACGGCAACCAAAACGCGCCTCCAAGAAGAATCACCACCAAATCGCTCTTCATCACACCCCTCAATTGTGATAAGGGTCAACGGCTCGATGGGAATGGATGCATCCAGGTAAATATTTAGCTTATTGATCTCAATCCGAACATAATATAATTACATACTTAGGTACATAGTACAACAGCTGGATACAAATACAATTCTTATACCTATTTTCAGGTGGTGACAGTAAATAGAGATGAACACGAGCGCATACTTCTTGAGGAATTAAACGCTCGTTTTACGGCAGCACCTCCAAACGATGCTATTATTTATGACTATGGAGAAGACGAACCGGGTCCACTACAACTATCCATACCCATTGGATTGGATCCGCAAGCGGCTCCACTCCAAGGCCAAGAGCCAACTGGACAGGTAAATAACGATCAAATTATATTTATTATCTATCTACATAATTATGGTCTATATATACTATGGTGTACTCCTGAATAAAATCAATAATAAATAAACCGTTTCCGGTATAAAGTAGTTTACCTATGTTTTTCTCCGTGTCATCTCAGGCTACCTGCGCACCTCCATCACAATTGGTTGAGTCGTTGAGGTGTCAAGAAGTAACACAAACAAGCTCACTTTCACTTTTATAATAATAGTATTAAGTACCTATATTATACAGGTTGATTTTTTAGTCACTGGCCATACTTGCATGGGTTGAAGAACTCGTCAATATGAACAACTTTTATTAGGTCGTATTTCTTTGGTCGAGTAGGTATTGAACTTTTGTATGGACAGCTGATAATTTTTAGTGATCTCGAGAGTTAGTCCCATCATAAAAGTTGTTCATATTGATGAGTAGGTAGGTACTTCCACCCCTGCAAGTATGGCCAGTGACTAAAAATCACCCAGGAATATTCCATGATATAAATTATGATGGTAATTGTATTATCATTACAGGCTCAAGAACTGCAACCAAACATTGTCACGGTAAAGAAAGACGAAAACAAGCCTAACGGCGACGCTAGTATAGAAGCTGAATTAGAACTTTTGAAACTCCAAAATTCGCACAAGAACCCCTCTCCAAGCGATGGTTCAAATGTATTGGACCATGATATAATGACTAGCTTCCCGGAGAAGCCAAAACGAGATACTCCAAACATCAATGAAACTGAAACAGTACCGAATATGAATACCACGGATGAAGGACAAAAAGAATTAGTTTATGGACACGTTAATGTTGACCCGATTCTTTACAAAACAGAAAAAGAATACCATAATGCTGAAACAGCAGAAAATAAAAACCCAAATGATTCACAACCAGAAAAAAACAATGCAACATCTATCAATAGCACCACCACAGATCAAATTGTAGTAAATGCCACGGAAGTAACTTCTAGCTCACACGTTTTGAAAAAAGACGGAGATCAGACTAAACTAAATCCTGAAAATGACTACTCTGATATTGGTGAAGCTATCAAATTGATAAGTCGATATGCAGAAGTGACTACTGACGACAATTTTACCAAAGATCAAAAGAAAACTGCGATGAGAGAGGACAGCGTCCTAGGTACTCGTACTAGGCTTCAACACCGACGCATTAAACCAAAACTATCTGAAATGGTAGCGCCCGGGCCCGTTCATGTACCTTTACAACTGGCTTATAAGGGTCAAACACCAACACATAACATCAACCCGAAAAACGGAGTGTACTACCGGTACCCGTGGGCGAGTCAGCACTCGCCGACACCCCCGCCTAATTATCCATTCCGCCACTTGCAAGACTATTGGCCTGGACGTAATCAAATTGGAGGAGTATACAATACACACGAAAATCCTAGACGTCACCACCACTCTTACCAACACAACTCTCGCCCACATACATATCCTTTAGTGGGTTACCCAGGAATACAAGCTTATCCTGAACAACTCAAAGGATACATACGCAGAATGGCCCTACATCAAGCCAACCCGATACGACCTCATACCAACAACCAGGACCTCTACAGCCTCCTCGGTTTAAGGCATTGGTTCAGTAGCGAAGGGACTTCAAAGAGATAGCTTATTTTCTCCCGTATTAGACAATTCGATGTTACCCGACGACATGTAATGAAAGCTATGGGAAAAGTGATGCAACGTTATTTACTAACAAATATTAAGTACTTACTTATATACAATTCGTTAGATAAATAGATGCCAAAATAATCTCTATAAATATATAAAATCGTCTTCTTTAGGTGCTATTCATCACTATCGATGGAGTGGGACGTCAGCCGTGTCAAGTGTATCCCAAATATTCCGAAGTCATTTCATGTCCATAGCTTTCAATATATAAGCCTATTTATTTCAAAGCCAAATATTACAGTCATAATTAAGTTAATTTTTTGTTAGATGTTTTAAGTTCTGTACATATTTTCTATTTTAAGTGTTTTATTTTATTTTACAGCTAGAAATTGTTCACATAGTATTATTCGTTGTTTTATTATGTTATTGTAAATTGTTCTATTAAGTAATAATAACCCCCGTATTAATATTTATTCGATGTATATTTTTATATAATTTTTTCGTTGTGAATGTAATTATTTCTATAGATGTTTGATGTTCAGTAGTATTCAAAATGTATTGTTTTTTATAAGTATCGTACAAAATTGGCACTGGCTTGCCTCTTACCCTTTCAAAGAGCAAATCGTTACTCTGCGAAGCTAACTTGATGTTTTGTGTTTATAAACGTGTGTAGATATAGCTAGTAGGTACATGTTCGTATTATTAGTTCAAGACAATAACCAAATGCAACATCGGACACTAGAAACCCACCTAAAAAGTACGCGTAAATGCAAACTCTAATTCTATCTTTTTTTTCTGTTGGCTTCAACAGCCAGTCGTGTGCTTGTCTCATTAGAAATTTATTTGAAACTAGTATTCTCCATACTCCCATAACATAATCAAAAGGACTGAACTACCGAGCCGCATATATTCCTGATTCACAAGACTTCGTGCTTAAGTTAAATGTAACGCATTAATTAAAATACTTCATATAGGGCTGAATACATACAAACATTACCGAAATATTACACATAAATGATCCCACCAAAGCTTAGTTTAAGTGTTTTTTATCACATAATAAACTTACTATTTGACCTATCTATCTAGATGGTACGTAGACGAGTTAAACATATTTTTCTAATCTAATTACTACATACAATAACAAATACCTACTTATACAATTCTGATTGCAAATGTACTCAAATAAGTTAAATAGACGGCTAGTCACATTTATCACCACCTTCTCAATTATGTAGGTACTTACTTTGTTTAAATATATATAAATCAATTTAATAGTTGTATCGAATATTAACCCATTTACGTTTTACATTATGAGTGGAATTAAATGTACCACTATCACCACGTTATGTAAAAGCAAGTGTAAATTACTTGGCTGTACTTTTGACATAATTTACTAGATAATTAATACAGCAAGCATTCAAAACAATATTTGTATACCAGTGTGGTACCATTGTTCACAATATGGTTGCTATCAAACTAAACAACTGACATAGGCATGCATTATTGTCGTATGGTTACAATGAAGTACAAAAACGGCATGATTTAAAAAGCTCTAAAACTTGATTTTACCTACGAATTATCTTGGTATTTAATTTTATTCGTAAATAAAATGATAGCCGTTTTTTGTACTATAACTAGTTACGTATGTTAAATGCTTGCAAAAGTGTATATTATATTATTATTATTCTAAAATAAACATCTATATT
This sequence comes from Tetheella fluctuosa, assembly GCA_951216915.1. NCBI lineage: Eukaryota > Metazoa > Arthropoda > Insecta > Lepidoptera > Drepanidae > Tetheella > Tetheella fluctuosa. Next base: position 4,504,974 of record OX578224.1, read on the forward strand.
TAATATACAAATATCAAAAAATAACTATTGTACAAATATTTTAAGAATTAGTCAAGTAGCATATGATATTGATTAATGAATTATATCAAATTTCAAAATATGATGTATATGTATGTTATCTAAATCTGAAAATTTCGCTTGTTTACTTAAATTTTATGAGATATCAGAAATTATTAATGCCAGTATTTTATTGTAAATAGTGAATGTGTTACATTAAAAATGAAATCAAATGAAGACAATGGTAGTTTTATTTATTAAATTTATATTTAAAAAAAAACTTTTTAAACAATTATTTTTTTGAGTAAGTACACTAGATTGAATTGTCACCAAAATTGTGAGCAAAATTTATGCTCAATTGGTTGGGTGGAACTGGTTTAAAATTCAGTTACAAGATTCTACTCTCACATATATATTAAAGAGGAAGTTAAATAAAAGTCACAAATTCACTGTATGACATTTTATTGAAAAACAATATTCAACTTTATCAATAACATTGTTTGAATTAATAATTCCTACCTGTAGGATTCGCGTCAAATATTACCTTGTTCAAAAAATATGAGTCTTTGAACTTGCACATACTTCAATATCTAGTTTGCATGAAGAGATCAACTAGAGAACAACTATAAAATATGCATTTACAATAAATTGGGTGATCAAATAACAGTAATGTAATAATCTACTTACAAAAGAATAATTTGTACAAAATATCACAATAATAATACATGGTATTATTGAGAAAAATATACATCATAATTTACATTGTAAGCACAAATAACACAAATCTTATATTGCACACAACTTACACTATTGTACGCTAGTTATTAGCTGGCAACATTAAAAAGGGTCCCTATCCATAATTACTTGAACACACACAAAGCTATACAGTGTATACATGAGAAATGCTGCCACTGAAGTATATGCAAGAACAGAACATGACAACATTATGCATGAGTCATGTTTAAAATTATATTACTGGGTTGTTTTTGATCTGAGTGAAACTGCTTTTATTAGCCCTGACATCTTTTTCTTATATTATTGAAGAAACTTAACATTGACAATCATCATGTCTTTTTTTTACTGACTGAAGTTAAGAACAAGTAAGTACTAGCGGACACAAATACCAATCCAAATTTGAAATTTTCCACACAGTAATTTCATCTGAACTCGTAAATTTGGATGCTGTGTTCTGGAACATGACTTAAAGTCAAAGATTGGTACCTGAAAATTAATATAAATACTACTAGTCACACAATCTTTATCAAAATTCTAACCTATTCAATAATTAAATACAGATTGTCACATTGTTTAGATTAATTCTGGCAATTTAACTGACAATTTACAATACCAAAAATTATGAAAAATATGTTTTTATTACATTTTCCATCGATCGAAACTGGTTAATACATATACAGAGTGGTGGAGATAATACGACATTAATTGAAACCACATACTGGGTATCGCGTTGGTAGTACATATAACAAAAAATATCAAATAATAATCAACGGTTTAGCAGCAGGTTTTTTTTTTACTTTAACAATTTAACACATGATGTGAATTCATTACGATTTCGCCACATAAGTTCAAATAGGACATTGACATCAAAACAATTTCATTTACCTACATGCGTAAAACAACCAAATACAATGTGCGGCTCGCTACTCAGAATTTAGACTTAATAAAATAACTATTATCATAAGCAAACAGGGAAGATGCCGCGCTCCGCTCCATTTTTTTACGATTTTTTATTTATAAAATTTTTATTTATACAATTACTCAACCGCTCTTTCGTGCAGTGCCTACAGGTCAGATGAGGTTAGTAGACAATATTATAAAGGCTGTTGTATTTAATTTAAATTTGGTGTTATAACTTACTTGATCTTTTTAAAGTGTTTTGATTAGCTAGTGGGGAATGTATTTTCATTTAATGTCGTTATGTCTTCACCATCCTGTATACAACGTGTTCCTATTGATATCCCATAAGTCTAGGGTATTAATGAGACCATATAAAAGAATCAACAGGGCATATGATTTTTTTTCCTTTTCATTTTTTATTCAAAATCGCCAAGTCACGATAATTTATGAAAAACAACCCTTCCGAGAAATATGACTTCCTAGATCTAAATATGAATGATTATGTTTGGTCTATTACTGCGTAAGTTTGGCAACGTCGCAAAATAAAGTTTCGTCATACACGTGACAATTTTTTAACTAATTTAATTATGATCGATGTTATCTTCGAAACTAAGTATTGGAACACTCGGACCAGGACATTTTATATTATTTTGACTTATAGCATATAGCCTTAGAGTAATGGGATATGAAAAGGAACACGTCGTATACACCAATTGGACGTAGTTATACAAACAAGAACCAACCCACACCAAGTCACTTTCGAGATAATTAGATTTTTGTTTCAAAAGTGTGTAGAAATATATAGGTGAGTTATATGAGATAAACAACTTTACAAGGTTATGGTTAGTATTGATGACGATATAGGACTACTAAATTATTTGGATTTTTCTTTGATTTTAGTATCTATTTTATATCAAAAACATGATTGTTCCTTATTGCAAAATTACTGTTTTGTGGGTTGGTTCTTTAAAGCAATATATTTAGGTTTTACAGGTAGGTAGATTAATTTAAATAACTTTTAAATACTTATTTTAATTACATTTTTACTGTGACTATGAATTTTTCAAGTGGGGGTGGATGGCCAAATCCAAAATTATAAGGAATAGCGAAAAATAACAACTCCTTTGTGTATTTTTCTTGAGCCTGATTTTGATAAAAACTAAAACTTCATCATTGGATGTTTGAAAAATCAATATTCCTTGCCAGGAATCGAGCCCATTGAAATAAAAAACACACACTGTATTATTACACCATCCGATAGTGTCGCTAAGTAATGATATCCAGCAAATTAAAGGAAAGAGCTCATCCTATATACAAGTTCTACATATTAAAATTGTAGTACATGTAACTACTTAAGCAAAGCACTGTTGTTCATCATCATCCTACATTACCTAAGCACCATTGTTCATTTCTACCTCAAAATCAACGGTATCTGAAAACCCATCTATATCATCTTCAACAGATACATCTCTCGTATTTTTAGGGTTCCGTAGCCAAATGGCAAAAAACGGAACCCTTATAGATTCGTCATGTCTGTCTGTCTGTCTGTCTGTCTGTCTGTCTGTCTGTCTGTCTGTCTGTCCGTCCGTATGTCACAGCCACTTTTTTCCGAAACTATAAGAGCTATACTGTTGAAACTTGGTAAGTAGATGTATTCTGTGTACCGCATTAAGATTTTTACACAAAAATAGAAACAAAACAATAAATTTAGGGGGTTCCCCATACCTAGAACTGAAACTCAAAATTTTTTTTTCGTCAAACCCTTAAGTGTCGGGTATCTATGGATAGGTCTTCAAAAATGAAATTGAGGTTTCTAATATCATTTTTTTGAATAGTTTGCGCGAGAGACACTTCCAAAGTGGTAAAATGTTAGTCCCCCCCCCTGTAACTTCTAAAATAAGAGAATGATAAAACTAAAAAAAATATATGATGTACATTACCATGCAAACTTTCACCGAAAATTGGTTTGAACGAGATCTAGTAAGTAGTTTTTTTTTAATACGTCATAAATCGTAAACCGCAATTTACCTTTCATTCAATCAACTCAAATATAAAAAAAATTGGCAAAAAGCAAGGTCTTACAGCACAAATAAAGGAAAAATTTTAAAAAATAAAAAAGTTGAAAATTAAAGGGTGTCCCCATACATACATAGTTACGCCAAATCATAAAGACCTCTGAGTTGTATGGGCGCTCATACAATTTAGAGGTCTAGCTTAATTGGCACCAACCTCAAATACAGTAAATAAATAAAATTATGCATTTCCCGTGATTGACGAACGATGGACGAAGTTTGTGCAGAACCCTCGGTGCGCGAGTCCAACTCGTACTTGACCGGTTTTTTATAAAAGTCTTGGGCCAACCAACCCAACATAATGGTTCCCTTTAGCATGAAAAAGTCAAACATAATTTTTCTGTATATTTTTTAACAAGAACCATGTGGCTTGGTTCTATTTTTTGTAATAAAAAATCTGAAAACCTACAGGTACTATGCAACATGGTTCCGTCTAATTTTTAAATAGCGACTGTATTCAGGGTTGGTATCCTTGGTGACTGTCATTAATATGAGTTAAAACTGTCGAAGCAGCTTAAGCAGCTTGGATCTTTTTTGAGTATATGAAACTGTTGGTACCAATAACTCAATTTCACCAATGTTGTGGGTTGGTTCTAGTTTGCATAACTACGTCCAATTATATTACATAAACATGATAAGACACTCACCATTCTGAACTTCGATGATAGTAATAACCTTCTATAGTTGCCGCAGATTTATGGAAGCATATATAATAGAAACCGGCAAATGAAGCACCATTGATATCCTTAATTGTATGATCTGGCACTAAGAAATGTTCTTTCCACCTCATAAATACATAATCAGCCTTGGCAAGAGAGTCATAGTCAAATGAATCCGAGTTAAATGTCTTCAGATATGGTACAAATAAGTCAAATTTACTCTGAAATATTAGGATATTAATATTATAATATAGATATATTTTTAGCATAAATAAACACTTTTAATGTCAAATATTCATACCCAATGTTTCCTATCAACATCTTCATCAGCATCCCATTTTCGTGTGAGGAAGGGGTACTTAGCTGATATAATTTCTCCATCAAAAAATGTTGTTAGCGTGGGGAATTCTTCTGTTAAACCTTTAATTTTTAAGTACCCACAAAGGTACGAATTTTCCTCATCAACATGCTGTAAAAGAAGATTTTATATTTTGAATAGCTTTTACAAATACAAGTTATTCCTCATTTCAAAGTCATTTATTTATGTAATCATTTTTTCTATTTTTTTAGTAATTCAATAGGTAGCGTCTTTGTATCGATATATATTATACAATAACTAGAATAAATAAAATTATCTAAGTTTATCAATAATTGCGTACTTGCTTTGTTTTTGTTACTAACCTGCAAAACCACTTCGACCTCATAAGAGTTGCCTTTACTTTTTTGATGCCCTTGAAATTTAGAGCCGTTATAAAGCAGAGATTTCGTTACGCCAGGCTGTTTAGAGTTAGCTGGTGGCGGAGGAGTTATATCAACTTTTACTGGCATTATTTTTCCATCAAAACGGTGACCCAGCTTTCGTAAATATGACAGCTGATATCTTCCTTCCGCCTGCAACTGGCGCCTTTTGACAGCTCGTATTGGTAATACTTACTTTGCTTTTCAGTCAATTCTATGAATTAAACTCTTAAAACTAGCCTACTGACGTTGTTTATTATTTGAAAATAAAGGATAGAACCGAGGTTTGTTCAGCTTTTTACTAGCAGATTTTAATGGAAAGGAAGTGAAAGTCAAAATCAAAACTTGATTTGCACTGCAATTTACAAGTGCCTACCTGCTAGAGATGTGTCAACTCGAGTTGTGCTTAGTTCGAGTTGATTTCTCCCTAGTCCCTAACTCGAGTTTGGGCTGGCGGTAAATGAACGAATCAATCAAAAGTGCGAGAGCGCGATTCGTTCGTTGGGTGCACGCTTTAATACTCCCCCGAATGACACCGACGATGACATGAAGTTTTCCGATCATATCAAACTATATTCAATGGTCACCAACGTCACAATATTGCAGATTTGACATTTGAGTTTATGTTACGTTATCCATAAAAGTTAAGTTATCCGTAAAGCTGTAAGTAAATTATATACCTATGTAAACTATAAAAACCTTTTCATTTCAATCCTACCTACAGTACGGCTGATGTATCTTGGCGCGTCTGAACATAGCGTAGCGTCTGCGCACCACGCCTCATGTCACCATTTTGTTGCGTAAACGTGTACTGCGCAACCTTCTGCACGAACTTCTGACGCGCCAAGATAAGCTAACAGAGTGTTGGATGGAAAAACAAATATGTAAAAAAGTAATTTGTCACGAATCATATACACTCAGTTTCTTCCTGCTAACTCGAGTTATGTAACTCGAGTTCAGTTCGAGTTACCTGAATTTCAACTCGACTTTACTCGAGTCGTGTTTATTCCGAGTTGGCACATCTCTATTACCTGCCTGCTGGCTTCTTTTCTCGATGCCTGCAGTATTGCCAACTCTAACCCTTGAAAAATACGAAATAATAAACTTTATTCGATAATAATGGCAAAAATATGCTATGTATGCGCTTAAGTGCAAGAAATAAAATTCTACAAATTACAACGATTATTTTTATAATATAGTTTTAGACAAAAAAAACAACACACACACCACATTTGAGACATTATTTGATCATTTTTTTATGTTAAATGGGCTTACGTTTGGCTATCGACTGACCCCAGGAAGAGTCAAGACGAGGCCGAGGATGTAGCACGCTTGCCCAAGAATAAAATTAAACTCATTAGATGATTAAGCCCATTCTCACACAGGGCGACGGCAACTCAACCAAAACTAGTTGGTAACGGGGGTTCCAACTGAAAAGCAACTGCTACTTTCACATGGCGCGACTCATGTTGTACAAAATTTATTTATTTTTCTGCATCAATTTTATTTAAAAAAATGCGTTGACAACGACCGAGCAACTTGCACTGCGCCAGTCGCGCGTGACTGGTTGCGTTGCCGATGAAAACTAGTTTTTGACAGGTTGCTTCGTGTGGTCGTGTGAGAACCACCATAGAAGTGGATGTGACGCGATTGGTTCCGTTGCGTCGGCGCGTTGCTAATTGGTTTTATGTTGTCATATTGGTAAAGCGGTTATTACACTATTCAATTTGTAGAGACTCTTAACAATTCAGTAAGTAGTGGGGTTGGGTTGGGACCTTCCAATCGCACTAAATCGGAATCTAACTACGATTACACCTTCCGATTTCGTAATAGAGTTTCTACAAATTGGATAGTGTAATAACCGCTTAACGTTTAACGATCGCTGAATAGGAACCGGAGAAAAAGCCCAGACAGTTTGTTCATGGTATACGTCATCTTTGTCTATGGCACAATGGTAGGGTTTCGTCGTTTCGTTGGTTGAGTGCTTGTACAAATTGTTTTGTTTTGTGATATAATTTTGTATTTTAATAATAAAAAGCTATAACATAATGCTTTTATGTATAACATCAAACAGTATTCCTGTTGTGAGGCATTATACATCAACCTTCCGTTTGTGATCTAAAAGCAATAGTAGTGATATTTTCCCACATAATTATGGTTAACTGACGTTAGACTGTGCATCCTCAATTATGGCAGACCCAGGTTATTACCACAGTGATTATATCCGACACCCGGTTCTGCACGAGCTCGGTGTCAAGTACGGAATTAAAACTGAGTGTATTCCAGAAATAGCTTTGCCGTCTAAGTTGGAGGAGCTCAAGGATGTCATACGTAGGGAGATACGTAAAGAACTCAAAATAAAGGAAGGCGCAGAGAAATTACGAGAAGTAGCTACAGACAGAAGATCACTCTCTGATGTTGCCAATATTGTGAAGAAAGCTAATATAAAACTCAATGAACTCAAATCTGACCTACAGGAGCTGGAGTCCCAACTATTGTTGTCACGCGGTCAGTCGACCCCCACATCGCCCGAAGACCTCTCTTATGATGAAGAAATTATTTTGGCTTCAGAGGCTGCTCAACAGCAAAGGCAACTGGGTGAGGCCACAACCGACCGAAAACTTGCATCCCTTGAAAAGCAGCTGAATATTGAATTGAAAGTTAAGCAAGGTGCAGAGAACATGATACAAAGCATTAGTAGTAGTAACCAGTCAAGGGATAAAAAGCTTCTAGCTGAAGCTCACCAAATGCTTGCAGACTCTAAAGACAAAATTGAATATTTAAAATTACGAATTTCGAAGTTAAGTAAACAACAAAAAGGGGACAATGCAGGGGCCAATGGTGATGGAAGAAATTCAGATATAAGTGGTGTAGATGCATTGCTTGATGAACGAATTGCTGAATTAAGGAATCGTCTTCGTATAGAGGCAGCTGTGGTTGAAGGTTCTAAGAATGCTATCAGACTTTTACAAAGTGACAAGAAAGTAACTGACAAAAAAGCATTACAGGAAGCTCAAACTAGTCTACTTGAGTCAACCCAAAAATTAGATTTGCTACGTAGATCACTGGATATGCGTAGACAGGAACTCCCTGCTGAAAGTGCAGCATTTATAGAATTAGGGCATGAATTACGTAGCACTGGTTCTAGTCCTGGTTATGTGAGCTTGACAGGAGCAGGTGGACCAAGAAATCAGTTCTTATCTCCTGCTCCCATGATTAGCCCATGTGTACAAGTTACTGGTACACTGGAAGTGAGGTTAATGGGTTGTCAAGATTTGCTAGATGATGTCCCAGGGCGTAGTAGACGTGATCCATTGGCAAGCCCTTCAGATTTGAAATCATTTGTAAAAGGTGTTACAATTCGCAATTCAATGAAATACACATACAGCATTAAAGAAGATATAAGTAATGAAATAATGGCTGTTCTGAAACTTGACAACCATACCATTGCTCAGACTAGCTGGAGACCATGCTCTCAACAAGCCTGGGATCAGAGGTAAGACTTAAGTCCCATCTAACATATGACTTGTTTTACATACTTTAAACCTTGATATTTTTTTTAATAAAATTACTTAATTATTATATTATAATAATAAAATTACTTTGTAAGGCATGGGTATAGTTTTACAACTAATAGAAATAACCTGTATCTGTGCTTCCTTGAATTATAATCTTTATGATTCCTTAACTTACCTATTACTCATTATCTTATCAACATGCCTTAGGCACATATTTGTAATATGACTATAAGTTCAAACAGCCACATGTTGCCAACAATGGTATTAAGAAATGCTACCTTCTTGCCATCTATTTAAAAGACATTTTATCATACAAATGCATCCATTAATTTATAGGACCATGTCCCAAATAATAAAAAATAATAATTTAGGGTTATTTAAAAATTACAAATCTTGTTAGAATGCAAATGGTACTATGCTACGAAAGAATTTTGTCATTGACCATTTTGTTCTTGGAATGAAAAGGGTAATTTAGAAATGGATACTTATTCTAGTTTATTTAGTATTTTTTGGGTATCTGTACACATAATATATCAATCATCTGATTGATATATCTGTACTCAACATGATTTTAGCATACCTTTCCAGCATACTTAAATGGTGTACCCAAAATAATGTTGTTAATTAAATAAATAACAGGCCATCCATCGGAGTACCTATCTCAGAAAACTAAAAATTTTCTGCAGATATGTTATGGCTTAATATAATTTTTAGTAACACTGCTATTGTAACTATTTCATAGGCGGTACAGTTAACTTAAATGTTGTCCTGGGTGGGAACCAAACCCATAGCCTGTGTTGTGGTAATTAGAGTATCTAACCTCAACATCAAATAGCCTGTTAAGAAAACAAGTTGAATAATGAAAAATAAAATGTTTTTCAGGTTCACCATGAAGCTAGACAAATCCAGAGAACTTGAAATTGGAATTCACTGGAAAGATTGGCGTGGGCTTTGTGCTGTAAAGTTCTTAAGATTGGAGGAATTTATAGATGATATTCGACATGGAATGGCATTAGAACTTGAACCTCAAGGCCTTCTCTTTGCAGAGATTAAGTTTTTAAATCCAATTATATCAAGGAAACCTAAACTTCAGCGCCAGAAGAAGATTTTTAAACAGCAAGGCAAAAATATTCCAAGGCCCTCTTATGGAGACATGCATATTCCTGCTGTGGTTCTGGGAAGACTATTAAAGCGCTCATCACCATCAATACAAAATATTCAAACAGCACATATAAATCAACAACAGCACAGCTTTGAATCTATGTCACTTGATAACAGAGAGCTTGAAAATCCTAATGTTACACTTGGAGGTATGGCTGGGGTTAGACCTTTGGGTCTACCTTCCACTCCGATAACTCCACACACTCCTGTTACTCCTCCACCAAAGCCAACGCTGCCTCTACAACCACCTCCTAATGTTTCTACCCTCAGGATGGAAAAAGAACTTCAGGAAGCATTTGCATTTCTAGAAGATTCTTATACTAGAGATAATTATGTTACAAAAGAACCACAAACCCCATCTTGTGACACTCCATTAGTGGAGTATCCACCTTCACCTTCTCCAAAACTGGTTCTTGAATTCCCAAGTAATGAAGATCAAATTGTCGAGGTTACAAGCAATATGCGATTATCCTCATCACGGTCATCTTCAGTTATCGAAACTGTTGGTAAAGAACAAGACCCCAGAAGACTATCTGGTGAAATGTCCATGGAAAGCTTTAGGTTGTTGAGTGTTCTTGGTAGAGGACATTTTGGAAAAGTCATACTTGGTCAGTACAAACCCACTAATGAATATTTTGCAATAAAAGCTTTAAAGAAAGGTGATATAATAGCAAGAGATGAAGTTGACTCATTATTATCAGAAAAGAGAATTTTTGAGGTAGCTAATGCAATCAGACATCCATTTTTAGTAAACTTGTTTGCCTGCTTTCAAACAGATCAACATGTATGTTTTGTCATGGAGTATGCAGCTGGTGGTGATCTTATGATGCACATACATGCTGATGTGTTCACTGAACCTAGGGCAGTATTTTATGCAGCTTGTGTAGTATTAGGCCTACAGTATTTACATGAAAACAATATTATTTATAGAGATTTAAAACTAGATAATTTGCTACTAGATACTGATGGCTATGTCAAGATTGCTGATTTTGGTCTTTGCAAAGAAGGGATGGGGTGGGGAGATCGAACTGGCACATTTTGTGGTACACCTGAGTTTCTCGCTCCAGAAGTGTTGACAGAAACGTCATACACACGTGCTGTGGATTGGTGGGGCCTCGGCGTCTTAATATTTGAAATGTTAGTAGGCGAGTCACCATTCCCAGGAGAGGATGAAGGCGAAGTATTTGACTCGATCGTTAATGATGAAGTGCGTTATCCCAGAACTTTATCTTTAGAGGCAATCGCATTAATGCGCCGCTTATTAAGGAAAAACCCTGAAAGGCGTTTGGGTTCTTCAGAACGGGATGCTGAAGATGTGAAGAAGCAGGCATTCTTCCGAAATGTTAATTGGGAGCAACTACTGCTTCGCAAGGTGAAGCCACCATTTGTGCCAACTATAAATAATTTAGAGGATGTGAGCAACTTTGATAGCGAATTTACGTCAGAGGCAGCAGTGCTCACTCCACCCAAAGAACCGCGTCCACTCAGTGTTACAGATCACAAGATGTTTGAAGACTTCACTTACATGGCAGATTGGTGCTAAACTAAAACTGACAAAACCATTATTAAATTAGATTTTAATTTCATAAATATAAACAACAATAAACCCCCATTGCCTTACAAAGCGTGTGAAATATTTCTGTATTTTGATAATAACAATGTTATCTCTACATAAGAGTATCTAGTGAAGATTCTCTTGTTAACTTGTATTTAATGCAGTTAAATGCAATATTTTATAATAAATTGTCTAATTTAATAAGTTTTAAATAGTGCTAATGTTTATTTTTTTAAAACATCGTGTTATAGATTTATATATTATGTAGTTATGAAATTGATTAACATAGTAACTAATAATAATGTTAAGTGAAGGCGTGTCAAATCATTACGTTTTCAGTCAATTGTTTACTTATTCAGTGAAATAAAGGTATCAACAATATTTTATTATTTTACTCCATGATAAACCATTTGTTACTAATAATAAAATAATTCAATGGAATTATAAGTGTCTAATATTATATTCAGTAAATGAGCATAATATTATCTAGAATACATTTGCTGATCCAAGGCAATGACATTATATTTACAATGTGACATAATCAGATAAAAATGAGAAATTAAAACTATTACAGAACATTATATCTTAATGACTTTTAAAAACTTTCATTCTGGACACAAAACAACAATCAGTTTAGCATTTAACTTAGCTAATCATAACATGCCTTTATAATTACTAACAGGAAAGAATACAATAATTTCCTGGATCATACATGCCTTTATTTCTCTACAGAATTACTGTATATTCAAATACATTTTTACTTCTAACTTCTTGCTAGAATTATTACAAACAACAGAATTACATTCTAGTTTCTTTCTAACTTTATATTATTAAACTGAGTATTTGTCTAATTTTCACACTCACATGTAGTAGAATACCACTAGTTACCAGTTACCACTCAATTGAGTAATCCAAACATTATCATATTTATAACAAGTCTTGGATGATTTAAAGGACAAAAGTTAGGAATAGAAATTAAAAGTACCAGACTGTTTATACTCTTTAAATACTTATGTACACATTTCACACTCTGAACTGACTGTCTCAAAAACATCATTGAAACATGCACTCGGAAATCTCACATGCGTGAGCCTTTCTGTTGGAGTACCTTTGCACGGTCTGTAGGTTCGATGTCATTGCTATTGAGAGAACTACCACATTCCCTGCTGACAACACACAGGAATTCAGCATGTTCGTCATTACCATAGTTATATTGGGAGCCAATATTTATCAACTGCTCGAATTTCCAACCATCGGACATGGTAGAAACCATTTGAGTCAACTCTTCTTCATGAAACTGCAACACTCTATACACATGTTTTTTGGAATCCTTCAAAGGTCTTCGTTCTCTAAGGCATATTCTTTCTTTTACTAATCTTATGAGCTCTGTTATATTATAAAATTCTGCTTCCTCCAATACTCCCTCCTCGGCAATATCATTGTTGATAACCAGTTTACCGTGACGAAGGTAATTTAGTACTGGTGAAAAATATGTCGGGTCTCGGTCTATTAAATAAGCCCCAGTTTCATCCTAAAAAAACATGTATTATTTAGGATGACAAAAAAGGATGAACTCATTACCATACAAAAGGACAATGATAAAATTATTGTACAAACCCTGTCCGAAATCAAGTCGCTATCCTCTTGAACTAATCGATACAAAAATGAATTAGGATCCCTAGATAAAGTCGTTTTCGTAGTTAGGAAATATGTTCCTCCAACGTTGAGTTTAACCCACTGCTTACTACTCCGCCTTTCATTATTAAATTTTAGTATATCTTCGTCCAAAAAATCACCGTCACCAATACCGTCCGCCATGGCGTACCATAAACAAAACAAACAATTTTTTGTTTCATAAAGTTTTCTTCCTTCGATTCGATTTGAGCGTTAAATGAATCACAGTCGAGTAATCGAGCCAACTAATGTCACCTTGGTTTGGTCACCGGGTCACGGAGTCTGAGGACTGGAAATTATTCAAGGACCGCATTACTATTATGGCGGTACCCCACATGGCTATTTGTATTTGTGATAGGCATGGCACAGGCACAGTATTTGGCATATATTTGACGTATAGGCAAATAGGCGATACGACCATCCATGATGACACATGGAGCCAAATACTACCAAAATAACAAACATGTTTGCTACCATGTGTGGCCGGTATATAAGCGTATTTGTCTCCTTTAAATAAATAATAATAATAATTAATTCATTTATTCAGGCAAATTAGCCATTAATAAAATTTCAAAAAACACAAACACACAATCAAATAAAATAATAAATAATGATGATTAATTACAGTCAAATAAAAATAAATAAAATAACAATCAAAATAAAAATTAACCTAATACTACTGACCTCTCACCGGCACTGGTACAGCAACATGTCTGCCAGAACAGTGCCGGATGAAAGGACAGTCCAGCCTTTCCCCTATCATCGCTAGCACGGTGTTGGAGCTGGCCCGCACTCTGCGCACCAATCGGGGCAGTCCCATCACCGCCCTAAACGCGTTATTGTACTGGATGCGGAGGGCGATATAACTTCTATTACTATAGTGCACCCACAAGCTGCACGAATAAAGCGATGTACAGTACGCTTTAAGGAGCCTGACCTTTACCTCGCTTGAGCACCGTGCAAACCTGCGGGCGATCATATTCGCTCTAACAGACAACGCCCTCCGCTCCCGTTCCATATCTTCATGATCCTTGAGGTCGCCAGTCAAAATATTTGATGTGCTTTGAAAAACCGACAGACGTGCGGATACGCGTGTTTGTTATTTGCTTATTCGCCAAATAGGCAAATATGACCGAATATTTGGCGAATCGACCCTTCACACATGGAGGTTATTTGTCAAATACAGCAAATACACAAATACAAATAGCCATGTGTGGTTGCAGCATTAGTAAAACTATTTTACTAAGACCTTACTGACTTGACTAATATGTATACCAGATTTGCCTTTGGCCTTTATATTTAAGGATATCAGACATATTGGTTTAAAACTAAGAAGAATTCTATACATGATTAGGCTGTATGGGCTAGAACTCTTTGCCTTCCTGAAATAAGGGAAAACAAAAAAACTATGGTAGTATGGTAGGTAAACTCTCAGGGTACACTTGTGACTCCTCTATCTACGGTAAACTTGAAACGAACTATCTTATCTCTGATCCGACTAGTTAATATACTAGCGATAGGCGATTGCTGTAGAAAAAAAACGATCTATCGATTCATTGATCGCCACGATAAATTATCCGAATGAAAATTGACATTAGAATGATAATCGACAATCGACTTTCGCGCACTGAATATTAAACGATTAATAAATTATTCCACGCGCGCACCAAGCGGCGAATTTTAAGGCGATGATAGCTCAGTGGTAGTGACGTCGGACGCCGCGGCGAAGGTCGTGGGTTCGAATCCTACAATGAGCTTGAGCTTTCGGTGAAGGAAAACATCGTGAGGAAACCATAGCACGGTGGTAGGATACTTTGTAGTACCCGCCTGGCTGGCTACCACCCTCAAGTTGAAAATCTGTCGCCAAACACCTATTGGTGTGTTACGGCAGCTGCACTTGAGAGCCAGATCCATCTAGGCTTTGTGTGCTTACCACCTTCGGCCACATCATCACCTACCATAGTGAGATTGTGGTCAAACACAAGCCTATACAAAGTAAAAAAAAAAAAAAAGCTTGCGCAAGTTGACAACAGTCGAGTGAATCGACCAATATTCAAATAATAAAGATTGTCATTCGAATGCGTGCGAATAAACCGGACATTCGACTTCTATTAATTTTAAAAATAGTCACCTATCGCTACTGCATTCCTATATAGATATCTTTGCTGTGCTGCATACCTTTAATCATCTGTGACTTCTGTGAGTGATACTGATAGTAGGCTGGGTCGTTTCGGGGTTTCATAAAGCGAAACGAAACTGTTATTCGATCTCATAAAGCAGTTTTAAGAAACAGTTTAAAAATACTGTTTTTAATCTACACAAAAGGAAGAGGTTCTCAATTCTATCGTAGAAGAAATAAGATCGATTTTCATTCTTTCCACGAGTGTATAAAAGCACTATAGGTAGTACTTATTTGACTATAATTATGGTTCTTGGAAGTTAAATACGTGACTGATCAAACATACTGACCGGAGCCTAAAACAACAGTTTTTTTTTATTTTCATTGACCAAATTTAAACAGACATTCGTTTTAGTTTATTCACTACTTCGAGCTTAGAGAATCTAGAACGGGAGTTAGCAAGTGACACTTTTAGTACCAAAAACTTTCTGCCAGTTTTCGAGGGAGGCGAGGTAAACACGTACAGCACACATTTACATTCTCACACGCACTCATACGAAAAGTTGAGATGTTTCTATAAGCGCACACATACAGAAAAGCTGTACCACAAACACAAAACATGCACACAAATAAATAATGGCTGTTGTTACACCATATTGTTTAGTTGCAACTAGCGCAAAAACTAGTGATGAGGTATGGAGACCGATTAAAATGAATGATATAGGAGTGAATGAAACCAGAGTTGTTCATTTTATTATTAGTTCATCTAGGTATTGCGGGACAGTTCAACAAGGAATATTGTATTGTATTACGAAATTCCTCTTCATGCCTAAACGGCTGAACGGATTTTACCCCCTCTTTTGGGGTATAAATCGGAAAATATCGATTCTAGGCAAAAAATTACAAGAACCAAAATTGTAGGAAATTTAATGTTTAACAACTTTTGCTATTTCCATTGTTTGTGTAAAATTGAAAATAAACGAGATATTTCATTATCGAAAGTATCGTACGGTACTTCCTTCCTCGAAGTTTAGGTAAACATACTCTACCTATTCCGATCTCTGTAGTATTCTTATTAATTTAATAAGAATAATGATATACTTAAATAAAATAGTTCCGTGTAATCGTTCATTCATTCATTTTGTTCCTTGTGGTTACATCACTAATCCCCCGTACCAAGAAATTACGTATCGTTATTTCTGTCGTATGCATGCAGTAATAAAATGCATTTTGTTATGAAAATAGTTGCTTAATTTAGTAAAGAATTACTTATTTGTGATAGGAAACTCCGTCTTTACCCAAACTTGAGGTTTCTGACCGCCTTTTACAGGTAAGTACTGCACAACCAACCATTTTATGGGAGCTCTTACTAGCGACAGTTTGCAAGCACAATGGCGAATGATCTTTTTTTTTTTTGAACCTAACTAGAAGGTGATGGGTCCAGGGGACCATCTTCCACCCTTACGCGGACTATAGGCGAATGATCGCGGCCAACTAGTTTTTATAAACGAAGTGAACGAGCGTTCAACTCACTGACCTCCATTATACAAGTACGCGTGTAAGTAAGTGTGGAGAAGGACATAGGCTACTTTTTATTCCGAGAACGCGGGTGAAACCGGGAGGGACAGCTAGTATACTATACATATATTTGTATATAATTTACATTGTAGGCATAACTACCCATTTGTTAGCTATTGGACGGACAGTTCCTCCTATTTGCTACTACAGGTATAACGCTTAACTGAGTTGTTTCCTGCGGAAGTGGAACGGTGCGGATGGGTGAGTAACTGTCCAACAGCTAACAAACGGGTAGTTATGCCTAAAAATGTATATTATATACAAATGTATGTATAGTGTACTAGCTGTCCCTCCCGGTTTCACTCGCGTTTCCGGGATAAAAAGTAGCCTATGTCCTTCTTTATACCATAGGCTACCTGCATGCACAATTTATCGTAATTAGTTCAGCGGTTTAGGCGTGAAAGCATTACAAACAAACAAACAGTATGTATACCTAATTTACATTTTGGTTCTGTTGTAGTTTGTTTAATTTTTATAGTTTTACTTTCCCTTTTTGTATTATGTATTCTAATTAAATATTATTTACTATGTTGCTTTTACTTTTTTTTCCTGTCGTTTTTTAATGTTTATTTTACGTTTTCGCATGCGGTGCCTATCTTAAATAAGTATTTATGTTCAGTTCTTTTAAAAAAAAAAAAAGCAACATGGCGCGTAACCGAAAAACGTGACGATTTGCTACAAAAATTTCTCCCATACGTCGATAAAGAAGTTTCACTTCAAAAAAAAACTACATAGTTAAGTTTTAGATGATGTAAATACTTTGATGGGCCAAATAAATAAAATAAAATAAAAACAGTTACTTTCGCATTTATATTTAAAGTATATATAGTATGTAACTATGGATGTTATAATAGTATAAATAGCATATAATGGCATGACAATGAAATCATGAACTAGGCACCGGCTCAGGTACGGATTAAAACCTCATTCGTTAAATGTTCCTGTAGATCACTTGGAAAGGTACTACTAAAAAAACACAAAAAATTACTTATAATAATTTATATTTAATCAACTTCAGGATAACAAAAGAGATTATCAATTCGACATGTACGATATTATTGGAACTGCGATATATTCACATATTATGAGATATATTTTTTTTTACTTTGTATAGGCTTGTGTTTTGACTACAATCTCACTATTATAAGTGATGATGTGGCCGAAGGTGGTAAGCACACAAAGCCTAGAAGGAACTGGCTCTCAAGTGCAGCTGTCGGAACACACCAATAGGTGTTTGGCGACAGATTTTCAACTTGAGGGTGGTAGCCAGCCAGGCGGGTACTACAAAGTACCCTACCACCGTGCTATGGTTTCCTCACGATGTTTTCCTTCACCGAAACCTCAAGCTCATTGTAGGCTTCGAACCCACGACCTTCGCCGCGGCGTCCGACGTCACTACCACTGAGCTATCATCACCTTAAAAAATACAAACTGATGTACTTACAATAATTTATTTAATTTACTTACAAAAAATCGCTCATCGAATCTTTTATCCGACAACATTTTTTTAAATGATCAAGTCTGATAGTTGAAAACACTAATTGTAAAACACGTTCAAACTCGGAAGTATCGACCCATTATCGATATGAAACATTACAGCCCTATTTATTTGTTTACATTACATATTTATTGAAAATGGAGCTCCTATTTTACCTAAATATGAATAAAAACATTTACTATTCAAAACAAAATAGTAATAACAGCTTTAGACAAGCAATTAAACAAATTTATAGCCATGAAATTCACCTACTTGTGAAAAATTATCCCGCTGCATTTTTGATAGCGAGTTTTACAAAATACGCAAACTCTCATACTCCAAACGATTTAAATATCACGTAGACAACACGAAATAACTTAAACGTGCACAAAGTAGTTTTATTCGTGATTTTTGCGTAAATCCTTAGAGTCGCACAAAAACAACACGACGGCCATTTGCAATAAATGTTAATAATAGTACCTGAGACGCTCGAGAGGGGCGCTTTGATTTGGCACAAAAAACAACTGTCATTTTGAAAGAAATATACTGTCCAGCGTACTTGTATAATGGAGGTCAGTGGTCACATGTCACCCCCTCCCGTACCACTCCACTACCACAGGAACCTACTCAGTTATGTGCTATGCCTGTAATATTATTAATATGAAAGTAAGGATTATTTATTTGTTAGTCTAGGGATTACAATATCTAAAGATTACGCGGATGAAATCGCAGGTACAAGTTATGTCAATAAATAAAAATGAAAAAACTTTTTTTTATCGATATAGACACTAAAATATCCCGTCTCTACTATTAGTTCCGTGGACGCTCACGATGGCTATCAGCGCCAAAATGGCGAAAATCAAATGGCTTCAATAAAAGGTCGATGATATACTGTCCATCGTACTTGAATAATGGAGGTCAGTGGTTCAACTTGATTGGCAGAGGGGAACGCCTGGACATGTGAACTCCAGTTCTAGATTCTCTAAGACTTCGAGCATAAAAAACGGTTTGTTTTGAATGTTAATATTCATACGATACCAGTCCTTCTATTTGGCATTGAGTTCATTTTGTATCTGTCCATTCGAAAAACGTCACACGTAGACATGCGCTAAACAGTGCTTTGAAAAGTAATATGATATTGCATTACAAGGGATGAAACAATACCACTCTTTCTTCGATACTAGTATTCGAAAGTAGTATCGAACCAAAGTATCTTATTAAAATATCGATACTTGTGAGTACTCATGAATTTTTTTCATAATAATGCCAGATACGCATAATGTAACAGGAGAACAAAATGAGAAAAGTAGTTTATAGTTAAATTAGTATAATTTTATATAAGACTTTGACTTTGAATAAAATTTTCATGTTTTTTTTGGTGGCTTATTAGCACCTTAGGAATGCAATGAACTGAGACATTTTTCAAAAATGGGTGTTATACCCTATTGACACAAATTTATTAAATTTAACCAAAAAACTCCAATGCAAACTGTCTATAACGTTCTTTATGACGAACCCCAAATGACAACTAAATTGAAAATGAACCAACCATATGTTATTGAAAAAATATAGCCAATAGTCAGATTATAAAAAAAAAGGAAAAATATATATAAAAAATGTAACCTTGCTGAGTTTCTTGCCGGTTCTTCTCAGTTGAAGGCTGATTTCCGAATCGGTGGTAGCTTCAGTAAATTCGACCTTCATAAGTGCCCTCCTAGGGCCTAAACTGAATAAATGGCTTTGACTTTGACTTTGACATAATACTCCCCGTGCCCACGTCATGCGTACCCGTGCACCAGCAGCGCCGCTATTGGTCAATCGAGTCAACCGACCGGCCCGGGCGGGAGTGACAACGATACCATTGTTTTCTTTCGATACCAGTACTCAGTATCGAATGCTGATGTATGTACTACTAGTAGTAGTATCGAATGATAGGTATCGATACCATATGAGTACTTTGTAGTATCGATTCATCCCATTTTTTCTCCTTTTAATAATAATCGATTAGAAGGAAAAAAATAATTGATGTTTTCACTCAATGTCACATCTATGCAGGGCTCCCACTTCAAAAATCAACTTGTCACTTGATACACTTTAAACTATCACTAGAAAAAAACCCTTAAGAGATGTGAAACTATTTTACGTACAAACACAGCACAAATGGCGCCATCTTTTGATCGACTTGTTTATTTTAGTTAACTTACTCCGTATTTTTTCATTCGTTGCACAGATGGCACTGTTTACAAAAATCGATTTAAAAAATGTGTGAATTATATGATCGACTAATTAAAAATCGATTAATATTTTCAAAAAAATCGATTATTAAACATCGATTTAACAAAAAAATAATCGATTAATATGATAATCGATTATTAATATAATTGAATATTTTTTCACATCCCTGGTCAGTCCGTCAGTCACTTCGTTTCGTTTGTATTCAGCGTTGCCAACGTAACGGATTTCCCGTCATATCTAGCGGATTCAGTTATGAAGAAACGGAATAAATATTATGTTGACGGCTAGCGGATTTTTTAGCGGAATTTAGTTGAAAAAAATATTATATATATAAAAACATATTTATTTTTATATTTCCAATTGTTTTTTCAACAATCAAAACGAAATTATTATTTCTTTGTAAATACTACACATGTGGTACGGGAATGTACCACATCATAGACATGGTAGCAGTAAGCAAAATAATGATGCGATCTCTGCCGTCAACTTCTACTGTAGGCATGAGATATACCCGCAAAATTCAATACCCAGCCTCAAAGCGGGAGATCCTAGTGATCCTACTAATTATAGGCCAGTTTCCATTTTGCCAGCCCTGAGCAAAGTATTTGAAAAGATAATTTTAACGCAATTAATTGCTCACTTTAATTTGAACAAACTCTTACATAATGAGCAATATGGTTTTACAAAAGGTCGTTCAACCGTTGACGCTGGGGTAGCGCTTTTAAGAAATATTTTTAACGCTTGGGAGAAGTCACAGAATGTTATTGGAGTCTTCTGTGATTTATCTAAAGCATTCGATTGTGTTGATCACCGAACACTCATACGTAAACTTAATTATTATGGAGTCAAGGGTACAGCACTTGATCTGATGAAGTCGTATCTCGGGGAAAGAACTCAAAGTGTTGATGTCAATAGAGTTAAATCATCTGGTTCTCCTGTGCATATGGGTGTGCCGCAGGGCTCTATTCTAGGTCCTTTTCTATTTTTAATTTATATAAATGATCTTCCCTTTTATGTCAAAAATACCTGTGGAATTGTACTGTTTGCTGACGATACCTCACTGCTTTTTAGTGTTGATAGACTGAAATCCAATTATGACGATGTAAATGGTGCATTAGCTCAGGTATTAAATTGGTTTACTGTTAATAATTTAGTTTTAAATGCAAAGAAAACTAAATGTATTAAATTTGCACTACCCAATGTAAAAAAAATAGGATGTAACTTGGTGCTAAATAATGAGTCTCTCAATCTTGTTGAGTCAACAGTATTTTTAGGGATTACTTTAGACTCAAAATTTCAATGGGGCACCCAAATATCATGTCTCGCGGGGAAGCTTAGTTCGGCTGCTTATGCAGTTAGAAAAATTAGACAGCTAACAGATGTAGATACAGCTCGATTAGTTTATTTTAGCTATTTTCATAGTGTTATGTCCTATGGCATTTTGCTTTGGGGTAAGGCCGCTGATATAGAAGCTATTTTCATTTTGCAAAAAAGAGCGGTGCGAGCAATTTATAATTTGAGTTCTCGAGCTTCCCTCAGAGATAAGTTTAAACAAATTAATATCCTCACAGTAGCATCGCAGTACATTTATGCAAACATATTATTTGTACAACAAAATATAAGTCTTTTTGTAAAAACAAGTGACATGCACACTATTAATACTAGAAATAAGCATAAACTTGTAACCTCTGCTTATAGACTCCAAAAAGTGCAAGGTTCATTTTTGGGACTGTGTACACGCTTCTATAATAAGATCCCTCCTGCACTTTTAAATTTGCCATTACATAAATTTAAGGAACGTGTTAAGTCTATTTTAGTACAAAAGGCATACTATAACGTTAATGAATATTTAAATGACGACAATGCTTGGGTGTAGCGCTCGCTCTTGCAGGATAAATTTTATGTAATAGTCTTAAGTTTGTTTTGAAAAGAGTAATTGCTGAGTTTCTTGCCGGCTCTTCTCAGTAAAAGCAACCTTCCGAACCGTGCGTTAGAGTCTGACTATTCTTAAGTGCCTGTGAAGGCCTATTTGAATGAATAAATTATTTCATTTCATTAAATTATTTCATTTCATTTCATACCCGTACGTATCGCCACATACCCAGTACAAAAACCTAGTATAAAAATACCTATAGGTATTTTTCAGGGCTGGCCTTAGCGGCCTTCTACTGGAGACTCTTAGCGACCTTTGGAACATATTTTGATGACTAGGTTATAAATACAAGGCGTTTAATATATTTACCATTTATGTGCTAATCAGTTATTTAGTTTTTTAAACAATCTTTTTATCTAAACATGGTTGGTAAGTATATTTATGATTCAAAATCTTTCATTATTGCATGTATTGGAAATTGTCAGATGGCGTTACATTTGCATGAGGCAGCTAGCTAGGTAAATCACGCATCGTATCTTCGCTAGATGTCGCTTAGATTAAATATAATTTTATCTTGATAAAATTTTTAATGTGTTATTCTTAATAATTAAAATGTTACAGTTTTTTGAATTTGGTTAGTTTTGTTTGGTTGATGATGTTATGTATGGTGATGAGACAATAATTTTACTATTATGTAATAAGTACGAATATTTATAAAAGCGTCATCTATCCGTGGTAAAGCTTACCGTGCAATTGTTTTATCAACACCAAGTAGTAGGAATTATAAAACAAAGACTTCACAATTATTTTAAACATAAGAAATTAAACGAAAGTTACTTATACAGCTAAAACACGCCAAAAAGTCAAGGTCAATATCTAGACTATGTAGTTTAAAATCCGCCATCACAACTGAACTGACATCAAAAATCAAAACAGTTCAAAATAATATTGTGTGTCTTACCTAAGTATATACTTACCTAATAACATTTTAAAATATTTTCATCCATTCTAAAATCACCTCTACATATACATATTTATTATACGCGTAAAGAACCGTTTTTCGTGAATAAAATAATTCTAAATAAATATTAATCTTTAAAATTATTACGCAATTAACCTCTTTATACTCATAGAAATAAATAACAAATTTGTCTCAACGAATTACATGGTTTAGTACACCTAAATCATACGTTTCATTCAATACGAGCACGGTCGGGAGGCGCCGTAACCATTCGGTTAACTTCGTATACTGTGACAAGGCGCGGTGTCGAACGGGGACCGGGTGCGACGGGTATGTACCTATACGGCTATACCTGTAACTCGCACCCGAAGATCGGGAGGCGCCGTAACCATTCGCGTAACTTCGTATTCTGTGCCGAAGTGCGGTGACGAACGGGGACCGGGTGCGACGGGTATGTACGTACCTATACCCGCCCGACGGGTATGTACCTACACCCGCCCGACGGGTGCGTGTTACAGTTATAGCCGTATAGGTACATACTGGCCGTACTGTCATACGATTTCGTTCGGCGCGTAGCTCGTGCGACTCCGACAATACCTATCGGGTATGGACCGGGTCTCTGCCGTACATACCCGGTAGGCGTACTGGCAAGCTCATACTGGGTCTTTGGACCTGGACCAGTATATACGCCTCATCCCTATCTACTGCATTGCATCCGAAATAACTGAGACCCCCAAAGAGATTTCAGTTCTTTTTAAAGAACTCTTGTTGCATTTAATTTATTAAACTTGAACTATATTTCGCTTTTTAATTACCTTAATTTTCTTAATTTGGTCTTTCAACGGATTTTACTGACGAGAAAAATGCAAGATTTAACGGATTTCTAACGGAATATCGTAATAGAGTCGGCGGAATTTCAATATTATTGTTGGCAGCACTGTTTGTATTTTTGTATCATTTTGATTATGGTTCATGGTTCACAAACAAATAGTTATTTGTTGAAAAGGTAAAAAGTAAATAAAATTATGTATATTTGATGAAAAACAACGAGACATAATGAGTGGTAATTTAGAAAATGATAGATCGGTTACAAGTGGTAAAATGTATCCAATAGATTTAGCACCTCAAAAAATGACTATCGTCAAGAGTGGCACAAACACTGAGGTTAAAATGGCACACATAATCCCTGGCCAATCAAAGACTTCTAGTTCCAGTCAACTAATCACCCACGCTAACGCTGGATCGGGCCTGATGCGTCCTGGACTAACACAAATCATTTCGCCAAGCGTCGCTTCACAGGTACTTTGTTTGTTAGCCTCATAAAATATATATTTTTTTACATCTAAGTTCATATTATTTTGCAACATATAATTAGATCCCTAAGTACTTACTAGTCATTTTTGGAATTTCACTGCATTCTTTCTTGCATTGATATGATCAATTTAATTAAGATGACATGGTTAGTATTTGTACAAAATGTTGGAATTTAATTCACAGGCACTCAAAGAAATAATCATTATGTAATTAAATTGCTGGTAAAATTGATTACCAGAGGGACTAATGTCTAACTACAACACATATTGCAGTGACATAATTTCCACTTCGGCTCACATAGTTAGAATGTCATTTTGCCACTGTGAGAACACAAAATGGTCTATAACTACTGTTCAATCTATTAACCTAAATAGTTGTTGTAGTTAGACTGGAATAGGGGGCAGCTTTTTATTTTTCATAATATTGTTATGTTTCAGCCTCAAATTATTGTAAGCGGACCTCCAATCTTGCAAGGAACCCAGATTGTCAGCCAAGGATCACAGTTAATGGTGCCAAGTACACAAATTATATCTCAGTCACAGTTGATCACTGCTACTGGACAGATATTGAGCCCTGCCACTCAGATAATAAGTCAAGGGACTCAACTATCAGCTCAGGTGTCAAATGCTAGTAATGTAGGTGCAGGTAGCCAAGCAGGTGTTGTTTCATCTTCAAGTGGGACGCAAGTAATGAGTGTTGGTGGCCAGCTGGTCAGTGGGGCTGGGAACCTGGTTGTCAATTCAACAGTTCGTACATTACCACCTACTGTGAGAGTGCTTCCACCATTGCCACATCACAATACTAGGCCAGGTAATTAAATTATTATGAAATATGAAATAATTTATTCATTCAAATAGGCCTTCACAGGCACTTCTGAATAGTCAGACTCTAAAGCACTATTATTAAATTGACCGAATCGATCAATCTATTATTAAAACAACTTAAACATGTTCCCTCAAATTGTTGCATTGTAGTATAGCTGTTAGTTCAATACATTTTTGTCTTTCTCAAATCACTTCCTTATTCCATAGCTTTACTATCTAATGTGAATGTGAGCAACGCCAGCAGTGTGCTTGTAAGTAAGGGGGTGAGTGTGGGTGTGACAAGTCATGTACCACGTGGTTTGGCCGCTGGTGCCTCACTCGCAGTCCGACCAGTAGCCCCTGCCTCTTCAACACAGCCATTAGGGACACAAGGTTAGCATAGTATGAATAAATATTTAATTACAAAAAGGTCTAGCTTAATAAATTCCATCAAAATTTTTTTTTATCAAAAATATTTTATTCAAATAGACCTTTGTTGGCACTTATGTCTAGTCTAAGGGGGCATCCATTAATTACTAGAGGCGTTTAGGGGGGGAGGTGGTCAAGCCGAATCTCACCAAATCTTACGTGGGGGAGAAGGGGGCTCGAGTTGAATCTCACGTAATTTTTTTTTCTGCAAGGAACAGTTTAATATTGAGAGAAATCTGCCTTCATTTAAGTAAAACCCACGCAACGAGAATCATCCTCCATTAAATGTGGCTAAATCCTACACAATAATACTTATTGTGGTTATGCGAATGCCACAAAGTAGTAGCCACTCGATTGTTCCACCGCCACCAGCCTACCGAATACGCGACTCGACTAACGCTGCTGCGTACTTATCTACTTTTCTTTCACCACAAGAGCTGCAGAGCACCAGCGCGCTAAGTGCGCGAGGTTGAAGGAGCAGATGATTTTACTAAAAATTACATGGACTTGTTGGTTCCTGTAGTCACTCTTGAAACCAGCCATGCTTCCCCGTGGACTGAATTAGAATGAATATTCTTTCATGAATTTGAGTTGTGTAAGACAGAACGTAGTGTACTTCTGTCTTAAATACTAGTCTTACTTAAAGCAAGTTGTATTTTTTTTTTAATAAATCCGATGCAGTTACGCACAGCTATCGTATTACACAAAAAATACCTACGCATTTTGAAAAATCTCACGTGTGAATAGAGGGGGTGGAGCCAAATCTAACGACATCTTATCAAGGGGGGGTCGAAAAATCCTCAAAAACGCCTCACATAACTAATAGACGTCTCCTAACCCTAATACTGATTTGGAAGGTGGCATTTCTCTTCTCAAAACAAGCTTACACACATCATGTGAACAGGTGCTGTTTGTGGGGTCTGGTATGTTTTCCTGCAATAGCAGTAAATCATTTTGTTGAAATTTGAACATGTTCCGGCTATTTTTGTGTAAATTGTTATACATTCAAATAGAAAAAAATGGCCAACATAGTTAGATCGTCTAAAATAATATTAAAAAAAAATTAAGCTTACTAAATGATTCATAAGTGCCCTCTTATGTCCTAAACTGAATAAATGGCTTTGACTTATCGTTTTGCGCCGTGTCACCTTATTGTTGTCAGGGCGACCATCGACTTGTTCAATATAAACATAAAAAATAATAATAAGGAATTTCAAATCTAGACTGTTACGCTCACACATGACAAATTTGAATGATACATTATTGAGTAAGATCTATACCCATAGAAGTTTAACTAATGTAAGTAATATGTATGCAGGCAGTGGTTGGTCGAGTAACAGTCGCAGCGGGCGAGGCGCGCTGGTGTACGGCGCCCGCGCCGCCGCGCCGCGCGTCGTCGCGCCGCAGTCGCAGTCGCAGCCGCAGTCGCAGTCGCAGCCGCAGTCCGTCACTGTCCCCACCCCACACTCTGCCATTGTCACCCTGCCTGTGCCTACTACATCTGTCTTGAACTGTTAGTGAATTTTTACCCAAGGGGAGGGGCCCCATTGCTTTATAGCAAAAATCCACTATAACCATCCTTGATGATACAGTAGGGTTTATGATTTTGCCTTTTAATATATGCATGTGTTTGACCACAATCTCACTATGGTATATGATGCTGTGGCCGAAGGTGGTAAGCCAACCCCGACTTTTGTCCGTCATATATACGCATATTTACGTCACTACCACTAAACTATCTTCTTCTTCTTCCGTTCCTGGTCCCGTTATTTGGGGTCGGGTCTCCTCACTTTCCTGCGCCAAGTCAGACGATCTTAGGTTGTCTGTTCCGGCAATTGGGCTTTCTTGAGGTCTCTTTTTTATATTTGACCACCAGGTTAATGCCGGGCGGCCTCTACCTCTCTCTTGTTCCGGCAGATTTTGTGCAATTTGTACCACATGATCTTCATTCCGTCTTTTGATGTGTCCATACCATCTTAGGCGGTTTTCGGCAATTTTATCCGTGATTGGTGCGACTTTAAAGCTACCTCGTATGTATTCATTGCGGACCTTGTCAAGTCTGGTCATTCCTCCCGCCCATCTGAGCATTTTATTTCATTGGTACCTTTTGTTCATGCGTCTTCTTCATTGTCCAACATTCGGATCCAGACAATAACGCCGGGCGAACTGCTGTTTTATACACTTTACCCTTTGTTTAAATAGGAATACGCGGATCACACAGTACCTACCTGTAAGTGACCACTAAACTATCATCGCCGTAAAAAATATTAATATGTATCAGAAGATTTAATCACAAAGAACTGTAAACTTATCAATATGCAAATATTACAAGAGATTGTGTGTCTCATATGTATTTCTATCAATAAGTTTAATACCAGGATCAGAAAAAATTATACTGCATGCAAATTGTACATAAACTTCTATTTGACATGTACGTCTGTTTGTATGTAGCGAGTGGCGTAGTGGCGGGCGTGGGCCGCGGCACCGCAGGCGTCGCAGCACCGCGACCCTTGCCGCTCCTGCAGCGGAACTTCCAACCCGCTAAGGTGACTATTATGTATGAGGAGTATTATTAGGCTAATACAAACCAGATTAAGATCTATTTATTTATATGTGAAATCAAGCGTATTAAATACAATAATTTAAAAAATAAAATAAAATGCATGGCCAGTAACAGATTTCTTCAAATAAAAATTCTAAAGTTACCTTGTCAAAGGTACATTGAGATCCAATAATATAAAAAAATTAACATCGAAATAAAATTGCATTTAAAATATCTAAAGGTGATTCACTTTATAAGTATCCACACTGATATTTTCACAAGTAACTTGAAACAAACAAATTCTTTGAAACTTGACGATTTCAGAGTTAGTAACATAGTAAATGTTGCAAAAGTAAATATAAAATCGTGTATTAGGTAGTGGGGGTAGCGAGCGTAGGCGTCCGCGGCGTGGTGGGCAACAGCGCGCCCGCGCAACTGTACTACGAAGTGCCGCGCGCCGCGCACGCCCCGCACGCCCCGCACGCGCCGCTCGCCACGCTCACCACGCTCGCCACGCACGCGCCACAACAACAAAACCAAACGCTGCCTCGACCCCTCACGCCGTATGCCCACGCGTCGCCGCAGCAACTGTCCACCCAAGGTAAACAATTGTGATATTATTTATCCTTCCCCCATGCTGAATTATGTTCAATGCTATCTAATTATGTAGTTGTAGTGTTTAAATTGTAGCCTTGCAAATTGTTCTGCCTTAAATAGTACAATGGCATTCAAATAATTTTAGAAGTAGGAGTAAGTCTTGTGTTTGACCACAATCTTACTGTGTTTGATGGAACCGAAGATAGACATACAAGCCTAAAAGCCTAATCTAGCTCTGAAGTGCAGCATCGCCAGCCAGCCAGGTGGATGCTACAATGTACCGTACCTACAACCGTGGTATCAGTTTCTCTCGTTGTTTTTACTTCTAATACACAAGTGTCATTATGATAATTTTATAAGTTATATAATTTATGTATACATATTATGTATTTGATGAACAGTGAGTGTTGTGAACGCAGTGGCCGGGTCCCCCGAATTGCGGTCTTCGCCGGCGGCGGCTTCTTCGATCGCGACGGCACAAATACAACCCAGACCGTCCATACTTCGGAAACGAGAAATTGATGGGTAAGCTATAGTCCTAGTAAAAAGAAAAGGTTATTAGATTTACTACACTCGGATTTGATTTCTGAGATGAGACGTTTCTTTGTTTTTAAATAATCACCTATGGGGTCATGCTTTATTTTGATTTCAATTATTCAGGATTTTCAAGTTCATTATTCCATTTATAAATAATCACTATTCTGTAATGCAAGTGGTATTATAAATATGTTGAAAACTTATTATAATATAAACAATAATTTTTGCCTTGTTTCTGTACCCTCCAGTTATATCGTAAATATTTATTTAGAATATTAATTTCAAAGGTCACCAAGCAAATTGGGGGGTGGAGTGGGTTTGGGCAACCTGGGCATACTGAGCAGTGTGAACGTGATGGGCCTCCGCCGCGTGGACAGCATAGGCACGGGGTGGGAGGACGTGCCGGCGGGCGGCGGGGCTGTCGGGGGCGGCGCGTCGGGCGGCTCCACCACCATATCTGCGTCGTCCTCGCCCGCCCCCGACGACGAGCCCGACGTGTCGCGCCTCGAGCCGGACCTGTCGCCGAGGAAGAAGCCTAGGAAGCAAATGTCAGTTTTATTTCATCACCTATTTGTAATAGCTGCATAACAATTCAAAGCTGCCTACAATCAATAAAAGCGACAATACAAAAATAACTTTATGGTGAAGCTCCATAAAGTATTTATAAAAATGAACAAAAAATTTGGAACAATGTTTCAAGTCGTGCGTGTCCTTTCATCGGCCGTTTAGGCTATTTTTTTACATATTTAAGTGATTTTATAATATTTTATTCGCAGCTTAAGT
The DNA here is from genome assembly GCA_951216915.1 of Tetheella fluctuosa. Lineage (NCBI taxonomy): Eukaryota > Metazoa > Arthropoda > Insecta > Lepidoptera > Drepanidae > Tetheella > Tetheella fluctuosa. The sequence goes on from OX578224.1 coordinate 4,535,231, forward strand.
AGTGAAGTCCGTCAGTGTGAGTACCAGCCGGAGGAGCCCCAGCGAGCGCCCTCGCCGGTCTCGTTTACTCCACCTCCGAAGCGTGAGTCTTTTTATATTCCACTAGCTTATTTTTAAGCTAGAGGTGCCTACCCCACCAGTGGCGTGCCTAGGGCTTTAGATTAGGGCAAGCCCAACCTATATTTTTGTGGGTTCTAACCGTTTGACGTAAAATCCATCTAGTTATTTCTTCAATCAGTAATCTTAGTCTTCAACTATCACTTGCTCATTGAGGGTCCTTGAGGCGAGTTAACCAAAGCACACTGAAGGCATACTACTTCTAGATAGATTATTTAAATCGTCATAACCGGACGTATTCCAAACATCGTTTGTATCGTTCGAGAAAAACAAACAGCTCCAGCAAAACAACTTGTTCAAATGAGAACAGCCCGCAATCCAATTTGTTTTATAAATAGATCTACTGAATTTACGTTTGTGTCCCTTGCTCTGAGAAATACACAGGTCAGGCGTTGGTTTTGGTGAAGTTATCAAAACTTTTTTTTGAGAAAAAGTCAAAGATTTTACCTTGCCCTGGTCGAGTAACGCTTTAATACACCTCATATCCTCACAACGCACTATTTCTTCCATTTTAAACACAAATCTACTATCTAGTAAGTATTGCAATGAATCGACAACAAACAAAACTTTTCTTTCAACTCAAACAATCCAAAACAAACAATGTCTATGCACTGAAGTTGCAGCGAAACGAAGCTATTTTACGATGTACACGAGCATGCGCAATACTCGCGCCAAAAATCCGCAGACAACTTCATGGTAAATCAATGCTTCGCCCGTCCATACTAATGTGCAGTTTCGTAACAAAGTAGCGCTATTTTCACTATGCGTAGTTTTCATAGGTTAGAAAGAGAGATGTGCAAGCCGCCGTTTTTGGGCTTGCGTTAGCTTTGCAGACGTGCGTACGAGCGGGATGGAAGATGTGGAATATTTTGAACGTGTGTGCTGTACGCATGAAGCGGCGCGCGTGTAGTAGTGAGCGTAGCCGGCCGGCCGCCGGCCGCTGTGTTCGGGGTAGTTTACCTACATCGTATGACCGCGCGAACTTTTTAGCGCGAAATTCAAATTATTCGATGTTTGTTACGTGTGGGTATAAGTTAGGCAAGCCGGGCTTTTGGGCTTGTATGAAGGTACCGCCACTGTACCCCACTCGTATGTAGTTTGCATGCAATATTATAACAACAACAAAAAACTGGATATTTTCAGCGTCACGCGTGTTTTGTCTTATTAAATGAGGCGGGTGACGATTTTGAACGGATGGAATGATAGCATATTGTTCGTCCCCAGGGCCGCTGCTGAGCTCCAGCTACGTGTGCGGGTGGCGCGGCACGGCGCTGCACTTCGTGCGCCCCGCCGACGTGCGCCGCCGCGAGCCGCGCGCCCGCGACATCCTCGCCATCGCGGCGCAGCGACACGTCCTCACCAGCGCCGACGGCTGGAAGGTGCACCACCTCACCGCGCAGATGGACGACCTGGTAACTCACCTCCAGACGGACATCCTCGCCGTCGCGCCGAGGGCTTCATATTATTTCATACACCTGTTACTGTGAATTTTAATGTAATTTGTTAATGTTAGTGTTTTTACCGTACTACAGGTGTCGTTAGAGTCGGACGTGGGTGACCAGCTGGCGGACGTTCTTAAAGTACTGGAAAACGCCTCAGGACGAGCTCTCACCGCACTTCAACCACATACTCATACGCTATTGGAACTGCTTAAGGTAATTTTTATTTGTTTGTTAATTAACTTTATTGTCAAATTTAATTTAATTTAGGAAAGCAGGCAGGGGTACGTGTACGGTTACACGACCTTGGCTATTTTTATAACTTACATTGAAGTTTTACTTGTTAATTAGTGTGTCAGGATATTAATTTATTTAATTCGTCTCAGTCATTCAATAATCCTAAAAACCAGATTTATAACAGCATTTTTGTAACTTATCAATTTTTTAACAGGGTAACATACAAAGGAGTAAAATAGTATGTGAAGGTATACAGGAGGCCCGTGAAGACATCCTTCGTGTATTCACACATAGAAACTTCGTCTCCGACATTCTAACGCGACAAGCAGACAAGAGGTGTTTCAGAAAGCATCGCTCACAATCATAGCAAATATGCTTCACTATTTATTGGGGAGGAACTGATTACCAATATACAGCTAACGCTAGTTTGGTATTCAGGGCTTGTATTCACTGTAAACACCTTGTTGTTACAATAAAGATTATTATTGTTATTGTATACCACAGAGTTCTATCAAACAGTATTTGCAATTAGCGGCTACAGTAAATAATAAAACATGCACTGTTCCAGAATTATATAATATAAGATTAACACGACTGCAGTACAGTGTACAAAACCATACAGTGATCTTTACGTAAAAGTATATCCATAGAAATATCATGAAGGCGTTTCCCGAGCTACGAGTACGGTGTCGTAGGTAGCTTCGACTCGTCCCACCCGCGTCTTGCCCATTTCATCCCGCACGGTTGTCTTGTGTAGACGCCTCCGTCAGACTGTATGGATTTTTAGATTGTGACTGCGGTGTGCATGCACATGCCTTGACGTCGTTTGTTTCTAGCATTCTTGTCACGTTGCAGTTGACATAAAATCCATTAAAAATACATATATTATATACATAAATACGTATATTTCTGCATTAAGAGTAAAGTTGGAAAACAATGCCTTGGATGAGTTGTGTTACTTGTGACTTAGATTTATTTTGAAAATAAAATGGTTTTATAGTGATTAATGATGTTTCTTTAGAAATAAACAAAAAGTTTTGTAGTATGAACCGATTTTGATTCTTCATAGAGATATTTTTCCTGGGATTGTTTTTGAATCCATTGAATATGAACAACGAGCCTCTCTCAACTAGCACGATTATCGCGATTGAAGTAAAGAGATTTCATGTCAATCGAGTGATTGATAACTCATTAAGGTGGTGGTGAAAAAATTGAAAATTTTCATATTGGGACTCAATGCCATAATAATTTGCAAGGGTATTTGCTACGTTCCTTGGTATACAACCAATGGTTTGGTGGATGGTTGACAACCATGTAGCAGCCCTTAAATAAAGCTATGCGTCCAACAAACCGGAATCGGAGTGTAGTACCGAGCGGATTCTTCGTCTCTTTTTTTTTATATGATACACATCATACACATTGCCGGATATAATAAAACTCACTTTTTAAAATTTTGACAATTTACTAGCTCACTTTATACTTTCTCCGTAAATTGGTTATTACACTACCCTAATTAGAGACGCTGCTCTAATTAGGAAATTGGAAGGTGTAATCGTAGTTAGATTCAGATTTAGGGTGCCAACCGCACTACTCCCTAAATAGTTTCTTAATTAGGGAGTCTCTCTCTAATCAGAATAGTGTAACAACCACTAGTTCAAACCATATCCATCCGATATCTTGAAAACCGTCCCTTTTTAGACAACCTACCGTCTTAAATTGCATATGGCAGGCAACACTAAACAATATTTTGAATATAAATTCAAATGTCAAAAATAAATAACCTAACCTCAAATAAAAATAAATACTGTGTTTGAGACTTGTTATTTCATTCATAATTTCATATAAATAGTCAGATTAAAATGGCGAGTAGCAGATTGGAACGAATTGGTACTATTTTCAGCAGGTAAGATAGTTCATAATCATTTTTTATCTTCTGATATTATGGATGAGTGAGTCACATACGGAAAGTCAATTGATTTTGTTTGAATTTCGAATTCATGAAAAAAAATATCAAGGCGGGAAATCATAATTTATTTTAATAATATAGAAATTACATACTAGTACTGTCTGTGTTCTAAGTTGCATTGCGAAAGTTGCTTTACGCGGGAAAAGGAACATTTTGGAAAAATAAATGAAATTGGTTTAGTACCAATTTACTTGTAGTTGTAAATTGTAATAAAATAAAAATAATATGTCTTCACTGAAAAAAGCTGCTAAATCTAAATTTATAACTGAAGAGATTAATGAATTCATGAACAATTCACAATATATAAAAGATTCTCCCAAAAATAAAAAGACTTCAAAGCGTCAAAGACCTGAACCTATTGAAGATGAACAGGATATTTCAAAACTGATTGGGCAGTACCAAGTCAGCGCAAAGAAAAAAAAAATAGAATCAAATGTTGAAGCTTGTAAGGAATCTCGTCAAAAAGTATTAGATGTAATGGGCCAGCAATTAGAGTCAAGGTATGTTACTCAGACTTGTTTGTTATAATAATTTCATAAGTAGAGAAATATAACTGTTCAAATAAATAATTACAGAAAACAGGGAAATGAGAATTTACTCAAGAGTCTCTCTGAAGTGTTGAATAATTTGGAGGCTGATTACAATGCCATGAAGGATAATGAGCAGAAATTAGAGCACCTTACAGGGGCACTAATCAAATGTATTCAGCAGGCAACAAATGCCCATAAACAGAAACTCAAGGCTCTAAAAGAAATACATGCTTCATATAAAAAAGAGTAAGTAAACATTAATAGGCTTTTTGTTCCATTTAAATTATGAAGACCATTGCTGTCAAATTAGCTAGATGCACAATAAGTCTTCATTCCTGGAGCTTTGTTACCAATATTTATTTTGCTAGGTGTGAAGATATGGAAGCAGATCATAGAGCTGACACAGACAAACTGGCGAATGAGTTAGAAGAGGATATTAAAAAATTACAGCAAAAATTGGTGTCTGAAACAAAACGCAATGGATGGGAGACATTGCGCAGAACAATTTTTCATGCTATGCAAAATGACATTTGAATTTTTCTATATTTGTTATACCTAAATAATAACATAACTTAATTTTTATTTATGTGTAGACATTGCAATATTGTTTGATTTTAATTATTGTACCTGGTTCCTAAAATAAACTTGATTCATACTCAAAATAATCTTTGCTTTATTATTTCTATCACGACCAACATGGGCATAGACAGGTTTTGATTTATGGTGGGGCTAATGTTTTTAATCATGTTGGTACCAAAAATATATTTTTTAAATCTAGTATTTACTATAAGAGGTCAATATGTGTTAGTCAGGGTGGGGCAATCAACCCACTCTGCCCCACCGTGCGTACGCCCATGACTACCAAAGGTTTTCATGTTAGTATTATTGACATACCTAACAAATGTCTAATGACTTAGTGATAGGTTGGGCTATGAAAGCAAAATATACAAACTCAAATTCACACATTAATATGTAGGTTATATATTTCTATATATTTCTCATCATCAATCACTTGCTTACAAAATTATAGTGACACATTCATTAGCCTATAATCCCCCGATCCGAAAGGACGATTTTTATTTCGTTTTTTTTCTATTTAGGCTTATGCTGTGTCGCAGAATTCATTTGCAGCGATCGTGTACCGATCGACTGCCTCATTCCAAATGGAAGTCTGAAATGAGAAAATAGGAGCTATCCTTTTCAGTAGACTACTCAATATAATAAAATAAAATAGGTTTGTCTACCCGATCGGGACTACCGCAACCGAGTGGGTATATAATAAATTATGTCTTTATGTACTATTTGGTTTCAGAGTAGAAGGACTTGTCACTCGCGGAGCTATCAAACCAGATGACAGGCCACTTTGGTTCGACGTATACAAAGCATTTCCCCCTATCACTGAACCCAAATTCGCTAGGCCGAAACCAGAAATCAAACCTATTAGGCAAATACTTTACAAGGAAGATGTTATTAGAGCGTAAGTATTAGGTACTTTTTCTAATTAATTTCACATGCCATAACTGATATCTTCACGAAGTAAGTTTTACCTTACTAATTACTTACTTATGTCGACTTATTTGACCTAGAAGAAGGGTAATGTTTTTCGAGTGGATATAAATATGCATGTACGTCTATCTTTTTCTTTGGCACGCTCTGTACCCTAAACAGCTTGATAGATTTTGTCATATTACTATCTTTCCGCTATGCGGTTACACCCGTCACCCGCTATCCCTTATTTTATCCTTTTAGGGGTGGAATTTCAGAAACGGGTACACCCCCCCAAGTTACAAATGGAACATACCCAACAAATTATATTTAGTGGATTTGAACATATTACGTAAGATTTGTCGACGCGTTTTACGCGATCGGGATTTTTGATTTTTTTTTTCAATTTATTTCACAGAAAATTTCATTCACAAGGCCAAGGTTTAGCAGTCAATATGCTTAATCCAAATTCGGAAACACAAACCAAAAGGCTTGTACAACAGTATGAAAAGTTAAAAGCTGAAGGAGTTCCAGAGAGTGAGCTGGTTGAAAAGTCTGTGGCGGCAGTGGGTATTGAGCGGCAACAAGAGGCTACAAAAGTGCCTAAAATTTCACCTCAGGATCCAGATTCCGGTACTGCAAAAGTACTAGCTGAAGCCAATTTGAAGAATATATTCAAAGATAATTAGTTTACATGGTGTATTTAAGTAGAATTGTTTAGAATTTATAGAATAATAATAATAATAATGACATGATTTGAATATGTTTGGTTCTCTCAAGCTCTCCTTATATCCCAATTTACATATTTACAAATAAGTTTTGTTTTAAAATAAACCTTAAATTTTGATAAGGTTGAAAATCATAAAAATAATAAACATACCGACATCCTGAAAAGCAATAACAACATAAGTACTAAATTCTCAGTAATAGCATTGAGTCAACCTCTGGTCTACTTAATTCTGCCACCACGGAGTTTCGAACATACCTACTGGTTAATAGCATGTTATCTTATCTAAAGCTGATAAGTGCTCGTGGCGCAGAACACACCTTGCTCTTGCGTTTTAGTGTGTCATTTGATTTGCCTAATTACAAAGTGGTTTATTATTGCATAGCGTGAAAACAGTGCAAGTGATTTAAAATGGCACAAAGGAAATCACTATGGTTTTACTTTGCCGTAATTTTGGGTAAGTGGTTTAAGGTTTAGTATGATCTAAAAGTATAAAGACAAGTATTCCTTTGTGTCGGCATAAGTACCTACATAAATATATGTTTGTACTGACTGTTTTATTGCGCCTAGGCATTAGGCATGTTGAGAAACCTTATGAAAGATATCGTTAATGGTGCTATGGTAATATACCTTATCAAATGCCTATAATGTATTATGTTCTAAAGTTTTTAATTGATCCGAGTTACATTCACGCTAATTTGGTTTTAATAGAGATTAACTTGTCGCACCATCAACGATACCTTTCAATAAGATTCTCAACATTGTACGATGTTGGCTGTAGCTCAAATTCAGGCGTTAGTTCCGTGGCCGTAGATTTAAGCAACCTCGAATAATATTACGTAGGGTAAACACCCTTAGATAGTCTGCCAATGTAGGTAGGTACGTTTAGATATTACAGTAGGTAATATAAACATATTGTGTCATCAAAATAATGGTATTTTGGGTTTTAAGAATTATTAATAAAAACAATATAATTTCATACAAACTTATATAAATTCAACATTTAATAAAAAATATTACTTTTCACCATTAGTCAGCCACCCTGAACCGAGTGGTCAGACTTCGCGACTAAGTAGGTAAGTAGTCGCTTGTGGAGTGCACCCACGGATATAAAGGTTTCTTGACAAATATCGATACTAATAATATCCTGCTTAATTAATACATTTGAAATGGAACGCGCAGGACATCTAAAGATTGTATTAGGTACAGAAAACTATCGAAATATATGTACACATAACCATATTTAAAAATCCTTCCCGTTTCAGTTATTCTGAGTACCCTCACAGGAGAGACCGAAGCGAGGAGAAAAATACTTCGAGGAAGACGTATAATGACCCGCACATACTATCGTAAGTTATAATGTTTATTTCATGCATGATAAAAATAAAATATATTTTGCAACTCGCCTATTATACTAAGCAGGTATACCTACTCGTATACTAAGTACTTACCTAAGTACCCAATGACACATCTCGACGAACGGGGTAGGTAGGTTACATACCGTAGGTATAACTCAATGATATGAACGAGCGAGCCTCTCCCAGACAGAGGCATTGACGGGACGGGTCGAAGTCGCAGGAAGGCTGCGGTGAGTGACGATAACGAATCATCTGCCCAGAAAAAATGTTATGGGCATACAAACTTTCTCACCCCCTTACTCCCCTTAGGAGATGAATTAGGTGCGACATATTATAACAATATCCCAGAAAATCGGTAAGATTGTAAAACGATTGGTCCATAATGCATATTCGTTCACAATTTGATGACTAGACATGGTTAGATTATAAACTAACTAAAATTAGTGCACTAAATCGTAAATTTCATTGTCCGTTGTCAAACTTTCGTCAGATTTAATAAAAAATAACAGTGTTTACAATAATAATTATCCGGTGACATAGGTATAAGTATATTCAAATTACAGACACAGTGGTTCTAGTTTTAAATAAATGTCTATCTAAACATAATAATACTGTGCAATGTCTTTGCTCAAGACCTACATAAAGTAATAATAGTAGGTATATACCGTATAAGAAGGTACTAATTAATGAATAACTTTTAATGTTTCAGATGGTAATGCAGTTCCTGCCTGGGCTATCAGTTTGATGGCTGGTATCGGCATGCTGCTAATTGGCGGTGTTTTGTATGTGGGAATGAGGAAGATCGTCCTTTCATCGCAGACAGGCTCGTTGAATACGTACCAACCGGCATTGCAACAAGACGTTTAGTTCAGTTTTAATTTTAGTTAGCATGTACCTATCTAAATTGTAAGTTAAAACTGGATTGGTTAACCAGTGTAATAAGAAATCATGAATAACTACGCATCATGTAAGAATGGAGAGTTGTGTAAGTAATAAACGTACACAAGGACAAGACTAACCCTGAAAGTTTAAATTGTTTTGTTTAGCTACATTTTCAGGGTTGAAAGCAACGACTATACATACAGCCTACGTTGAAAGTGTTTGTATAACGAGTACTTTCAACCCTCAAATTTTTTTGCAAAAATATTTATAAATAGCCTATAATAATATATCATAAGGTTATTAACGATTTTTTTATTGTCATTAATACATATAACATTGTTTTAATCTTAGTCTTATTTTTGTGTTTAGAAGATATAAAAATAAAAGGTTCTTCAGTTATTATAATTTATTTTATCGAGTTGTTAATACATTATAGTCGAGATGCAAAGATATTAAATTCATTCATTCACTAAAATGGAACATGTCACTTACGAGATTGTACACATGAAACAGTACAACAAAGGAATTATAGCCCGAATAGAGCAGTTAAAACTCTCTACGATGATATTTGTCTGGATCGAAGTAGGATGTGACGACGACGCGATTACTGAACTTGCGACCTGTGAGGGTCTGCTGCGCTTTCTGACAATCCGCAATGCTGTTGAATTCTACAAATACCTGCAAACAAAACGAATGTGTAAGTAGGTAAATGTAAACAAGTGATTAAACGCACTTTGCCTATACTCAAAGGTTTCTGATTATATATTTAGGTTTTTAAGAAAAAAAAAAAAAAAGGTTTATATGACTGAAACTGATGAAATTGGAGTCAATAATACTATAAGTAGTCACTTAGGTGCATGGTCTACAATATTTAAATTTTAACTCATACTATATAAGCATAGAGATAGAACATATAATATAGATTCGAGGCAAGTCGTAGTGGAATTATTTGCGGAAGGTACTTTCAACGAGTATGAATTAATAATAACGTGAATAATATATAATTTATAAAATTCATGTTAGTTCGTGAAAACAATCTGAAGAAAATACCATAAAAAATAGTTGAATATACCTTTCCACATCCTGGTACTTCAACACCTTCAATAGGCCTTGGGATTTCTATACTGCGTACACATCCATATTTATTACACTCCTCTCTGTAACATAAGTTAACATTTCATAAGAATATCATTTAAATACATGTACGACGACAGGTAGAAAAGTAATTATAATATGCAATACTGACTTGATGTCTTCAAGTATGTCTTCATACTCTTCCTCGTCGCGTAGTTCGTCCGGTGTAACCATGTTGAGGAGACAGAGCACCTCGGTCGGCGGGCCGGCGCCCGCTAGCGTCAGTCCAGCTACTTGCAGTTGCACTGGAGCGGCTCCGGTCATTGCTGAATAAATTATTTAGGTTAGTCAAATATCTGGTTTATTCATTCCCAGATTCAAAATATTATTTTGACGAACCATATTTCGTTTAATTAAGTTGCATTGATGATAGTCACATGTTTTTTTTACAATTTCTGCCCTGTAACGGATTACTCACTTATATGTATACTTAGGTTTGTTAACCAATAATATAAATAATTACCTAAAGTGGAATTCTTTGCTCCAATACTGGCCCGCTGGACGATCAGTTTCTTATCACCTAACTGCATACCATTCAGTCCTGCGATTGCCTGGAAAAAATATAAAATTAGCATACCCATAAACAACATAAAACGTTACTCTTAGCCAAAATTGTAGGCAATATTTTACCTGGTCAGTCATTGAAATATCAACATACTCAGCAAAGGCATATCCCTTACTGAGTCCAGTTGAGGAGTCCTTCACTAGATTGAAAGCCCGAAGCTGGCCAAATGACATCAGTAGTTCCTTTACCTGTTCCCCACAAACTTCATTTAGTACAAATTAAATTATCTTCAATACTTTTAAATAGATAAATAGTTACACAATATAATATGAAATGTTTACAGTTTTTGCTCTCAATTTTTTGTTCCCTTTAACATTTGCTTAGTAAATTGCAGCAAACATAGAAATGAATGTTATCTGACCTGTGTCTAGCCGCATGTTAGAAACAGATGTGAATGGAGGAGACTTGCCTTGAAGTGCCGACGTCTCATTCAAGTACAAGACGTATAGGTGAGAATGAGAGACAACAGTGACACGCGGGCCGCGAATGTGCCAAATCTAAGCTAGGGAGGGGCAGAAAGCAAACTATATCAGTGAGTTGTTTCAGAATATATCGAGCGTGAAGCGCGCACGCTCTCGCCTGCTAGGTACCTGTGAAAATACCTGAAACGGACCAAAACATAACGCGGCTCACTGCATGCTCCACCGTAGCCCTGTCAACTGTTGAATCTCGCCCTGAAATAGTTGCGGCACTATTGCTACCTATGGGAACTTTTCTTTTTTGAGATATCTATACTTGAAAATAACTACGGTTTACTCTGTCCTACAACCTAAACTATATTTTAGGTATAAGAATTGCTGCAAAACCTTGTATGACACAAATCAATATTTTTTGTCAAGTTTTTACTTATTATTTATGAGAACTGTGTAGTGATAAACTGGTGTCCTCCTAGTAAACAAGCTTTGGATTTGGGACTAAAGATAGTGTAACAATAAAACAAACATGATCATGTTTGTAAGCATACAATGTAGGTAGTCTGGGTACTGGGTACCTGGAAAATATAATTTTGCTGATCAGATTGATATTTGGCATAATCATTTTATTTTAGGATTTTGTAGTTGGATTGATGGCTACGGCAAAATTGGCAAAACATCTATTTGAGGTCATAATTCAAACATTCATAAACAATTTGTTTGTGTCTGTACCAATTTTAGTTGCAATAATTCATCATAAAAAAATTGTTTGTTCCAAAACAAAAAAATCACAAATATTAATTAAGCTACATAACCTATTTGAGTTTTATCAACATAGATAATATTATGTTTAAATATCATGTCCGTTATGGGACATTTGAATTGAATAATCTGTGGAACATTATTTTGTGAATATTATCATAATTTGTTTAAAATTAGAATTTCAGTAAGGAAAAATTCAGATTTCTTGCAATAAATGTTTCACAGATGGAATTTTACATACTGCCTCTACACAGTAACAACTTACTTGGTCTTCATTCAGATAATTGGGCAAACCACCAATAAATATTTTGTGAGGAGAATCAGGAACTACTGTACTTATGACTCCAGCTGTAATAATAAAAATAAAACACTAATGAAAGCTAAGTTTGTCAACATAACCATATTAAGTCAGAGAGTAGTCTTAGAGGCAGTTTGATTTGAATTGAGTGACTAAAATTCAAAAAAGTACAAACATAAACTAACCTGGCACATTGATAGCTGGATTCTCAGTACCAGGCATAGGCTGGTAGTCGTGCGGCCGTCGAATCTTCAAGCTCTGCCCTTTGAAGTTAATACCGTCGAAAGCCATAGCCTGAGTAGTCTCATCAATAGATCTAAATTCAAGGAATGCAAAGTTTTTGTCCAAATTAATTTGACACGCGAGGACAGGATTGCCGGCCGCCTGGGCCAAACCAGAAAGATGCATCTGCTGATTGAAAAACTCCATGGTTTCCTCTTCAGTCACACCAAACGGTATGTTACCCACGTATAATCTTCGAGCTTGGCGAGTTATCGTTGAGCCCACGACCGGCACGGCGGCTTGAGGTGTGTCAGCGACGATATTAGCTGGTATCTGTCCAGCTGCCTGCATAGCCTTATATTGCAGCGGCGTAATATGTTCGAAGCCCGGCGGCGGTACATCCCAGTACAGAGAAGGCTTACGACGGCGGGATCTCTTGGTTGCTGGCGGCGGCGACTTAGATTTACTAGTTCTTCTCTTTTCTCGAGGTCGTTCTCGGGAGCGAGACCTCGAGCGCTGCGGTCGCCTCTCCCTATCCCTAGAGCGAGATCTGCGTCTACGTTCGGCTGCAAACAAGGAAGGTTAGGATTATACAAATATAATAATGTTTATATGCACGTAATATATTCGAGTGCTAATTACCTTTGTCTTCGCCCATTATACAATTGTTTAAACTAATTGCGAATTAAGAAGCAATTCAAGTTGAAAACAACGCAAAACTATATCAATCAAGATGGCGTCACTCGCATGGACCATAAACTAAAGAAAAAAATAGCACATAGCACACACAATTTGCACAGAGTACTTATTACATACTAAAGCGGTTATTACACTATCCTATTTGTAGAAATTAGGAAATCGGAAAGTGTAATCATAGACAATAATAGACTTATTGTATTTTTTCGTGAAGTTTTTACACCACCGCACCACACAAGACGGCATATTTTTGTGTTTTTTTTTGTGGTTTATTAGCACCTAAGGAACGAATTGAGACACTTTTCAAAAATGGGTGTATACCCTATTTCACCCGAAAACCTGTCACTAGTTAGCAGCGCTGCTTTGGTTGGTTGCAGTGCAGCGTTGCCAATTTGGCATATTTTATGCTAAATTTAGGATATTCTTCATGTTTAGCGTAGCGTATTATTTTATGACATGTTTATGGAGGCCGATTCTCGCACTTTTGATAATAATATCGTTTTCGATAAATATATTTTATCTCATATCGAAAGAAAATATTACAAATATATTAAATATTCCACCCCGCGGTTTCACCCAAGTTCCCGAAGGATCTTATGTTTTCCCGGTATAAAAAGTAGCCTATGTGCTATTCCAGACTATAATCTATCTATGTCTCAAATTTCATTCAAATCCGTTCAGTAGATTTTGCGTGAAAGAGTAACAAACATCCATCCATCCACCCATCCAAACTTACCTTCTATACCGGTCTAGCATATTTTGTAGTTACTTACTGCGTTGGCAGCACTGGTTGGTTGTCTCTTGACTCAAGAGTCTTGAATGGTCATGTCATGTCACTGTCAGTGTTGCCAGAAGGTTACATTTCTTACATATTCGTAACTTTTGAGATCAACGAGATTTGTAATACTAGATATGTATTGAAATTTGAACGCACCTAAAACTGGCGCGTCAAAAAAGTATTTCACTCCATATCACAACGCGCCATGACAAAATTTATCCTGGATGTATTCAAACTTAATTTTGCTTGAGCGTGTGCGCGCACGTTTCTTACTTCGCGAGTTCGCGGTTTCGTAGCTACTTAGCTAGAAAAAGAAAATAAACAATTGTGATTTGTTTTGTTTCGTTGTATTAATGTTTGTTGTCGGTTAACTGTCAGAAAAGTGCGTGAGTGATGTTCCGGTGATTACATTTATGGTTTGGTAAGTAAGTTTAGCGTTAAGATTTTCAAATTATCGTGATACGAGTGCCTATCTTAAATGCATTAATAATTACCAATTGATAACGATATGATAATATGAGCGAGCATCTTTTAGGTGTTTAAATAAATGTGTTATTACACTATCCGATTTAGGGACTTCCTAAATCGGAAATCGGGAGGTGTATTCGTAGTTAGAGCAGTTGCTTCCGATTTAGTGCGATTGGAAGGTCTTGATCCTAAATTCTGTACGATTTAGGATAGTGTAATCGCATCGGCGGTACGAGTCGTCTGTCCGATTTAGGATTAAATTTAGTGTAAGTGTGTTCACTAGCTTCCAACCCAATTTAGGCAGGGCCGGATTAAGACTACATGATGCCCTAAGCAACCCACGTCTGCGGGCCCCCCTATCCACTAGTAAACTAGTATCGGTCTTTAATTTTTTTGACGTAGGTATTTATTACAACGAGATAGATCATTACGTACCTTAGAATATGTACGAAAGAGATACGTTGAGTAGGTATTACAATAAAAATAAAAAAAAAATCAAATGTGACTTGCGATTTTTACGGGCATTAAACTCGCGGACAATAGTTTTTAAGTTCAACGTTTTTAATATATCTGCCTGATATATAAGATTGATAAAGCATCGAGCCTTTCCTGCAGCATCGTCGTTCTTTTTTAATTTTTTTTTTTCAATTTCAGAAAAAAAAACAAAAAGATCGTTCCGCTGTGCAGTTCAATACCATTAGGCATAAAAATATACGCAGAGCTGTGTCTACGTTAGGGAACGCTGATTCAATTCTGTCAACATGTATTATTTTGTACTATTTTGCGTGAGTTTGCCGTGAACTTGTGCGAAGCAAATCACTGGAACTTATTTAAATTGCTGAATTTCGGTTTGTAAATCGGTATTAGTTAGAACTTTATGAAAAACGAACTTAAGTCGGCAAGTAGAGTGCGGTCCGGATACTGTTGAAAATTTTTATCGAGGTCCAGAAAAAACCTCTCTAGTTGTAAATTTTTATATTGAATAATATAAGTGCAAGGTAATTATTATAAATACAACACAATAGGTAGGTATTCTTAAAAATTAAGTGGTAGTTAGTTATATACAATATTATTTAAATTAAATAGTACATTAGTTATTTAACAATATTTGGCGGTCCAAGTTCCAACCTTCCGCGGTCCTTAGGGACCGCGGTCCGCCTGTTGTCGACCGTTGCTCTAGTCAATTTAAATTCGCAGGTTTTCAAATAGCCTTTTTTTCGGTACTGTTTATGGTACCCTCCGAGACGTGATGCCCTAAGCAATTGCTTAATTTGCTTATGGGATAATCCAGGACTGAATTTAGGGTCATCCTAAATCGGAGTCCTAAATCGGATAAGTGTAATAACTACTTAACTTCTCTTTGTCCATTCCGAAATCAATCAAAGTTCCGTAAAGGATTTAAGTTATTACTGTCAAAGCTCGAAGAGCCGTACTATGCTATATACTACCAATTTGTCAATCAAGTACGTTTTTCAGAAACCTCGGGCCGAAAATTTGCAAACGAAAAAGTGCCCTGTTGCTGACATAAATTTGCCTTCAACATCCGACCCCAAAAACAATAATGTAACTTTTGCAGCAAAAATGTAACATATCAGGAAACGAAACGTAACTTACGACGCAAGAGCCCTGGCAACACT
This sequence comes from Tetheella fluctuosa, assembly GCA_951216915.1. Classification (NCBI taxonomy): domain Eukaryota; kingdom Metazoa; phylum Arthropoda; class Insecta; order Lepidoptera; family Drepanidae; genus Tetheella; species Tetheella fluctuosa. Next base: position 4,550,945 of record OX578224.1, read on the forward strand.
GGTCACTGTCAGTCAGTCAACTACCCTAATTTTTTGTCAACCGACAACTTTCCGGATGAAAGTGAAAGTTTATTCATTCGTTTCATTTTTTATTTCGCAGATCTAAATTGTAACTTACCTCGATGGCACGCTGTTTATTTTTAAAAAACTATAATCATTGTGAAACTAGATCTATATGAATAACAGTAAAATGGTGAGTATTACCTATTTTATTGAAAAACAACTAACAGCAAACTATTTATTTTTTATCTTTTATTTAGTGAAGCCTTGTTTTAGGACATCCAACATGGTAACGGAGATGTAAGAAAAAGAGTAAATAAAATAGTTAATGAAGGCGATGTTACGGAAAATTACAAAGAGACAGAGAATACAATTAATAGAAATGCGTCGTCGAAAATCACCGCACTGATATTCGTGTCTTTGTTATTAGACCTGCTGGCTTTTACGATGATTCTGCCACTCTTGCCATCTTTGCTTGATTATTATGGCAAAGTGGAAGGCAAAGGGAATAATTTATATGCCTCATTATTACAAGCTGTGCAGAGTTTTCAGAAGTTGACTGGCGCTCCCGACCGATTTGCTTCAGTTTTATTTGGAGGAGCATTAGGCTCGATGTACAGCTTCCTTCAATTCCTAACAAGTCCTGTTGTTGGTAGTCTATCTGATGCATATGGAAGAAAGCCTATGCTTCTTATTTGTTTAGTAAGTGTTTTTCTTAATCTATTTTAATATGAGAAAAGATGATAAATATTTCCTATGATCTTATCATACTAGACCTAGATAATTTTTAAATTTAGTGATATTGTCAATATTTTGTGTCAGCGATAACTTAAGAGTGAAACTTCATTGAAAAGTTATAAAATGTATAAATTTCTTGAAATTGGTGAATAGGTATGCTTTTTGCAATATAAATATTATAAAAAAAGAAATAAGAGTGTCCCATTCACAAGCCAACTGATTAATATGTTACAAACAGAATAATTAATAACAGACTTGTAACTTATTTATGTTGATGAGCTTTATGAGGTGTACATAAACCCTGCTTTTAAAAAAATATGTAGAACAAACAGTTATGAACATTACATATTATTAGTATCTTTGTTCAAGTATACACTAACAAATTATATAATCAAGGTTTGATGTGGGAAATGATAATTTCCCTTATTGCAACACTTCATGTTATATCCTCATAATTATAAATAAGTGATGAGTTGATTTTTCAATTAAAAACATTAATGCTGTGTTTCATTGAGCTAAATAAATAATAGTTTAGTAACTATAGACAAAGAATGCTTCTTAAAACCAAAACAATTATCTTCTGGCTCCAAGTATATATGTATAACTACTTGCAACTTGGATAATAGCTTGGTTCCCTTCACTCTGTATTAGCCACATTACAAATTTTATAAATGCAAATAGTGCAATATTTTTTATAGCTATCTGTTAGTGTTATGGAAGGTCACTTCTATACTCTATATGATGCTGGTATCACCCTAGTTACAGCACAATGAAATGAAATAATTTATTCATTCAAATAGGCCTTCACAGGCACTTATGAATAGTTAGACTTTAACGCACGGTTCGGAAGGTTGCTTTTACTGAGAAGAGCCGGCAAGAAACTCAGCAATTACTCTTTTCAAAACAAACTTAGATTTATTAAATAGAATGTATCCTGCAAGAGCGAGCGCTACACCCAAGCATTGTCGTTATTAAAATATTCATTAATGTTATAGTATGCCTTGTGTACTAAAATGAACTTAACACATTCCTTAAATGTATGTAAAGGCAAATTTAAAAGTGCATACTAGACATAAATACTCAAAATAGTTACCGATTTGTAATTTTTAGAGCAACATTTATTTTTTTCCAGACAGGAATAGCCCTCTCCCATGCACTATGGAGTTGTGCCAGTACATTCAGCATATTTGTGCTTGCTCGATTTATTGGCGGGCTAAGCAAAGCCAATGTGAGCCTCAGCATGGCAGTAGTCACTGATGCTTCCGATGAGAAGAGTAGAGCTAGAGGAATGGTAAAGATTGTATTAGGTATTTTCATTATAGAATTTATTACATGTTTGTATTAAATACAAATTATTACATAGATACAGTAAAGACCAAGCTGAATACACATATGTAGATACCAGATATTGTTAAAACAGGTGTTGATAAGTATTTAATATGCTGCTATTATACAAAAACAACACCATACATCTACATACCCTGCTTATTATTCACATAAATTTTGTGTGCCAAGAACACTAGATAAACTTAAAAATTGGTGTTTATAGAAATTCGAAACAAATCGACGGGCTGGTTGGCGTGGTTGGTAAGACTATCACCACACCCACACCACAGGTCGAAGGTTTGATTCCTGCCCAGGGCACATTTGTACACGAGTCTGATCTATATAATAATGTAGAATATTAGCTTCCGCCCCGCGGTTTCACTCGCGTTCCCGAAGGATCTTATGTTTCCCCGAGATAAAAAGTACCCTATAGCCTTCCTCGATAAATGGGCTATCCAACACTCAAATATTTTTTCAATTCGAACCAGTAGTTCCTGAGATTAGCGCGTTCAACCAAACAAACTCTTCAACTTTATAATAAATAATAAGTATAGATTAGTTGTCTAGTTTCCATAGAGAAAACTGCTTAATTTAGTTAGTTTTTATTTTATTTAATGTAAATATTGTTTTGTAGGCTTTAATAGGCTTGGCATTCTCCATCGGATTTATTGTTGGCCCCCTTGCTGGCGCATGGTTTGCCATTAACACTGATATCTCCACTGGTTTGTGGGGTGAAAGACCAGCTTTCTATGCTCTGTCTCTCTCACTCGCCAACATCGCACTTGTACTGTTATGTATACCAGAGACATTATCCAAGGTATGTTTGACGTGACTCTTATTAATTTATAAATAAGACTGATAATTATTGTAGTTTAAATTTTATAATATGTATATTTTCCAGGATAAAAGAGCACCTCTATCATTCTCTCTATCTAAAGCAGTGGACTTCGTTTCTCCTTGGCATTTATTAAAATTCACAGCAGTAAAAAACCTCACTGAGCATCAGAATAAAGTGCTCTCAAAATTAGGACTGATATATTTTCTATATTTATTTATTTACTCTGGACTTGAGTTTACTCTTACATTCCTTACGCATCACACTTTCGGGTACACTGCAATTCAACAAGGCAAAATGTTCTTGGTCATAGGTAAGCCACAATTAATTACTTAGCTAGTAGTCTTATATATTTTTTTACTATTTTAGCTTTTGTATTGACTAACATCTTAAAATAAGTAACCTAAACGCAAACTCGCATTATTATCATTTTACTTTTTTTATATAGCGAATTATGTGAATGCATCGTAGGTACATTTGTAACATAAACAATATCAATAAAGCAGAACAATAAATCAGTGTCGCTACAGCACTCGCACGAGGTGGTTTTATACATCACTCCCGGGAGCCGCCTATCATCATCGTCATCAGCATCATCACCATCGGGGTGACGCCAATAGCCCACACTGAAGCAATATCAAACCAAATGTAGAGTTTTTACGCCCTTACACTTGCTACATGCAGAAAAATAGTCAGAGACTACTCCGAGGAAGATTCACAAGTCGTTTTCCGGAGTAGACCAGCATCGTACAGTTCAGGCACCGACTGAGTTGAACCAGGAAACTCTAGAAGACTGGAAAGTTATCATAAACTTGTACACTTAATGTTAATTTGATCAGGTTTAATAATGGCGATACTGCAAGGCGGCGCGTCCAGACGACTGAGCCCGCGCGGCGCCGAGTGGGCGGCGCGCGCGGCGCTGGCGCTCACCTCGCCTTCCTTCCTGTGCGTCGCCTTCGCAGCCACACAAAACCCGCCTTTATTGCAACCCATCGGTTGGCTCTGGTTGGGACTCGTACTCTTCGCATTGTGTAAGTTTCATATTAATAAAATATATTTTTGGTAGAAATCTGACAAGCACGAAAGATCCAAAAGCACTAATTGTCGAATACTTTATCGGGAGGTAGAGGCGTGCCGAGTCCGGCAGTCGACGGCAAGCGGCTGTACTTCCTACTAATTAATATTGTATTAAGTAATCTGTTCTTATATTATATATGCGTGGGTAAATAAATGTGTGGGTGTACATTATGTTTAGTACCGTAACTGCTGAACGGATTTGGATGTAACTTAACACATAGATAGATCATACCCTGGAATAACATATAAGGGTACTTTTATCCCAAGAAAATATAAGATCGGTCGGAAGCCAGTATAATATAAATGTAGGCGGTTGGTATTACCACGGAATAGGTAAATAAGGGTATTACCATTTAGTACCATGTAGTATAGTTGTTATTAAATAAATAAATTTCAAACAGCGACGGCGTTCGCGGTGTCGTGCATGACGTCGATGGCGGCGGGCGTGTCGGCGGGCGGCGGGCGCGGCGCGGTGCTCGGCGCGCTGCGCTCGCTGGGCGCGCTCGCCCGCGCCGCCGGCCCGCTGCTCGCTGCTGCACGTAAGTTAACTACCTATGTTCGCGGTGTCGTGCATGACGTCGATGGCGGCGGGCGTGTCGGCGGGCGGCGGGCGCGGCGCGGTGCTCGGCGCGCTGCGCTCGCTGGGCGCGCTCGCCCGCGCCGCCGGCCCGCTGCTCGCTGCTGCACGTAAGTTAACTACCTATGTTCGCGGTGTCGTGCATGACGTCGATGGCGGCGGGCGTGTCGGCGGGCGGCGGGCGCGGCGCGGTGCTCGGCGCGCTGCGCTCGCTGGGCGCGCTCGCCCGCGCCGCCGGCCCGCTGCTCGCTGCTGCACGTAAGTTAACTACCTATGTTCGCGGTGTCGTGCATGACGTCGATGGCGGCGGGCGTGTCGGCGGGCGGCGGGCGCGGCGCGGTGCTCGGCGCGCTGCGCTCGCTGGGCGCGCTCGCCCGCGCCGCCGGCCCGCTGCTCGCTGCTGCACGTAAGTTAACTACCTATGTTCGCGGTGTCGTGCATGACGTCGATGGCGGCGGGCGTGTCGGCGGGCGGCGGGCGCGGCGCGGTGCTCGGCGCGCTGCGCTCGCTGGGCGCGCTCGCCCGCGCCGCCGGCCCGCTGCTCGCTGCTGCACGTAAGTTAACTACCTATGTTCGCGGTGCCGTGCATGACGTCGATGGCGGCGGGCGCGGCGTTTCATTTCTGCCGTGTATTATCGTGAAGAATACCATAGAATGTAAGCCCTCCTACACATTATTCTACGCTCAGTGGCGGATCCAGGATTTTGGTATAGGAAGGGCTTGACCCAGCCGAGGGTAGGGTAGTATGATAATACCAAGTTTAATTTGAGATTTGTCAGCGGTGGACTCAGATGCCATTACCTTGTAATAATCATTGTGAAAACATATGAGAATGAATGAAACAAATTCAGTTGTAAGTCAGTCTAGGAACGAGATATCGAAAAAATACCGAGATCGACATGTAATTTCGAAACCGCACACAATTGGGTTATCTGTAAAATATAATCAGATACTAAGACTTATCTCAAGTTGATTATACTTGTGCATTTATTTCGTCACCTATGTTCGTGCCTAAAATATGCCATGATGCTATTAAATAAATGTATTTTTTATTTCAGTATACTGGTGGTTTGGCGCAGCCCTCACCTACACTATAGGATCTGTGATCCTTATAATTCCAGCTGTGATGTTGTATAGACTGAACATATGAATAATGCAGATTTTACACTGCTCGTTTACTCGCAATAAGAACAAGTAATAATTTCAATAATATATTTTTATTTGCACTGTTTATCGTGCCTTTACAACTATTCTGTCCAGTTTGTATTAAATTTATACTTACCTATTTATTATTTAATTTACGTTATTGATTTTTTGATAATTTATCTCAAGTAACAGTATTAAACTTTATTTGGTCATAATTTTCTGTGTTTATTTTTTCCACCTGCATAACTAAGATAACATTTTTTCTAATAATAACGGAGATGTGACCTCACACGTGAGTCACATGTGGCACTTCCTGGGAGAACCACCATTACGGATTTATTTTGTAACAAAATAGCGATAGACTCGGAATAGAAATCCAAGATAACGTCACTGCCAGGGAGGGGTCACACTTGAGTCACGACATCCGATAATATATTTCTAAGATAATGTAACGACAAACCCAATTACGAAATAACATAAAACGTCTGTACGAATTTTAATCACATGCATTGTTGGTAATGGATAATTACTATACCTACTGTGACAGTGTGATACCCGCTAGACGCCGGTAGAGATAAATTAAGGAATGCACCAAAAGTGTTTACTTATCGCAGAACACCATAGACATTAATATCTTTCTTAGTATTCTGTGTGCGTGAATTTCGTTGCCATGGAAACTGTTGTATAACTGTTATTAAATTCTATATCACAACACAGCGTGATATAAATTTGACTATACATCCGCAATGCCGTTATTTAGCAGTAAATTCTCTCCAAAAACAGTACCGGTAAGACGGCAAGACACTTCTGTGATAAAAAACGAGTTCGGTAGTGATTATGCTGTCAAGGAATTATCTCTAGATGTAGGTCCTTTGAAACTGAAACTGGGAGACTTTGAATTGTCTTATGAAGAAGGGCAGTGGATTCCGGGTATATGGCTTTATTATACTTGATTGGCTGTTGCCCATAGAAATCCAATCTAAGCACGAAAATTGTATCCACAACCTAACAAGTTTTGTGATTCTTATTCCTATCCATTTGTTTGCACAGCGTCAGGTAAATCCGGTGCAACACACAAAGAAAACATTCGACTCAAGAGTGAATTAGAAAGACTGGAAGAGGAAAATAACATGTTACGGTTAAAATTCGAAATACTGTTGGACATGATGACTGATAAAACAGTGGAGGCGGAACAGGCTGAGATGCAAAGAGCGCAGAGCTTAGGTTCTTTGAAACAGAGAAGTAAAAAGAAATGCTAGCAAGTTACTATAGGTATTATATTGATAAGTTACAATATTAATTTGTATAGTTTATGGATTATATAGTAATACTTTATCAACATTTTCATTCTTTCCTAATACTAAAGTCTAAATACTTACTCTTGGAAGATGTTGAAGCCCGTGTTTCTCACATACAGGTTTGTTTTATGGAATGATAAATAGGAAATTCTGAAATTCGATTAATTTGGCTCATCGAATCATAAGTTGAAATAAGAGTCCGAATAAGTACATGCATGCAGTAGGTAAACAAATGTGGTTATACACTCTTGGTGACTATATTCCATCTAAATAAGATTAAATATAACCTTGCCACACTTTGCTGTTTAATGAACGGGAATGCGCGAGCATTTGTAGGTAATCTGCATTATTTCCAGTAGGTATTCAGGTGATCTAAGTAATGGTAACAAAAAATTAAGTACGTACCTACCTACTAATAAATTAAGGTTAGGCGATCACAAATAATTGAACGCATCGATATAAATATAAAAACTTTACTTATGTAACAACACTTTCTCTTACATAACATAACACAATATTTTAAATCACAAATAAGAACGTTAGTTTAGATTCGGACATCGGTTTCTAGTGTGGCCCTCTTGTCGACAATGGCCGCACTTGCGTACGCGCGTGTGTCCAGAATCAGAAGTCCCGCCCGCCCCACCCGCCCCTCGGGACGACGCCCCGCCCCGCCTGCCCCCACCGCCCCGACCGCGCCCGAGGGAACTTGTACTAGTGGTTGAACCCCATTCTGTACGAAAGTTGAAAAATAATAAGTGAAATGAGATTAAAAAAAATGACGTGTTTTTGTTACTGAATACAAACTGAAATAATATATGAAAATATTGGCAAATTTTGTACTAACCGGTAGTAGGGGCACTATCAGCCCATTGGAAAAAGTTACAGCGTTCATTGAACTCTTTCGGACATCCGTAGAATGATCGACCTTTATTTGGACCTTCTTTATGTACTGTTAACCTGTAAGAAAATTAATTAAAGCTTATTTATCTCACTCTTATTTTTGATTCTGAAATGTAGGACAGACAGTTTTTGTGTGTGTTTTTTTATAAACTTCAAAGAGTAAGCAATTACTAAGATAATAAAATAAAAGTTTACCAGAGCTTTATAAATTACAAGTTACAGCAAAGAAAATTGCTAATATACATAGAAAAGTGAACATGAGAAAGTTATCAAACATCTTAATATAACTAGTCTTTTTCCATCTTTTAACTAAAATAAAAATACCCTTGGATGACCTGGAGACTACATTAATATTCTTCAATCTTTGATTTAGCACTTACTTCTTACAAGCTACTCCACAGTTACACATAACATCATCATCATTAGATGGAAAGCTGTCTCTATCAGTACTGGGAGTGATTCCCCAGCCCCTGGTGGTGTTGGCACCACTGGTCGACGGTTGTGGTTGTGAGTCACCCCACGAGTTGGTCGACTGTGGTGGAGTGTCCAAGTTTTGCACCCCACTTTCTGATTCTGGTGCCCACAGGAAAAAGTCACAACCACCCATTTCTTGACATTTGTAGAATTTTTTACCTGTATAAATTAAAAATTACTTACAAGAAAGCTTGAGTGAACATAAGGTTCAATCACTTTGTAGTACCTACCTACTTGGCTGGCTACCGCTCTCAAGTTGACTGTCTGTCACCAAGCACCTACCGGTGAGTTCCGGCATTTCAAGACATAGAAAAAATCGACTATGCCATAAACATCTATAGGCGACAGAGGTCACTTACTTGAGGTGGGTCGGATGCCAGCTTGTCAGCCTTCAGACTTGTAAAAAAAATTGGTCACTCACCAAAATTTGCAGTCTGCTTTCGAACTGTGAGCAAAACAGCGGGTTTGTTGCATCCACACAAGACATTATTGTCATCTGCACCACTTGTATTCCTAGGAATTGCCATACTAGTGCTTGTTGAATTTTGAAACCTATTTGGAGCGGGTGGCGGTACAAATTGCCTTGGTTGGTTATTACTATTGGGCCTTTGAGTTGGTCTTGATGGCATAACGCTTGCTGTATTTTCTCTTGAAATATTATTGATAGATCTGTTAGTATTCATATTCGGCCTAGCATTATTACTGTTTGGTCTATTGGTATTATTATTAGTACTATTGGTATTATTAACGTTCGGTCTAGTACTATTATTAGTTGGTGTTGTCGCAACAGCTTTTACACTGGAAAGGTTAATTCTAAGTAATTCTAGAAAAGATGTGTCACAGCCACCTATGCAAGTAGTGTACGGAGGTGGATACAAGTGACTTATGGAATTGTTCCTCCATTCGAACTTTACCATTTTGTAATTAGGACCACACTGCAAAAAAATCAAAAATATATTATTTATATAGAGAAATTAATACACATTACTTCTAGCCAGACTTTTGAATAAGGCTTGGATACTCACCAAAGAACAAGTGTCTGGCAACACTTGCAAAGTTTTCACAAGAGAAGGAAACCAAACAGCATTCTTGCAGTTAGGATATGATATGCAGCTGATATAAAATTCATCGGCGTTATTCTTTTTTTGTCGCACCACCATGTCTGAACCGCACTTAGGACATTTTAAAACTAAAACAAAAGTATATAGTGTAGTTATTTGTGTTTTTAATTAAAACTTAATTCAGGGAATAATGGTGCCCCACAGCTGGGGTATATTAGCTGGGTTATATAGCTATCCCTAAGCTCATCATGCCGAACCAGTGCACATAGATAAATTCAATACACTTTTGATTTAAATAATCAGGCATACACATACGCCGCCCGGTTCTCTCACGAATTATACTTCATCACGTACTCAATCTGTTGGTTCATGAAAATGTCTGAAATATTAAATTACCTGAAGGCATATGGGCAGGCAACGCCTCGGCACTGGGAACATATTCATTGGGACGTTCACTGAACCTCTCACCTAATGCGCTGTCTATTTTGTTAGCTTCAGCTGTCACTTGTATGTATACTTCCTTATATTTCGATATCTAAAAACGAAACATACATAATGTTTAATAGGTACTTCAAATTAGGCCGTAAACATAGTCAATAGGTTGCAGTCATTGTCATTCTGAAATATTACTTTAGTCAGAAGATATAAGACATGGTACCTAAAGCACCTAAACGGTTCCCAGACAAGGTTTAGAGAACATTCTATCTATGGCTTCAAAGTAAGTACACACTTGTTCAGCCAAAACTTGTTGCGGGTTCTTCCTTCCTTCACTTATAGCTTTGAGGTCAGCTTCTAACTGCGCCCTTAGGTGGGGCTTGGATATATTGAGCCCCATCGCATCGTACCCCTCGACGAGCCCCATGCCGAGGAGCCCCGGCACGAAGTGTATCGCATCCGCGAGCGCTACGTACGACCGATTCTTTATTGTCTCTATGTGTTCTGCGTGGGTTGCATCGGTTCCTACAAAAATATAAATCGATTCATAAATTAGTTTAGATTATTGTATATTTATCGATGCAAGTTGTATTTTAATTGTTGAGAACTCATGAACACGCACATACATACACATATTTATACATTTATGTGAGGTCATTTTGGAAACTGGTGAAAGAATTCTATTTTCTTATGAATGTATGGAATTATGGTAATGGAAATTATATCTACTTTATCTTTCTGGAAAGCCTGTAGACGGCACTACTGAAAGCTAGTGGGACAATAAATACACTAATTTAACGTGAGGCGTGTATTCCGTTGTCGAATGTCATGTAGGTAAAGTATCCAAATTCAACAATGCAGTGAAACTCAAATAACAACTTACCTATACCATGTTTGTCCATGAGAGCAATAAGATCGGCTTCGGTTAATAGGTTCGGAGCTGACGTACTGCCATCTACAATGTCTATACTGGTTGGGTCGAATGTTTGTCCGTTCTGAAAAATAAATAATAATTTCCAATCTTATAAAATAGAACAAAAAACTTACAAATTAAGTTACATAACAAGATAACAATGTCAAACAAATTTCAGCACTAAAACTCACTTCATAGATATGAATTTCCTTTGAAGACCATTTATCATAAGGGTAGACGTCTAAATAGTTTCTTGCGGTGATCATAAGCCCACTGGCAGTGAACTTTTCGTTGGCGATGTCTATATTGACTGTGGTCTCCTGGCCTTGCGCATCTTTTGAGCAGCATGCGAGGAACGAACGGACTATGAACTCGTATAGACGCTGCTCGTTGCCTGATAAACCTTTTGTGGAGAAAGTAGACAACAATAAATATATATTATGGATGATATATATTTATATCTTCAGTCCTCCCCTGGATTAGTATTAAAAAAAATCGTACATTACATTCTGGATCGCGAACGTTCGAAGGTTAGTTGTGATTTACTATAATTATTAAAATCTTACCGTTTGTGTACTTTGTAGGATGTATAGGTGGATGCGCTTTGTCACTCTTATTCCCTTGTCGTGGCGTGGGCCCTCCAGAGTCCAATATTCCCTGTGCGAAGGTGCCCCAGCTTGGATCTCCTGTATGTAGTCCTACCAACTGCCCCAGGTTCATTTCTTTAGGGAATTCATTGGTTTCTGTGCGAGGATAGCTTACGAAACCTTGAGTGTACAATTTTTCGGCTAGCCGCATTGTTTCTTTCGCGCTAATTTTTAATTTACGAGAAGCTAATTTTTCTAGTTCCTGAATATAACGGAAATATCGCATTAACAACTTAAAAGCTAATTTAAGCTTTCATTTAATAAGTGTGAAAAGTATTGAGATAGAGATTGTTTGTTATACAAAAAAATATCAGCTGTTCCATACAAAAGTTGAATACAACCAAAATGTATGAAGCAACTGTTTTATTTTATGTGATATCAGAGTTGGTCCCATATTGAAAGTTGTTCATATTCACGAGTATTATCACCCCTGCAAGTATTGCCAACGACTAAAAAATCACTCTGTATATTTTTTACATTATGTTATACCTAAATACAACAAATTATATAATAAATCATGTATACTTACGACAGTGTCCAACGGTAGAGGGCGCCATTTAGACTTGGGTTTAGTTTTGACGTGGCACACTTTCGCCTGCGGATTCTCCATACAGATATCATGTAGCACTTGGCATGCGTCTTGATCAAACAGACGTATTCTCTCCCATGAGAAATCCACACTCAGATTATTCATTGTGTGATTTACTGGAAATTAAATTAAATTACATCGCTAATGCAACATTATTGTTGTTAGCTTCAGTTAAAAAAATTTACATACATAGGTATTCTGTTTATTACGGTTCAGAACTACTTCTAATGTGAGAATAGCATCAGAATCTGTATCATAGTTTTAGAGTTATTGCATATTATTTAGTTCACCTTTAATTTTCCAAAAGGGCTCAGCAACAAAGTTCTCAACAGCTCTATATCTCTCAACAACAAATCCCAAAGTAGGGAACTGACAAGATCCATAGCTCACTAGGCTCTCGGCTAGTTTGCTGGGGAACACTTTCTGTAGCCTTAAGGTTTGGAACCGTGTGAATGCTGCACCTGAATACATAAAAAATTGTTAAGATGAATGCTTTGAGATCTCTATCTATTCTTTGAAACTACTTAGTTTACCAAAATGCTATAATAATATTTTTTGTGGCGAGAGTTGTGTATGGCCTAAATACTCTACAAAAGGTACATACTGTAAGGAAAATAGTTATGTGGTTAATTCATCTATTTTCGGTTTTACTTGCATTCAATGAAGTAAATACATTTATAATTTGTGGTCAAGCAGGCATCACTATTGATATTATCTAGGTAGGTTACAGCCTTATAAGCAACTTTTATAGGAGTGATATGATTCAAAATATAAAGTAGTTTATTGCAAAAATACTATAGCTTCTGCTCTGAAATCAGAATATAATTATCAATTTATTATTATCAATATATATTCTAAGTATGCAATAAAAAATTACCTATCCTCAAATCCAATTCTTGCCTCACATCAACAGCATCGCTTATATTCTTGTCAGGTTGCTCCAAGTTATTTAGTGCCCGTCTCACTGACATAGAGGTGATCTCTGAGAACTTAGCGCGATATACTGTGACATTACTCTTCACTGCTGTACACACTTGAATTATTTCAAAGCCAATATTCTCCCCCTCTCTATCACAATCAGTCCAAATTATAAGTCCTTGACAACTTCTTATCTCTCTTTCTAGAGTTCTCTGTAAAAATATAGGTTGCAAGGTGTTTAAAGAGTAATTACCAAGTTTATTGATGGCTCTTCTCAACAAATGCAACCTTCCAAACCCATATTAAAATCAAAGTATTATTTTTGATTTGTTTTTTCAGGATACTTTATTGTATTGTATACATCAATTGATTAATTGCTTGTTAAAGATCATTATAAAATACATGTTAAAAGTTAAGATATTTAGAATATTGATCATATTATAATATCTCATATAAGTATGTACATAAACCTTTATGTGTGGTTTACATATTAGTCAATTTTGCTGCTCAGTGTATTAAATCATTATCATCCTATGTTTATTAGCCCTTTAACACTACTATTGAACCTCAGTAACATTTTAGTCTTCAGAATAAATTCATGTTTTTTTTAAATGGCTAATTGCTTTGTTTTACTTTTTAAATTATAGAGATAGATAAAATTTGTGAAAGTTTATCAACTCACTTTGATTTTTTCATAATTTTCAGGACAGTATTTGAAAACTGGTGCATCAAACAGGGTCAATGGGTTACAGGACTGCCAGCCTTTAAAAGCGCCAACAAATTCTAAAGCCAATAAGTGTCCAGACACTGAAGTCATTACCATTTGGCATTTCTGACCCATTACATCTGCTTCAAACTCATATATTTTGTTATATTGTGACAGGCCTTCTCGCTAAGAAAAAAATATTTTATAAATAGGTAATTTTATTTTTACTTCTAGTTCATCGCTTCATGATTGTTAATATTTACTTACCCTTCTAGAAGTTCCTCGAGACAAATGCAATGCAATATTTTTAGCTGCATCATTTTTTTCAGCAACGTTTAAGAACTTCATATTTTCGCTTTTTAATCTTTTTATACATATACCAGGGTGATATATAAAACGCAAAGTAAGTTTGAATCGATATTGGAGGTTAGAAACATTACGAAGTAAATACTTCATATTCTAACTTATCTATCAAGTTACCAAGTACATTGTAATTATAATAATTTTGAAACTAAAAGATTGTTTAACTCGTATGTATGCACAAATCTTGGAATAAAACTTTTAATTTGAAGTTAGTGTAAACAAAACAAACTCTTGCCGCCTTAAAAAAAAACTTTTTTTTATTATTAACATCTCACGTGTTGCCAACTCGGATTTTGAAAAAGACGTAGGCCAGATTAGAAAATTACGTAGAAATAGTATAATTTCCATAAAGAAAATACGTAGATCTACGTACTTTTCTTCTGAGTGAAATGAAATGAAGAGAGTAGGGTAGGTAAAAGTGAATAAAATGACAATTTATATGACCAACAGCGAGATTCTAGACAACTGCAACAGTCTTTGGTCTTTGATGTCGTTGTTGTTGTTTATTCTATTTGCTAAAATCGCAGGCAAAGGTACAAAGGCATACAGCCATGTTTTATAATTATTAAAAAAATTACAAAATTATCTAGCTGTTTCCTGCGGTTCTCATTATCACTGAGCTATGATTGCTTTATGTTTATTGAAAGATTTTTTTTTTTTTAAATCTTTTCATATGAACTAATAATTGAAAATTTTAAATAATATGAAATATATACGAATAATTTGAATCCTTAAGATTAAAATTCAATATGACCAACTTGTGACCAGAATTCTGGCCAGAGAATCAGCATTGCCATCCAACGTGGCAATGCCGCCAGCATTCTGGGTACGCTGCCTTCTGATAGCGACTTTTTTAATTTAGACTATTTTATTTAAGCTTCTTACTTTTAGTCTTAAGTTGGTCTTGAATTGTATATTATATTTTTGTTGTATTTTAAAAGTATGTAATTAAAAGCGTAACCTTTAAAGGTATAACCTTTAAAGCTGAATATTTATAGCCATAAAATATCAAAATAAATACATTGACATTCGATTAATTGGTCGACTATCTCCAATTATCTAATAATACGTTTACATGGGTTTGACATACGAAAAAGCTTTTCGGAAACCCAAAAATATTATAATTTATAAATAATTGGAGATTTGACACTTGGAATGATAAACTGTTGACTAACAGCTGACAGATTGTCATTTGACCCGTTCAGCAACCCAAAATATGAATAATCTGAGATTAGCAGCCTGATAATTTTGCTTCTCGGAAACCGGCTGTAAAAGTAGCAGTTAGCAAACAAAAAAATCTTCTTGCTACTTTCAGAGTCATTATCAATTTATTTAAATTATTCAATTTTAATTATCATTTTCAGACAAATTAAATTTGTACATATATATTTATTAAAAATTTAAATGTTTCGATATCTTGGTTTGAAATAATTTGTTGAGTGGCGAGGCGATTGTGCGTAAGTATGAAACGGAAAGTTTATTATTTTTTTTCGCGAAAGTAAAGGAAATTATGCCCATTCAGTCTATTTTGCAAATTCGAACAATTGTGATAGAAAATACGTAGATTCTGGGACTAAAGTTCGTAGGTTTGCAGGAAAGGCTTAAAAGATCGTAGATCTACGTAAAAAGACGTAGAGTTGGCAACGGTGGTCACGAATCTCAACCAGTCACCCACCGACATGAATGACTGACTGAGTGACCAACCAAAGAAAATTTAAGCTAATGTAATTTATGGATGGGCCCTTATCGATAAAATACATATATAAAATAGTGAATTTTTTGTCAATGGTAATTAAATGATTTGACAACACTGTAAATTGAGTTTTATTGAATGATATCGGCAGAGTTTTTTTTTACAATGAAGATGACAAGTGCATGAGTGAAGTGAAATTAAATGAATGCGTGTATTGTCCCAAATAGTCCACGTGACTTTTCATGTTTTCCCAAATAGTCCACGAACGGCCACCATTTTACTTAAAATAAACCAGACTGATTCGATTTGACTTGACTATATTTTATGTATATCAGATTTGGCTTTGGCCTTTATGTTTAAAAATATCAGAGTTGATTTGGCTGAGGGGCTAGAACCCTTTGCCTTGCCGAAATAAGGGAAATAAAAAAAAAATGATTTGACAATTTTTGACATAAGTCAGAGTGACAGACAAGTCAATCGATTGATTGAATATTTATATTGCATCTTGTTGTGAATTAGATTAAAAGTGCTTTATTTTCCCTTATTCGCATTCTTTGTGCTAATAATAGAATATATTGTTTACACATACGACAATAAAAGACTTACAGGAATTATAGACAATGCTACCAGCGCACTCTTTCACGCAGCGAACTTTAAATTTCTCGAGGATGTGTTTCTTAGTAAATTGCCTGAAAAGATTGAAAAGTTCTCAACAGTGGCTAAGTCGACAAAATGCAGACCCTTATGTTGAAAAAGCTAAGATATACAACTACAGGTAAAACTTAATTTAAATATTAAATTAAGTACATTGTAAGTACATTTTAGTCAACAAACATGCTCAAAGTAAGCATTGTTATAGATGTCGCAGTGCTTTCAAGCTGCTCGAAATGAATGAAAAGACAAACATCCTCACACCTGGTTTATCTGTGATAGATCTAGGTGCATCGCCTGGCTCCTGGTCCCAAGTTGCAGTCCAAAAAACAAATTCAGATGGAGCAGATCCACATAAACCAAAAGGGATGGTTATTTCCATAGATAAACTACAAATATTTCCTATTGAGGTAATTATCATAATTATCTAATGTAGATCTAGGTATCTACTATAGATTGTATATTGTAATTCTTATCACACTAATATTATAAAGGCAAAAGTTTGTGAGTGTGTTTGCATGTTTTTTACATATTCACATTCAAACGTTAGACCAATTTTGATGAAATTTGGTATGGAGGTAACTGACACCCTGGAATAACACATAGGCCACTTTTTATCCCGGGAAAACTTAAGATCCCTCGGGAATACAGGTGAAACCAAGGGGCAGAAGCTAGTTGTAAATAAAGTTAACCCATAGAAAAATTACCTAGTTTTTAGTTATTGTTGAAAAAATGTGTCCCTAATAATTTCCATACCATTGAGCATACTTATAGATAGATTTTAAACATGTAACAGTCTTAAATATTTTACCTTATTATATATTTTCTATATTCAAATTTATTTTGCTTTTATATTAAAATAAAGGCAATGGCAATTCGCTCATGCCAGTGTGATCACAATTTTAATTTTTAAAAAATGTACTGTTTTTTACTTTTTACAGGGTGCAACTATAATGAGCAATATGGACTTTTCAACTATAGATGCCCATGACAAAGTAGTTGAAGCTCTTGATGGTAGGAAAGTAGATCTAGTTATTTCTGACATGGCTCCCAGTGCCACAGGAGTCAGGGAGTTAGATAAGGATAGAATATTAGGTCTATGTTACATGGCACTTAGGTTTGCTGCTCTTGTCACAAAGGTTGATGGGAACTTTCTATTCAAAGTATGGGATGGTAAGGAGGTACCTATTCTTGAGATGGACTTGGAAAAATTCTTTAAAAGTACAAAAATTATGAAGCCTAGAGCAAGTAGATCTGAATCATCTGAGAAGTTCATTCTTGCCAGGGGCTTTAAGGGTATTCAGAGGCCTTTAGAAGGTGGTAGATGGGGATAAGCAATATATTCCATGCTTTGTAAATATATAAGCAAAATGTCTTCCTTATCTTTGATGGTGTTCCTGTTGAGTCATTATGAGTAATAAATAATGTACTCTAGATCAATGACTAGTCTTGTGAAAAATATATAATATGTGAAATTATTGACAACTTATCTATATTATATATATTTAGAAAAAAAAGTAGTATTCAATATAATATCAGTTATCTGGTTTCCATTGTACAAGTTCTGCTAAGTTTGGGATCAGATGGAAGTGTGTGAGGAATGTCCAGGATATTATTACCATTATTTGAAAGTCTAATAAATCATATTGTATTTTTCTGATGTAGTCATATTACTCACAAAGCAAAATAAACTTGTTTACTACAAATAAAACCTTGAGACTCTACCTACCTACACACACAGAAACATTTTGTTCTTATGTCCATTGTATAAGGTATAAAATAAATGATGTAACTACATGACTATATTTGTTTATTGTTCAATTTATGACACATTGAATATGTATGTATTTCCCATCTGATTGATTAAACTTATCAGTATTGACTTTGTTATTTGTAATGTAACAAACAGTATAATAAAAATCATAGCTATCAAAAGAATGTTTATTTTTCATCAGCATAAATCTCTGAAGCATTTTAATAATATTATGATTATTTAGATTATTGGCCAATCATCTACATAGCAGTTATTTTCCATGTAATTGCATACAATCAAGTAACAGTAACAGTTTTACCATTTAAACTATTATTTTTGTACCAATGTTTGATAACAATGTCACTTAACAATAGGGTTTATAATAAAAATATATCACATTAAAGAATTTTGTAGTAAGTATGTAATAATAATACCACAGTATTTAAGCCAACAACTTATTTGCTATATTTGGACGTAAATATGTTATTATGATGATTTTATTATCTTTTATGTGAATAATATTTATGTAGGCTATTTTAATATTGTAGTTAAATGTTAAAAGCAACACTTTTTGTATAAAGGCAGTAAACAAAATAATAAGTTGCTTTTGCATCAACATAACCAAATATAGAATATATTTTTTTTAATATATATATTGTAGAATAAATATTATCAATTGAGTCATTTTAATCAATTTCATATACCTATGTAAAATTTCTATGCTCTCTTTGCTTGCAAATGGAGAAATTTTACTAAGAATACTGCTGGTATATATAAAAAAATATTCAATCCAAGACAAGACACCAAGATTATGTGATGATTTACAACAAGTCATGGCTGTAAGTAACTTAGCTCAGCGCATACCGTTAATACAACTAATAATCTATTTAAAATATATCTTGCTACAAAGTACAAATATAGCTTTATTCATACCGGATAAGCAGAAGAACTCACCGTTTGAATTCTTCATCAGAATTCTCTTTGAATTCATGTGCATAAGGTAAATTTTCAAAATAACAAAATAACAAAAATATGCGGCTGTCACCGTCATTGTAGCGTATTTGAAAATTGATATATGGAGCAACAAATTGGAATTGACTTTAAATAGTTGAAGTCAAAGAGGACACACATTAAACAACATACGGCGGAGTAAATGCTGCCGTATTTGGGGCTGCGGGCGGGGGATGTTAATGTTTAGCATATTTACCTTCTAGCAATGATTACTATTTAGTACATAAATTTATACTCTTGGTTTGTATCATTGTTGCAATCAAAATCTAAGCTAGGGAAAAATCGAATCAGGGCGAGAGATCTACAGCATAAGGCTAGCTTAGCGTCATCGATATCAGATGGTCACCGACTCGCCACATCAGCTCACTCGGTGATACTCGTCAACGCTACCCAGTTAGGACGAAGATTACGAATAAAATAGCATCAGGAAATATTTAGACGAATTGTGTTCGAGTTCCGTGGGAGAGTTTATTAAGTTGTGCCGCGGACAAGAGGCTGGAGTGCGCAGCGTGGTCGAGCAGCAGGAGCCGCTCGCCGCGCTCGTCGGCGGCGCTCGTGGCGCTCGTGCCGATCGTGACGCGGGCCGAGCGAGCGCACCGCGCCGCGCCCGTCTCCAGCGCGAAGCTGCTCACCGCACATATGGCGTAAATAAATGTTAGCACGAATAGTGCACACCCGAAATCTGTAACGAGGAAAAAGTAAAAAAAAAAAAGTTTTATGTTTGCAAAAAACACTCTGGAACGCTCTTGTATCCCCAGGGCGAAAGTTAGTGTAAGTTTATATTATCGTTATCTTATTTTATTAAATGCCTTGATGCTGAAAAATCACTCACGGTAAAGATTATGTCCACCGAACAAGTTGACGACGCAGGGGTACCCATCCCCGACCACGATGGCCATGATGAGCAGCACCACGCCCACGCAGGCGGCCATGATCCACGGTAGCACGTACTCGCGCTTGTACTTCACCGCGCCGTGCAGCAGCGAGATGCAGCACATCAGGTATATGGACGTGAGGATCGTGCTCGTGTATAGGAGGATCACTGTCACTGCAAGTGTGTACTTAATACATATGAACATAATGATGGTTGAATCGCCAGTCGTGACCATTTGGTTCCACTAGTTGGACCATAATATGGTTCATTATAGTTGTTTTCACAGTTTAATCAGAGTATTGACGAAAATCCTTCCCAACTATATTATATCTATACTAATATAAAGAGGAAAGATTTGTATTTTTGTATGTAACGAATAAACTCAAAAATTACTGGACCGATTTCAAAAATTATTTCACCATTAGAAAGCTACATTATCCCTGAGTAACATGGACTATATTTTATCCCGGGAACATGGGTGAAACCACGCGGAAAAGCTAGTTATAAATGCGAAAGTTTGGATGGATGTTTGTTACTCAATCACGGGCCACGGCAGAACGGGTGAACAGATTTAGATGAAATTTGGCACAGAGATAGATAGATTATAGTCTGGAATAGCACATAGGCTACATTTTATCCCGGGAAAACAAGAACCCTCGGGACCGGGTGAAACCGCGAGGCGGAAACTAGTGTTATCTATAGTAGAAACAAACTTAGGTATAAATATCGGCAATGGCAGGTATGTATCCTGAGCGCATCTTAATTTCAAAATTATATTTATTATGTTTTGCGTGGTATTGTATTTAAATAAATATAATAATTAATGTATCTACCTGTGTACCTACTATGAGCTCATTTTGGTAGGTACTTATTCAAATTCTTCTCAATAGATAATATGGATAGACCGTTAACACTTCTTTGTTGCACCACATGATTGCAATGTAATTTTCATGATCGTTACATAATTCCAAGATGTACCTATACTTAATCTTCCAAAATACAGTTAACATCAACCAACCTGACGCAAGATGCTGTGCTTTTGCAAATCTCCGTTGATTGTTAGTGCTCATCACATCTCCCTCGTGGAAGGTCAGCTGCTCTCCGTAGGCCACTTCGTAAAACCCGCGTCTTTCCGCATCGTCTTCCATGTCATTGTGCAGCATCGATAGCATTTCCCCCACATGAGAAATACCAACTAATAATATTATCAAAATAAAAGAGGATAGCGCCTGCAAGAAAATAAATAAGTACCTTAGTAAGTTGTGCGTGTACGAGTAAAGATACTTTACATTGTGTACTTACGATTTGATGGACGGCAATAAGTATGGTGCCTTGACGTAAATTGAAAACGTACAAAAAATTATTGAGTCGAATCATCATTTTGTGTGATAGGTTACATTGCTTTGTTCTATCAAACATTTGTATTTCTATACCGGTAAAGCATCGCCAGAAGGAATTATAAATATTGTTTGGTCATAGCCCGAAGTCAACTATTCTACTGCGCCGCGCGCATGATTATTCCTATTGATTTTTTTGTTGTCTTTGTGCGTAATGCGCATGTATCTAATAGCTAATATAAAGTTAGCACAAGTTATTTTTAAATTTGGCAAATATTATAATGATTGGTTTTGTAAAATGAAAAACTTATTTATAAATTAGTTTTATTTCACAACTTACAATAGATAGTAATAAAATTATGACTGTATCAACCTAACCCAAACTTTTAGCTGGCATTAGTGTATTTGGATTATGTTATATTACCAACTAAAAACTATCACAAAAATATAACGTAAGAAAATAATTCATAACAGAAAATATTATGTACAAAAGCAATTTCGTTCATTTCATAATTTATTATACCATATACAAGTTAAGCCAATTTTATACATGATGGATAGATACATGCATCAGAAATTACATCTAGAAATATCCACCAGTTTATGAACAAAATTAGCAAGTTGTTTCCTTAGTGGTCTTTTAGTGAATTAAAAGTAATGAATATGGAATTATGTCAAAATAATTTTACAGTCGTTCACACAAACATTGCATGCACTTGCTGCACGCCCAAGTAGATGTGTTTCAGTTATTTCTAGGGACGGATTGAACCAAATATAGTATTGATTAATACACTTCCGTTTATCATTTGATATTATATTAACGTATTTAAAGACGTGTACATGAAAATGGGAAATATTAAATGCAAAATCAACTGTATACTGTCACATGCTAACACATACACAACCATAATATTGTAAAAATATAGATAAAGACATATTTATTGTGTTACATCGACTAATGTCCTAAACGATACGTTAGATAAATTGATTTATAAACAAATACATTTATATAATTTCTGAAAATATGCAATATGTTACAATTTTATAATTTAGACTGTAGTTTTGGTATGCAACAAACTCCTCCAAAGTTACACTCCACCTAGTTACAAATATTATAGCCAAAACATTTACAAACCGTGGAACTTACGATATAAATTGTTGCTTATTATAGTGGACAATAAGTGACTTGTACAATTTAAAGGCTAAATATCCAAGTCCGGTCGATAAGCATGCAATATGGAATATTATTATTATCCATTTCCAGTAAATAAATGTTTTTCTTTCTTTCTTATGTATTATGTACTTATTTAATATAAGTACTTATAATAAATAATTGCAATATTCAATGGATACTTAGCCTTCCGCCTAATTTGAATACACACAAGTATAAAATAATAAATGATCACAGTGGTCACTAAAATGGACACCTTCGAAGATATAGTTTATTATGACGCGCCATAAATACATGATGGCACTTCGTCTCATATAGAACTGTTCACTTACTTTATCACTTGATTACAACAGTTACGCTAATCATATCACTAGGCACGTTACAATATTAAGTGAATGTAGTTCGTACGCGTTATAGATGGACAATCGAGGGTCTAGTTAACGTGCTACAATACATATTCACAATTATTATAATTAAATAACACTTTATTCACATTGTATCTGTTAAGTAACAACACCTTACCCTATTCTCTTTATAAACTACTTACAAATCCGTTGTCAGTTACAGCCTGTAATGTGTTACTTAGGATCATTCAATTTCTGGACAATTACGTCATCATGGGGTAACAGTATTTTATCTGCTAATTTATGACGCGGGTAGTTTGAACTTCTACAATGATCCTTAACGATATCCTACATGATATTTAATTATTGGCAGTCAATAGTAGTTTAGTAAATGTGTGGCATAGCAAGTTGTCCTATATTTTGGCATCATTAATTATATTTTTTTAAATGAATCTTTTCACTACCACCAAATTAGTAATTTAGGGAGGACATGCCCACTAAAAGAATGAAACCATTTATTGCAAAATAAATCACGATTTATTCTATCGTGGTTTCCTAGCATCACGTCAGGATGAAAACCATATGTGAAAATAGAATCTAGTTCCTTTCACTCATTCGTTCACACTTACCCAAATTCAGCCAATAGAATGCCATCATTCAAACGATGAGTTTCCACCAGTGTCGTTGAGTCCAGTACAAAAGCCAAAAAAGAGACATAACGAAATAACTCGAATTTCAAAATAGAATCGTCTCACTCACAAAAAATTGTTCGAGACTGTTTGACTGTAATGTTAGCCAATAACACGCAGACGCTGGTACATTCAAACGATGTTGCAGGAGTTCCGTCCGGTGCAGTTGAGTCGAGTGTGGTGGTTGTGCTTGGAGGGGCGCGCCCGGTGTCTGCTCGGAGCTGCGGATATCGCGTACGACTTGAGATGCGACTTGAGAGCGGTGGGTAACGGTAGACGTTCGAGGCCATAGACAGTTGTGCGCGCTACGATCGCGCGACAGCATAGCTCTTGGAGGCTGAGTACTGTTAGGAAAATAATACTTTTGTCAAACTTGAAAACATATAATTAGATTTTAGTTTCTCAATTAATAAAAACAAAAAATCTGCAGTTTTCCATGTACGTAATTTTAGTAGATTAAAAGTAAATTTTTTGGATGTAATAATTGCTTAAACATTAGAGGTAATGTTCTAATTGAACATACATACCTACATGATTATAATAATAAATTATTAATAAATCCACAACATAATGAATGCATACCTTTATTGCTCCGCCAAAGTCTTTCCATGCCGTTTCGATGTAGCGCCATACGCGAAAGTTCGCAGAAGCTCTCCCTTATATTAAAGTCGCACAACGGGCTCACTTCAAAGAACGCCATGTGGTTTTTAGCCGCGTACACTTCAGCGTCTCTCTCTTGTACTTGCCGTTTGAAAGCGAGGTGTAGCCGATTACCGACTAGTACTTTTGGAACGCCTGGTGCATGCTACAGTAACAATGATTGTGTTTGTTATTATATTATGTACTTATGAGGAAAAAGTACAGGAAAATAAATATATATTGATAAGCAATGTGAAGACCCTTGAACATAAAGATAAAACTAATCAACTGGGATGTAGGTAAGTTTGATCATTGTCGATTTAATCACAAACGATCGGACAGACTTGAGTAAAATCTGCTTTATATCTTCTGAACTAAAGCACACTATTCTAATAAGTTTAAAAAGGCTCTGAGATATGTATATTCTGTACATTTTTGAAATAGAGAGTTCGTCATGCAACACATCTGTTCTACTTTATAAAAAAATGTAAATGATAATAACTAGTTTTAAAGCATGTTAATCTTTACAAAATAATACAAATACATGACATACCTTCTCAACTTCCTCAAGCCACCGGTCAATACTGTCAAAGGACCACTTGTTGGTGATGTCATAAACTAGCAGTATGCCCTGAGCCCCACGGGAGTATGAACGGATGATGGTGCAGAAGCGACCCTGTCCAGATGTGTCCCATAGTTGTAGCTTCACTCTCTTGCCATCTAATAGGATTGTTGTTGTTTTGTATGCTGTAAACATGAAGAATGTTCAAGTGCAAAATAAAATTAATTGTAATGTCTGAAAACTGATGAAAGATATTGATAAAATACCAACTACTTTATAATAAGCACATGATAACTGTCAATGTGCAAGTTTTTTAAATATAAATCATAAAGCAACGCAATTTCTGAATTATCAAAATATTATCAGCCAACACAGTTTTGAACAGTGAATGCCTTATGCCTTACCTGAATTCCAATTTGACAATGAGCTGAAATGGAGCTTAAGTCTATGGTAATTAAGGCACATAATCTATTGTTTATTCAAATCAAATGCAATTTGTGTTGGAGTTAGACAATAACCCCCCAGTTTATTTTAGTTCCTAGTGTTATGTTGGTATAGACTGAAAAGATGTCCTATGTATTATCATTAGGTTTAAATTGATTAGAAATATGTTTTAAACTAGAATTTTCTAACAATTTTAAATTCTCAAAAATCTTATGGATTTAACTCACCACTTCCACTGCAGAATGGTGAGTCAGCAGATCCATCTTCCAAATCTTGGAGGATCTCTTGCTTGCCAACATCAGAATCTCCAACAAGTAGAACTTTCAGAAGGTAATCATATGATTTAGGTGCTGCTGGTGGCCGGCCTAGAAGAAAATGAGAATCAAATTAAATAAGCTAATAAATTGTCACAAGTAGGTACTTCAGCTTATCAGAAGAGTTTCAATTTTTGCTTAATCTGTACTACAGGCAGTTTGAGCAGTAGCTTGAGCTTTCAGTGAAGAAAAAAATTAGTATGGTAGCAAGGTACTTTATAGTTTAACTAGCATGTTCATGTTGGAAATCTGTCACCAAACCTACTGGTTTCAGCTGTACTTGAGAGTTAGTTTCTTCTAGGCTTTGTGTGCTTACCAGATATTATCATTTACCACATTGAAATTGTGGTAAAAAGGAATTGTAAAAGTCAGTATCAATAAGAAAGTCTGAAAACTCAATACAATATAACTTGCTTGAATCTATAAGAGCAGGCCTTTTTACAGCATCTGGTACTTACTTAGTATTAATAATATAAAATATAATTTTTTAAGCAGTTTCTGAAAAAAACTGTATACAAACAAGACAGACAACCAAGTGATCTTATATGGCCTGACATGCGATCTGTTGTAAAACGTTGGGTTCCTCTCATGGAAGTTTGAGCACAGTTATTATTATTATTATTTGGATTAGGTGGCTATTTCAAGTCTTTTCAGAGCTTGTATCACTGCGACCAGATTTGATCTATTGTGATCGCCACACAAATTAAATTTCACTGCCAAGACCTGCAGCTATAATAAACTGTACTATATACTTGACAGGAAGTGATTTTACTTCATCTGGGTGTAATTGGTGTTTCCCCAGATGAGTATTACGTTTAGGCATAAGTGGATAGCACTCACACAAGAGGTGTATTGGTGTTTCATCTGCCTCAGAGCAGAATCTGCACGCCTTTGTGTTCTGAACGCTTTGAGCACAGTTACTTTCAGTTAAATATCTTGGAAATGCATTATTTTAGGATATTTTACTACATGTCATGTTTAGTTTGTACTGATATCCTCTATTGATTTAGTAAGGTATGACCATTACCTGCGATTTAATGAGTTTAAGTATGCCATTACATTACAATATTATTTATACATTGTATTAGTGATTGATGTCTCCAGAAGACAACATAAACAAAGAAGTTGAAAGAAGAGTTGTGAATAGCTGGAAAAAATACTGGGGCCTAAAAGAAACAATGAAAGACAAGAACCTACACATTTCAAGAATGCTGTTTAACATATGCATCATACCTGTATTGACATATGGGAGCAAAACATGGGCTTTAACAAATAACATAGCAAACAAGTTCTCCATATGCCAACATGCCATGGAAAGGAGTATGACAGGGATCAAAAGAAAAGACAAAGTAAGGAATAGCAGCATCAGAAGCAAGACTAAGGTCCAGGACATAAATTAGAAAATAAGGAGACAAAAGCGGAAATGGGCAGGCCACATGATCAGAGGAAAAGATAAATGGAGTAAAATAATCACACAATGGTACCCAAGGGATGGAAAAAGAAAGAGAGGTAGACCACAAAGAAGGTGGGAAGATGATAATAGACAAGTCACGGGAAGCACATGGGATAGAGTGGCCAAAGAAAGGCCAGAATGGACAAGATTTGAGGAGTCTTTTACCACCTGGCAAATGTACACACAAAATTGGAACAAAAGAGTACTATATGAATAACAAAGAAATATAGTCGCATACGAATGAAGGCTTATAATAATTAGTGATTAGTAAAATTCCATGAAATGGGTAAGCTTAACACATATTCTTATAAACACATTGAAGTATGTATGAACTATTCTTTGCTGGAAGAAATGATCATGGTACTTAGGGTATAACAAGTTCTAGATGAAGCAAATCACATGAAGCTTGTTTAAAGATTAATTTAATTCAGACTTTAGTATAACAACTTTCACTTATCATTTACTGGTATTGGACATGTATCACATGTATGAATTTTTGAACATTATTTTACATTATTCATTATGTTCAAAACAATCTACACAGTTAGGTAATTTCGGGATTGTATCTAGGGAGTATCCAGGGTTATCTGTATGTAGAATTTGACTTATTTTCTAAGAATTGGTACATACCAGTTCTTTGATGATGCGAGCGAGGTAGTGTAGTGCTTCCATTCTGCGCGACTTGGCCAGTCGCTTGCTGGGGCGCTGCTACCATTCCAGATGAAGGGTACATAGTCATGGTGAATACTGATTTGCTCGCCTGATCTCCGGGTGGTCTTTACTACACGCAAATGTTGACATAATATTCTCCCAATCAATTGGTCGTAAATTCCATCAAGCAATTCTTCGTTCGAGATAAGAACTAAACGAAATTAAATTTGTAAAAAATATCCAAACAAGGGACACTCTACTTTTCTACAATCTGCCAACCAAAATAAATATACATTCCCCATACACAAGGCCGTCAATTATTTAGCTTTCCACACACTTTTTATTAGCTTTTCCGTTAAGATTATCATTTATCTGGTGATTTATAGCATAATTTCGATCAATTAGATTTTCAATTATGTTATATTGCTTCAAAGACACAAAAACAACCCAGTAGTTTTTCATAAAAATATTGAATGAATGAATGAAATGAGGAAGTAAAACAGATAATTAAAAAATGAGTACAAACAGAAGTAACTTTCTCGATACTTTGGTATATAAATCGACTAAGATAGTATTTTTTCGTTTAAGTCCGCGTAACGGTGGAAGAAGGTCCCCTGGACCCACCACCTTTCTGTTCCTGTTCAAAAAAAAAAATTTTTTTCGCAGAAGACAGTTGTCAGTCAATTGATTGGCTTCAATGGATCGCTAATGTTACGTTACCAAAAATACTTAAATAAAAATGTATGAAATAACCAACATTTCGTTATGTTATTTATTCATTACCCAATAACGTTTATCACACGCAACGTTGTCAGATCGTCTCATAGCCATAATATGGCCACCATTTTTTTTTTGTATTTTACTAAAACCTGACTGACAGTCAAGTCTAGTTACTTTTTTAACTTGACTAGAATTTTATATTATAACTCAACACTGGCAAAGATAAGACCTTATAAAATAGGTTGTCATTCAACTGCCCTGTAGCTGGGGTTTAGAATAGCAGCTACGGTGTTCCCCTGCCTGTCGTAAAAGGAGACTAAATGGGGACCTTCGGGGTCGTGGGCATTCGGAGCGGGGGCCTCGAGGACGATCGGTCGTCGTGGTCGTGGACTCATCGATAACACGGCAAGTGTGCTGTGGGGAGGTATCACACTTCCCCCGGGATGGGCTATCACAGCGCCGCACTTGGAGGGGCTCGTGTATACGTTCAGTACGAGAACCCGAGCCCCTCTTCAGCGCAGATGGCAACCACCGTGGGGATTTAGCCAGTACAAGTCCGGTATAACCCGACTACTCTCCCCGGGGCGGTCGGGTATCCTATGAGGATTTCCCCACGATAAAAAAAAAAAGTTTTCATCCCAAAAAAGTAAGACGTGGAAATCGGTGGTATATGCATACCCCATTACGATACAGGCGAGACGATTTGAATGTAGGTAATAAGAACAATAATTAGTGACTCTCAAATTGGATTTTACCCTACGATTTTACCACTCTTGCTCTTCTCTTTTTGTCAGAAGGGTCCTTGTTTGTATAATAGTTCAGTTCGTAGACAGAGAAGTCAAGTTCAGTTGCTGTACTAAGTGTTATAGTGTATTGTGATAAAAATAAAGAAAAATAAAGATTTTTTTTATTACTATTATAGAGAATACGGTTAATAGGAGATTCTTACAATTCTAAATGTCAATGTAAAGGCACTTATATAATTGAACTTATCGTAATATAAAATATATAACAATAATGGCTTATACAATTATAATTGTATATTTTAATATCAATATAATTCATAGCCTGGAAGTGGGAATGATCTACTGTAGCTTTCAATTTCTTCCCTGAGATCAGTAATCTTCGTTTTAAATTCGGCGTTTTCTTCAATGGTCTTGTTGAAATCCACTAACTTGGTCCCGGATACCTTAGTGATGTCTTTGGCAATTTTGAGAGCTCTATCAATAAAGTCAACAACTCTGTCGAAATCTGATTCTTTCAAACCTCTTGTTGTCAATGCAGGAGTACCTGAAACAGCAGAAATAGTGAGTGATAATGCAGGGTTTATCCTTGTTATAGATACCTCATGGGTATTTGATATTGTATAAGTTGATGCTTTATACATTTGTAATTAGATATTAATTTATCTATACTAATATTATAAAGCTGAAGAGTTTGTTTGTTTGTTTGAACGCGCTAATCTCAGGAACTACTGGTTCGATTTGACAAAATATATCAGTGTTGGATAGCCCATTTTTCGTGGAAGGCTATAAGCTTCTTTTTATCTCGGGAAAACACAAGATCCCTCGGGAACGCGGGTGAAACCGCGGGCGGAAGCTAGTTCAATAATAATTATGAGCTTTCACTTTCAGTTCAGGTTGTGTTAATATGGATTTTTTGTGAATCAACTATACTAACTCGAGACAAAAAGTCTGTCGATAAATAAGTGTTTGTTAGTACTACTACTTTGTATGAGATTGACATATAAAGAGAACCAAAAAATAATCACCTGACAATCCTACACAAAGTATTTGTTCTACTGACTAAAGACACTAATCTACAAGATAAGATCATACCATAATCACTAAACATTAAATTATTTCAACCGTCACGAATTAGGTAGCGGGCCAAGTATTACGTAAGCAGAATTTTAGTAATTTTTAATCCCCCCCCCCCCCCCCCGTACTCTCCCTTGGCAGCGAAAGTAAGTAAGCTCTTACCCCCCACCTATAAGCATTGGTATATTTTTACAAAATCTGTTTAAGTTTCTTTATTGTTATTTATGAGCAACTACCTATCGTAGTTATTAAATCTATGACAATGAAATGAGTAATTTATAAACTATAAAGGGCGTCACACACGGCGAAGATAAGATAATATTTTATCTTAAGATATAATTATGAGACAGTGCTATACCAGTGAAAGAGAAGGAAAGTGAAGGTTGCTTCTCTTTTCATAGTATAATATCTTAAGATAAAATATTATAGTATCTTCGCCGTGTAACGCCCTTAAAGGAATTTAATTCTCATTTAATATTCAGCTTACAATCATAGACAAATAGGGTTGCCATTATGTGTGCAAAATCAGAATCTACTATATTTTGTAAAAAAAAAAGAACAGTAAATAAATATTGCTGACGTAATCGCAGAGACCCCCCGCTTTTGTGCTTACGTAATACTTGAACGGCCCCTAGGTACATCACATAATCATACCAAGTCTAATCCCGCTAGGGTTGAGCGCGCTCTTGTCCCCCGGCACAGTATTCTTGTTGCAGGCGATGCTGCACAGCTCCAGTATGCGTTCTGCCGGAGCGCCGACGAGGCCCGCGCTGCGCAGGTCGACCAGCGCCAGGTGCACGTCCGTGCCGCCCGTCGCGATGTCGTACCCGCGGGACACCAGGCCGGCGCAGAGACGCTGGGCGTTCTTTATTACCTGCAATACGGAATATCATGCACTATTTCCGGTGAAGACAACCATGGATTTGAAAACTTCTGACCTTTAGGTTATTAGCCAAATGCAAAACAATTTCATTACTACACCCAATGACGATGTAGTTGCTACTACAACTGCAACTCTTCACCTTAACATTCATCCCTAAAAACCACATTGTACTTACCTGCTTCTGATACTCGACAAACTCGGGGGTAGTGGCTTGCTTCATAGCGGTAGCTATGGCTGCAATGGCATGGTTGTGTGGCCCGCCCTGCAGCCCCGGGAACACTGCCTGGTTGATCTTGTTCTCCAAGTCGTACATTACTTTAGTGCCGTTGGCCTTCGTCGAGCGGACGCCTTTGCGGTAGAAAATGACGCCGGCGCGAGGACCGCGGAGTGTCTTGTGTGTCGTGGTCGTTACTATGTCGCAGTATTCGAATGGGCTGGCGATTACGCCTGAAACATATACAAACGCTATTAACCTTTATTAGCCGGGCTAAAAAAATAACAAGAAACATAATATTGTTGAGATGATGATGAATAATATTATGTTTCTTGTTATTTTATTTTATTACTCTTATTACTTAATACCATAATGTATGCAATGATAATTATTACATTCGTACTTTATTTGTCCTCATTATTTTTTATCTAGCTTTGGATATAGTTTTATTTTTATTTTTCCATGATGTCATTGTTTGTTATGTTTTGATTTATGTTTAAGTATATTTAAAAAATACACAAGCATAAATATATATTATATTGTGATGGATTACCAACATAAAACGCATGTGGTGACGCCTTAACAGGTTGTACATTTATTTCAGTTGTTATTCTTGTATAGTTTTTAATAATATGTCCAATGTAACAACTACTGGCTGTCCTTAAATAAATAAATTCAATTTTCGATTGAACATGGTGACGGGCACCGTCATTACTGTGGTTAATAATTTTTCCGATTTGAAAATTGCTAACCAAGTTTGGTTGCAAAAACTTTCATAATGGGATCTTTCTATCTAAACTCAAACTCAAAGCATTTTTATCGTTAAAAGTATTTTTTACTTTTTAGTATCTTCAATATCTTTTACAAAAAAAAAAACATATTAAGAAGCGAACAATTCAAATGCGTTCTTGGGTTCTACAAAATCAGAAACATACATTTTCCTAACTACATAAGCTGCAGAAATAAGTCTATTCGCCAAAAAAAACCATACCTGCAGCAACCAGTCCAGAAATATGAGCCATATCAGCCATCAAATAAGCTCCATTTTCATCTGCAATCTGTCTGAAGCGCTTGTAGTCTAGACAGCGCGAGTAGCAACTGATACCAGCTATGATTAGTTTAGGCTTGAACAGCTTAGCTGTCTCGGCAAGTTTATCATAGTCTATTAGACCGGTATTAGGGTTTACCTGAAATAATATATGAAACACTAGTTATCTTGGCCAGTTTGTAGTATTCTATATCCACAATAATAAAAAAATTGATTTGCTTGGGCATATAAATGTTACATTATTTTCAAAGTTTGGCAAAAGCAACGACTATGTAAATATCTTGATTTTTTTTCCATTCTTAATAGGCAACATAATTATTTTATTGCATATCTCTCTCATAGTACTTGTTATTATTATTGTAGTTATTATAAGCAATGGAGTTATCATAAACATGGGTCACACAAATAAGCGAAATTGTTTGTTTAAATTACGTAATATGTAGGGTGTGCCATTGGCTCATTATAAATGTTATCTATGCCACTGTCTACTGATAAATTGACCATACAAGCCAGTTATTATTATGAGCATTGGGTACTACTAAAGAAAATGCAAATTATAATTTAACAGACACCATTTCTACACATAATTTCTGATGTAATAATAAGCAGTTAGCTCAAATTATTTTATGTTGGTCTGAATCGTAAGATCAAATATTTTTTGTTCAGATTATTAACTAGCTTTCGTCACACGGTTTAAACGCGGTTACGGGGATTAAACGTATCGTATGTCACTCTAAGGTCCATTATTTATCTCTTTGCAAAAATACATCTGTTGATCCATTGCTGTGTGAAAGAATAACAAACACACTTTCCCATTATTCACCTATAGTTAAGTATATATGATCATTCTTGTGCAGTGATTATAAATTTAACTAATACTTACTTTATAAGGCATGCTCTCAAAGAATATAGATGTGGCGGATATTTTCTTTGTTGCTGTAAAGAATCCATGAGTAAGATGACCACCATCAGGGAGATCCAACCCCATAATCCTTCCATGGGGTTCCACAATACCAGTATACACAGCAAAGTTAGCTGGGGAACCTATTAAAAAAAAACATATGAAAAATAAATCATAAATATAGGTACATACTAAGCAGAATATAATTTATACAGTTAATCATGAAAATAATGACATAAGACTAATTACAGTAAACAATGGCCTTTCTTTAATTATTTACAGTTAACCTATGCATTATTCAAGATTCTTTTTACTATGGTAATAAAGATAATTTGAAATACCAGATGTTGTAAATAAAGTTATTGGCAAAAAAATATATTATACCTGAGTAAGGTTGAACATTAACACCCCAATCTTCGGCTTTTACTCGGTATGCTTCAAGTGCTCTTTTTTGAGCCAATATTTCTATTTCATCTATGAACTCATTGCCTCCATAGTACCTGAAATATATATTTTTTTTAGCATTACCTTAAATTAATAATATACAATGACAGCATTGCAATACATATAGAATTTTGTCTGGAAGTCTATTTTTAAACAACTTCAAAAAAGGAGGATTTGAATTTTTTTTTGTAAGGGCATACTCTCGAGTTGGTCACATATAAATTTTCTTATGATCTGATCATGGACTTTGAAGATATGATGGAATTCCTCAATGAAAACGCGAATATCGCATTTGAAGCATCTTATTCAGTATTTAATTTTATGGAGATATTTCAATAAAATCATAGCTTAAGTATTCTTTGTAAGTTACATTACAAATTTTATAAATTGTTCCTTCTAGGCTTTGTGTGCTTATTATCTTTGGCCACATCATCACCAACCAAAGTAAGATTGTAGGATCTATGAAAAGTAAAAAAAAAACATAGGTAAGTACTCTATATAAAATACTAATATCTCACCTCTGATTAGGCATGCCTTCAGAATATTTATTATGGAGACAAGAACTAAGACATTGGAGCACAGGAACAGACGTAAAGTTCTCAGAAGCAATCATCTCAAGACCAGATCTCTGACGGTTCTTTTCATTTGTAATAATTTTATACAATTCAGGATCTGTATCTGACAAGTTTCCATTCAATTGCTGGGCACTCATGGTTGGAGTTGTTGACAAATATCTTGCAAACATCTGAAATAATTATTTAACTTATTTATCTTTATCCACATGCACACCCTAACCTTACGCGTGTTGTAAACTAACTGAAGCAATAAAATAAAAGGCTCAATAATCTATAGAAAATAAAATGACCTCAAATTGATAATGTAGATAGTGCAATCATAAACAAAAGTTGATTGATAAATAAATACGGTTTTTATATATTGCATTATCTTGCGTGTTATTCATTACTTACGTCTTTCAATGCTTTCAACGTTATTTAGTTTACAGTTTAATAAAAGCAAAATATTTTCTAACTTACTATGAGTGAATAGACAGGAGTATATTTTTTAAGTATTTTGATCCTCTGTTATAATTCGACACGTTCTAACCTTACTATTAATTAAATTCTAAGCAATGATGATGAATGAACAAAGTTTTGAACTACTTATGAAAAAAACGACGGCCAGTTACTTAATTTACCTTAGCTTCAGAGTTCACATTAGCGTCCACAATCCGAATAGGACTCTTCAGGAATACCGATGAAAATCTATTAAAACCTCGAGTACTAATATAAATACTAGGTTTTATTAATTTATTGTACATCTTAATGTAATGTTAACAGAACTATTCATCCAATCATACAATTTGATGTGATTTCATAAGGCAAATAAAAGTTAAATTTATCGAAACTGATAACCCATTATGAACTCTACAGACACGTAACTCGCTCGTTCGTTTGACGTTTCAACACGAATTTTTGCGGACCTTGATTTTTTTTATAAATTCGATCACTGGTCGGTCAACGGACAGCCACTGCGTGCGGCCACTGACGGACGCATGCGCAGTTTCGACGTCCTTAGTCAGATCGGAGAAACACGGAATGGGTAAATAAGGTCGGAGAAATCACAAAAAGTTTGGTAGGTATCTAATGCTGTCCATGTTTTGTTTCCTGTTTATCATAATGACATTGTTTGTTTTAACAAATAACCGGTACACATTAAA
Source organism: Tetheella fluctuosa (assembly GCA_951216915.1). Taxonomy (NCBI): domain Eukaryota; kingdom Metazoa; phylum Arthropoda; class Insecta; order Lepidoptera; family Drepanidae; genus Tetheella; species Tetheella fluctuosa. The sequence continues at coordinate 4,586,281 of OX578224.1, forward strand.
CAAACTTTTGATTGAACAGCGTGTTTATATGTACTTAAAGAAGCTTTAATGTGATGTTTATAAATGTACTTACTACATCAAAAACATTATCCTCCTTCTGGGGCGGTCGGGTAAAAAGACGGCCGGCACAAACACTAATTGTTTGTATAGACACCATTCAAACTTTAATAGGTTTGTAATAGCAGAACTAGTGAGTCCACGCCAAAAGATGATGACACATATCTAAACATGGATTGTGTAGTTCATACAGACGTTTGTTTGTCTACAATCGAATTCTAGAACGTAGTGATTATATCCTCTTTGTCGAATTCCACCTCAAGGCACGTCCGTGGTAGCGGGTAATGTTCGTAGCGATGGGTGTGTGCCCATCTTCCCCCCTATTAAGGGTAAGATGGGCCTATTCCTACTGGTGAAATGCACACGTAAATCAGGTTTGATCACTTTTTTCTTTTTGTTCACTTTACAACAACTTTTTTCTAGACAACAACTTCTTTCTGAGTTTTCTTTAATTCTCTAATAGCTTTTCTTTTCTCTTTAGCATCATGAATCAGCTTCTTTTTTTATCATCTAATTCGCTTTTGTAGGGATATGAGGTAATAATAGCGGTTTTCCCTCTCTTATTCGATGCTCTTGCAGTTTTTCTTGTTGCTGGAAAAGGTTATGCGTGCCTAATGAAATTTGACAAATTATTATAAAATAACGATTTCGTATTTGAAACCAAACAAGTCCTTACCTGTTGGCGTGATTGCTGGTATAAATGGCCATAGGAATAAATTAACACTGTATTTGTGCTGGTGATAATAAGGCAACAAACACGAACCAAATGAAATACAAAAATGACAAGGAATATGACAAAAAAACAGTTTTTTGCCGAGATACCTTTTGTCTAGCTGATCACTGTACGACCCATCATGGCGGCGCATTGTCATACACTAACTGGATTCTGATTAGTTAGTCGTGTCGCCACATAAAGCCGCCACCCCGTCTTGCCCCCATCTCCCAGTGCATCCCATGGCTATGCCACACGGAGGGAAATTACTTTAATGGTGATAGGCAATTTTACTAACAGAAGACTTAACTTCATTAATGAAAATAAGTACAAATGCATTAATAGAATTTTGAAAAAAAATATCGCCTACCTGACCCAGAATAGAACCCACGCAATCTTAAAAAAATACATCATAAATCTCGGTAGGTAAATAAATATACCTAAGTACTTTACATTGACTACAATTAGCAAACAACAGAACAATATAGGTGCATAAATAGACAGCTCTTGTAGATTTCACTTTATTTAGGTACAGTCACCAAGTTTTACAAACATGCCAGTAACACAAACGCCGGACGCAGTTGAGTAGGTAACTTATAAACAAGGATGTGCAAAACTCTCACTTATTCTGTGTATATGGATTAATATATTTAGATTTAATATCTTCAAAATTATTCAATCTTGTCAACAGAATATCATGAAACAGAAAATTACAAAAACTGTTAATATGGGATGATCGAAAAATTATGTATGGGGACAGCATCCGTGGGGGACAGTTATAAACTTCGAACTTTGTGTTAGGCCGTATGGCCTTTATTGGTGTTAACGTGTAAACTAAGTCATCGAAACTAAGTACTAAATGATTGTATAAGTAAGAGTACAATATGGATTGTTATAAGTAACTATACCTATCAAATAATGCAATTACTAAAATATGCTTTCATTTTATTACTACAGTCGTTAAAAATAACTAGAAAACATCAATTTTATTGTTGTTCCAATGAAATCAATAATTTTCATGTGTAGCTCCTAGAATTGTTTGTTCTTTGTCGTACTGGTAATCTATGTGACAGAATTATTTGTAGAATTGCAACCATTCATAAAATCATTTGATCAGTGGAAAATGGGAATTGGTGCAGGATATTTTTGAATGTATACTGATTCTTCGTTTTTTCGTAATCAAATCGTCTGAATTGAACTGATTGAGTGTGTTCAAAATGATAGTATAACTAATCAGTTATTATGTTCAAGTATGTTCTATCCTATTGAAGATCCTTAGGGGAGACCTATGTCCAACAGTGGACGTCTTGCGGCTGAGATGATGATGATGATATTCTATCTCTATGGGACATCAAAGCTACGGCAGACATACCTATAAATTTTAAGGAATGTCCTCCTTATTATTTCGCATGTTTAATAATAATTAAAATTTATGTTTTAATTTAATGTTGGTAACTTGCTTAAGATAGTTTTATTTTGTAGAATATTACCTAAGGGCAGTTCTAAAGATATGTGTGGTAAATAAAATATGAAAACTACAGTAAATAGTTTGCAGCATGTGCTGCATGCCAGAGCAAGACAAGACTATTCGTTACCAAAGTGTGATAGACACATTTAAATAAGACTTTAAGTTATTTATTTAAATGACTTAGTTACCAACTTATAGTTATATAAAAAGTTATAGTTTATTAAAATATAAATAACGCAAGAATTGTTTTGGAACAATCTTTGGAATGTAAAAATGATTCGACCATCTGTCGATGCCATTACTTATATGCTTCGATGTAATGTGTTTTAATGTAAATATGAAAGTAATGGGTTATTTTAGTGTAATTTCATTATACATATTGTTTAAAAGCGAGAAGATTATAATTCGGCAGCTGAATTTTCACTAATGTTGGAGATGTTAGATGAATTATACCGCAGTATCATTTAATGGGAATTACTAGCACGACAATAAAAGCGTTTCAAAGTATTGTTGATTCCTAAAATTACTCTTTTGAATTTGGATAAGCTAAGCTCTTAGATAAGGTCATATGGTTATTGTTAATGTGGATGAAATTATTTGTAAGTAATATATACTTAGATACCTATCAGGAGTTTGTCCTCTATATGTATATCTACTTAGTATATAGGTAGGTATACAAATATAATAATAAATATTAAAATAAGTAATGATAATGTCTGTCACGATATAGGAACCACGAACCGAGTCATGGGGAATCTACATATATATTATTTTACATATAATAAAACAGAATCCGGTGTGTCTGTACATTGAAAATAAGTAATAATAATACAAATAGAAAGGGGGTAACTAAAGAAACCAGCGATTTATAGAATTCTTTTCTGTCTGTCTGTTTGTTCGCGCACATCTCCGGAACCACTGAACGGATTTTCATGTAGTTTTCACAGGTAGACTGAAATTAATTTGGAGCAGAATATAGGCTTTGTTTCATCAAAATCGGATGTTGCAAAAAAAAGGTATCGTCGTGCAAGATTTTTGGAATTTACTTTCGTTGCATCGAAATTGGCTAACGAGAAAATAAGTTATAGTTTTATAAAGTCTGTTAGTGCACGGATATGAACGAAACTATATTTTGCTAAAACTTTTACAATAAAACTTTATGAAGAGAAATAAAATATTAGCAAATGGAATAGTTCTTGGAAATAAAAATACTATTAACATTCGATAGTACCTAGCTAGGTATCGAAATGTATACCTACCCCAAATGTGACATCTTCGCTCGCGCAGTTTTGATTATGATATCAGCTATGAGGGTTCCATAGTACAAGCTCTGCTTAGTTTGGAATCACTGGCCGTGTGCGAGGAGTGTCTCAGGAATACCCAGGATATTATTATTAATAGCAAATGGCACTTCCCACACCGCACTAAACCCGATTCTTCATCGGTATCTATACAAATTACATAGCACAGTATTCACCGAGGGAATCAATCATGCTGATATTGCTGACGTTGTGTTATATCGACATATTCCTATCTATCTTGAACTACATTAATGCTTATCACGAATTGTTGGCACGAGACACGACCCGTTCAAATAGTATTATTGGAAACGACAAATACTCAGCTTCATTTTATAGATGCGACCCTATATGATATTACTATTGCCGATAGCTGAATATTTTCAACAGAAAAAAAGAAAATAGCTCCCTAAAATATAATTGTCTACAAAGGTAAGATATTAGGCTATTGCATGATACTTAACCCACGTATATTTTGTTGCTTATCCTCCAGCAGACAAAGCCTTTTCATACGCTAAAGCACAAATTATTTACTTAGTAGTAGGTATCTAGCATGTACGCTACACGCTCGGTTGGCTCGCGAATGGGACGCGCGTCCCAAAACTACCTACAAAAAAAATAGAATTCCAGGAATCGCGAGTCAGCTTACATCATTCATGTAGCTTTTGTAAAACCTCTTTTTCTTACTTACTTTATTTTATTCAATACAGGGCTATTTCTAATCATTTAGCTTTCAAGGTTGAAAGTATGTACTCACTAATACCAACAACTTTTGAATGTTGGACCAACTTTGAAAGCGCGAAGGAAAAGTCTGTTATTCCATAGAATTATTTCTATGCTGTTGTTCAATATTCTACAATATTATTATTGTGAGGAACAGCAGATTTTTTATTGATGAATAACTGGTAATATAGTGAGTGTATGTGCTGTAAGTATTGCTGCAATATGCAATTGTGATTCGGTCTTTATGAAGCGAACTGCATCTGCCTTTGTGGGCGAGCCTTTAAATTACTGTAGACTGTAACAAATCGCCTTGCTGCCCCAAGCCGACATATAGGCGCCTATTCCATTGACGTGACGGTATGGGGCAAATTAAATAGAATAAAATATGGACTATAGACAGACACTTAACTATAAATAGTTAAATTAATTCGAATTGAAACCGTTTGCTATCTACATAAAAAATATCTGTTAAAATCTTTTATTTTGTATATGGAGCGTTCAACTCGTGACGTCAAAGTCTATGCGCTGCCATAGTAATTTGTATGCGGTGATCGACCGTTCTACCTAGGCATTTTAACATTGCTACATTATTGTAAATTTTACAAATATTTCGAAAATAAGTAATATTACAGGATGATATCTTACGCCAAATTAAGAAATATTTGCAAAAAATGAAAAAAGCATTCCTATTTCCTATTGTTTTGAATAGTAGATTGAGTGTACGATCTATTTATTAGTTGAGCAATTTATGAACTGAAACTTATTTATTAGTAAGTAGATTATGTGGGCTATTATTCACCTCAATATAAATACTTGTGAGCTACACTCTTTTCCCCAATACTTCTAGAAACAAACCTAGCTTAGTCCATCAAATTAGTTGTGTTTTAGGTACAAACACAACTAATTTGCTTATTCTAAACAACAACCTACTTATTCTAAAATGAAAATGCTAAAAATATTTTAAAGTAGGTATAATGATGGACCGAGTTCTCAAAATATAACAAACTAGTGTATAGTGTGGTGAGTGCGAGTCCGTGTGCGGCGAAGTTGAAATGAATGGTTCGGGTAATAAATGAGGTGGGAAAGTATTAACGTCTCGAATGACAGCGGGCGCAATCGGCATCATTAGTCAGCGAAATGAAAAGCTACGAAGTAGGTCTAATACTTATATTACTATATAAATCAGTTATTCTTGAGTCTTTGTTCCCCTAGAATTTTATTGATTTGTTTGTACGTTATTCCATAACTACCAAGTAATACGACATTTCTTCATAGTTTCAAACGTAATGAACTTTATAAAGTTTATTATGCAATAATCTAATAATAATTAAACTGTAGACAGCTTGTCTATACATTGAAAATATTTACCAAAACTTGAGTGTGTGTGGATGATGTAGGAAGTCTTGATTTGGTTAATGATGAGTAAAAAAATACCGATATTTGTTTGCGATTTAAGGATTTGGTGAGGCCTAATGTTCAACCTCGCTACCCTCGGTAAGTCCAACTTAGCGGCCTCTATTCAATAGGTATAACCCCATTGTGTCGCCCCAAGCGATGGGCATTGTTGCTCGATTGTTAAGAAATTGATCGCATGTTCCGTCTGCGAATAATGAAATATAGCTATTTAAGTCGATATCCATATCCTCTCTATTTATTTAATTCTACATATAATCATGCGCAATACGAGTATTTACATAAAATATATTTCGATCGTGTGCGTGACTAAATGTTCCTGAATCTGATTCGATGACTCTGCCGTAAAAGCCTGCGAACCTTGCCAAGCCATATAAACTGAGGTTGAAAAGTTTTATAGAGAAAAGTTTTGTATTGTCAGGTGGACCTATCTACGAATGAAGATTTTCATTAAAGATTTTTATAATAGGGATGTTGCTTGTAGGTATTCGATATAAATTATTATCTATCACTATATAAATTTGTCCATATTCTATATTTATAAATGTATCGTTTTGATATAATAAATAATAATAATATACCTAATGTAATTCATACAAAATAACATCAGAAACCCTTTTGGTATTAATTAAACTACATATTTACTCATATTATTATAGTAAAACAAAACTATCTACTCATCCTGTATTTTTCGCGGCGAAGTTGACCCAGTTCCGGGTTGAGTTAGTGGTTGCCCCCATTGACTTCCGCTTCATCTCAAGTAGAATCAGCCATTTAGATGATAAAATATAACATATCTAAGAATTATATTGTACGCTACTGTACAATATTCTCGAGTCGTTTTTCCGCAAATACAAACATCAGCTGTACCTACAAGTAGCAATTTGGTGTCCTTAAGTTGAAAGCTCTCTCTGTTTTTGTTTACTTTTAGGCAATTCCGTAAATGTATTGTATTTGATAGATTAACAACATAAATAAAGCTTAATTTTACATGGTTTATTTAACGTAGGTACGTAATTAGTTACAAACAAACAATAGTATAGCATAATTTTATCCTACTACGTTCCTTTTTGTAAGTCAATTTGAGAATCTAGATTGTTTCAGAAGCTTGATATTATTTACGTTAAAACCTTAATAATATTTTTAGTAATAGGTGTAATACAAACCGGAGTACAAGTCTAACTTGCACACAGGTTCAGGCTCTGTAACTCAACTTTGCTATTAATTAACTTTGCTATACTTTGCAATATAGTAGGCGCTCATAATGAATTCATTCACGTGTAACATGTAATTACATGTTACACAATTACCTATAACTTTTTACTATCTTATATTTAACTATTATTATTGTTTGTTGTTTAACAATTTCACGCGGACGGGGCCGCGAGCAAAGCTTACTTTAATGTAAAAAAGAGAGCATAATGGCAGTGTATTCATAATTTTTAATAGGTAGCTATAAAGCTTGTACCTACTAACAGGGTCACAAATATAAATCAGTCCGGGATTATCCTATAAATTTTCACGACATTCTCACAGAATGGAAATTTCAACGAAGTTTCACATGTACACGAAAATGTTACTGAGATATTTAATTAGTAGGAGTTTAATGAACAACATAAGATAGGTATTCATTATTCAATTTCTAGAATTAGATTATACTTTATACCTGTATTTAAAGATAATATTCTAAAAAAATTAAGATTCTTTGTAGGGTACCTACCTACTAAAAAATACACGTGATTTTGGGTGGGGTGGGGGGGGTTAGTCTTAAACCTCACCACGTATCACCAAGGGGGAGGGAGGGGTTAAAAAATGCTAAAAAAATATCACGTGGACATTAATGGACGGCCCCTTATCTCATGTGGAAAAAGAAAATAAAGAAAAAGTTATGGATTCGCACAAAAATTCACACGATTTGAAGCTGTGTGAAGCCAAAAAGGCACTTATCTCAGCTTATGCTGTATTAGGGAATAGGGATGCAAAGCTAGTTTTCAGATAGAGACGAAACTGAAGCTATAGTCAATTGCGGCACAGACATAAAATTTTTAAAATAATAATTGTTAAAAGTACCTATATGATAAAGTACATAAGATAATTAATGATATTGTAAATAATGCGTTTTTCTAGAATAGGTGGACCAATGTTTAAAGACCCTCATCGCAACGACTAATGTAGCAGGTTCAAATCCCACTAAAGGTAAGGTAAGGTAGGTACCTACGGATGTCAATGATCGCTATTATCCTAATATTAAAAATGTGAATGTGAGTTTGTTTGTTTATTACCTCTTGACGCCTCAATACAACAGCACAACCAAATTTTATTCCTTAAAATATATAAACTAAGGATGTTTTTTTATGGAAACATAGATGTTAGACATCTTTTTTGACTTGTTATTTGTAGTAAAAAATAACTTCTAGATCGTTTTTGGGGTTCCGCACCCAAAGGGTAAAAGGGGACCCTATTACTAAGACTCCGCTGTTAGGCTGTAATCATGAACCGTGATAGTTAGACAGTTGAAATTTTCACAGATGTATTTCTATTGTCGCTATATCAACAAATACAAAAAAAAAACAGAATAAAATAAATATTTAAGGGCTTTTGTTTGTTTGTTTGCTTCCGCCCCACGTTTCTCCCGCGTTCCCCAGTGATCTTATGTTTCCCGGGATAAAAAGTAGCCTATGTCCTTCTCCATACCATAAACAAACTCACATTCGCATTTATAATATTAGTTAGGATTAGGATAGTTAGGATGGTACGGAACCCTTCGTGCGCGAGTCCGACTCGCACTTGGCCAGTTTTTATTCATATAATCATATTTATTCCCGGGGCGTCCTTTATAATTTTATGCAACTGCAAGAAGCTTCTTGAATTTATTATAATGCCTGCGATACTATATCATCTAAACCATAAAAAGCCAAAGTACTTAAATGTAAATTATACAGGGCTATTTTCATAATTTTACCAAAATTTTCAGGGTTGAAAGTACTCATTAATACTTACAAACAAGTTTCAAACGCTTTCATTGTTGGAAAATGGTTGGACACAAAATAGAAAATTGTTTATATTCATTAATAAGTACCTACATTCAATGCGGAAAATTTAACTAAATAATTAAAAATAACTTGTATTAGTATAGAGACTGAACTATACTACTTAATATCACTACGGAGCCACTAAAAAGCGACATCATACATATTGACCTTTGACAAGAAGCAAGAGTTAAAATTAGGTACAGTCAGCGGCAAAAGTATCTTGGCACTTTAGTACCGTGTCATTACATTACAAAATTCATAATTTTCATACAAACTGTCAAGAAAATGTCAATAGATTATTATGAAAGGGTACTAAAATGCCAAGCTACTTTTGCCGCTGACTGTACGTCTTTGATCTAATTATTTACTTTAGCGAAAATTATAATTTTGTATTATTGAAAAGCATTTTCGTATCTTGGTCTACTTTTCTGTGATGGGCTCTCGAGATAAAAAGTTGCTTTTATTCAAATGAACATTCAAGATTGTCGAAATTGAATTTGGAATAGATCTTGAGTATTCGTTAGAAAATGAGAAGTTTTAACGTTATCATGAACTTCAAAGTTTGAACACAGTGTGAGTTAATAATATCTTTGAGACGTTCTATAATTTAGGAGCGTTGTTTATGTAATTCAAGTTTGTGTTAGCACATTTTCAAGAAAGTAAAATAAGTTATTTACATTGAGTGTACAATTTGTAAGGTCAAGTGACCTTCTAGGTAATACCTAAGTAGGTACCTATCTATATTTAAAGGAATTCAGTCCAAAATGAAACTTTCTTTCTCTTTGCATAGCCTAGAGCTCCGTATTTGGCGAACATTGATTTGAAGTCACGTAAACCGTTTTTCCTTTGTCTCAGACAAGAAGATTTCTTTTCATACCGACAAGTAGTGGAATGTTACCAACTTTTATTCAAATACTAGGTAATCTCCGGCGTGCGTTGCAAAGCCCTTTTTTGTTGAAAATCATTGCGGGCGTACGCACAACAACTTACCAAAATTTCATCGCAATAGGATGAACGGTATAGGATATCTGTTTGTCTGTTTGTAGCGTAAATGTGACAATTGACTTTATATATTCAAATATATTACTTATGGTATTTTTATAAGTACTTACATATTTATTCGTAATTTTGTCTAGTAGTTTAAACGTTTGAGTATGACTTAGGATGATTAATTATTATCAGTCAATCCCATATTATATTGAAGTTTATGATAAATTGAACTGACTGAAAAGCAACATTACAACTAAATATCATTGCCTAGTATAAATACGTGGTTCTGCATGGATACACATCCAAAAGTGCATTGAATCTTAACGTGAACCATTTTTTCTGAACCGTAAACAGATAAATAATCGGTAAGGAGGGGAAGGTTATAAGTAAAGAAACTCGGATTTTCACTCAAAATAAGACAACCAAAATTTTTTTTACCCTAATTTTATTAGGCTTTTACTATTTCGTGACGAAAATGGGAAGCGTTCTGCGATGTTAATCGATTCCTTCCTTTTTATCGTCCTCTTTAATTTTGGCTTCGTAAGTATGAATAGGTACCTTATTTATACAATTTCCTGACAAATAAATCAATTTTAAAATGAAATTTAATTTTAGATCGTCTGTTATAAGTAACTAAGTACTTTGCATGAACCCCTTACAGTTCGTAATCCACTCCTGGGGCTCTGGTAGGAACCTTTTATGTAAAGCGTCAATTATCGTCTTGTATTTTGATTGTGCGATATGACCACAAGACGTCGGGAGGACTTCCATCCATACGTTGTTGACATCCCGCTTGTACGGACACAACGCTTTGCTTCATCGTTTCTCATACGAACAGCGAAGGAGTGGAACTCACTTCCGAGGTCTGCGTTTCCTGATGTACCTAGATGTCTTCAAGGCCAGAGTGAATAGGCTTTTTCTGGGCAAGCGTGCTACATCCTAGGCCCGTCTTGACTCCTCCTGGAGTCAGTCGATGGCCAAACATAAAAAAAAGAACTTAAATGTCGGTATTATTATTAGATAGAGAAAAGACTTCACTGACGAAAAATAAATTAGAAAACTTATTTATTCCGCTCTGAGACTTGGTGTCGTGTTTTTATTTTGATATAATATAAGTATATATATTTTATGTTGCAGAACGGCCAGATTTTTACATAATAATAAGATAGGATTTGAACGAAAACTCTCTAGCAGTCGATTTCTTAAAATTTTTGATATATTATCTACTTTGTAGTCCATCGCAAAGCAATAATAACATTATTTATTGTATCCATTTGTAGCCAGTGCACTGATATAAAAAAAACTCGCCATTTATCAGTCTTTCCTTTACATATAAACAATTTGTCATCTCTGAACTCTGAAAGAGTGGAAAATAGAGGAAAAATAGTTGGCAATGCCTCGAGTGATTGCCTTGTAACTCAATTTCGTTAATATTTCTAGATGTTATATTAACTTATCCTGTAGTGATTTTGTGTACATGTTGTAAACATAACGTAATATGTATACATAAGTAGAGTACGACAAAAGCCTGTCCGATAGATGTCGAATCATAGATCTCAAGTGGCGTTAATTAAAATGTGTGCTATTCTTTTACCTAGAGATCAAGAATCTAATAGAATATAAATGAATATGAGCCACATACATTCACAGAAAGGTCATATTATTTTAAGTAGAATCCAGTAAGGTTGGCTATTATTTAGTTAGTAATCTCCAGAGAAATCTAACAGAGCTAATCCAAGTGCGTTGCCTATAGGAGGCACGTTGCTACGTCGTCGTCGTAGATAAATGCGAAAATTTATTAATGTTGACGGCTAAGTACAATTGAGGTCTAGCCAAGTTACAATCCAGTGATGGAGGTTTCCGATTCTTTACCTAAACAAAACGGAAAACTTCCACGACTTTGTTCTTCACTCAGAAGTTATTGAATATTTTATTAAAACTTCCAAGTTATAAATTTAGATCTGAAGCCAATCTTTTGTGGCCCTAATAAATTGTGGAAATTAATCTCAAGTAGGTAGGTAATATTTATGTAAAATTTAATAAATAAATATCTCTTGATTAATTATATAAATAACTTGAATAATTTTATATAAACTCGACAGAAGCCTCCGTGAAATTTAATTAGGTTCGAGATGCACGTAGCCATTTGAATGATTTAAATTTCTCTCGCGTGGATTCATTATGATTCCAGGAGTGGCAACTTTATTGCATATTATGCGAATCGAAATAAACCCAAATAAAATACTGTTTCGTTTAATAAAATTTCATTACGTGCTAAGATTTATTATTGCGTAAAATATTTTGAATATTGGATTATTTATATCATAGTACAAAGTGGGAGTGTTTCTAATCATATTTATACCATAAAAAGTTTCAGTTTATTCAGCAATATTACAGGATTTATTATCGACTAACTCATCTATCCTACGGTTCCATCCGGGATGCCCTATTTTACCCCATTAAGGTTGAATTTTGATAAATCCTTCATTAGTAGATACCTACATTATATGAGGAACCTATATGTAAAATTTCAATATTCTAGATCTAGCGATTTGAGCGGTGCGTACCTATTGCTCTGTCAGTCAGTCAGTTTCTCTTTTGATGCGTTCCTTCTTTATATATATATATATATATATATATCCTGGGACATAAAGAAGATAAAAGATAACACAACAGATTGTCATGCTCAAAGCAAACAACGAGAGGAAGGAATACTAATATACTTACATATTAGGTGTATGTCGAATGACTACGATTGAAATCGATCGATTACTCAAAAACAGCCAGCAAATGTCAAAGCCAAACGTCTGATCTATTCAAATACACAAATACAATAGCTAACGACCCCATGAAAGGACCTACGTGTATATCTTAGCCCTCTGACAAATCCTTATCAACGTGATTTATTGAATGTCTCAACGAAATGTACCTAGATGATCCATCTTCGTTATTGCAAGTTACAAATGTATTGATTCGTATTATTAATTACCTACTTATTGTACTATAACTTTATTTTATAACATAACTTTATCATGATACACGTTTAAATTGAATTGAAAAACCGGTCCTATTGGAGATCCTTAGGGGAGGCCAATGTTCAGCAGTGGACGTCTTGCGGCTGAGATGATGATGAAAAAGTGGTTCCATATTAGTTTATAAATTACCTATATGAATGTCGTACATTCATTTTGTTTGGTATCTACGTCGAATTGAGTGACTTTTTAAAAGTTATAGGAGTTACTTTTCAACTATTTACTCCCACCACCCTGCGTAAATATGTTATGAGTAAATAAAATAACTGCATTACACTTGTTACCAATTTAGTAAATAATATATTATCATCTAATTATCATCTATTCAAGGTATCTAGAGCACAATTAGCGAATCGTCAGCTAAACCTTGAATACCAATGTGGAGATCGTAGTCTAGTGTGATCGAGGTGAATTAGTAATCATGTTTGGAACACAGATTATATGCTAATTGTCTAATAGAGGGCTTTAACAGAGCTTTATTTTATGTTAAAGAACGCTCTCAATGACGGGCCGGTTTGATACCCTATCTATCACGACACGGGTCGTGGGTTCGATTGTCACCCAGGTCAGACATTTGTGTGCATGAACATGTATGTTTGTTCTGTTCTTATGTATATTTACAATAAAAAGTTGTATTATGTAGTATAAGCTTAGTTTGAGATCAAATAGTATCAATCCATGTGTAAGGAATATCCCAGGATATTTACTTATTTAATTTTTTCATTCTTTGCAGACTTATATTGGTATTGGTACAAATAAATGAGATTTCTGTGGCAAACACCTCGGTTCTTATAATGTCATAGTTCTTCCACGTAAGCTTATGCGGATTGGTAGAGGAGTCCCCCAAAATCCTTCGGGTATTACAGGTTATCTCGCGAGACTTTTTGCTGACTGACCTTTTTATGTAAAATATATTCTACATGTTGTCTGTAATATAACCGGTTTTACCCTGTATAATATATTTTCCTGAGAATTAGAAAATATTAGGATGGTATGTTTTTATTAATATACATACCTATATAATTTCTTACAGTTTCCTATATCAATATACTTCTTAATTTCTTAATACAGTGAACGTTATACAGACAGGGTTTTGTCGCAGAAATTAGATTGCTCTGTATCAAAAGTAGAATCGATCCCAATAGAATAATACATTATGAAAAAAGTTATTTTAAAATAAATTCGTATGATATTTTGTAAATAAATTTACTAAACTTAATTTTCAATTTTGGATAACATTTCATTTGGATTAGGACTAAGGATACGGTATAAGCCTTTTTGAAATGCCGCATGATGACTAAGATTAATTACTTGTATACATTTCTGGCAAGACACCAGCTCACCGTGACTTGAGTTCTAAATTGACTTGACTTGTGAATCGACCAAAACGATATAAATAATGAAAGATGCTTATCATGCTGTTTTATTGTTTGTTCATTTCTAGAAAAAATAATAATGTACGTACATGTACATTTCAATAAAATGTTTTAAAAGATTGTAATTATTTAACTACATTGGTCTTTAAAATACTTTGTTACCGTGTAATACATGTATTTTTAATATTTACAGAGTTTATTTTAAAACAACATTTAGGATTTATGTTTAATCTATTCTAACTAGCTTGGCACACATAGTATGTTGTCACATTAAAAAGATTGTTAATATCTAAATATATACCTACACACTGCTTTTTTTCTTTATAAAATTCCTGTATTTATACAGAATACAATTAGTATGTAATGAATTAAATTGCAAGCATTACAATGAAGTTCGATAAAATGTCGGTTATTATTTAACAGGTATTTTATTATTATATAAAACATCCTCAGTATCAAGTATTTACATTTTTTTTTATATTTTCACTTAACTGTTTGTGTCATTGAATGTTAAATATATTTTAATTGCTTCTTAATGGCGCTAACATTGATTTAAATCATATTGAACTCTAGCAGAGATCCGAAATAACAAACAAATATACGATATGAGCAAAAATTATACCAGGGACCACTCTACGGTTAGCCGCACTATTTCCGCGGTCGTAGCCTCCACCGCATCCGCTAAGAACAACTTCGTAGAGCCCTCGTGAAGGAGCGGCCTATATAAATTCAACCATTCCATTCTCTGAGCATGTATGAGAATTTACTTAGTCCCTTGAGCTAGATATTTCTATCACAGTAAAAAAGGATTTAAATTCCTATACACTTTTTGTAATACAATTTTTTCCGAACTATATCCCTACATGCTTGTATAAACATTTATTCACTGAACCAAATTCACACATTGTGCAAAAATATAAAATACTTTTTACACACACGTTTTCAGCACAATGTTAAAATATTGTTCTTTTTACAAATGGTATCTTATTCGTACTTAAAAACTCGCTACAGTTCGATGATTACACTCTAAACATTGAAATGTATTTTTATCTATACATACATACTGAATTAAAAATCAATGTCCTTCTTAATACTACTTAAATGGAAACAAAATATATCACGCATTGATGTATATATCTTGTTTGTTTTTCTCTGGGTAATCTTTAGGCGGTAGTTTAAAACTGTCCCTAATGTATGAGAAGCGGTGAAAATTGTAGAAGTATTCCTTTCCATCGGGTGAATATTGCGGGTAGAGGGTGTAAGAAGGGAACTCTAGGTCCGAGAGGGAGTCTGCAAGAGCGTGTCTGGCAAACTCCTCTTTGTATCGTCATGATTGTTCCCTGTACGCTTGTCGCTTGGAACACTTCTCCTTCAGGATGTAGCAGAGGGCGATCGCTATCAAAACTGCTATCGCGATTGCCATGCTTATGCTTATCCAAATGATCTCTTCGTTGATGCCGCTTGTGGACTTTCCTGCGCAATAAATATTAGGTTCACAAATGAAAATAGAAAACACGAAATGGTACAGTATTTAGTAATTATAACGAAAATAATAAAATTATTATATAATAATGTATTAAGTTCATAATCATAAATAAGTTACTAATATTATTTTGAAATCTTAATTCGGATACTAGTATATAAAAGGATTTGGAGTAGCATTAAGATTGTCACATAATGCGATATCTAAAGAAGAAGTAATAAATTATTGGATTAAAATACTTCAAGTGAAAAAGGTTGAAGGTAAAACACTCATTATTTTTACGTCGTGAAATAGATTAAAGACTTAATTCCCTCAAGGAATTCTAATACAGACCTTTAATATTCCGGGGGCTGATTCAATATTACATGCAAATTGGATTTCCAAAAGGTGCGTAATATTCACTTACTTAAGTGAGTTATAACCAGCCATATGTGACTTGACTACTTCAGGATACTTCACTTTCATAACATAAACAATATAAAGCTAAACGACCATCGATTTGTATTAATCAAACAAGTTTACGTTATTTTATTATTACGTTTAAATACAATATTTCTCGTATGTTAAGTCTGAAGTTTGGATAGGTGCCATGTTATATACAGGAGACACAAAAAAATATCGCTTCAGGCTTAAGGAAATGGAAGCTGAAAATCTTCCAAAAACGTATAGACAAACATTATAAGAGAACATACTTAATTAGTATTGCGAACACACATCTACTATAGAAGGTTTTAAAACTTGTTCGTGCTTAAGTTTGACACCTAAAAGTTTTGAAAGAGGAACTTTATCAAAGGCAGCAGTTAATTATTGTCATAAATCAACGTATATTTAACAGAGTATGAAGCTTTTGAAATATGGTATTTCCATTTATGAATGTCTTAAAAATTAGAAACGTTTAGGTAAACTGTATAATAGACAATTAATTCTATTTTATTAGCTATCCAATTCTGAGTCAAAATTAATACAAGAACGATATTATTATACAAATAAAACCGTTTAGAAAGCATTTAAATAATTTACGAAATGAAAAATTGCTGTAACCATTAGGCCTACGTAAATAAACTTTTGTCAACGTCAGCAATATAGGACCTTGAATAGAATTCAAAAACAGGGATTAAGAGGCGAGGTCTTTAGTTCAAAATTACTTGTTCAATAGATATGGAAGGTCACATTTATTATTTTATTCATGTTGAAAATCTGTCGCCAAATACCTATTGGTGTGTTCTGGCAGCTGCACTTGAGAGCCATTTCCTTCTAGACTCGATGTGCTTACCACTTTCAGCTACATCATCACTTACCATAGTGAGATTGTGGTCAAACACAAGCCTATACAAAGTAAAAAAAATAAAAATATATATTAGCGTTACCTACTAACCACAATTTTGGTTTGTTCGCGGCATTAAGTAATAGTAATCTAACAAAGGATATTTAATTAATTATATTCCGCAGTCATCAGCAAGCACTATCTCCTAATAGTACTTACTTCTTAGTGAAAACCAACCTACGTTTTTTATATTTAATATGAAAATGTTTGATTTTATACAAAAACACAATTTAAATATGTAACTATTCTTTAGTCTATTTTATTTTTTAAAAGTTACTTTGCTTTTCACACTGTGGCTCTTTAAACAAGAAACTGATAACGACTTCTGAAAAAACATTTTACGTTGTTCCCCAGAGTTATTAAAAGTATTTTCGTTTCAGTATTTTCTTCATAACTTTTTTCGCATGTTTTTCTTGTCTTTAGTTTAGGTACTTGATGTTTCTATAACCTGCCCAATAAAATATATTTTCTTACGTAGTAACATTCATCAAACATCATATACGTCTCTACGGGCACGAGCTTCCTGTAACAATGAGGGGGAATGAGGCCATAGTCCGCCACGTAGACTGTCGTAGACCATGTGCGGATTGGCGGCATTCACATGCTTTTGAATGTAATTTCTCGTGGTGAATGAACGTAAGTTTAAAACTGAGTTGAACCTGCATTCTCATAATTGTAGTAAAGTGCTCCCTGAGCCACTACGAGACATCATTATTTTTATAATTTATTAATATTTCAATGGTAAAAGAAAATTCCATTTCCATTTTATATTTGCCAAAATAAAATTAATTGTGTAAGAACAATAATCTTGGCTTTATTAAAAAGGTAGAAATCAAATATAAATTGTAATTTTTCAAAATAAAACTTTCCCACTGTATAAAATAAGATTGTTAAATATTCTTCAGACGCAAAAGTTTCAAAAATCTGCATAATGGGATTCTAAGTAATACATATAAATTGCATAAGGTTTCTATTCATATTCCAATGGCACTTGATTCAAATTCTATTACATTGCACGTGTTGTGGATAGTTTGAGTCGTGTACGTGTGTTATATTAGGTGTATAAAAGCAATTTCGATCAAGGTTGTTTTCCTTTACGTTTTAATAAAGTTTTTTAACTTGTAATAAATCTATGCTAGTGGGACGATGTTAAAGGTAGAGTATATCACACCGTAGCATAAAATACGGGGACTACATAAAATATTTATTGTCTCCAATATAAAACCAAATAAAAAGTTACGATATTTTATTTTGTACAAAAAAACAATTAACTACATCCTACCAAGAGGGGGATCGAGGAGACTCATAGCAAAGCACAGGGAAACCTAGTTTCGGCTCCTGTCTCCCACAGTTAAATGTATGTACCTACCTACCTACCTAGTTAAGAGCTAAAGCTGTTTCATTGATTTTATGTGGGAGTGAATAAATAATTGATAAAAAAAAAGAATTTGAATTTTGATATTGTACACTGTACACTGATAAAAATTAAAGACTATTTAGAGAGGAGACATTGTAGCATTGGAGAGTTGGAATTGGAGATTGAAGATATAAAATTGGGTACGTAGTTTATAGATTGAGACTGTTTAATCACATTGATTAAATCACAATTACTATTCATCTAAACTAAACTAACTTAAATTATATTTTGACATTGTTTAATTTAAACCTAAATTATATTTTGATACTGTTAAAAATACAATTTCATGGTAGACCATGAAATTGAAGTTTTTTGATAATTAAATCATTGTTTACTGTATGATAGGGATATTTGACGACAAAGATCCTTATTCAATCCTTATCAATATGAGTGACTTTTACTTGGGACCAACCTTGAAATTGCTAAAATAGCCCCGAATACATTGCCTAATGCATATGCATTTCACGCCTGCCAAATGATCTGTAGTTATCATCAATGGTTAATTGTGTAATTATATACACGAACATTATTGTAAAGTAATTAGTTTTTGGCTATATCTTATCACCAGCGCTGCAGCAGAAACTAACAGACATAGATGCCTTTTTGGCCCCACACTGCACTAACTTGTGTTTAATGAGTCTAATTGTACCTACCTACCTACCTTTTTTTAGGGCAAACAGGTTTTAGGTTAAATCCTATTTATCAATGGAAGGTCAATCAGATTAGATATGTAAAAAAAAGAGTTCAGTAAATCGTCCCCATATTTTAGAAATGAATCCGTCCGCGTCCATCAACTTTATCCTATTATGATAAACTTGCGAACAAGTTTGTAGCGGTGGCGTGGGAGCGCTGATTCCGCTTTTCTCATTTCCGTGTCAATTTTACATTTTCCTGTGACACTACGGAGCTTTTTACCATTGGAATGGAATTAAGTTTTAGCTTATAAATACGAGGAAATAAATGAAGTACTTGATTTCGTATGTATAATATAACAGTACTTAAATAACACACGCAACTTTTCGTTTGGAGGTTGGGTAGGTACCCTAGAAAGTTGACATCTGAAAATGTGAAAGCCTATGGTCCGTATGTCACCGACTTAATTGAACGATCAAACTTTGGTATAGTATGTAGAGTCCTTCGTTCAACATGACCGATAATTATAGTGCAATGCTTCATACCTCCCATTTTGTTGGAGTATCCGCCCATTTTGCCAGCGACACGGGCCGACGCCCCGCCTGTCACCACAAGCACCACCACTCCCGAACGAATACATATTCGACCTGTTTATAAAAAAAAAAACTTTATATATTTTGAACTAACTTAATATTATAATTGTATCAGACTTTGTATATTAATGTCAGTCACTAATACTAAAAAAAAAATGCTTTTAAGTAAGTATTTAGAAACCATTTTCTCTTAAGGCTCCAGTCTCCCTAAAATCAGTTAGTGTTCTTGCGGAATTTATCAGAAAAGAAATATTTTTTTTAGTCATCAGAAAAGCAATAAATAAAATATATTTTACGTTATTTTAAAGTGTACTGAGCCTTAACGAACGCTGTCAATTCCCAGCGCAATTGAATGGAATTTAGATGCGTTTTATGTTTTATTTGTTTAGTATCGGTAAATTTATTTCAAATGATTTTTTGAATGCGTATATTTTTTATTCGACAGATAAATAGTTGTTTTCGGAGTGGTTAAAGTGTGATTTCTCTAAACCATTACTTTGTAATAGAAAAAAATATATGTTGCAAGGGTCGAATTCAGAAATTTATAACTTTTTAAAGCAGTTTAAATAAGAAATTGAGGCAATTTTGAAAAAAAGTAACTAGATAAGATTATTGTAGAGGACTTGCCGACAAATGTAATCTGAATACATTTCTTGTTTTTATTATATTTTTTTCGTGGCGAGCGCATGAATGAGACCCTCTACGAGTGGAACGTAAATGGAGGTAAGTTTAAAGCCTTACAAAGCTAATCAAAGTGGCGTCAAATTAAAAAATAAAAAATGTATTAGAAATTTCAAATCTTACACTTTAAAATTACGTAAAATATATTTCATTTATTGCTTTTCTGATGACTAAAAAAAAATATTTCTTTTCTGATAAATTCCGCAAGAACACTGATTTTAGGGAGACTGGAGCCTTTAAGTGCTAATTAATTTGATTGGCTTTGTGTATTTAGCGTCATCGGCCATATCATCATTTGTCACAATGAGGTTGTGGTGGTGGAAAAAATATGTATAAAACTGTATAAAACTACAATGTTATGGATAAGTTTCATAACAATAGATTATAACTAGGATACCGAGGGCCCTACTTTATTGATATGCCGGTATTATCCTGCATCGACTCATGAAATATTTATATGGCATATTCCATAGAATTAATAGGCATATGCAATCGATATAATTATTATTTGTTTTTTTCTGTACCCAGAGTGGAATATCGACGTTAAAAATTTGCGATTACTAAACTATACTGGGTGATTTTGTTATCACTGGCAATACTTGCAGGGGTGGAAGTACTCATCAATGTGAACAACTTTTGTTATAGGACTAACTGTGAAATCATGAAAAAATTATCAGCTGTTCCATACAAAAGTTCAATACCTACTCGACCAAAATGTATGAAGCAACCGTATTATTTTACGCGATATCAGAGTTAGCCCTATAATAAAAGTTGTTCACATTGATGAGTACTTCCACCCCTGCAAGTATTGCCAGTGATAACAAAATCACCCTGTATATATAATAGTAATTAAATAGTTGATATTAAATAGTTTGGTAGAAATTAGAGGTGCTGTGCGAATTCCTACAGAGAAATGTCGTAAACTCAAACGTTATATTTAGTAGCTTTTGCTAATGTCTATTATTTACACAGGGTACAGGTTTGTTTCGTCATTGAAAATAAGGGCCAACTAAGGAACACTGAATGTAGTACCTACGGAGATTAATATCTTTGGGGCAACCTTCTCAAGGTAGTATATTGTTGTGTAAACTCTAGTTTATTGCGGTTCCTAATGACCAAGTTCCAGTTTCGCATCACCCGTTCGAGTCATATAAACTTAATAACAAACTGCTCACCGATTGTAATTGCCATCTTGGATTACACAGGCGCGTGCTACGCTCCGATCGATGCCTTTAATTACATTGGTCGCCACATCTCGTACTATTGATATTTGCTCCTGTAACAAACAGAGTACAACAGAGTTTACTTATTTAATTCACTGCGTTCGTTCTACAAATAACGTTATTATTTTTCATTAGATATATAGCTTATGTTTGACCACAGTCTCATCATGGAAAATGATAATGTAGCCGAAGGTAGTGAGTACACAAAGCCTAGAAGGGAATTAGCTCTCAAGGGCTAACGCCAACAGGTTCTTAATTAACTTGAGGGTAGGTAGAAGCAAGCCAATGGGTATTACAAAGTAGCCTAACACCGTTCTATGGTTTCCTCACACGTTTTCCTTCTTCATCCATTCCATTATATATGTCACCGGAAAATAACAAGAACCGTAAATTCTCTATAAAATTTTTCTAGAAAATTTATAAACTTTCGTATGATTCTAAACGAGAGATTAATTGTATTATTTGACGCCTACATTTTCGCAAAATTATCAATTTGCGACGTGTCGTGGTCGAGCCCTCACTTCAGTATACTTTTGGTGCGAGGAGGCACAGGCCCAAGGCAAGAGGCTGGTACCACGCGAGGTGGAAGGGCGCAGAGCACAGTTGCGCGCGCTCGCTATACAAGAGTGGAAGTCGAGGCTGGAGCACCCTAGTGCGGGTCTGCGGACCATTGAGGCCATCCGTCCAGTGTTGGAGGAGTGGCTGGAGCGGCGGCACGGCACGTTGACCTTCCGGTTGACGCAGATCCTCTCGGGACACGGTTGTTTCGGGAGGTATCTGTGGCATATAGCCGGGAGGGAGCCGACCGCCGTGTGTCACCACTGTGACGGATGCCTCGAGGAGGAGGCCCAGCACACGCTGGAGGTGTGCCCAGCCTGGGCAAGTGAGCGCAGCGAGCTCTGCGCTGAAGTGGGGAATGACCTCTCGCTGCCGAGCGTGATAAACGCTGTCGTCGGCAGTCAGAGGTCGTGGGGCGCACTCCACTCCTTTTGCGAGCGCGTTATGCTCACAAAGGATGCGGCGGAACGCATCAGGAAGGACACTACCCCTCTAGCAGTCCACCGCAGGAGAACAGGGCGCCGGAGGCTGGCATTTGCTCGCCACCTTCCCCCACCCCACTTGAGCCCTAGGGCGGCGGACTCGGGGAGTCTGCCGTCCGTCACAAACGGGCTCGGGTAGATGCGCGTGTGTTCCCACACGCTACCCAAGGCGAGACGGTGGAGACAAGAGCTCCGGTCCCCACCGTCGATAACGATGACATCGACGATGACGTCGTCGAAGAAGAGGCCTACCACCAGGCCGTGGCTGCTGGGTACGCGGACGAATGCTTCGGCGCCCCCGTATACCCAGCCGGCAGCGACATGTAGGAACACCCCAGGTTTTTAGTCAGTAGGAGTCTGACATAACCCCGCCGCTTCCTAGTAAATTTATAAATTTGCGGTTCTTGTTATTTTCCGGTAACATATATAACTGCTTAGTATACCGGTATTTGAGTTGTTGTTGAAATATAAAAGTAAAATCAACTTAGTTAGTTGATTTTACGTTTTGATTACGTTTTCGATAGTATGTTTCCATTTTGAATTTTTTGTTAGATATTATAATGAAAATACTATTGCACTAATATATATTTTTAGTAATTTATAGCATGGTCATATCTTACGATATTATAATTTATTTTTATACCTAGGGGTACCTCGTAGTAAGATATTTCTGCTTACGGTTGGTACTTCAGGCTATTTAAATGAATGGGCGATTATTTTGGCCATTACATGTTTATATAAGGAAAAATATTATACCCACGAGTATTTATTCATTGCGAGTAAGTATCAGTTAAAGTCTACTTTTTATACAAGATTGGGTTTGCACCCAATATTTTTCAGCTACATTGACTCTATCACTGAAGCGTGAAATATTTTATGTTCATTGAAAATGTTTGGGTTATGGTCTACTATCTTATGACAAAAGAAAGCACACAACAAATAATGATATAGTGTAATCAAATAATATATAATATGCGACCTCTCAATTAGTGTTTTATATAACGTTACAAAACAATAGTCTATTAATTTTAATACTATAGATGCGAGAGGTTGAGTGGATGTTTGTTACAATCACGTACGGGTAAAATGGCAGAACGGGAGCTAGTTTGTGACAAATCGATGTGTTGAAAGGGTATAAATGATTGTTACAGCTACCCATAAACATAATCCGTCCGAAGCGGCAATGTGAAATGAAACATCCCAAGATAGATTAAATGTTAATTAATAGTAAATGTTTCCAACCCTATCGTTGCCATGATTATCCTGAAAGTGCCCCTACTGCGTCTGTTAAGTGATGCGCGTCAATCACACAAATTGAGGTCGTTTGCGATGCGAATTGTAACAAAGAGTAATGCCGAATGTCACGAAAATATGAAAAGAAAGGTTTGTTTTTTTTTTAGAAATTGCCTCACATTTTTCTACGATAACGCATTAACGTTACTCTCGCTTCGTAAACCATTCAATGTTTTTGTATTTACTGAGTTTTATAGTTGTGTTTACTTCGCAAATCTATTAAATACATAAGATAATATTGACGTTGATTAAAGTATTGTTTTGGGAAATTTTAAATTGGTTATCGAAAGCTTTAGATTATAAAAAATTAAGTGGTAACTCAAGTGGACGTCATGTGTCACTAATATTCAGCCTGTAGACATTTTACTTTAGTGAGACTGCCAATATTCGTTTAGCCTCAACTCAATTTCTTTCTTCGACCACAACATCCTTCTTAGTTCATTTATTTAAACGACGCAACTACCAAGTGATTGATAAACGATCCTCCCTTTTTTACCGAGGAAAAGTTCCAAAAACTCCTCGTCGAGAGTGCCAATAAACTTGAATAATTCAGACAGTGTATGTTATTTTTTCGATCCCCGTTCATGGTAACAGCCGAGTTTGTTAGGTTATAAAAAGACATGTTTATGTACCAATCTCTGTTTGCCAGCTACATCCACAAAGAGATTGGGTTCATACTATATTGCAACATATAAAATATTCTACTCGTGTAGGTGTTTATTTTTTATTGTTTAATCAATACTTATTGTTGCTAGAATGTATTCTACTATCAAGAGTTAAAGAGAATGCTTTGTGCGTTTTTTTTAGCTCTATTTTATTAACTACTAGCTTCCACCCCGCGGTTTCACCCGCGGTCCCGAGTCTTCGATCGCCACCGAACCTTACAGGATTACCCGCGGGGCTAATATGAAAATTGTCTGAAAATTTAATTGAAATCGGTCCAGCCGTTTCGGAGTCTATAAGGAACCTGCATACATACATACTTTCTCCTTTATATAATATAATATATTGGTATCACACTAATATTATAAACGCGAAAGTTTGTGTTTGTTACTTCTTCACGCTCAAATGACTAGACCAATTTTGATAAAATTTGGTATGGTGGTAGCCATGACACTCTGAATTAACACATAGGCTACTTTTTATCCCGAGAAAACATAAGGTCTCTCGGGAAAGCGGGTGAAAGTTTGTGTCCAGAAAACTCGAAAATTAGACGAAGGATTAACACGAAATTTTAACACAACGTTGCATTTTTATATAAGAGTGTTTAAGTTTCCAAAAAAACGGAGAATTCTAGGCGTTTCGTGAGGCTTAAATTGACTCACAGTGAAGCGTGGCCGGGTATAGGTAATATTATATACAGGGTGATTTTAAAGTCGTTGGCATTACAACCACCCCTGCAAATAATGCCATTGACTTTAAAATCATTCTGTACAGGTAAAGTTTGTGAGTTTGGATATTGGAGGTAATCTCCGGAACTACGCGTCTGATGTGTTTTTTTTTTGCGTTACATAGCCCATTTACTGAGGAAGGTCATAGGCAAAATTTTATCACAGGAATGCGGGTAAAACCGAGGGGAACAGCTAATAATAACATGAAGTAAAGTTCAGCTCCTTCATCAATATAAATTTGTATTTTAATCCGACCTCATAAAAGGAAGAGTTCTGTTTATATATTACTAGATGTCCCCCGCGGTTTCACTCGCGTTGCGGTTTAAAAAATAGATAATAACCTATTCTCCAAGTACATATCGGGTAGGTCACACGATATGTACACAAAATTTTATAAAAATCGGTCGAGCCGTTTCGGAGGAGTATGGTAACTAGCATTGTGACACGAGAATTTTATATATAAGATTTTATATTTTCTACTCAATGCGTTAACTTCAAGTAAGTATAATAAAATAATTTTAAAGCAAAAGAAGGTAACCTGGCATGCCCGCCTGCCTACAACTTACGTGAAGACACCGTAAACGTAACGTTAAGATGTTACACGTCTCTGCACCCTTTTAAGTTTAAGATCCTTTTACCTAAGAGGTTTTATTTGCGTACCTACTTGCCTTAGTTTCAAACTAACTTTCATCGTGATTTCTTTCGGTTTTTTTAAAGCATGGGGTACTTAGTTAAATTTTTTAAAATGATTTACGTACCTATGTTATATAGATATTATTTATTATCTTAATTACTTTTTATTTATCACTAGACATAAATAACGAATAATATATAAAAGATAAATATCAAGTAACTAAACATATTTACGGTAAAAAACGAAAACAAAAAGAAAAAGAAAACAATACCTAATATTGTATCCGGAATCGTTTTTATAGAAAGTTGTTTCGTATTTTGTTGTTATTAGTAATATGAAATGTATTTTGCTTAGGGTAGAAGAGATTTTACAAGGTATGATAACATAATGCATGTCCATTCAAGCTTATTATATTACCCTAAAAAAAAAATTCAAATGTTTTGCTTACTTACTTACTATAAGCAACTCAATAAATACGCATCCAGATAATTATATGTTGTTCACAACCGGAATACAATCAATGCGTGATTTTTTTTATTGGTTCATTATCTTATTACATGTGTATTTTATTCTTTGCTATGATTAACAACTCCGACCACAAAATAAGAAATTGTACTACCTGACTCATGAAAGAAAAATATAGACGCAACAGAAAGTAAAGGGGTCAAGCTGAGGTGAGAGTCCCTGTGGATTCATTAACACGAGAAGGCGTGTCTACTCTAAAAAATATTGAATTGAATTACTACGATCACAAGCCCTACTTACTAGATGTTACTGAGACAATATTAAAATAATAAAATGATTACACAAAGTACTCAGCTAAAACAACTACGTTTAAATTTTATCGAATACATTTTTCTTTAAGAGATTTTATGTGGCTTCGTGAATGGGTAAATTTGATTCCACTTTAACTAATTAAGTGGATATTACGGTCGTTCTCAACTTAAAGTGCGGTAAATGCCTAATTAATCCTGAAGGCTATTTCACCTTAAAGATAAAGTCCGATTACCCTGCACGTAACCTCTTGAGCTTAGGTAGTTACAAACTGAGTCTATTGATTGCTATGTTTGTTCTAAACCACAGAATAAACTCGGTAAATGAGATGAAACTGCAATGTTGTTAGAAACTAAACCTTAAACCTTAGAACACATATGTGTTCTAATAAATTTACATAAAATGTTATTATTTATAGTAGTAATTCAGTAGCTTTAACATTCATAAGTGCCCTTCTAGAGAAAACTTAACTGAATAATATTGTCCATGATTAAAATATGTTCTTTTTGTAACTTAATACGATTCAATTTACACTATCAGTAAGCAATTTTTGCATCATTTTACAAGCTGCCAAAACATAAACTAAATCATGCATATTATGAAAATGTAAATGATGTATTTCGAAATGTTTTATTCAATTGATCAACATAATAACATAAGCTACCCCCTCGCTTTGGAAGTATTGTTATGGTATTGTCTCAACAAATCATTAGAGCAATTTATTGGTCGAGACATACACTATATACCTACTGTTTCTACGTTAACCTAATAGATGGTCGTGAACAAATTTCTTTAATATCGTTTGTTAATGAAAAGCCCTAAATGCATTAGGTGTAGTTTAAAAATACCTACTTTGCCCCGTACTACTGGATTATGAGTGTAGGAAAAAGTCGCGAGCCTACATCTGATAAGGAAATGTGTGAATGTAAATTCCGCCCTGGGCCCACGAGGTAGACTATGGCCATATCCCGTTATTAGGGAAAGCCTGTGCTCTAGCAGTGGAACGTTGTTTCGTAAATAACTCTACGACTTATTTATAGCCCTCCAACTTATTATATTGTTCCAAAGAAACTTCATGTATGTACACACGTGCGAGAATGCTGGAGCTGTTATATTGGAAGACGTACGTAACTAATGGATGTGTCAGAGAATTAATGGTAAGAGAGGAAATGAACTTGTAAGTAACATACCATTTTTCATATACCATTATCTCTTAGGAGTTAGGTAATGTCAGAAATTTCCAATCCGTTAGAGTTGATATGAAATAAACTCTTTTACATAAATGTAAATGTTTTTTTTGTTCAAAAGAATAATATTGGATTTATATTGAACGCGCTCGTATACCTACAATTTCTGTATTAATTAATAGGCTAGCTCTGAAATGGGTTGGAAAGGGTACAACAGATGCCATTATGTGTTTATCTTCGGTATAACACAGCTCGAGAGGGACCAGTAAACATTACAGTTTACATAATTTCACAATAAATAGTTCCTTGAAAGTTAGTGATGTTGGTATATTCTTGACTCGAAGGTAAACATTCCAAGGCAATATTATAATAGGACAACATAATGCCGCGGAGCATGAGTTTTGATTGGGAATGTTCTTGATGTACGTGTCTTCCGGTAACGAACGCTTAATTGTGACCTATATACATGTGGGTCGTAACTACCTACCGATTGTTACCTAACTGCTAGGGTCTAACTGTGAGCTAACTGACGGTCGACACAATAGAAACCTCATAAAATAATCCCGACTGGAGTAGTTTCCCTGCACACAAGCATAGACATAAGACTAAGTTATGAACACTGGATTAGAATGTTTCCATCATGTTGCAAGTAAACGTGGTTTTAGCGACTTAACACAATTCAATTACTTTTTTTTGAAACCTGAGGCCAAAGTATGTTAGACAGAAATATTAATACCGTTATATAGTGTCTATAGGACACAAGTTGCAAACGTAACTGGCAAACAGCAATCAGTATGCTGTAGTGGCAATGGACAAACTAAATCTCTCGAAGAACCAAAATCCGATATGCGGATGAAAGGCGAAGAGACAAGCGGCTCAGAGCTGTTCGTTGTGAAAATCGATGTCATCGAAGACTTTAGCAGAATATAATGATAACAGGATAATGAGGATTTCATTTATAAATTCGTTATGTACAAAACAGTCCATAAACGAGATTAGGACTATAATAGGTATAAAATGAATTCAAATAAATCCTATGAGCGAAATTTAATTCGTTTATCATAGGGCATTATTTGTTTGAGTGACAGTCGTTGTGAAACTCTCGTCATCTTGTTATTCTATTATATTCACAGTGTAAGTGTTCGTTTCATCTACGACGTCAATCCTGAAAGGTAGACATTATTGTGAATTAAATAAAGGATTTGGATTAAAGTACAAAGTTTCTCTATTAATTTTCTTTTGTGAAAAATATACAGCTTATTAAATTGAATTTAATGCTTTGTTTGCTTTCACTTACAATAAATATATATATTTCCTTGCTATTAGGTACTTTTGTATCGTAGTTTTAAATCTAGGTAACTACTTATTTTACTAATTAATTTAAAATGGTAAGCCTTATGTTCTCTTTTGAAAATCAGCTAACAACCACTTCTGTAGACATTTCTCCACCTTCAGTCTTCTAATCTAAATAGTTGTCAATATTAGAAACATTGAAATAGCCTAGATTGCATTTTCTCATATAAATAAATTATTTGCTTAAATCTTGTCATAACATTGAAATTTGTCTTCCCTTTGATCTTTATTATGGATCAATATTTCCCATGGGGTTAAAACTATCTGATGAACATACAATATGTCCCATTTACTGTAATCATGAAATTAATTTGAGCACGTTTATTACAAAGGAGGTACGAGCTACTAATTGAATGAGCTACGTGCAGGATAAATTAATAGACCCACTCCCATATCTCAAAGAGCACTTATTAAAGCAGCACGATTGTTCTCCTGGCTCGAACAATATGCTTATACTGGTTTCATATTTTGATTGAATGCTGGTATATTTTGTGATATTTTTACCTACATCACAATCTCACTCATTTCATATTATAATTATTTCGCGTTATTAAAAATTGTGCAGAACAATGAAAATTGTCAAAATTACTCTCTGATATATTTCACGGAAAATTACGTTTATATTACTAAAAGGAAATTCATCTTCGCTGTCTAGTAGACACTATTCCATCCATACGATGGAAGTAAGTAGTCTGAATTTAATTGACTTTGATTGAATTTGATTGATGACATTGTCAATTCATTTTAATCATCTACAAATCCTTTATTAAAAACAAGATAAATGAAAATCTATAAACTAAAGCATTTATTATTTGCTTAGTACCCATCGAGAAATGGCTAAGTGGAAATAGTTACAGAAAGCTTCTATCGTAAACGCAGTCAATATGTCTCTTGGCTTAAGTGGTTGTAGGTTTAATTAGTAAAGGTATATGGATTGCTTGGAATTTCCTAAAAAAAAAAAACTATGACTAGTTACTAGACTAGAGTCTTCTCAGTCCAAGTGTATTCCGAACCGGTAGTAGAATCAATTGTAACGTTCATAAGTGCCTTACTAGGGCCTAAACTGAATAAATGAGTTTGAGTTTGAATTTTGAGTTTATCAGTCGAAATGGGCTAAAAAAGACGTCGATTTCAAAAAGACTTCGACTTGAACAAGACGATTTAAATTATCTGCTCTTAAATATCCAACACCCATTACGTGTCCCATACTCCGGCATTACTATCTATATTGAGATGAATGATGGTACTCTTATAGAAAATACCATTCAGGATTAAATCCCTCTAGAAGACAAGTGAAACTGCGAGGTGTTATATAGTTAGTTACATAATGACAATACAAGCCTTATATTGGTTTATTACAAAAGAATGATATTGAGTCTGTAAAACATGAACCCGATGAAAATGCGATGAATAAGTATGTATAATTTTTACGTCAATAAATATATTTGAACATTCACTTACAATTTACCAAATATACTGCCATATTTAAAAATTGTTTTTACCTTTGACGGCTTTGGCCAAAATGCGCGACTATCCCAATATCCTGTATTCCACATCTGCCTAGATGAAACTGGCTAATACTGGGATGGATTTTCAACAATAAAAATCATTCATGCGTTGTTAATTGTTAACCAAATCTTTTAAAATAACAGAATTTCCATACAAACCGTCATCCCCTACTTTACTATCTTCAAGAACATTTTTCCAAATATACGTTATTACATCTTAAAATTGAATGACTTTCATACTAAACTACTTACATCCCCTATTTAATCCTCTATTAAATCCTCTAGGAATTCCGTAAAACCCATTCCTATAGGTTGCTCGTTCTAAAGATACCTATTGTCCAATTTTCATGTAGTTAATTTACCTTCACTGATTTCAGCTCGGCGTTGATGAATCAGTCTATCAGTCAGGCAGGATATATTCTTTTATAGTGATTTTCTGAGAAACGTGCGTAAGCAAATGAAACAAATGCGTAGGGAATTGAGCATTAAACTAATATAATTGAATGAAATTCTTGGCTGTTTATTTAAGTTAGCCAGCAAGAGTATTGTTCGGCAACTTTAGCAATAGGAAACTTGAATAGAAATGTAGCGACGAAAAACTTTTATTTTACATTTGAATAAAATATTTTTCAAATAAGTGATTGTGAATAGGTAAGTTTGTTTTTAAAGTACTGTGTGTCACATAAGAATGTGAATATAATGAAAAAAAATGGAAGGGATAGATATAAAACATCATTAAACAAAATAAGTAGAGGTGTTAATTAAAACAATAAATTACTTACTCATAAAAAATATTAAGCCTAAATATGTCATGTAAAATAATTATGTCGAATCACCACTGAAATCTATTTTTATTCAGTAAGGCAAAGGTAAGTTAGCCAAATAAAATGATGGAATAAAGCTGAGTTAAAGCTTTTAAGTACCGTACCTATGCTAAAATCAGCGCTGTAATCCCTTCCGCGGGCATAATCCAAACTCTCGCAAAAATAATCCTCGGCGGGAAAATAATCCCAGCACTTGTCACAGCCGGCAGCCGCTAGCCGTAGAGCACAGTCGGATCACTTCACATTTTCGATCGGACGCTATCAAACGTAGCGACGGCGATTGTACCCATTGTGCGATTGTTGTCGAAGTTAGATCGCGGTGCTGTCGGTTGGACGCGACGGTGCGGCAGTGGTCCAATCGGGGCGCGGTCCGGGAGACTACTGCTCGACGACCCGATCCAAAGTCCCGGGTGTGCCCTGCCTCGCCCGCCTTTTCTACTCACGACGACGCACGCTGAATTCGTCCTGATATTTTCATGTTTTCGACCGTGCTATTTAATATTTAATTACGTCCATTTGTTTCAGGTTCAAAAACGCGTCCCATGGCACAGTTAAATAGAAGTCATCGCGGTAGTCTGAAAAGTCTACTTAACATTTACCTTTTTCACTAAAACATTCCGCTTTGAGTGAATTCCAACTTAAAAATGCTAGAAAGTGTTTAAAGATTTAAATTCGTTTTTTTTCGATAATTTATTTTACGGTTGGGGATACTTCGGCGCTAAGATGTTGACATTGTCAATTTTGATTAAGCAAATTGATACATTCTAATAACAAGAAAGAATTCTAAAATAATTGTAACCTGAGATTTTTAATGGTACACCTACTTACGTGATATAGTACTAATGATTACCGTTGGTATGCATAATTTAATAATTGTACAATATTTAACCTAATGGGACCTTTATTACAATTCCGGACAGCTGAATTTTAATTACGCTTGTTTTCATTCATAAAGAGCCAGGTACAATTATTTCGTTTGCCTCATTAAATGCCAGCTAAAATATCAGTTATCTCTGTTAATTAATTTGTGAATATATGTATAGTAGTGTTCATTGTAACACGCTAGTGACTATGACTATGTGAGTGCTAGTGCACATTATTAGTTATTCAGTGTGTGTCGATTTAACGCTACACTAGGCTAGTAATTGTAAAGCAACAGCTTTTGTAGTCTCACAGTTTTTCAGACTGGGCATCTACGAACTACGAATAAAATAATAGCAAACTCATTATTAGTATATAAAGATGTTATTTTTCTAAAAATAAATTTGAATTTAGAATATTATAGATATTCTTCTCATATTGTAGTTAAAATATGTTTATAGTATTTTTTTTTGATAGAAGCATGATATAATTTCTTTATAGCAATGAATATATACCTAGCTTCTAGGTAATTCAATGTAAGGATAATAATATCCTGAACTATTCTAGACCCTATAATAGGTACCTACATATTCTATTCCATTACAAAAGGTGTGGCATCCTTCAACGTATCGGACAAACAGAATAGCATCCCTAACGCAGCTGTATTAGTTATTTGTCATCTCTCCTAAAAATAACAGCATATAAGAAAGGTAAAAAATCTTCAGCATATAGGTACTCACAGTAGGTACATAGAGTACATACTCAGCAAAAATATTTTATTTTAAATCATTACGCAAAATAGTAGTAGAAAAATGATTCGTAGGTATTTACATATGTAGCAAGTAGGACTACGAGGAAAATGTAGATCATCGTAGAACAAAAGTTTCTCTATGTTGCAACGTAATGAGCCGTGAGATTCGAGTCGTTAGGATTTTTTAATATACATTTTACCCTAAAGTTGGAGTTCTAATTCCCTAGTTTTTATATTTTTAAAGTAAAAACATAATGATGTTTACCCAAGTTCCCTGAAAAATCCTGTGAAAAGCTACTATTATGCGATATGTGCCGAAACCAACTGAATATATAACAGAATAAAACGTGAAACGCTCACTAAAACATTCCACTCTGTATTCGCTAAATAATGATACGTAGAAAAGGAGTAGTTTACAGCGGGCGGCCAATTTGAGTTAGTATTTCCTGTATGAGACCTGACTCAAGTAAGGCTATACATATTATACTAGCGACGTTTCATCCGCAGTCCGTATACGGTGTACGGTGTTTCACTTGAAACTTGAGATTTATCTTACAATATGTTAGGTAGTATCTTTTTTATCAGCTATGGAAATTGAAGAATAATACTCGTGTATTATTATTTTTTTATATGGTATATACGATTTAAGAAAATATTATTCTATAGTAATTTCATAATTATAAGAAAATAGAACATGAAATTTAACAACATTTTCTTCATCGATCATATTCGGAACGAAACTTCATTTACTGAAAATCCTAAAATTATTTTATGACAAAATCATGATCACTTTGTAAGATATATTGACAAGCTAAACATTTTGCTTGCACAAAGGCTTCAAGGAAACTTATCAAACCCGCAAATCCGTGTAATATGATACTCGTTTAACATCAGCTTTACGCTAAGTAACTTGTCTTTGAAGCTGTAAAAATAATGGCTGGCGTGCAAACTGTGGTTGAGGATCTCAACGTGCATAATAAAGTGAATGGATAGCTCACGCAAAATCCTTAGGGAAACATAAAAGTATACAAAACATATTGTGGTAGAGTTCTTGTCGATTCCAACAATCTTTTTACATCATTCATTTTGTTACTTTGAAAGTTTTTAACATTATGTACCTATAGCGCATCCGTAGTAATACATTTGTTGAGGTAGTTTAGTCTATCTAACTTAGCAGATCCAAGGTTCTTTAAGCAACACGCCCCCAATTTTCAAGGAGCATGATAAATTAATTATTGTAGATTCTACCAATTTTTGTCCTGTAAATACCAGTTTATATGTATAATAAATCGAACAATAGGCAAATTCTTATCATTATTTTAAATTTTAGAGTAGTTAATTTAAGAATAGTTAAAACAAAAAGACATCGTTTTTTGTTAACCATAATAACAATCCAGCGATACTCTACTCAATGAGCCATAAACAAAGTGAGCATAGGCGGGCAAATGTTTTCCGACCCGCCCTTTGCATGTATGGGTTAGAATAAAATAAGCATTTGAAATATAATATTGAGTAAGTATATGTTTACAACTTAATCCTGCTTATCCAAGCTATATAAAATAGAATCCGAAACTGTAATAACATTAGGGTTCCATTCTACGTATTACGCGGTATATTATATACAGTACTAGCTTCCGCCCCGCGGTTTTACCCGTGGTCGCGAGTGCTCCGATCGCCACCAAACCTTACAGGATTACCCGCGGGGCTAATATGAAGATTGTCTGAAAATTTCATCGCGATCGGCTCAGCGGTTTCGGAGTCTATAAGGAACATACATACATACATACTTTCTCTTTTATACTGGGTGATTTTGTTATCACTGGCAATACTTGCAAGGGTGGAAGTACTCATCAAAATGAACAACTTTAATTATGGGACAAACTGTGAAATCATGAAAAAATTATCAGCTGTTCCATACAAAAGTTCAATACCTACTCGACCAAAATGTATGAAGCAACCATATTATTTTACGCGATATCAGAGTTAGCCCTATAATAAAAGTTGTTCATATTGATGAGTACTTCCACCCCTGCAAGTATTGCCAGTGATAACAAAATCACCCTGTATATATGGGTAGATATATCTACAAGAATAACAGTTGACTATAATAACAATTTGGTATTCCAATAAGGTCTCGTTATTACCGTTACGGAGAACGAGGTATGCTACAATGACAATTACCTACAAGCTGTAACGCTGATTTTAGCCGTAGTAATTGAAGTTCTGCCTACAAACGTGATATTGTCATAAAACAAAGTTTACGTCCTATTTATTATTATTTATAATGGAATTCCACATTAGAAGCCATTTTATTGACACAAAACTCTACTTATAATGTTAAATTATCTCCAAAATTCTTTAATTTCTTGAAATATTGCCGAGAAATGTAATAGATGAATGATGTGATCTGAATAGAAGATTCATCACTTTTATTATATTCATGTATGAGTCACCAGTATCAGGCGATAAGGCGCCGCCATATTTAAAATACTGTTTCTTGGTTATGCATAAAAAGAAAAAAATATGTGATACTAGCTTATCGCCCGCGATTTCACTTGCGCAGACTTTATAAAATATATAAAGATTTCGGTGGAAACTCCATGAAAATCCATTCAGTGGTTTCGAGGATTAGCGTGTTCAAACAGATAGACAGACAAGAAAATAAAAATAAAATCTCGTTGTATTCTGTTACACTTCATACATCATTCTTCTCTCTTCTATATTCAGTGGAAAAGAAAAAACGTACTGCCACGCCGGTTCTACAGATTTATTATATGTATTGATGTGTCCAAAAAACAGCTTGCCTAGTTAAAACATAAAATATTGTACTGATTGAAATAAAAGAACAGCTCAAATATTTGAATAAAATGAACAAGTTTTAACTACTGTGAAAATTCGTCAAATACACAAAATAAAAAGTCACAGATAATTTTATTTGTGTTTCAGATAACATGGTACTCATATGTACAAAATACAAAATGGTACAAATGAAAACATGCATTTTTGGATTCCATAATCAGTAAAAAAAACATAATACTTAATTGAATCACTATTCTTTGTGTACATTGGTTTTATGTAGAATATACTATAGTGTATTAAATTTACAGTTCATATAATAAAAGTCATTATATTTATATAATATATAAATATAATGACTTTTATTTTTTTTAAAAGGGCCATTAAATTTTAAGGCAAAGTAAATTATCTAGTAGTTAGAAGATTATTTTCTAGCATTTAAACTAGTATAACACAAATGCTAGGCTAATGACCTCAATACCTCTCGTCTCAGAGATCAGGCTGAGCGTTAGTCGTCAATATCTTGTCTGGAATTCGTTCTGACCGCGGTCGAGGAGAGGCAACCGTACCGTTGGGAATGGCACGACAACTATTCCAGAGAATTGTTCCACTCACCACACTCTGTTGAAGTTGCTCTTCTTTCAGCCTCAGTTTAGAACAACTTTATTTGTATTTGAACTACCTACTTAAGTACTGTATTTTTCTTAGAATGTTGTAGAACTATTGAAGGTTGAGTTGGTAGAAATTAGACCATTTTATGTTTTAAAAGATTCTATCATCATTCATTATATGTATTGATCTTTTAAAGGGCATATAATTCAAGCATATTCTGCGTAGGCACGAAGTATCGTTTCACGATGTCATTGCTTTCAGGTCCTTGTTTCTGTTTACGACATCTCAGCCATTGAATAATTTATTACGACGGCACGGTGGTGAAGCGTAATAAAAACCTAATTTTATGTCTAAATTTATAGACTAGCTTGAATCCAAATCGAAAATCCAAGAAAATTCAATATATTATACAAGACTTTGCAGGCGATAATATTTTAAACATACGTACAACATTTACGTACCTATATATGTAGTTGAGCTTTGCATCTTTCATATCTATGAAACTAGGGTCATACATATGAAAGACGTCAAGCTGAGCAACTGTGTAATATGCTTTTGTATTCACACAAAACCATATTATATTTTGCATATGTGTACTGTAAATATTGCAAAAATAAACAAATTACTTATGTTCAATTCAACCTGCCTCGTAACGTTGCTGATGAAGAGATGATAAAACTGCTTTTGCACTACTATACATAGACTACTAGCTGTCCTCCGCGGTTTCACTCGTATAGTGGTTTAAAAAATAGATAAGAACCTATTCTCAGACCTACCCGATATGTACACAAAATTTCATAAAAATCGGTCGAGCCCTTTCGGAGGAGTATGGTAACTAACATTGTGACAGAGAATTTTATATATAAGACGATTTTTAGAATTATTTTCTGTCTGCCTGTTGGTTCACGCACATTTCCGAAACCACTGAACGTTTTTCATGTAGATTTCATAGGTAGACAGAAATTAATTTGGGGTAGAATATAGGTAGTCTTTGTTTCATTAAATTGCAAAAGAAGTTATCGTCATTTAAAGATTTTTGGAATTTACTTTTATAACCAATCGAAATTGGCTATCGGGAAAATAGTTATAGAAACTTTATAAAAAAGTCTGCGCGAGCGAAGCCGCGGGTGAACAGCTAGTATAAGATATACTCGTATATAGACTTTATTCTAATTGAGAAGGATATCTACTGTCCTCAGAAATAATAAGTAAAGTGAAAATACGTCCAAAATATATATTACCATAAAAAGAATAGAAAATTTTCTTTAAAGAGAAATTAAAATACATGAAACATTTAATTTTGTATTCTTTTGCAAATAGGGGACATTCTGTCAATACGTATTGTTATTTGGCGCAACGCCAACCTGTGACTGAATTGTTCAATCCCCGAATGAAAAACTTGATTTACAGGTGTCAGAGTGGTTTTTCGTTGGATGAGCTGTACCTGTATAGATATCAATATTTTCACGCGAAATTCGATTGGGGATGAAAGGCATAATTAAATAAATTAATCTAATGTTTTCAAAAATTACATGTCTTCACATCCGTAAACCCCGAGGAGGTACGCAAAGTAGGTACTTCGTCAGTTTTCATATTTTGATGAACACCGTTTACATCTATATTATATTATATAATATTATACTAGCTGTTCCCCGCGGTTTTCCCGATGTTTTAATAGTTATTTTACTATTCGGGGCGGAGATAAATCCAACAAATCAAAGATCAAAAAATCGGTCCAGCCATTCTTGAATTATAAATGGTGTAACTAACCAGACTTTGTTTTATATATGTATATATAATATATATAAATATCGTTTTTTTTCTCATTATGATTTCAGCTTTCATAGGTAGAAAAATATCTTCGTCATAGTAAGTAAACATCTTATAGTTGATTACTAAAGTTTTCAAAAGAATGTGACATTCTTAATATCCAAATTACACAAAAGTTTACTGCAGATGAAGAGTAATTGCAATTTTGTGTGCAATGTAAACTTAATCCTGGAACTAACATTGTTATCAATGTTGGGGAAGTACAACGCGCAATCCAGTAAATTCATTATGGAGTCTAGCGTATTGTTCGCCTACAAACTACAAGTTGTGTTGACGTACTAAATATTGATTCAAGTTCTACTAC
Source organism: Tetheella fluctuosa (assembly GCA_951216915.1). Classification (NCBI taxonomy): domain Eukaryota; kingdom Metazoa; phylum Arthropoda; class Insecta; order Lepidoptera; family Drepanidae; genus Tetheella; species Tetheella fluctuosa. The sequence continues at coordinate 4,624,894 of OX578224.1, forward strand.
TAGGTATTAATAGGATGAAGTTTCATTTAATAACTATCTAAGTAAGTATTATATCTCAAATCTTCGAGATATGCTAGACATACGCTGGTTGGGGGTCAATATTAATTAAAAAAATTCGACGTTTTCAAATCTATACTATAACTAATTATTTATTATATATTCCTTATATTATATCTACATTGTTATAATAAAAAAAAACTAATTACCTACACATTATAAAAATATAGATATATACTATAACTATGTATACTAGTATTATAAAGCTGAAGAGTTTTTTGTTCGTTTGTTTGTTTGAACGCGCTAATCACAGGAACTACTGGTTCGATTTGAAAAAATATTTCAGTTTTGGATAGCCCATTTATCGAGAAAGACTACTTTTTATCCCGTTTATTTACGTTATATTCGTAAAGTCAATAAAATGTCGAGAAAAAAATATAATGTAAAAGGATTTCCAGCCGGCTGGCAGCCAGCCAGGCGACGCAAGACTAAGCCATCCTCCAAATTATAATTATTAACCTCAGCGGTTAATCTGATCCGTGTTACTTCGGCTGGTGTTATGAATGTTCTTATTAATTCAAGACTTTCCCACCCACTCTTAGTCAGTGCTGTTTGACGAGGGTTCGACCCCAAAAAAATAAATTCTCACTTTTATGTGGTCGCCCGCATTCAATTACCAAGACAATGGCCGCACGCCGTTAAAAAAGTCAGTTTCACGTGTTGGAGCACTATGCACTGGTGCAGTAAATGGAATACTTATTTCGTCATTAACATTTCTCAAGCATGAGATTTTATCTAAAGGTACCTACTCACAGAGCAATTATGTAATAATATTGCTACACCATACATTTACAAAGTTATGAGGTTGCATACGTGTAACATATGTTAGAGAATGTTGTCGTGCTATATACTGCTGAGTAGCACTTGTATACGTTAAGGCCTTATTTATCTAGATAGGTCATTATGAAGATACAAAAACATTGTAAGAAGTTGTTTGATAAGTCTTCTTTGTTCTCAATATTGATTCTACAAAAAAATTCCTTGTTTATTTAAATAACTTTATTTACAAAAAAAATTACAACGAAAGCCAAATAAACCTTCAAAGGGTTCATTGGGCTGCGGCTTTCCGCAAAAATTCTTTAGATTAACCTCATTCATTGTGATGTTTTCCTGGATTCAAAAAGCATTAAGTTACGTTATAACCCCCTGAAATGACTTCAGTAAATTCATAAAATACTTAATACTTTTATTGGTATTTACTACTTAGGTGTATACAGTACAGATTTTGTTAAGTAGCAACCTATGTTAATTGGGTCGAATACGTTTGTCAACTGCATACATAATGTATGTAGTGGATTGAATAACATTATTCACTCAAGTAAATATAACAGCCTATATAAACAATCACAAACTCCAAAGTGATTAGAATTTTAAGCTCGTTGAACATTGAATGACTTCTCTGAGGTTTGGAAGGTATGTTTGTCCAATAATAACTCGGTTCGCATTTCAAAACGAGCTGCGTGTGGCTTAAATTGACGCATACGTAGTGAGATCAATTTGTCGAATTTGCGGAAAGCTTGATGAAATATGTATACGCTCAGTTTCAGCTACTGCTGAGCGAGTGAACGTATTTGTATCAAAATAAATCTGACGCTTCAAGCTTTATAAGCTTGAAGTTTTAGTAGGTACCGGTTTTCAATTACATATACAGTATTATAAAGGCATTAGTTTATTATTATGATTATTAAATATTGCTATTTTTATTGATGATTCTAGTACGACTGCTTTCACTAATTCTTTAGGCCGAAATTAAAATTAATGAAACAAATCCACCATCGCATTCGCATTTCGCACACGCATTATATAATTATCTAAACTAGAAATATTATTTTACTTTCTTTAAATTTATTTTAAAAAAAAAAGTACCTAATATAATGCATTCTTTTAGATGCTTCACATAAATAAGGATTTCTCAACCGGGTTTTGCTTAAATAATTGAGTATAATCTAATGTAAAGTTACAGAGTAAACAGCGTCGTACCCTATATACGATGAAATTTAAACGTGACCCATGGGATCATCTAGATATTATCCTTATCCTGTTGAACTTATCATCTCAGCGAAATAATATTATCAAATACTTTATCAAGTTATTTAGGGCCGGTACTACTGAAAACTACTGAAATAAACTTCATACCCGGAGAGCCGGTGGAGTGTAAAATAGATGGTGAATGTCGAGCAGAAATATAAACTATTGGGTTTGTAAAATGGAGAAAACCTGACTACAAATATGGAAATGGATGGAGGACTCCGAAGTGTAGAGAAGAGGATCCTATTCGAAATATCAAATACGGCAAATGATATGAAACATTTCACGAGACAAACAATAAAATACCTACATACCGAATAGGGATAAAGATTGTTTTCTTCGTATCGTTTCTTTTATATTACAAGCTTTATTTTTCCAATCCCTTTAGACATCTATAGGACTCATGATATTTTATACATACGAGTATATGGCAAGTGTGTGTTTAATTTAGGAATGTTAATTTGGCCCATATTATGTGACTTTTAATACATATATTTGTGTTTTTTTTACTTTGTCCTATACTTGGGTTTGACCACAATCTCACTATGGTAAGTGATGATGTGGCCGAAGGTGGTAAGCACACAAAGCCTAGAAAGAACTAGCTCTCAAGTGCAGCTGCCGGAACACACCAATATGTGTTTGGTGACCCTACCACCGTGCTATGGTTTCCTCACGATGTTTTCCATCACCGAAAGCTCAATCTGATTGTAGGATTGGAACCCACGACCTTCGCCGCGGCGTCCGACGTCACTACCACTGAGCTATCATCGCTTTAATAATACTGATTCTATTATTAGATCCAAATTGTTGTGATTGAAATCAATGTAAATAAAAAAAAGTTTCTTTATTTATTTTAAATACTTGTTTATAGCTATATGAAATTGATGAAAATGAAATTATTTTTTATTCAAATAGGCCGTATACAAAGCTACAACTCTAAATTATGAGCCTCAAACGATCTCTAGGTTGGTCTTGATTTTACTCTAATATATATAGTCTACATCTGTTTATTCAATAAAGTAAGTCAACTAAAGTTCTAAGGAATTCCAAGAGGTTCTAGATTTATAGTCACTGCGGATGACTTCACTTCGGAACGACGCGACAGTTTTAATCGTAAAATTCTTAGTTGCGATACGTATAATTCTGTATTTTTAAAACATTGTAAAGTTGATGATGTGATAACTTAAAATTAAAACGTACGTTGCAAAGACAATAAAAAGAAATAATGATAATTTTATCATCAAGACTAGAATATTCACTAACTATACTTTAGCCAATTGTCCATTACTTTCTCTACCAACTTTTTTTTATACCACAATGTCGACAAACAAGCATATGGGCCGCCTGATGGTAAGTGGTTACCGTAGCCTATGAACGCTTGCAACACCAGGGGTATCACTCGCGCGTTGCCGACCCTTTCCCCCTCCCCGATGAGCTCTGGCGACCTTGCTCACGCGCAGGAACACAACTATAAGTTATTTGGCTGCGGTATTCTGTAAGCTGCTCTCTGAGCGACATATCGCTATGCTCTACCTCTCCCAAAACTTACAAATTATCTCCAAAACAAATGAACATCTCCCTTGACAAGACACATACTGAATGTACAGTTTTATCTATTAATAAATAAGGCATGTCAGAGAGATTTGTTTGTATGATATGAACATCAGACAACTATATAAAACTTTCAGCTCTTATCTTAGTATAGTGTTATTCTAAAAGTTCATTCACACACCCGACAACTCGTCTCCGGTCAGTTGTAATATAAAGTAATATCAAACAATATAATATATAGCTGTCACCCGCGGTTTCACCTGCGCTCTCAAAAAAAATCCCTCATTCTATAAATTTGTATTTTAGCGTTACTGAATACATGAGGGTAACAATTTTATTTTATTATATTGCTGTTCGCCGCGGTTTCACCTGCATTCCCGGGATAAAAAGTAGCCTATAACCATCCTCAAGAATTGGGCTATCAAAATCAAAAGTAATTTTTCAAATCCGACAGGTAGTTCCAGAGATTAGCGCCTTTAAACAAACAAACAAAAATTTTATTATATTGGTACTGTAGAAGTTTTAGGTCATCAGCCCCATTTTATTCACCATACAATAACCATTTTCATATACCGCATGATAGTTCGGTGACGTACGCCGGTGTTGTGACGATAATGTGATAAGTTATTCCAACCTAATAAAAAATAAGTAAACTCAACTAAATACAAAGTTAGTTAAATACAATATTAATCTAATTATAAATTCCCTTGAAAATTGATTATTTATTTGCCAAATGCTACTTTTGAAGTTGCAAAAGTCAAAAGTCGTATTAATTAAAAGTAAGATTATTCTCCGGCGTGCACTCAGCGTAAAAACACTTTTAATCCCACGTACCTTAAGTCATTTTATAACAACGAGTAAATAATAATATTTCAAACTAAAGTGAACTAAAATCTGATTAATATTATATATTTTAACGTGAAAATATGTTTCATATTCCCTGTTAATAAATTTCGTAAAAGTATTTATGTCTTAATCAAATTATTTAAGCTCAGGTACGTTCTTAGTAATTTGTTGATATTTTCCGGAAGACGCAAACAAAGGAGGAAAATACAGTTACCTATAATAATTACACTTTGTGAAGACGCCTTCCATTATTGAAAATACCAAAACTTTGATGGTCTTGAAACTCAAATTTAAATTAAATTAGCAGACTTACACGTGTAACTTCTAATATACCCAACATTTTTATGACGATAATTTAACTTTATGTGAAAGGTGTTGGATTTTCATAATTCCTGGAACAACCTCCGTCCCTTTTTTGTTATGGTAATCCTTATCTTCTGAGAAATATCTACCTGTTTCAACTTGGAATACAAAAATTGTGTATTGTTTTATTGACTGATGAATAAAATACAATATTTTCAATTAAACGATCCCACCAAAAACATTTTCATGTAAAATGTTGCCAAGACGAGACCATATAGCTCACACTGTCAAAAAGTTATCAGATTTCATGTAGAGCCAAGCTTCTAACTCTACACGCCCTAACTCTACAAGCCCTAACTTCACAAACTCTACGCCTTAGTCAAAATATATGGCTTGGCCGTTTCGCTACCGTCACATGGGCGTAAAGTGAAAAATTTATTCACTGCACAACAGAGGAACCTTTAGCCCACTCTCTATCTTTGCCTTTTTTCTGCGTTGATTTCCTGTTTAACGATAATAAACGATAGATCAGGGCGATCCATGGTTCTTATCTGATAACTTTTTGACAGTGCGAGCTATATGGTCTCGTCTTGGCAACATTTTACATGAAAATGTTTTTGGTGGGATTTCACTTCATTTTGTAAGTTGCTAATGACAATATTTTTTATTTTGTTAATTTTTTATTTTTAACGAAGTGCATAATAAGTATAGTATAATATTATTCGTATAATAATAATGTATAGTAATATTCTGATCTGAAACCTGACGAATGCCCCATATACACTATTATCACCTAATTTAAGGAGTTGAGGTATGATTTTTAAAAAACCCTGAAACATGTATTTTTTAATTTGTTTTGTAATAAGAAGTCTGTGTTCTGTGTACTTGTATAATTTTCAGATCTCTAGCATGAATTATGTTTGTATAGGAAAACCCATACAAACTTCCATCCCCTAATTTAAAGGGTGGAGGGAGAGTTATAACAAAAGGAGTCCCTATATATATATTTTTTTTTATACTACTAGGTGGCAAACAAGCTTACGGCCCACCTGATGGTAAGCGGTTACCGTAGCCTATAGACGCTCATAACACCACCGGCAAAGAAAATACAATATTATATTTTCCCTGTCAGGGGTATCAGTCACGCGTTGCCAACCTTGAGACATGAAGTTGTTAAGTCTCCTGTGCCTGTAATTTCACCGGCTCCCATACCCTCCTAACCGAAACACAGTAATGCAAGTGCACTACTATTTCACGGCAGAATTAGATATGGTGGTAGTACTTCCCCGGGCGAACTCTGCACTAAGAGTTCTACTACTTCGATGTATATATCAATTTTCAGACCTTTAGCATCAAAATTTGCGGAAGTCTCATACAAACTTCCATCCCCTAGTTTAAGGGGTTGGGGGGGAAAAGTTTCAAGTTTTAGATTTTTTTGTTGTTTGTGTACTAATACTAGCTTACATACCAAATTTCAGCTTCCTAGGACTTCAGGAAGTACCCTAGAATTTTGATGATCATCAGTGAGTGAGTGAGTGAGTCAGTGACGAAATCAGGGTTTTTTTAGATATTAATAAAATCTAAAGTATAAGAGCTATACAATTGAAACTGTATATGTTAAATAAGTCCTCTATTGACATCATATTCCGAGAATTTTGTTTATCTGGTATAATTCAAACCTAAGTTATAAGGGTTCAAAAAAACGACGAAGCGCTTCGAGAAAAGGTAGGTAGTGCCCTTGCGCTTCGCTTGGCTCGTCTAGGCGGGGGCACTACCGTGCCCCCAGATTTGAATTGTGTAACAAAGTTTTGATAAATTTGACATCACAACAAAATTATATACCTAAGGCGTTGATAGCTCCGTACCGTACCGTGTAAAACATATATAAATAGTACGGTAGTCGGGTAATTTGTTTGTAGTACGCTGGCTTACAACATATTGCTAAGCACCAATCGATGCATTCCGGCAGGTGCACTTGAGAATGAGTTCATTTAATAAAGAAACTTATTTATTTTGAACTTGAATTAGAGCCAGTTCCCTCCTAGGCTTTGTGTGCTTACCAACGTTTATGTAGCGACACATTATTGCACATGCATTGCAATTCGCTGACTCTACGGATTGCAATGTATGGTGCGAGTGGCGAACGTCAGTCACCACCGGGCGGGCACGATAGGTACTCGACAGTAGTCAAACTTTAAGTATATATCTGTATTCCTATTTATCTTCAATTATACCAGTGAAGTTATAAGACAGTATTTTATTTACGTACGTCCTTCTATCTGGTAAACTGGTGACCCCGCAATTTTTGGTGGTGGCTCATTTTTTATTACCTATCGTGCCCCGGCAAACCCCGTCTATATATATATTTTTTTTTGTTGTGTGAACACTTAACTAACAATACTGTGCAGTGGACTTAGTGGATTTTTCTGTGACTCATGGTGTAGTGTCGTTACGCAATGCTGCCCACACCTATACAGGGCCTAGCGCCCGGGCCGATGCCTAGCCCAGCACCCGTTCCTGCCGCCTGAAAGATGAAAAGATTGCAGAGATGGCAGCCATTTCGGTTACGTCGCGAGTACCCGAGTTTTGGACCGATCATCCGAGACTCTGGTTTCTCCAGACGGAAGCGGTGTTGGCACCGCAGAAGCTGTCCGACGAGGCCAAATACAATTTGGTAGTTGCCAAACTATCAAAAGAAGCCATTCAGCAGGTTACGGACATACTAATGGCTCCTCCAGTGACGCAGAAATACGAAGCCTTGAAGGGACATCTCCTCGCAATTTACGAGGAATCTGAAACGAGGCGATTACAAAAACTAATTAGTGAAATGGAGTTGGGTGACCAGCGGCCGTCCCAGTTGCTGAGGCGCATGAGGGACCTAGCTAGGTCAAAGGTGCCTGACGAGACGCTGAAAATCTTGTGGCAGGGCCATCTACCCACAACGGTTCGCGGCATCATCACAGTGACGGAGACCAGCGAGCTGGACGTTTTGGCGAAGATAGCAGACAAGGTAATGGAGACAGTTACACCTGCCAACGTGGCGGAGGTGAGGCTTGGTGAACCATCGTCTGTTTGCCCGTCCAGTTCGACAGACTTTATCATTGCCGAAATTCGGAAAATAAACACACGGCTGAACAAGCTCCAAAACATGCGAGTTTCCAGTGCTCATCGGTCGCGGTCCAGAAGCCGCAGTCGGAGCAGTGGAAATGCACCAGATGCCAGCACACCGAAGGTTTCGCGAAAACCGGATTGGAAGTGTTTCTATCATTTCCGTTACGGAGCGAAAGCCGCCAAGTGCGTTCCTCCATGCAGCTGGAACCAGGGAAATTAGGTGAAGTGCAGGTGATGACGGACTCCTGTACTAAAACGGTCAGTAATAACCGTCTTTGCGTCATGGACCGATCAACTGGTTTACGATTCCTAGTGGACACCGGTGCAAACGTATCCGTGCTTCCCTCACGTAAGTCGAATAGTGTTAACAGTGCCGGTTATAAACTTTACGCCGCCAACGGGACGGAAATAAGCACTTTTGGAGTAAAAACTCTCGTGTTGGACTTGCAAATGCGTAGACCGTACCGTTGGACGTTTGTGTTAGCGGCAGTGAATCAACCAATTTTGGGTGCAGACTTTTTAATACACCATGAACTTTTAGTAGACTTATGTAACCGTAGATTAGTTGATAAAATGACAAATGTAAATATCATAGGTTCTATTGTGTCTTGTACTCAACCTACTTTGAGTACTTTAGATGTGTCACATCCATATTTTAACCTTTTGGCAAAATACCCTGATATAACGAAACCCGTTTCTTTTAAAGATACCCCTAAGCATTCGGTGTTTCATCATATAGAGACGACCGGGCCGCCCGTGCATGCACGCGCCCGCCCGCTGCCTCCCGATAGGTATAAAAAGGTATGTGAAGAATTTCGTACCATGCAAGAGTTGGGAATTTGTCGCCCTTCGAAGAGTCCGTGGTCGAGTCCGTTGCACGTTGTTCCGAAAAAGAACGGTGAAATCCGTCCTTGTGGAGATTATAGACAACTTAACGCGGTTACGAAACCCGACAGATACCCAATTCCCCGTTTACATGATTTTACTTATATCTTGACAGGAAAGAGCGTATTCAGTAAAATCGACGTAAATCGGGCTTACCATTGTATTCCAGTTTCTCCTGAAGATGTTGAAAAGACAGCGATTATTACGCCGTTCGGTTTGTTCGAGTTTCCACGAATGTCATTCGGTTTACGCAACGCAGCGCAATCTTTTCAACGCTTCATGAATAATACTGTTTTACAAGGTTTAGGTATTAAACGCGAGGACGGAACTTTTGAATCTAGTTCAGAGTTTATTTTTTGCTATATCGATGACGTCATCGTAGCCAGCGAATCGTCATTACGTCATAAACAGCACTTAGAAGTCTTGTTTAAACTTAAATGATTTTGGTATTACGATTAATTTATCAAAATGTGCGTTCGGGCAGTCACGTATCGAATTCTTAGGTCATGAAGTTACAGTCGAAGGTATTAGGCCATCGTTAGATAAGGTCAAGGCTATAGTCGATTTTCCTAGGCCGGATACAGTGGCAGGTCTTAGACGTTTTATTGGTATGGTAAATTTTTACCGACCACACATGCCAAATGCTATGGCTTATCAAGCTGAGCTTTTAAAATATGTAGGCGGTGCTAAGAAAAATGATAAATCTCCAGTGGTTTGGGACGATACGGCCAATGACGCATTTTTAAGGTGTAAACAGTGCCTTCAGGAAGCCGCGACATTAACTTATCCCGTACCTAATACTCCCTTAGCGCTGATGTGTGACGCATCAGATACTTGTGTGGGAGGCGTCTTGCAACAATTTGTTAACGGTCATTGGAAACCTTTAGGCTATTTTTCACGTAAATTGACTGACACACAGACTAAATACAGTACGTACGATCGTGAATTATTAGCAATTTATTTAGCGATAATTCATTTTAGAAAAACTTTTGAAGGAAGAGCGCTCACCATCTATACAGATCATAAGCCTCTTACTTTTGCATTTTCTAAGTTATCTAGTGACAAAGAAACGCCACGTAGAACTAGGCAGCTTATGTACATTAGTGAATTCACAACGGATATTCGTTTCATAGTAGGTAATGATAATGTAGTTGCTGACTCGCTAAGCAGAGTCGAGACGATAACATGTCCCAGTAGCTTAGATTTCGTCGAAATTGCAACCGCCCAGTGTGTCGACACCTACGTGACACATTGGAAATACAATAAGGATAGCAACGTTAACATTAAAAAGATATTCGTACCTAACATTGCGACACACATCTATTGCGAAGTGTCGACTGACAATATTAGACCATACTTACCTGTAGTGTTCCGTAAGTTAGCATTTGATTCCGTACATAGTTCAAGTCACCCGGGAATTAATACCACGCGTAAGTTGGTATGTCAGCGTTTTTTCTGGCCGGGTATGAATAAAGACCTAAGTATATGGGCGAAAACGTGTATACAATGCCAGAAGTCAAAGGTTCAGCGTCATACTGTATCATTTTTGGGTCAATTTGCACCAGCCGGACGTTTTGAACATATTCATACTGACATTGTAGGGCCATTGACAGTAACATCTGAGGGGTATAGGTATTTACTTACCATTATAGATCGTGCTACGCACTGGCCGGAAGCTTTTCCGCTCAAAGAAATAACTGCAGAAGCGGTAGCAAAGGTTATTTACGAGGTATGGTTCACTAGGTTTGGAATTTGTAAATATTTGACGACCGATCAAGGTCGCCAGTTCGAGAGTGGGCTATTCGCAGAGTTATTAAAATGCATGGGTGTAAATAGGATTAGGAGCAGCCCTTATCATCCTCAAAGCAATGGAGCGATTGAACGTTGGCACAGATCTCTCAAGGTAGCACTCAAAGCTCGTTTAAATACTACGTCATGGGTAGATGAACTACCAACAATATTGTTGGGGCTTAGAACCACTTTACGTAGCGATAGCAATCTTAGCGCCGCAGAATTAACATACGGTTGCACATTAAGGTTGCCGGGCGATTTTTTTGTGTCAGCTAGATTTGAGTCTTCAGACCCATATACACTCGTTCAAAACATACGAGACAAAATACGTAAGTAGCGAGCCGTTCCAGTCAGACAACGAGATTCTCGGGCTTTGTTCATCCATCCGGATCTAAAGTCGTGTGAATATGTTTTTATTAGGAACGATGCAGTTCGTAAACCTTTACAGACTCCTTACGACGGTCCTTATCGAGTACTTAGTAGGACTAACAAGGTTTATAAGGTGCAATTACCTAGTAGACGAATCAACGTATCTATTGACCGTCTGAAACCTGCATACCTACTTAACAGTGAGCATACGGATTTAGCCGAGAACGTTCACTGTAGTCGTAGTGACGTCGCGACAACACTAATCCCGTCTAGCGACTCGACTTCGGTTAAAAAAACCCGGAGCGGTCGAGTGATACGTTGTCCTGTACGTTTTAATATTTGATTTTTTTTATATACAAGATATTACATTATTTACATTTTGGTATTTTTACATTTTTTTTTTTTTGTTTATTATATTAATTTACATGTTTATTTATGCTATTTGTTAGTTTGTAGAAATAATTTCGTGTTATTTTTTTATTTCTTTATATGGCTGTACTGCAGCGTAATGTTTTTTCATTTTTTTCAATGTAAAACCGTCGTGCCCTAACGCCTATATTTAGAGTTAGATTATAATTGTATTTTATGATTGTGTAATTATTTGTAATTGGAACTGTTATGCATAACCATAGGTAGTTGATCGAGTGCACCTGGCGACACGGCTGACGATCGCATTACATGCGTTATCAGCAGAGTAACCGACGTGCGATGGTCATTATGCCCTGTTATTCAAACGATGTTTTAACCTAGATATTTAGATGTATTTTTATTTTTTTGGGTTTCTTTTTTAAAAAGGGGGTGGTTGATGTAGCGACACATTATTGCACATGCATTGCAATTCGCTGACTCTACGGATTGCAATGTATGGTGCGAGTGGCGAACGTCAGTCACCACCGGGCGGGCACGATAGGTACTCGACAGTAGTCAAACTTTAAGTATATATCTGTATTCCTATTTATCTTCAATTATACCAGTGAAGTTATAAGACAGTATTTTATTTACGTACGTCCTTCTATCTGGTAAATTTACATCATCAATTACCATCTTGAGATTGTGGTCAAACTTGTGTTTCCGTTTACTTTGGATAGGTAGGCTTGTGCATATCCAAATATTTTCATTCATTATCTCATACATACCAGATGTGCACTTAATATATTTTTGCTATAAAAATAACATGGTATAAAACCCATAGGAATTGATTCTACTGGTGAGACTGTACGAGTACATGGAATAACCCTATACAAAGTAAAGTAATAACTGGTACACTATACGTAAATAACTTCTACATCGTGAATTCAAAACATTTCAACAATCTACAATGCAACTCAAAGCTAAACAAACAACACGTCAACCGTCTCCTAGCCTAGTAGCACGAACTCCCTGTGTAGTAGGCACAAACGGAAGCTACGACCCGCTACGATTTACCGCTACGGGGCGTAGACAGAGCTCTACGCGCCGCTACGCTCGTAGCGGTACGTTCGTAGCTACGTAGCATACACATCCGAACGGAAAGCAATCTTCCGCTTCCAAGCGGCTTAGCCGATTAGGCGCAGGGAAGCGGCTTAAAATTTGCTTAAACGGCATGCCTATCTGAACGTGTCACCTGCTTAAATAATTGAACTCTGTCGTAATATTAACATAGAATGACAAGATATTTAATGCTTAGAAATTAATTACCCATATATGATATTACATTATATTAAGTAACGGTTTGATTACCAAGTAATTGATTATCCAGCAAAGTCATTACATATTTTTAATGAAAACTTTACTATTTAATCTTAGCTATAGAAACTAATAAAACAAGGCTATAGAAGTATATTTATATAATGAATTGTCAGTTGTAAGATTTATGTGATAATATACTTATAAAATATATATTTATAGAGTAGAAGCAATAATGTTGCGTCCGTCACGAGTCATTGTAATTTTTAACTGACTTCAAAAAAGGAGGAGGTTCTATGTTCAACTGTAATTTTTTTTTTATGTATGTTCATCGATTTTTCCGTCAATAGCGAACCGATTTTGAAAATTATTTTTTTGTTTGTAAAGTATTCCCTTTTACTTTTAAAGTGGTCTCAAATAAATTTTATTATGATCTGATCATGGACTTTGAAGATATGACGGAATTCCTCAACGAAAAGGAGCACGAATATCGCGATTGAAATATCTTATTCAGTATTGGCGACACTCATTATTGACTATGCATATCCTTGATCACTTGATCAGTGACAAATCTTGATAGGTATTTAGCACTCGTAAAAAACTAAATATGGAAAAATTTAATTAAATTTTAACAAAAAGTAAAAGCGACTTCAAAAAGGGTTTTCAGAACGAATATCAACATAATTATTTTATACTTTTTAGTGAAAACCCTTTTTGAAGGCGGTTTTGTACGCGTCGAATATTATTCGACGTTCTAGGTATTTTTTTAAAATATTGAGTCGTAATAAAATTCGGCATTATCATAGCTTGTACGGGCGGTAACATATTATTATGGGGATAATGACTCGACTCTGCCAGATGGTATCTCAATCTAATCATTCATATTCAAATTTCTTCTTTACAACCTTTTTTGAGATAACATTCATTTGTTTTCCTTTTGTGAAAAAAGTCAAAGAGCAATTACAGTTGTAGTATAATTACAAAGTCAAATATACCGTTGCAAACAAAATTCATTGTTATTATAGGTAGGACACCTATGGTAAAGGGTACTTACTTCTTTGTATACATTATTATTTTATTTTATTTTATTGCTCTTATTACTTAATAACATATGTATGCAACGATAATTATTACACTCGTACTTTATTTGTCCTCATTATTTTTTGTTTGGCTTTGGATATAGTTTTATTTTTATTTTTCTACAATGTCATTGTTTGTTATGTTTTGATTTATGTTTGTATATTTAAAACATACACAAACATACATATATATATATATACTAGCGGGCCCGACAGACGTTGTCCTGTCCAAACTCGATTACGACGCCATCTACCGGGTCCAATTGTATTTTCAAACCATCCAGGGACCCGCTCAAATATACACACAAAATTTCATCCAAATTGGTCCAGTCGTTTAGGAGGAGTTCAGTCACATACACACGCACACAAGAAATATATATATTAAGATTGTGATGGATTACCAACATAAAACGCATGTTTCGACGCCTTATCAAGTTGTACATTTACTTCGTTTGTTATTCTTGTCTTGTTTTTAATAAAATGTCCAAGTTAACAACTACTGCCTGTCCTTAAATAAATAAATAAATACATATGTATTTATGTATGTACCTTGTTAAGAGCTAAGTAAATGTATTCAATTAATTAAAAGGTCAACATTTTGTACAAACGACTCAATAAAATAAAATGACCAATTGTGTGTCTGAATCATACATTGAAGATATAATTAAGTTAACAATTTAATTTGAAAGCTGCTATTAAACTGTCGAGTTTCTTCAATTTGTATCTACTTAGTATTTTGTTAATGAAATTCTTGTTCCTTCTGTTTTCATTAGAGAGGTAAATTAAACCGTATCTCGTGCATGCTGTAGATATAAACTGACAGTAAATAGACCTTTATTTGTCGTACAGCGTCCAACCACCTCCATTTTTTTTTATTTCAGTTTGTTATTACTTTCCTACTTATCTACTTACATTATTACTAAAATAAATCTAATCGTTATTTTTTTATATAAATTAGCGAATATAATAATTATGAATATTTATAAACTATTTATTTATTTAATAAGGCACAGCCACAGAACACAAATCAAAAGAAATGACATGAAAATGAATAAACAAAAATTAGGTTAAATCTGCACTCCAATGACAGCTGAGCACAGCATTCAAAATATAATAAAGGACATTAGAGGGTCACAATAATTATTATTATACATTTTTTATTTTATTTTTTATACCACAATATCGGCAAACAAGCATACGGCCCGCCTGATGGTAATCGGTTACCGTAGCCTATGAACGCTTGCAACACCAGGGGTATCACTCACCCTTTCCCCTCCCCGATAAGCTCTATATAAATTAGCGAATATAAAGTTTGAAAGTTATGTCTCTTCGTAGTTAGATACTGGAGGATATGTAATGTAAACAACATAATTTATTTCTAATGACTGTTTGAAAGTGAGCCCATAATATTATACGTAGTTTTTTTTATCCTGATTCCCAAATCTTAACAATAACCAAGTCTATTTAAAGTTTCGCGAACTAAATTCATATTTATAACTTTATTGTAATATATCGCGTTTATTCGCGCATATATTATCAAAATATTATTTTGACTTACCTCGACGATTCGATCAAGTTGCATTGATCGTGGTCACGAGTGAACTGAGTCCACTATAAACATGAATAACTAAGTCGTTACTCGGAACCAAAAATGTTCTGTCATTGTGTGAAGGTAAGAATGTTTTCATTATATTAATAGATGTCAAAGTTGTTATTACTTTTGTTTGTGAATCCAAGTCATCAATCTGATTTGTGTATCAAAATAAACACATGAACAATATAATATTTTATATTGTTATAGTGGTGCATTTCTACAAAATACATTTTAAAGTGTCTCTCTAGTTTATTTGATCATTTAGGTCAATAAGGGATTCAAAATGTAACTGCAGATGTTAATTACTCCAAAAAATATGGACAGTTTTTCCTGTAACTCTAAAGATTAAAGCTGCCCTCACTGATCCATCTCAACACCCTGTATAAGTATTATTCCGTTATCTGCACGATATTTTGCAATTTGTATTCATCTTTCGGCATGGAACATTAAAATTTATTTTACATTCAGGTACAAGATAATAAGCAGATGTCTACATTGAACGATTTTTCTTTAGAAGCCAGTAAAATATATTTTCCAGAATCGCTATTAATTTTCGGGACTTCTTTGTTAGTCAAATTAGATATTTTATTTTTATGATTCTTTCAACATTTAATATTTGCTTATTTTGTACTTTAGTGCATAAAAATTAAATCTTTTATAGGCTACTAGCGAGCATCATTAAATTAGTTGGAGTTACCTTCACAACTTTGTAATTTAGTACGACCCATCTTTTGTACCTTTAGTGACCTTAACTAAGCTTACCGTGAAGTAACATGGTGTGCGTGTAACCCGGAATATATTATATTAGAAATGTTTATAGAGGTATATAAAAGGTTATGTTAAGTTCATTAATAACCTACCTGATCTACGACGCAGTTATCCTCCTATCGAAACAAGTTGTTATTTTTTCCAAGTTTTGTAAAAAGTTTACGAGTCTCGCGCGTCGTTAGCTAGAGATAATATAAAATCAACTTTGTTTGTACCGGCACGGGTGGCGCAGCGGCGTGCAATTTGCTGAATTCAGTGCAAGTTCTCTGGCGGGAAGCCAACTTGAGATTCAAACAGTTGCTGACGGAATACCTTAAATACAATTTTAATACTATTGTTTTTAGGTATTTTAAAACCGTTTCTCTTTGAATTAGAATTCGTTGCTTATTACAAAATGGAAATAAGAGCAGAGATGGCGGAATGTTAATTGGTTTTAAACATATTTTGCATTTATCCAATTTAAATGCAAACGCGGTGTTGTGTTTGGCGGGTAAATGAATTCGTTCATATTTTTTTAATAATTCCTACATGGAAATCTGATCACCTGTAGATTTTGGTGACCTTTCACTGGCTCTTTGCCAATAAACCTTTAGATGGAGTTTCGACTCGGTACGAAACAATTACGTAGTTAGTTGACCTGGAAATAATTTTCCGTAAGCAATTAACTTTATGAATATAACTAGTTAATTTCAATAAAATTCTTACTTTATCTGGGAAATAATGATTTTTTTATCGCATCCCATATCCCAAGTATAGGTAGAGGGCTTTGTCCTTAAATCATAATATTAAAAACGTAGTTACAGTTGACGGGATATTAATCATACACGTACTGAATTACAAAAAATCATTAAAAAATACTTACATTTCATAATCTTAGGCCATATAATATCAATTTGAGCTCTATAAAACTGTTAAGTAATAAAATTAGATTAGTCCAATACCAGAAAGTTATAATCATTATATAAGTCGGAGATCAATTTATTGAGATGTAATAGGATATTCTATAACATACAAGTAGGTCCTATAGAAAATAAAGGAATTTAACTGAAACTGCTAGAATCACTTTATATATTTTCCTAGGTAAAAGATCTAACTAAGTATAAAATACAAGAATATGTGAGCTATTACTTTATTAGGTCTTAGGTAATATTAGACTGTTCATTACGGGATGAATGTAGAACCCAGCCAAGTGAGCAGCTGACTTCTCCTTTTCAACTACAAATAGACTCGAAGGCACAAAGGTTGTTTGCAATGTTACTTTCCATTGAGTCACTAGTCGGAATTCATGATAGAAAGTAAGATTTTAATCAAGTAAGCTATATATTATTATGCATTTATAATTTGATTTTGTAAATTCTATATTTTTTCTTGTCATTTCAGTTGGGATATGTTTTAAAATTATTTAGAAAAACTCTGAAGCGGCTATGAAAACCATTTTCAAGTCAATTCAATTTATAGATGAAATTGCTTATATAAAGCCTTCTTTATATAAAGGAGATTGTTCAATTGTTTTGAATTGGGTTGAATGGTTGAAACGATTAATAAAACCGTTTAATAGCCCTCGAAGACCACTTGTGGTAAAAGGTTACCTACCAAGTTATTTCCAGTTAGTGTGGACTCCTACTGGATATAAACATCATAACTAGAGAAAGGCAACTGCTGGTTTGGTAACAATGCGCGATGTGCGCGGTCGGTGTGTCGACCGCCCGGCCAGGGTACGAATGGGTTTTACAATATGTTCGACATACGCTGCTCCGACACGCAGCGTCGGCCATCGAAACGTTCGCATCAACGATGTGTCGGATATAAAGTAACATATGTTAGGTGTTACTGTATGTTTGTTTGTGCGGATGAGGGTATAGGACTCAGACGTACACTACCTACGTATGACGCTAGCTATACTCAAGCACTTTAAGATGCCTACACTACAGTCTAGGATTAAGGCTTGTGAGTGCTCCAGACTATACAAAATAGTGAATGCTTAGTGGGATTCTAGCGAATTATTAAGCCACTTTTCAATAAAAATAGGCAGGAACCGAAAACAGACGCTATTTTCTTTGCCCTCATCTAACGATCCTGTGTTACGTATGTGTAGAGCTCACAATGATCACTGTAAGGATTTAGACATTTTCTTCCAAAGTCATTCGGATTACATCAAGAAATGCAAAGAAAATCATAATATTGAGTAGTAGAGTTGCATATAAGAATTTAAGTTATATAAGTATATATTATATAATATTATATAACTTAAATTCTTATATGCAACTCTACTACTCAATATTATGATTTTCTTTGCATTTCTTGATGTAATCCGAATGACTTTGGAAGAAAATGTCTAAATCCTTACAGTGATCATTGTGAGCTCTACACATACGTAACACAGGATCGTTAGATGAGGGCAAAGAAAATAGCGTCTGTTTTCGGTTCCTGCCTATTTTTATTGAAAAGTGGCTTAATAATTCGCTAGAATCCCACTAAGCATTCACTATTTTGTATAGTCTGGAGCACTCACAAGCCTTAATCCTAGACTGTAGTGTAGGCATCTTAAAGTGCTTGAGTATAGCTAGCGTCATACGTAGGTAGTGTACGTCTGAGTCCTATACCCTCATCCGCACAAACAAACATACAGTAACACCTAACATATGTTACTTTATATCCGACACATCGTTGATGCGAACGTTTCGATGGCCGACGCTGCGTGTCGGAGCAGCGTATGTCGAACATATTGTAAAACCCATTCGTACCCTGGCCGGGCGGTCGACACACCGACCGCGCACATCGCGCATTGTTACCAAACCAGCAGTTGCCTTTCTCTAGTTATGATGTTTATATCCAGTAGGAGTCCACACTAACTGGAAATAACTTGGTAGGTAACCTTTTACCACAAGTGGTCTTCGAGGGCTATTAAACGGTTTTATTAATCGTTTCAACCATTCAACCCAATTCAAAACAATTGAACAATCTCCTTTATATAAAGAAGGCTTTATATAAGCAATTTCATCTATAAATTGAATTGACTTGAAAATGGTTTTCATAGCCGCTTCAGAGTTTTTCTAAATAATTTTAAAACATATCCCAACTGAAATGACAAGAAAAAATATAGAATTTACAAAATCAAATTATAAATGCATAATAATATATAGCTTACTTGATTAAAATCTTACTTTCTATCATGAATTCCGACTAGTGACTCAATGGAAAGTAACATTGCAAACAACCTTTGTGCCTTCGAGTCTATTTGTAGTTGAAAAGGAGAAGTCAGCTGCTCACTTGGCTGGGTTCTACATTCATCCCGTAATGAACAGTCTAATATTACCTAAGACCTAATAAAGTAATAGCTCACATATTCTTGTATTTTATACTTAGTTAGATCTTTTACCTAGGAAAATATATAAAGTGATTCTAGCAGTTTCAGTTAAATTCCTTTA
Source organism: Tetheella fluctuosa (assembly GCA_951216915.1). NCBI lineage: Eukaryota > Metazoa > Arthropoda > Insecta > Lepidoptera > Drepanidae > Tetheella > Tetheella fluctuosa. The sequence goes on from OX578224.1 coordinate 4,644,369, forward strand.
TTTTCTATAGGACCTACTTGTATGTTATAGAATATCCTATTACATCTCAATAAATTGATCTCCGACTTATATAATGATTATAACTTTCTGGTATTGGACTAATCTAATTTTATTACTTAACAGTTTTATAGAGCTCAAATTGATATTATATGGCCTAAGATTATGAAATGTAAGTATTTTTTAATGATTTTTTGTAATTCAGTACGTGTATGATTAATATCCCGTCAACTGTAACTACGTTTTTAATATTATGATTTAAGGACAAAGCCCTCTACCTATACTTGGGATATGGGATGCGATAAAAAAATCATTATTTCCCAGATAAAGTAAGAATTTTATTGAAATTAACTAGTTATATTCATAAAGTTAATTGCTTACGGAAAATTATTTCCAGGTCAACTAACTACGTAATTGTTTCGTACCGAGTCGAAACTCCATCTAAAGGTTTATTGGCAAAGAGCCAGTGAAAGGTCACCAAAATCTACAGGTGATCAGATTTCCATGTAGGAATTATTAAAAAAATATGAACGAATTCATTTACCCGCCAAACACAACACCGCGTTTGCATTTAAATTGGATAAATGCAAAATATGTTTAAAACCAATTAACATTCCGCCATCTCTGCTCTTATTTCCATTTTGTAATAAGCAACGAATTCTAATTCAAAGAGAAACGGTTTTAAAATACCTAAAAACAATAGTATTAAAATTGTATTTAAGGTATTCCGTCAGCAACTGTTTGAATCTCAAGTTGGCTTCCCGCCAGAGAACTTGCACTGAATTCAGCAAATTGCACGCCGCTGCGCCACCCGTGCCGGTACAAACAAAGTTGATTTTATATTATCTCTAGCTAACGACGCGCGAGACTCGTAAACTTTTTACAAAACTTGGAAAAAATAACAACTTGTTTCGATAGGAGGATAACTGCGTCGTAGATCAGGTAGGTTATTAATGAACTTAACATAACCTTTTATATACCTCTATAAACATTTCTAATATAATATATTCCGGGTTACACGCACACCATGTTACTTCACGGTAAGCTTAGTTAAGGTCACTAAAGGTACAAAAGATGGGTCGTACTAAATTACAAAGTTGTGAAGGTAACTCCAACTAATTTAATGATGCTCGCTAGTAGCCTATAAAAGATTTAATTTTTATGCACTAAAGTACAAAATAAGCAAATATTAAATGTTGAAAGAATCATAAAAATAAAATATCTAATTTGACTAACAAAGAAGTCCCGAAAATTAATAGCGATTCTGGAAAATATATTTTACTGGCTTCTAAAGAAAAATCGTTCAATGTAGACATCTGCTTATTATCTTGTACCTGAATGTAAAATAAATTTTAATGTTCCATGCCGAAAGATGAATACAAATTGCAAAATATCGTGCAGATAACGGAATAATACTTATACAGGGTGTTGAGATGGATCAGTGAGGGCAGCTTTAATCTTTAGAGTTACAGGAAAAACTGTCCATATTTTTTGGAGTAATTAACATCTGCAGTTACATTTTGAATCCCTTATTGACCTAAATGATCAAATAAACTAGAGAGACACTTTAAAATGTATTTTGTAGAAATGCACCACTATAACAATATAAAATATTATATTGTTCATGTGTTTATTTTGATACACAAATCAGATTGATGACTTGGATTCACAAACAAAAGTAATAACAACTTTGACATCTATTAATATAATGAAAACATTCTTACCTTCACACAATGACAGAACATTTTTGGTTCCGAGTAACGACTTAGTTATTCATGTTTATAGTGGACTCAGTTCACTCGTGACCACGATCAATGCAACTTGATCGAATCGTCGAGGTAAGTCAAAATAATATTTTGATAATATATGCGCGAATAAACGCGATATATTACAATAAAGTTATAAATATGAATTTAGTTCGCGAAACTTTAAATAGACTTGGTTATTGTTAAGATTTGGGAATCAGGATAAAAAAAACTACGTATAATATTATGGGCTCACTTTCAAACAGTCATTAGAAATAAATTATGTTGTTTACATTACATATCCTCCAGTATCTAACTACGAAGAGACATAACTTTCAAACATCACAAAGTCTCTATCAAAGTTTCTCCATAGACACAATGACGTCAAAGTAACAAGTGGAACAACTATTTGCGACAACGAGGTCTACTCACAACATGTTAGCTGGCATAACATTCTACCACGATATAGCTTTATGAAGAGGATACCTACCAGTATTCTAATTAATATTACAATTCTGTCTTATCAAAGGACCGTATCTAAATTATTCAAAGTATTAAGAAGGATGGATTATGTCTTTTTCCAATACTTAGTACAAATATTGAGAACAAAGAAAAATTCATAATAAATCATGTTGACCTATCTATGAGTCAATTGACCGAGTTCTTTAAAAATTAAGATATTTTTAATAATTATCAAACTTAGAGTCGTGATCCGTGTGTGAATAATGTCCCAGGAGCTATTTATATATTTTTGTTTATATATCTGGCTTCTGCTTTTAAAGTTTGCTCTCTGATGACTGACATAATATACTATTTTAGTTTTAGTCTAATACAGTACACTAATCGAATAGATAGACTTTCATCTTCCTCTCTACGAGAAGGTAAAGTAAATATATATGTATAGTAATTTACGTTATCAGAACTATATGAACAATGTAATTGAATTAAACTTCCCTCGTTTTACGATCAAGTTTCTTAGTAGCAAATAATATAATGGAGTAATTGAATATACACAAATATATACCCTAAGTAAATAGTTCTAACGTAAACAAATACTAATGTTTACGGTAATACCTACTATTTATTATTATGTGATAAAGGTAAATATCATTGACCTGTAAAGATAGTCTAGCGTCAGATTTATAACAACCAACTGTACCTACAAAAATATAGGGTAGATTGAAGCTTTTTAGAGTAGATAAGGGGGCAAGTCGAAGCCTGAAGGGTGCTCGAGCGTAGCGTTCGCGACCGCCTTTTCCTCTCTCCACGATACTTCACAGTTTCATGAAGATCAAAATGTATTTGTGGTATGGACTTATTTTAAAATAAACGTCAACAAAAGTCTATTGACAGGCGGGTGGCAAGATAAGGGCAAGATTGATGAATTGTGTCAAACAAACATTTTCTATCAAACGATTAAATTACGAACCTTCGGAATTCACAACGACTTTGGAGAGTTTTCAGATAGGTACTTACGCATTATAGCAAAACTGTGTTAGTGTTAGTTTAAAGTTTTATGTATGAAAATATTTTTATTTTAAATCTCTACAACTTGCTAATACGAATGCTACGAATGTTATTTTCAGGAAAATCCCATGCAAATATGCAAGTAGAGAATGCATTATAAATATGCTATAAAGTCAGCCGTACATGACCTCATTCCTGAAGCGCAAGCCTCTCGCCTTACGACGAGTTTAAATAAATATTTGTCGGAGCCGGCATATTTTTAGGCCCTTTTCTGATTTGTCGGTTGGACATCGGCGCAACATCGGTACAATAGGTATAGAAAGCTTACCTACATTTATATCTTAATCCTTTTTAGGGTTACATAGCCGTCCTGTCTGTCAGTCCAAATTTTTATTTTTTTACAATGTATATGCCTCTGTTTGATCACAGTACAGTCTCACCATGATAATTGATGATGTGGCCAAAGGTGGTAAGCGCACAAAGCCTAAAACGAATTTGCTCTTGGTTGCAATTGCCGGAACACACCGGTATACTACCGCGGTAGTCTGAATTCTGTCCGTATGTCCTACCCATTTTACTTGGAGCACTACCTACATGAAATTTGGTAGGTAAGCGTTTTTATGAACCGCTATATAATAATGTCGTTAAATTACAAATAAAAAATTGGGGTGGTTCTCCTTACATGTAACTGAGATATGAAAAAAATAATTCTAGTGGATATAAGCGTGGGATCTTTAAATAGGTATTAAAAAATACTTATTTGTTTTATTTAATTCAATAGTTCGTGAGATATGCGCTTCTCCAGTCGTAAAATGTGACTCACTTTTCAACTATGGGGAGTACAATTCTGAAAAATTTTGATAAGAAAGAGAGGTAGAGCATAGCGATATGTCGCTCAAAGAGCAGCTCGACTGGGGAAGTACCTCCACCTACAGAATACTGCAGCCAAATAACTATAGTTGTGTTCCTGCGCGTGAGTAAAGTCACCAGAGCTCATCGGGGAGGGGAGAAGAGTCGGCAACGCGCGATTGATACGTCTGGTGTTGCAAGCGTTCATAGGCTACGGTAACCGCTTATCATCAGGCGGTCCATATGCTTGTTTGCCGACAACGTGGTATAAAAAATACCTATATAGTAGAATATAAAGAATACTTTCAACAAAAAATTCACACTGTTTTTGAGAAATACTACGCAATACAAACTTATTTTTTCTACCGATAAAATTCTACATGCTGTGGAAACCTACATTTACACTATGCTGTTCGACATGCACTTGGCCGGTTATCTCATTGACAATATTTGCGTGTATTGGCGGCAGATAAATAATGTTTACTATAGTATGACGCAAATGCCAGCCACCGCCCTCGTCGCTTATTACTATAACTAATATAATGTTCAGGATAAACAAAAATTGAGGGCCGCGTAAAAACAGGTAACATTTCTCTTTTGTAATGGGTATTATGGGAGATTATCATCCGAGACCGGCCAAAGACTTATGAAGCAGAATTATTCACGCTGACCATTATTTAATACGTATTCTTGTCACGTTGAACAAGAAGTATATAATAGGTAAACGTAGGTATATAGCTTATATAATAAGTAAACGTCTTCCTGTTGCATAAATTAAACAGTAAACATTTTTGTAACTTGCACATAACTGAAATACTTAACTTTTTTAAACAGATACTTGGTGTATAGAGCATGTTTTAATTAACCTCGTATTTATTATTTGTCCTAATTAGTATAATAAAATAAATAAATAATAATAAGGTTTTATGGTACAATTGTTAATTGATTAGTACGATATAAATACACAACATGGAAGGTAAAAAATGAGAACGTTATATTTGTTTATTAACATTCGTGTAGTATTGCGATAACTTAAGGTAACGCCGCGTTAAGCTTAAAAATCTGAAATTCAACATGCTGCATCCCGCTCCCTACTATAGCGACCTCTCATAGAAAACCCGCGTATACGGAACGGGCGTATGCGACAAAATGGTTTTTATTGTTTATTTTAAAAACTACAAATATATTTCATAAAACCTAAGTACAATTTATAGTATCAGTTAATATATGTAGAAATTTTGGAACCTCAAATCGATCCTCAATGCCGGTAAAATTGGAATCTCTTATTTTAAAGAGGTATTTTTGATTAATTATTTTGTGTTATAAAAGTTAACCAATCGTGTTATGCAACGTACAAAATAAAGTACAACGTACAAAGACATGATGAATTCTTACAATAAATTTCAGTTCGTTCGCTTCAGTCATTGTTGAGAAAAATCGGAATCCTTGCAACCAAAATCTTCAAAGCGTCGCCTTAAATTGGGATTATGCTCCTGGACCGGTGGCAGAAATGCAATGAGTTTCAAATACTTATTTGAAGAAATAAACCGGGTTTCATGTAAAATTCATTATTTTTTAAAGGATCAACCGAGTACCAAACAACGTCTATAATTTTATCAATAAACCAGTTCTCTGAACGGAAATATCTTCGTCGACTCTTTGAACAGCTAACAAATTAAATTCATTTCTATTTATCGTAACAATAGACTCATATTACGGAAAAAAGATTGGCTGAAATAAAATGAAGCGAGTAAAGTAAAATACTAAGATAAACTTTTCGTGGTTTACCCACACTACACCCACTTTCCTTATTATATCTATGTATATTATTATATATCCATACTATACCCGACACTTTCAATTGTTTACTTTCGGCATATTTTCGGCACGAACTTCACTTGTTTCTACCAAACTCAATTTGACTTAGCCAGTTTTTGTTTACTCGTTTATTTACCAATTCCCCGAACTTAAGTATGGGCGACGTTGCTTTGCCGTTGTGTGTACGTATTCAGTTAATAATTTTCTGGAACTCCAGCTTTACATGCTATACAAACTAAATGAGCACTAAAATAAACCTAATTTATCTGATAAATCATTTTGAGATAAATAGTATACAAAGTCAAAAAGACAGCCGATACAATAAAATAAAATGTCAAGCACATCTGTATCGCACATAGCGAATGAAAGTAGGTACTCTATTTTATTTGATTCTCTCCCATAAAAATACCATGAAAAATTTCAGCACATTTATGAATGTGATAACTTGTGAAATCGTAAGCAGTTTCTTCTGATTGAGCATTTGAATATTATTGTCGAAGAATAAGTTTTCCATAAACTCAAATCATCCTAATTTTTACATGTAAGTATTTACAAAAACTTTATGGTATCGTCCAATCCGTCACAGCGTAATTTTTATAATAAATGCTGGTACCTAAATTTGTACGGTTCTTTACGAGGTGAATTTTTTTTTCAGGAAAATCTATAGTAAATCACCTACCGCTTTGTTCGCGCAACTGCAATTGAAAGGCATTGACAAGCTTTGTAAATATTTGCTCACGGAAATAATGTGCCTAACGCAAGTCTATTATTTTAAAAAAATCAAGGGTCCAATTCAATACCCGAGAGAAAATAATAATTCACAGCATCGTAGTTAAATACATTATTTGATACCTACATATTTACAAAGTACTCTGCTAGATATTTGACACAAACATTTAGCAAAGCAACGCCACTTAGCACGTTAATGGATCGTATTGCGTTACATCAAATATACGTTTTTATATATAAGGATAGTTCAGACTGTAAATAATAGATCCTTTTATATTTCTATTTAATTTATCAAAGATAATCTTCACATAAGTGTCTATACCAACTCACGCGGCTTCGGATGATCATATGTTACATAAACGATACTAAAGTATTCACTTTGTAATGTACGGTAAAAGTATATCCTATAAGTATCTACTATATTATATTTCGATGACACGTTTACTTAAAATTCTCTATCTAAAGTCACATCCAAAAGTATAATTAAACCCGCAGCATTAAATAAATATTAAGACATGAAAATTTGCGCAATTTTTAATTATCTAACAGGTAGGTAAGATATATTTTTAAATTATCGCCTGTATCAACTACTGTAAGAAAGGGATTCTGAGGTACTTCGGACTCAAAGTAAAAGCTTTATTTATGCTAATCATTAATCATAATTGCAATCAAACGTAATTTAATTTTAATTTCCATATTCAAATAAATTTATTTACTTTTAATGCCTACCTACCCAAGTCTTTTCTCAAATATTGTGTTACGCTAGGAATGATAAAGCATAAAAATATTTCTCATCCCCATACCGACGTATATCATAATAATTTAAAAGTATGTGAACGATGGAAATCAATTTATCGGTACATTCAATATAATGAAGAATAATGTGGAAATGACGCGGCACAAATAGGCGTGAAATGAAACAGGTATGTTGCGAATATCCCAAGAGTTCAAGTTGCTGTCAGAAGAAGCAAACATCTCTCTCTCTCAGCTTTGAGCTCGAGATGGACTGTACATATTTGAGTAGTTCACTATACCTACTTACAATTTTAATTGCTTTTTTTTTACCAGGTTTTAAATCTTAAACTATAATAAGATGTATAAGAAGAAGTATACCTGATTTTAAAATTTTACTCTAGCATGATAATTTAGATGCCAATGCCAGGTGTTATTGACTTTAGTTTTCATATTTTCTCAACTTTCCTACTCCGGATATTGTTTTTTTTTAATTCAAATTGTGAACGAATTGATTTTGAAAATAGATTTGAAAAATAATTATTTTACAGATATGTATTATGTAAATATTATATCAACATTTGACAGCGGACACCATTATACATTACATTAGCAAAAAAATTTAACCTTATCACAAGAAACTACTATAATGTTATTTAAATTGAAATCGTTCTGCGCCTTTGGTCGCAACGGGAAAGTGGTCACCGAATACGTCCTTCATATTTATTTGTAACTTTAATTATAAAGCCTTATAAATTTTATAATTAATATGGAAATCACTGTTAAAACTTTTATATACTATACCTAGAAAGTAAATTGGTTTTAGTGACATTTTAATTAATCCGGCAACGGTTAACGGTAACCTACCAGTGAATACAGCTCGAAGCAATTTAAATTTTATAATAATTGAATAAAGTTGGCCTAATACCTTCCCTTGAAATAGTAAACTTCAATAAAGTGTCTACGAGCTTGATATATTTATTAACATATTCAAATAAAATACTAAATAATAAACCCAGATTAATATTATTATAATGTATCTTTCTGACATCACGGCGCGAGGACCGGTCTTTTTTAAAGGCGTGCGTGGGGATACAGATCCAACACGTAGAGGCCCCTTTAAGATATGTTAATGTGTTGGGATGTGTACACCTAGCGATACTATCTCTGTCTGCACTATTGAAGAGATACAGGTAAAGACAGCACCCGCTAAGTGCAAGGACTATTACAGAAAACAGGGAACTATACTGGGTCTATGGGGGGGAACTTGCTGGACTGGTTGTTGGACTATTGATTGAGACAACGGAACGCCTGCCAAATCAAATGTCTCAATCTTTGATGATGTTCGTTAAACATATATATTTGATAATTCTGGCAGACGGTGACTCGCCACCAACTGAATGGGCCTCCAAAAAACGTCACCAAAACCAAGGTGACAGAGGGAGCAACATTGGTGTCAGCAGCTAAGAGTGTAGAGAGGTGTGCACCGGTTTCACCATCGCGAGAAGGCTCGTGAGCGGGTTTCCCCGTTATTACGCAGATTGAGCACTTCCACCCTTTCGATTATTATGTATTATTTTTTAAAACTCGAAATATATTGACACATTTTACTGTTTTATATTTTGATGACTAAAGTCAAATAAGTTTCTTGTCACGATATTCCTATAATTCCTAGCACCAATTAGAACTCATAATGGCTGTGGTTCGAGAAATTCTAAAACTTTTCAGACTCATTAATAATAAAGACATAAACTTGGCCGCACCAACAGTTGATAAAAAAATTCACTAACTACCAAAACAGTCGCCTTTGTAACCCAAATATACCGCCGCGGCAGCGTATTTTGATCTAAAGTGCGGGGGAAGTTTCCGAAAATCGTGATTCTGTCTTTGATATAAAATAAAGCTTCTTTTTAATTAGTGTATTGTAGATATAATAATAAATAAATAAATATTTTGGGACATTCCTCACACTCGGCCATCTGACTCCAAACTAAGCAGAGCTTGTAATATGGAAGCCAGATAACTGATATACCTACTGCAACAATACTACTTTTATTTTGAAAATATATACTTTTTTAGATATGCTATATATATGTATAGATAAGATTTAATATTTAGACAATATCATAGTACCATGAGTAAATCCCAGATATGTGTTACATACGGCCTAAGTTTATAATTGGGTGACTTTACTATTTGGCTGCCGAATAGTCTGTTTGGCGCCGAGAAACAAATGGCTGCCTTTAAGATATCGACTAGTACCCTTGGCGAAACTGGATCCGTGTAATTTTCTGAAATCACGTGATTAATCAACGTACCGTATCGTACTTGTTTGTTCTGATTAATGTACACATCTATGTATCATGTAAGATAGTCTTACATATTATTATTATATGTAGGTACCTACATATATCAAGAGAGCGGTACCTAGTTACAGACAATATTATAAATATGGCATAGTACTTCATCTTGAATTTAAACATTTTGTCTCTATTAATTCTATAAGTAAGAACATAATTGTTTAACGCGAAATAATCTTACTTCAAGTAAAAGCTTTATTCAAACTAAAATCTGTAGGTAATAGAGAAAATCAAATCCGAAGTCGATGATGGATTCCATTGACATCAAAATTATTATCTTTTTGTCTTTGTAGATTTTAAGGCGACGATATACGCAAAAAGATGATTCTAAATTAAGTTTTTCTCTGTATTCTTTAATGCAAGAGATTTGTAAAAAATATACGTTAAACTAGAGGATTATACCAAGGAACTATTTTTTCAATAATTTTAAATTTTCTATGATAACGTCAGAAAAAAATCGTGAATAATGTGTCTTTTTAAAATTGAAAATGGATTTTTCTCCTATTTTACCCATCCAAATAACTTGAAAATATTAACAGACATTCCCCGATCTAATACAAAGGGAACTATTATGTTACTTTTCTAAAAAAATAAAGTTTTTATTTTTAATAAAATTAAAACGTCTTTTTTACTAAGAAATAGCCTTTGTTCAATCTCTCTCTCGCCCTTTAGTTTAGTGCGGGACAGGGTTATTTGCGTATATCGTCGCCTTAATGCGACTCTTTTGAGACAATTCTTCACAATAAAAAAAACGTTTTTTTTTGTTTTCACAGCGATATTTTCATGATTATACATGGTGATTTTTAGTCACTGGCAATACTTGCAGGAGTGGAAGTAATTATCAATATGAACAACTTTTATTATGGGACCAACTCTGATATCGCATTAAATAAAATGGTTGCTTCATACATTTTGGTGGAGAAGGTATTGAACTTTTGTATGGAACAGCTGTAAATTTTTTCGTGATTTCACAGTTAGTCCCATAATAAAAGTTGTTCATATTGATGAGTACCTCCACCCCTGCAAGTATTGCTAGTGACTAAAAACTCACTCAGTATTTCGGAATTCATCTAAAATATCTAATAATCTAATTTTATCACTTCCTTATCAGCATTTCCATATATAAAACAGGAAATTAACTATGTTCGGTCTTTAATTCTGTCATTCTTTCACCAAATGGCTGAGCTTTATTGCCTTGTTCCGTGCGGAGATGAGTTACCTATGTCAAAACAAAAGTGTTTTTTCTTTTGTTTGATATATTCAATACAAAGTCGTATTTAAATTTTATTGTGATTGTGAAGTGTTAAAATATTTTTGATAATAAACAGTGTTTATAGCAAATGATAAATTAAGTATACCGTACCTAATAGAAATAATTATATAGGTAATATATTTCTTTATTATTACCTAGTTTAATTCACCCGGAATACGGAGTAGGTACTTACCAACTTTTAACTCTTTCAGTACGTACATAAATAAAATAAAATATAAATTCAACGATTCGCAATTCTCTCTCACATGTGCAAATAAAGGCAATTCCCTTTAATTGGACTCTATCACTTACTTTGATTCCATTCATTTTTCGCCATTTGATTGGAAATGGTCGACTAATTCACTTCAGTTTTTTGTCACCGCATATTATAGACCTTTTATTCAACCGTTGAAGTCAAAAATGTGAGGTACTATTGTAGGATCTATTATACAGGTGACTTTTTAGTCACTGGCAATACTTGCAGGGGTGGAAGTACTCATCAATATGAACAATTCTTGTTATTAGACTACGTGTGAAATCACGAAAAAATTATCAGCTGTTCCATACAAAAGTTCAGTACCTTACATGAGCATTCTTAAGTTTAACTTCAAAAGCAATAATGTTTTATTTGTATATAATACAATGTTACAATAATATAATGTTATTTTAAACTGAATGCTTATTTCCGTACATTCTCGTCTAATCACGAGACGAGAATACGATTTTATGATACGAACTTAGCGTAAGTTTATATAGAGATTAGTTTCTAGTCACGGATTGTAGGTAGTAAGTTTCGGTACAAGAACATGACCTTGCTTGCTAACTTACTTCTACTAACTTACTAACTACGTTAATTTAAATAAAAAGTAATAGTGCCGCCCAATAATCCCACCAACTATCGACCGATTGCAATCACCTCCATACTTTGTAAGACTATGGAGCGTGTATTGAATCGGAGGCTCCTGGCATACCTTGAAGCTAACGAACTCCTCAGTGATCGACAGTTCGGTTTTCGCGAAAAACGGTCTACTGGGGATCTTCTTGTGTATGCCACACATCTATGGAGTGAAGCCATTGAGAGATGTGGGGAAGCAATTGCCGTCTCCCTCGACATCTCTAAGGCATTCGATAGGGCTTGGCATGCTAGCCTTCTAAGCAAGCTTCCCTCGTATGGAATTCCTGATGGGCTGTGCGCTTGGATAACCAATTTCCTGAGTGAGCGGTCTATACGAGTGGTCATAGACGGGTGCTCGTCGGACCTTATGGCAATCAATGCCGGAGTTCCTCAGGGATCAGTTCTCTCTGCAACCTTATTCCTGCTGCATATAAACGACATGCTGAAACCCGGTATCTTTGGGTACGCAGATGACATCACTGTTGTGGAGAGATATATTTCTGGCCCACAGGCCACCAGTGACGAGATTCAGGTGTTGCGAGAGGCCATGGTTGAGCGTTTGAGTGTATCTTTACAGGCAGTCTTTGATTGGGGTAAAGCCAATCTGGTCACTTTTAACGCCACCAAGACGCAGGCGTGTCTCTTCACCGCGAAACGGAGTCCATTTCACCTGACTCCTACTTTCCAAAATGTATCCTTACCGATATGTGATCGGCTTGATCTCCTTGGCATGACCTTAACATCCAAAATAAACTTTGGCTGTTCTATTGAGTCAAAGGCGGAAACCGCTGCTAGAAAGCTGGGGATTCGCGGTACTTCACGCCTGGACAGTTGCTGTTACTTTATAAAGCACAAGTCCGGTCATGTATGGAGTACTGCTACCACCTGTGGGATGGATCTGCCAAGCACCAACTTGACGCCCTTGACTCAATAGACCGCCGTGCCAGGAGACTCATCGGAGATGAGTCGCTAATTATGGCGAAACTCACGAGCCTCGACCATCGACGAAAAGTCGCTTGCCTATCGTTTTTCTATAGGATATATTTTGGAGAGTGTGCGCAGGAATTATTCAACCTAATTCCACCATCCCCATTCCTACATCGAACCACTAGACGCCGGGAAAATTTCCACCCGTACGTTGTAGACATCCCAAACATACGGACACAACGTTTTGCATCCTCATTTATAATGCGAACAGCAAAGGAGTGGAACTTGCTCCCGGTGTCTTTGTTTCCTGACTCCTACAATCTAGAGACATTCAAGGCCAGAGTGAATAGGTTTTTTCTGGGTAAGCGTGCTCCATCTTAGGCTTCGTCTTCGCCTTTCGACGGTCAGAAGCCAAACGCAAACCCATTGTATGTAAAAAAAAAAAAGTGAAAATGAAATAAATATATATCTCCCTTATAAAAACAACGACTACTTATACACAAAAATATTATGATACTTGCCATAATTTATTCTCTGTTGTTATCCGAATTTTTTTAATAATCGCCAACAAGTAGAACCAGTAGCCCTAGTCGCTGAAATTCAATATGTCACTGGCAAAAGTAAAATTTCATAGAACCAACAACTAATTAAGGAAAAACGAAAAAAGATGGAATAAAAAATGCGAGCTTCAAAGTGTCCAATTTAAAATGCGAAATTGCTGCCCCGACAAACAAAAACGATGACAAATTACTGTCGGAAGTAAAATTCTTGACTCGAGTGGGTACAGTAGGTATTGTTTGCTTTATTTAAAACTAGCTAATCACTACCGCTGGATATCATCGCCATTTTAAATTTAACTTGCCATATATTATATCTAAGTATATCTTGTTTCACATAAAGTACTGAACTGTGGGTAATATCACCTAATGTGAAATCTTCCTAATCTTCCCAAAGTGGTTACATTTATCATTGTCACTGATGCCACGTTAGGAGGATATTTTTACGCTGCTTCGTTGTATTTCATCATCTCGAAAATCCCGATAAAGTGTGGAAAGCATCCAAAACATTTTACTATGTCCATATATAATTCGTCCGTAACCACGAGTAGAATACAAATAAAATATTATTCTTGTGTAATTCTTCATTTTACATTTGAGCAAAACTCCGTAGCACGTTTCGTAGCACTCCACATTTTATACTACGAATTGCTACGATATTGAATAAATCTCGTAAACTACAAACTCGATAGAGATATAATTCTTTCGTAGTCTTCATGGTTTGTATGACTACGAACGCTAAGCTACAACAGAGAATCAAAAAGTTGGCCGTTCCAGTTTATATTGGCCTTATTACTTACTGGTCAATATCAAATACAATGATTTTCTGAGTAAATAGCACAAAAATCTACTACATAAGTTGTTAAGAAAATATTTATCAGTATCCAGAAAAATAACGATATTAGATTTCTTATTTAGAGGACACACTCATAAATCGCGTTATTTCTCTCTAGGAAGCGATACGTTCACATTTATTGTCGTATATGCGGTGGTTAAAGAAACTTAATGGGTTCATAAAATTTTGTTATCTGAACCGAAAACCGATTGTGATTTATAGTTTTTTGAAGCAGTACCTATATAATAAATATTACTAACATAGATTGAATAAATAGAAATTTATTATTAAAGAAAACTATTTTTACTAGAAAAACATTTCTAGTCTAATAAAAGTCTTAGATTCTTAAGCCAACCTTTTATTCATACATATTTTGTGTTAATCATAACATCTTTACATACACATTACACATCTATTTTTCTTATAAGGATAATCCAGACATTGCTTATATTTACTAGAAACAAATTAAAATACTTTTATGTTATCTTACAATAATTTACACAGGTTGTAGTTTACAAACCACAAACTGACTTAATTTTGTGGTCTTTGTCACACGAGAACCACAGCATAATAAAAGTTGTTCATATTGATAAGTACTTCCACCCCTGCGATTATTGCCAACGACTAAAAAATCACCCTGTATAAATCATCTCATTAATTCTGTGATGTATCTTGATTGATGTTACAAACGGTTCAACAACGAAGCTCTAACAAACAAACTTAGCATAGGTACTTATCACTAACTATACCATCACAAACAAACGTTTAACTTTACAATATAACAATAATGTATAATATACCTACCTTATACCAATATACGGAATACCAAAATGTCTTATCATACCGCCTATATTAGACCTTTTATCCAACAAGTATATCTACATTTACGTGATCTACATACTAAATTAGGAACTCCATTTTTCAAAAGCTGGCAGCATGTTCATACTTTACGCGGATAGCTATCCGACAATAGAAGTACAGCCCATAGACTATTTGTTCTTTGCAAACAGTTGGTTTATGTTAAGATTGATGATGATGGCGGTGGATTTATTTAACGGCCACGTATATAACAATGTTTGTTATTCGTTTAAAACAGCTATGTTAATTTAATTTATTGGTCTACCTTCATAAGTCCTAAATTGAAGAATGACTTTGACATGTGACTTGTGTATCTATTTCGAATCGCATCTATTATCATGTACACCATATAAAATACTAGCGACCCGCCCCGGCTTCGCACGGGTAGCAGAGCATATACGCCTACATTTTTTTTATAATCATTATAGGTATAACGCTCCCAGTATTATAAAAAGCTCCCAGTTGGCATGATTTTTTTCGACATATCCAACAATCATCGTCATATTTCAGCCAATTTACACAAAACTTTTGATGAATTATATATCTAACTAATCCTTCCTCATGAATCACTCCGTCCATTGGTGAAAACAGTATGAAAATCCGTTCAGTCGTTTTTGAGTTTATCACGTACAGACAGACGCTATGTACTATATCTCTGTGCCTTTCATCCAAATTCGTCCACCCGTTCTGGCGTGAGTCACTATAGAGTAGGGAACGTCGCGGCTAGCTGAGCGGGGTGAGCGGCGACCACGCGACTTTTTTCTAATACTTACATTTTTAAACTCGTGATATCTTTTGAATGGAATGTCCGAATTGAATAATTCAAAAAGATATATAAAGGTATTAAAGCAGTCTTGAATATGAAGTAGTTTATTTTGATAAGGATTAATACCAAGGGACAAATAAAGAGCCTTTTATAGCGCCGGCATTTCAATTAAATTAAAAATTAAATTTTAAAATAAAAGAACACTTATTATGACATAACTATAATAGCTAGACATATGCTGATGTGACATTTTTTGTAGATAATGATGTGTTCTGCATAGTCGTAGTAAATTATTTTGTTCTATCATCAATAGTTTTCGCAGCGAACGCGATGTAAGGAATTTCTATATATTTTCTATTTCTATGTATATTTTTACATCTCGGGTTACATTATTTGAGTTTTAGGATCCCTAATCTTTTTGAAAATATAATATAGCCTATGTCACCCGGGGATAGTGTAGCTTCCCAACGGTGAAAGAATTTTTTAAATCGATCCAGTAGTTTCGGAGCCTATTCAATGCAAACAAACAATCAAATCTTTCCTCTTTATAATATTAGTATAGAAGTATAGATTACGGCAACAAATATTATAAACTTTCATGATTCAATGTTTTTATTAGATTGGTTTTTTTTATGTTAAGTGGGGGTGAATATTTTTTTGTTCGCGTACGCATCGAGTGGGATATCGTTTAAGGTTTTTTAAATATAGTTGATCGTGTCAAACACTTCTCGATATAAAGATACGTTTACAACACATCAAGATTTAAACTAGTCAAGTTACAGAATTTTATTATTTTCGTAAACAATCTAAAAATTAAATCCTACATTCTATCTCAGAAAGCCTTATACACAGTTTGTTTTTAATTGAATACCTTAACATACCCTCCATGAAGAAACACTGAAATAAGTTTTGAGTGGAGGCCTAAACTAACATTCTTTGGGTTTGATATTACACGCGTGACCTTTTTTATAGTAAAAGAAGTGGGGCAGCTACAGTGGGGTCGAACATTCTACTTCAAAACCTCAACAGATCTGTACAAAGACGTGAAGATGAGAAAAAATCTTTATTTTTCTACTTATATATATAAAGTAATAGCGGTATTACTCCTAGAAGGAAACCTTCAATTAAAACTAAGTAGGTAGCTACTATTTAGAAAATGCCGTACAAAAGAATCGTCCGTTCACATCGTTGCACGGTAACTCTAGGTACAATTACTTTACCCTAATTAAAATATTAAAATACATAGATGGCTGGTAAAATATATACTTATTACTTATTCACTAAAAACATTGATGCAGAATGATAAGAAAAACAATACCTTTCCAGTCCAGTATTTATGTAAGGTTTTACACGTGAAGATCCACTTGGGAATAGAGGCTTCATGAAAGCATGACCTCTTTGTGAAGAGCTTTCGGCAAACCATGTACCTACCCACACAAAAGGTACAGATGTCAAAAAAAGGCGAAACAAAAATGCTTTGAATAATAAACTACCTATTATTATAAGCTCTATCAACGGATATTATCGTGTACCTATAGGTACAATTGTTCAAAGTACCAACAATTTTCATAATATTTGTTGCCGATTGGGAAATTAAATGAATTTGGATAAACCCCACGATTAGAATATTTTACTTAATTTTAATCACGTGTCGCAACGTTTACGTGAATAAAATTTTATGCCCAAAAATTCGAAGGCCGTATTTAGTGCTACACAGACGCGCGGTCAGTTTTGTTACTAGAACAATGCATGCATTTTGGATATATAGTCATTCAACATATGTATATACATTAAATTCTCTGCGTTGTCATTTACGAACCGCGGGTGACATAATTTACAAACTTTTACCTCTGTGCTTTTACGAACAAAGCTCTGTTGAAAGCGTTGGTAACAGGAATACCTACAGAAATACCAGGATTGTTTTGTTTTTCCACACACCTTAACACAAAAGGTGACAACGCTTTGAGGTATTACACAACAGGATACTTGATGTACCTACCTAATAAGTTTTCCTTTTTACATTTATTCACAAAAGATAAGAATAATTATTTTTAAAGCAAACGTAAATAGCCAATGATTTTATTTCCGGAATAAACTTCGATACCTCTAATAAACAAAGCTTACACTCACATCAAAGAAAACCAAACAACACGGCCGTTTTACGTAAATAAGTCGCTAATCAAAACGATTCGCTACACCTCGTTTGTTTTTCCTTACATCCTCAGGGAAGGCTTCTGGCCTTTTCCCTATTCCATGTATAATACCTATAGCTATATTCCATTCGTATTCCACTACTATACCACCAGTGTCGGATTAATCCAGCACGGGGCCTGTAGCAAATATAATCAATGGTATGGAAAAGAAAAAAAACTTTCCATGAAAAAAGGATCATTCAAATTGATTCCTGTTTGCCGGAATTATACCAAAATTTCCATATAAAATATATATTCACAGGCGAAGAACCTTTTTGGGTCGGCTGAAAAGACATTATTGAAGGAATAATGTCTTTAGGTACCTACCTATACAAAATGAATAAGAGTGCTAATTGATCTTCACTGCTGAATTAATCTTTATAAAAGCCAGACGTATAGACTGCGGTTCCTTGTGTTGATTGATTAAATTTATACAAACGTTCTCGAGTCGTCGACAAAGGAAAACATAATAATTAAAATCAAAGATAACTTTTCTGCGAGATTCGCGCTACAGTCTTATTTATTTCTAGTGCTTGATTATTCGCAGAAGTATTCATTCGAATAGGGTATTTGACTGACATTCAAATCAGCAACTTTTTATGAAATGTCAAAACGATAGGTTTATATGGAGTTTTGTATGAAATACAAGCATGTGACGTCATAATTATATAGCATACTCTTTATGTTAGATTGGTCATTAAAAATCATAATAAGGATAAATTTAATAAAATAATCGTGGTTTCCCCTTTTTTTATAGATGTTTTATACATTGGTTAGTGTTGGATAATTTATTTTGAATACAGGCAAATACCCTATTGTCAGTAGATAGTAGGTACCTACGCCGCAGTAGTATAACTTGGTTAATGACAATCCTACTTTACTTATTATTTACTTAGTACCTACCTACCAACATACTGTAATTAAAACTGTGATCACCAAGGTTCTTTGACTAAGTATTCCTAACACGTAGGTATCTAGCGTAGGTATCTAGGTGACATATTATAGTTTAACGTCTTGCATACAAATCTCAAAGGGAATCGTTCTCGTTTGTAGCTAAGAACCGCATCGAAAACCGTTGTTTAATATTCCCTACACGAGTTTAAAGGAACGACAACAAGACCGCAAAGCCGCAAGTGGCCGATAAAAGCTTGTAGTCCTTGTAGGTGATAAGCAGACAACGGCAAAAGACTCCCGAGCTCAATTTTATTTGTTAAATCCGTTCTAATCCACCGAGACTGGAAAAATCTAGACTTAGATATCTAAAGATTGTAAAGCGTACGAGCGAAGCGCGAACACTTTATCAATCTAGTGTCAAAGCGAGCGTGCGTAGGTTTGTTTCAGAATTACAAGTTTGAGTCTAAAATCGCACGGTCAGTTGGTAAGCAAGTTGACGGACCAGTCGACGCCCAGCCACCTATGATCCATCTCCGGCCTCATTACCGACCGCCTACCAACCGTTAATGTGTACCTACTGCAAATGTATTGGGTATTGATATGTAGGCTGACACAGTAGGCGATACTGTATGTATCTACTGAAAATTTACTTTTATCACGAAACGGGTGGCCAATATTCACATAACCAAAAGTTTTTTTTTTACTACATAGACTGTATTTTTCAATTAATGAGGCTGTTTTAATATTTTACAAATACTTAGATAAATAACACGGTATACACACGGTTACCTAGCTGGCTAGCACCCTCGGGTTAAAAATCAGTTGCCAATCATCTACCGGTGTGTTTTGGAAATTGTACTTGAGAGCCAGTTGCCTTCTATGCTTTTTAATGGTGGGCAACACATTGGCATAACCCTCCTAATGCTAATGCCCACAGGTGATGGTGACCAATTTCCATCAAGAGGACCGTCAGCCAGCTTGATGGAAAGTAACCTGTCTATCTACATCGATAACATTCAGTGAAGAATGAATGGTTCCTCAAAGTCTATAAAGCAGACAGTAAAAGTAGAAACTTACCTACCTATTCGTTTCAATCGATTCAGATTCAATGCACATCGTATTTAGGCTTGCTTATTAAATACGACCCAAATTTATTCGGACTCAGGTTTCTGTTTGAAATGAAAACAAAAAGTTAAGGAGCCATCAATTAGGTGTACCTAATTGAAGTGTTGCTGACTGTAGTAGCTGACAGATTTACAAGTAGGTCTACACCGCAACTATCCATAATATGGAATGATAAAATTAGCAGGTGTATTTATAAACGTATATCTATATCTACAAAAATCGACATACACATACTTGCTATTCATTTCTACATAGATAATGGATAGTTTTCGGGTACAGATGTTTTGCAAATTTGTAATCTGTACGTTACTCACAGTACAACTGCTGGAACACATGAACCAATAGGGAAGTTTTTTTTTACCTTGTAGTTTGTGCCTGGTAGCTTGCAAAACCCTTTCCCTTACCTACTTCTTTTTTTCACCGAATTAATGCACGACATGAATTCCGAACTCGAAGACTTCGATACAAGAAAGAAATTATATTAAATGTAGGTAGATTAGTCCATTATAATTCGTATTTTTTCATAATTTCTTAGATATTTAATATTTTGTTGTTTTCCTACTATCAATTTTTAAATTTTAATAACGATTTTTTTAACCCCTTTTTTCCTAATCCTTCATTCAATATTCTTAAGTACCTATATGGATAAGTATGATGTTTTATTTTTTCTTTGCTTACCTAGAATAAAATAGAAAAAGAGTGCAAATGTCAGCAACTAATCTCTGAGCATACATGAGTCTGATGTCCCGAGGGTGCTCCCGCTCCGCTTGGCTAGCTAATCCCATTATAACCAACCACAGACTCCTTGTAAATAGAAAATACTTTTTCAGTCATAAAAATAACTCCTAGATACTCAATCTACTTACCTACTCGTTGAACGGTCATTCGCACATACCGTTTTTATTGAACCGTAAAGTCCTAATAAACACGGTGGTTTTATCTGTAGGTACCGTAGATACCTATTTTATAGTATTTTTGCTATCAACAAATTGTACACTGAAATCTCACCATTTTATTTACCAAATACGATATTACTAACAATAGGTGTAGATATACCTATCCATTTTAATAAACTCAATAATATTTTACATGACCGTAATTGTGTAACTACAATATTTTCTTAGGTAAAATGAACATTCCGCAAAATAACTCCGTCCGTAGCATCATAAAGACGGGCCACAGCCACAACCCACTACCTATAATATAAAATAATAAAGAATGTAATGAAAAAAGACGTCGACTGACGCAAGCCAGATGCCCTCTTGTCTCTACTTTATTACCTACATTGTTGAAGATACATCCATACCCGCAGATATCATCCAGTTTACAAATGTTCCAGAGCGATACAATTATTGTCCTTTCACAGTTCAGACCCCACACTCGATTTTATCAGTGAGATCTCATTATCCGATAACGGTTTCAAGGCTTATAGCTGAAATACTACCACACGAAAAGTAACGGAACTGACGTAATCGTAATTCGTGGGCCTTGAGGGAAAACGCGGATAAGGAATGAAAAATATATTTCAATCCGCAGCGCAGATTTACGGATATCCTTTTTTAAGATTCGTAATGCTAAAGGATTTACCTACCTACATGCGTGCATAATAGGTAGGTACACTACTTATAGGTAACAAAACCTAACAATCTTGTTTTATTCTACTGAGATTGTTTGACAGTTAAAATAGTAAGCAGTTTGTCACCTAAAAGACGTGATATTCCAAAGTGATAGTTCAAAGTCAATACCATTTATTCAGTTTAGGCACCTAGGATGGCACAGAAAGTCAAAGGCGTCAAAGCTACTACCGGTTCGGAAGTCAGCCTTGAACCTAGAAGAACCGGCAAGGTTAGGCACCTATATTGTTTAGTGTTTGACCTAGCAGGTTTGTTTTGTTCACTTTTCGGGCCGGGTTCAAGGTCTATTTGTATACTATCTACTATGACATCCTTCTCTACTTAGTTTTTGATCAATCAGCAGGCTCTTCAGACACCTTCAGAGTGAGAACCAAACAAAAACTAATTTGACTCGAATTTGTATGTTATCTAATATTATTATCATAGGTACCTGTCGTGGAATCGGCAATAGCGCACGACCATGAGGTTGTTCGAATAAAAACTAACTACAATCGAGGTTTGTCGTTAGGATCGAGAAATCCTTGTATGTACTTGCCAGTAGGTATATAAAAAGTACGCTGTATCCCCGTACTCCCGACGCGACGACACTAAGTGAATAAAACGAGCTAGTTTTATTTTCAGGAATAAGCCCTCAGAATATTTTTGTTTATTGTAATAACCTACATTACATAGCATAAAATGGAGTATAGGCTGTTAGTTTATCCTAAAGTTAAGTTAGTTCAATTGTAAAGTATTTGGTACCATTTTATTGTTACCATAATGATTAGGACTTCATTAACGTCTACAGTTCATTATCTAAACCATTTCTATAAGGCCCCTTTTTACACAAAGGCCGGCGTACCTTTATTAGGGAAGTTAGGTCGTAAACCTGTTTTTGAATGAAAAGTGTTAACAATGAATGAAGAAAGCTTATCTGATAAAACTTTTCTTATTATTTCTACCCTTTCATGAACACTTTATGAATTTCATTGACTAAGTATAATTTTTCAACGGTTCATTCATCATGAAATCTATAGGGATAAATTACTGTATTCGGCCATGATCGTTTTCGGGCTAACGATGCTACCTAATAAAGACAAAAACAGTGTGAACAGTCTAAAACCTAAAATTAAACACGAAAGGTTTTTTTCATTATAAAGCTTTGTCTCAATCACTTCTTTGGTATAAATATTCTTATAAATTTAATATAATAGTCATTATTGTTAGAGTTGCATGTCCCTCCCTTTACGTTAAACTGCTACTTACTTATTGTTTTTTTATCACGGGTGTTCACGAACAAAAAAAAATACTTACACACTTTAGGGCAGGTCCTACATGTAGTGGGGGTCTTTTTTTCAGGGGCAGGGTTACCTAGAAAAATGTGATATTTTGCGATATACCTACTTCGACAAATTCTAGTAGCAAACTAGTCAGGTGCTCTAGTTCTTGAGATACAGTGTACAGTGTGGCCTTGACAAGAAGTGCCTATTCTAATATTTTTCGACAAAATAGATATACAATTATATTCTCAAAATTCATAACCGTAATGGTGGCTCTGCCAGGATCTGTAACACAACTTTGTTTGCGTCAAAGAAATGTATAAATGTGCAAAATTTCAGCTTGAAATCGTAGGTAATCTCTGAGTTAAGTGACCATTACAGTCAGACGGATAGACGGACATGACGTAACTATAAGGATTCCATTGTTTGAATTCGGAACCCTAAAAAGAGCAATGAATGAAACAAACTTCAACCTTAAAACTTGTATTCATCATATTATACAGTCATTCATATAATCCATACAATGATTAAGTAAATAATTTCTAAAATAATATTCAAATTTAATAAACATAAATTCTAAGGTATGAAAAGTAAACAACGGTTACATAGGGTCATTTTTCGTCCCATGTTGACCGCAAATGGGTTTACTCATTAATAATACAATATTTATTTTACTTATATTTATAATAATTGTATAGGCTCTTATAATAATTTTATTTAATAATAGCCGATTCCGTGTGGAGTCTCATAGATCTTCACATCATCCTTCTTCATAGTCAATTCAGGTCTAAAAAAAAGAAAGATAAATTTATATTTCACAGCAATTTTTAAGTAATTGTAGAAATGAAAGAAAAAGCTTACAATGTCAGCTGCACAGTTTGTTGTTGAACTGAAACAAAAACAAAATTCATTTAGTTTATATCTACTAAAATTATAAAACAAAATGGAATCCGGTTGAGAGGCAGCGCTCGCCGATTAGTTCACGTAAGGGTTTGACAATTGTCTAAACTGGCACCTTCTAGTCCTTTCAAAAAAAAATTGTTCACTAGAAACTCAGAGGACATCGGCAGGAGCCTGCCTTGGGCTAGAAAAATTGCAAAAATGTAAGTTTGAAGGAAAATTATAGTATTTATTTTTCAAGTATGTACCTAAATTGGATTTAAAAAAATAATAATTATATAACTAACTTTTCCGCGCGGCTTCACCCGCGTTCCCGAGATTCCTGTATCAGTAGTTCCTGAGATTAGCGCGTTCAAACAAACAAACAAACTCTTCAGCTTCATAATATTAATATAGATAAGCGATGAAGTGGTAAAGTTAAGGTGGGTAAAAATAATTGATCAACTTTTTATATTATTCAATTGTCTATTTTGAAAGTCAGTTTATTTTAATTTCTAAACGAATAAATAATTCGTCAGGAAAGCTTTAGTTTTCTTTATGTGCCTTTATTGATTTATTATTGGGTGATAAGTAAATACATAGCGTCTTATAAAGGAAGTACTCACTCATCTGCGGTTGCTGCTGTATCATCCCATTGACATCAGTGAAATATATCGAATGGCTGCTCTGTAGGAACTCTTTAGGTTGATCAATGTACGTGGTCTGTACTAAGGGGGCTGGCTGTGTGACGACTATCTGTTCGGCGCGCCACTTCTCCATCGCCTCATTGCTGTCGTGCATGTTCTGAAGTCTCTCCACTTGTTTGTAGGTAGGCTCACCGCCTATGTAATCACGTTTTGTTCTGTTGTGGTTGCGTATCTCATGTTTGCGAAGGTCCGATCTGTTGGTTCATATAAAATATATAGGTTAAGAGATATCTGGCTAGGCTAGAGATTTTATCCTAGATTACCTAGACATATTGTAAGTATTGTAACAGAACATTATGGCTAGGACATATACAACAGGAATATGTTCCTCAACTATTTTAGAGGTGCACTTTTGATCATTACATTCAACTTTGTGACTATAAAAGCCAATATGAAAATAACATCTCTATAAGACTTAAATTGAGTGTAAGAATGTACACGTAACTTTCGCCCCTGAGATTGAATCCTCGGTAGTATAGTGGTAAGTATCCCCGCCTGTCACGCGGGAGACCGGGGTTCGATTCCCCGCCGTGGAGTTCCTTTTTTATTATTTTACACAGACACGTTAACATTTTCTGAAGTCAAACAAAGGCTCGTCGATCATAATGAGAAAAATTCAAATTGTTTCACGGAACTAACAATGGTTGATCTTTTACGAATAGCAGCTGTGGACAGTAGTTATTATGGGAGCAAATTAGGAATCCTGTAGCCAATAGGTAAACAATTGAACATAAATAGAAATGTGGAAATAAGGCCAGAGCACCTTTCCCATCTCTTTTGATCAGTCTTATTTATGCCTGTTTACAACTAATAGGAGAAGTTATTATGCTGCAAAATATTTGTAAAGCAGATAATTTTTTCAATTGTTCCCTCCTTTGATTGCAATTACTATGTTATGCAAATAAAAGGTTATGGTGAATGTTTACTTGTAGCAGAAGTCTCTGCCGCAGAAGTTGCAGGTGTGTTTGATGTTAAGATGCGTCGCTTCGTGGTGCTCCCGGAGCGCTGAGTTAGTGCGGAACGCTTTCTCGCACAGCATGCACTAAAATATATTACATATTAATTATTCTATTATTAAAATATATTGTGAGACTTAATTTCTGGAATCGAACCGATAAACGTGTTTTTTTTAATAAAAAAAACACACTGTATATTATTACACTATCCGATAGTGTTGCTAATAAGGATCAGTTTCTGGGAAGTAATGATCTCCAGCTATGTGTTTTTTATTTCAAAATCCTGAGGAATATTAATTTTTCAAAAATCCGATTATGCAGTTTTAGTTTTCACCAAAATCGGGCTCGAGACTCCTTTGAGTATTTTTCGCTATTCCTTATTGTTTAGGATTTGGCCATCCACACCCACTTGAAAAATTCATCCTCTATATCAAACAATATTACGGTCAGCGATCGTAATCATAGTCATAAATCAATTTACTAATAAGAGGAAGGGAAAGTCGAACCAGAATAGAATTTTCAGAATCATTGGAAGCTCAGATTTGAGTTTCCATCGACTAACACCATTAAAGAATGTCACCGAAATACCGTAAGATATAACGGACACGACGTCAAATACTACTATTGGTCCCGCACTCAGTTAACCAAAGGACACTCACTCAGTGTTTAGTCAAGCTGTGCCTATATTCCTATTATCTAACTCTTTGCCTTATATCAAAGTCATAAAGTTTACTTTGGCTGCAATCGCACTCAATGAAGGCATTTAAATCACTGTAGTTAAGTGAGATACTAAGCAGTAAGCACCATGATCAAGTCCTTAAAATATAACCTTAAACTGTTTCTCCTGATGCGTGAGCTTATGTTTGTTAAGGTTGGAAGGGTTGACAAATGTGGCGGGACACATCGGGCACTTGTAGGGCTTCTCGCCAGTGTGCGTGCGCATGTGCATCACCAGGTAATACTTGTGCTTGCACTTGTACGGGCACAGGTCGCAGAAGAAGTTGAATGTGTTCGTGTGCACTAACCTGGGAGACAAAATAAATATGATTTATGATAGCAACTTATTAATTACCATTGGCTAGACAATTACACAATTCTAAGCTAAGAGGGCACTGTCAAAGTTTCGGAAAACAGAAGAAAATATTCAAAAAATAATATTATGTAACATGAGAGCTTTGTAAAGACTTACTGCCGCACTCAGAGACGTCAATTAAGTTTACACGTGTTGCCGAGTGGCTTGGTTTTCATTTCATTCAAAAGCGATCTACACCTACAGCGGCGTAGGTACTATGATCTTACTATTACCACGCTATTATTACACACCGCGCCGTAGGATGTCTTATTTTTGTGTATTTTTTTGGATATTTGAATTCGTTTAAACCTGACCGTATTGAGAAATAATCTTGTATATAACTTGTACTCCATATACATAAGACACCATAATATTTTCCTGACGGTAAAAAAAGTCATCCGGTATATTAATTGCCACCACCCTACTCAAAAAATAAGCCATAAATGCCATTTAATTTTATAGGTGCAAACTTGGAAGGGGAAATCTGTATGTAATTAATTTTACAGATTAGTGTATTGTCCTTGTCCAGTGTCTAACATAGTTACATACTGTGATGATGAATGCATATTATAAAGCTATGAAATTTGAGGTAGATAAAGTAGTGGACATCCTTGGACTGAATATGATGATGATGAAAGTATGAGAGCTAGCCAAGTGTTAATATTTAAGACATCTATAAAAACATGAAGTCACAAGCTGTGATCAATTTTTATTTCAACATTTTCATTTTCAGCCTACAATATTAACTGCCGTACTCAGAGACGTCAATTAAAATTTAATGTCTGATTAAAGTATGTCCATCTTTGTTTATTTAATAGCTATAAAAAGAGACAGGTATGGAGATAACCGATCATTAAAGTAAAAACACGGGCGCGGGCGAGTCACATACACGCAACCGATAACAGCGTCACAGGATGACTAATTACGTAATTATCTACCTGCGCCTACGACTCAGTTTAAGATAAACAAAGGGTCGAGTGCGCCTGTAGTTGCGATAGAATAGTGTACCTACAATCGTCTAGGTCGAGGTCAAATAGCCGAGTAAGTTTGTAGGTAAAGATTTCATCAATAAATTTATTTACGCATAGTGTAGGGTAAATAACTATTCAAATTTAAAAAAAAATCCATTTTTTTTCGATATCTTCATTTAATTGTTTTGTTATGGGAAATTGACTATAAATTAGTCGAATGATTGAATGCGATGTTAATAAAATAAAAAAAAACAAAAAGTAACTATGCCAAAGGCTTCTATTCCGTTTACCGGTTATGTCCTATTTTTTACCTCACGATAAAAAAAGTCACCCGGCATAGATGAGTGAAGTGTAAACTGTAGTTACAATGTAGGTTACAATTAAATGAACACCCATACATGTGGTTCTTGAGCCTGGCAACGATGGGGAACTCCTTCCCGCAGGTGTTGCACTTGTGCGGCACGGTCTGCTTGTGGATGTGGCGCATGTGCTGCGCGATGCTGAGCACCAGCTGCCCGCAGATGTCGCACGCGCGCCGCATGCACTGCCGCTCGCGACGGTGCGCCACTAGCTTCTCCTGGTATTTGAAACATACGATCATTTTAGTCATTTTATTCATAAAATAATTATAATTTAATTCATGACATATTATGTGTGAGTGAAATATTCATATCATTCATTCATTTCTTCATCATATAAATGTGAAAGCTGTTTGTTGCCTCTTAACACTTTAATGGCAAATCATAATCATAACTAAATTGTGATGAAATTTTGCATGCAGGTACATTTTATCCCAGGTATGCAGGTAAAACCATAGGGGATAGTTATTTATAACAATATGAGACAACATGACAATCAACTTTTAGATCATATTTACTTATCCCAATACATTCTCAGATGCTTTACCTTATTTGGAAATGTCATATCACAAGGTGAACATTTAAATTGTGAAACTTTTGGAGATTTCTTTTGTAGAAAACTTTCTCTTTTCTTCCTTTCCTTCTCTCTCTTCTCTTCTATTTTCATCTGTTTCAGTTTCATCTGATGTAATATCAATTGGAAATCATGTTTTGAATATGGATATGAGTGAAGTAAGGGGTCTCCTACAACAATAATTTATTATGCCTTATTATTGTTTAAATATACCTTAATAGGTAAATATGTACACTATAAATTGAGTAGAATCAATGAATCCTTATTTCCTAAAGATAATGCAATATAAAACAAAACACAATACCGGCAATAAATATACTAAATTACATTTCAAAAATACTTTCTTTATAAAAATTAAATACAAAATGTAAATAATGCATGAAAGAAGCTTGAAAATTACCCATGGGATTTAATAGTTTCCTGAATTTCTTGTCTGCAGCTTCACAGTTATTTTTAAATGCCATCGCCACTTTTAGTGTTTCAAGACAGTCTGTGCAGATAAACTTAGGCAATGCATCATCAACATTTATCTGAAAGTAATGTTTCATACATACCTTACATAAATAAGATCTCTTTTAAAAGTGACTAAAGTGCAGTGATATACCCAAAATCAGCTTTTAGCTACCTATGTATGAATAATAAATAAATAAGCAGTGACAACTTACTGTAACATTAGTGAGACTGCGAATAGCGCTCATTATATCATATTCATATATTTTATCACTCAGTGGTGTGCAACCACTCCTTGCACACACTCTACAGATCATGTCTTTTGATAATAGTAGACCCTTCTTGCTGAAAAATAAAATATACATGAGATACCTACATGACATTTCGATTGAAATAGTGTCTAATTAAATAGTTTGATATTGTAATTACTGGAAATTAATAATCCTATATGTAATAGGTAAGTCGTGAGGTAAGTAATCAAAGTTTACAATAACAAGCTGTCAGGTTGTGGTCAACAACCCTAAGTAAAAGCCGAGTTATTCATTGTGTGTGATAATAAAATACCTGTCCATATAAAGTTTCTGCCAGTGGTCACCGCTACAGTTTGCATCTTCGTCATTCGAAGAACTTGATGCATATTTTTTCTTTTTATCCAACTTAGCTAACATTGCATTCGTTAAATACACCGCCATTGCGTTGCGCAAATGTTATTTATAACAAAATTGAAGAAATACTGCATGAATAAGTATTTAAATACTAATTAACCCTTGTTTTCAATCATTATTTCATAATGCGAATAGCAAGCAAAGCAAAACAATTAATTTAGTTTGATTGAAAGATAAATGTCCCATCCCATCCTTCGCTTCCTAGTGATGTGCCGCCGACCGAGTGAAGTGAGTACGGTTTGACTTGAGTCAGATTTGATTCTTGCTTTGGACTCGCCTACTCGAATACCAATTTATTTGATTCGAGTACGCTGGACTCGTTTCCAGTACTCGAGTCAGGAAGAATCGATTTTGTACTCACTGAATCGATTGTATTATGCGAGTCCCAACTGATTCGTAATAAGTAAAATGACTTGCAAAGCTTGTAAAAAAAATATTGCGTGGAGTCCCTCCGCGCGGAAGAAGTAAAACTTCTGAGATTGAGCTCTTGTATCATCATCATTATCATTAAAATTATTACAATGTAAAATAGAAATTATAGGTGCGGCTTTTATACCCTCATTATGATCTCATTTCCGGTATCTCTACTATTTAAACTAAGGAGTATGTTCTATGTCTTTTGGTTATGTTTTTCTTTATATAATAGTTTGTATTTTATATATTGATTGTAAATACTTTTTGCATTGATTAAAAAATGATTGATTTACTATCGTTCTTCTTCTTATTTTTAGGTATGGCAACCCAATCCACTTCAAAGGTCTTCTCAAGATTTATTATCGTGTCATTATGCTAAACCTACATGCTGTTTGAAGTATACTACTTTTTGTTCTAAAATCGGTAATGGACTCGAGTTCTGGACTCGAGTCAACATTCTAATACCAAACATAGAACTCGAGTACTGGGCTTGAATCGTGGAATCGAGTCATGATTCGAATACCATATAAACTGACTCGAGTTGACTCGATCCACCAAAACAGTGACTTCACATCACTATTCCCCTGGTTGGTTAGCTTGAGTGAGTGAGTTCAGGGATGTGAAAAAATAATCGATTTTAAGATTCAAAAAATTAAAAATACTAAGTAAGTTCACTAAAATAAACAAGTTGATCAAAAGACGGCGCTATTTGAGCTATGTATGTATGTAAAATAGTTTCACATCTTTTTAATGGTTTTCTTCTAGCGATATTTTACACTAGTAATGACAAGATGATTTTTGAGGAGGCAACCCTGCACGGATTAAAAAAAAAACAAAACAGTGAAAAAACTTAAAAATCGGTTATGTTTTTCTTCTAAAATCGTTTTTTTTTACTCAATGTCACATCCCTAAGCGATGGGCGATTATTAGATTAATTATTACTTAAATTAATCGAAGCATTCGATTGTTCGGTTTATTCTTATGCGTGAGAATGATAATCTGAATTTATCGAATATTGGCCGATTGTTGTTAACTTGTCAAAAGCTTGGCGCGCGCGTGGCATAATAATATTTTAATATTAGTGTGAGAAAAAAATAATGCACTCAATTATTTGGTTAGCGCATCCTAGACCTATAATCGATAGAGATTTATTTATTTAATTTTATAGATAGACTAAAATGTTATTTACTTATATTTCAAACGGCCAGCGATGCCAACTCCCTGCTCACCGCAGACCACTTTCGATAATAATATCGTTTTCGATAAATATATCGAGTCTCATATCGAATGAAAATATCACAACAAAAATATTTTATATTTCAATGAGTAGGCATTGCATATCGCACGTTAATGATAGATAAATATCGAGTATGATATCTCGAGTATACCAAAAATAGATTTTTATAGGTATCCATCATGTTTTATGATAAATATCGAATGGGTTAATTATCTCTTCTGCTCGAGAATCGGCCTCGCCCTCCTGCACTGCGCCTATGCGTTGTTTGTCGATTATAATTCGAAATAATTCGAATATCAATATTTAAGAGAATCATTTTTCGTGGAGACGAATGAATCGACGCAACAATCGTCCAACGCTAGCTTGAGCACAGATTAATACTTAAATAGCTTGCTTGAGTCTTGAGTTAGAGCTGAGAGTCAGAGAAAATACACAACAGTTCCGCAGATCACTCACACAGAGATTAACCATACTTCGCTTTTAATTTTGGTTTATCGTGTGTTTTTTTTCTATTACTATCTTATAAAATGTAAACATCCTGAGGTAAAGTGTGGCGTGGCGTAGCGTGGCACTAATCCCCCTTTATTTAGACCCATTCGGTTGCCATTCCAATCGGAAAGGACGATTTTATTTCGTTAAATTTAGGCTGATGCTGTGTTACTCGAAAAATTCATTTAGCGCGATCGTGTACCGATTGACTGCCTCATTCCATATGGAAGTCTGAAATGAGAAAATAGGAGCCATCTATTCAGTAGACTACTCAATCGGTTCGTCTATCGAATCGGGACCGCAACCGAGCAAGTCTGAATAACGGCTGTATAGGTCTATTATTTTACTCTTTGATAACGGGGATTAGTCTGGCAAATGAAGGTAGACACTAGAATTATTTGAAAACTTTTCATATGGCAATGTTTTATTTATGTCAATCTCTGTCGCTTTGTTTTCTGTTGCTTTGTTTGGTCTTTGAGCTTTAGATCCGCTAGGAGTAATAGTGTTCTGTGGCTTTAGATACCCAAAGGCTTTGAGGATGTTTTCTATATATTATAGTTAGTATTTTATACAATGATTGTAAATACATGTTGATACTTTGTTTGTTTTCGTAATTATTATTTACGATTTTACAAAAACTATTTCTGTGTTTGGTTCACATTCTGTTCACATTAAAATACGACTTTACATACAACAAGTATCGTAGGTTCTCATTTTTGGACCTGTCCACATGCTGTCAAGCAGTAGTGTAGAAATATTGTTTTACACAAAAAACAAATAAATCTAAAGTATCAAATCAGGTTATTCCAGGTACTTCATACTGGAGTTACTAGCTTGAGATTTTTAAATTTGCCACGCTTTTTCAGTCCCTACTTTCGTTTGCCAGACCTTCAGACCGAAGAGGATTGGGCTGCCATACCTAAAAATAAAAATAAGAAGAAGGCAGTCTCTAAATTCAGCTTGGTCACTTTGGTATTTATTTGTCAATTGTCAGTCAGTCTGTCCTTTGAGTCCAGTGTGACCATTTGTGACAGATTTCTGCCATTTTGGCAGATTTTGCTCCTAAATTTTGTCTGTGGCAGATCATGGTGACGATATACAAAAGTGGCTGATTGACGGTTCTGTGATGTAAAGGGGGTAACACACGGCAAAGATACGATAATATTTTATCTTAAAATATATGAGACAGTGCTATACCAACGAAAGAGAAGGAAAGTAGGTAGGTAAGAGGTAGGTCGTTGCTTCTCTTTTCATAGTATAATGCTGTCTCATGATCTTAAGATAAAATATTATAGTATCTTCGCCGTATGTGACCCCCTTAATTTATGAAGAGAAAATACGAGCGTTCTTAGGCTGGGAATACACGTCAGATTTTTTCATCCGATAGTCGGATCTGATAGTCTAAACCGACTATCGGAAGGCGTTGGAGCTATTACTTTGTTTGAACATTAAATACACATCCGATGCGATAGTCAGATTGAAGTGTATGGAATGTTCGCCGGCTTCCGATAGTCGGATCCGACTATCGGATGAAAAAATCCAACGTATATTCCCGGCCTTATCGATCTGAGTCGGAGCAAGATCGCACTCAGATGCTTTCTTCCAGGTTATCGAGGGCTAAGGATGATCAGGACGTTGCATTCTGTAAAGCTTGCAACTGTAAACTAATTACCAGATTATCTTCTTTGTAAGAGCATGGATCATCTCAACATACAAAAACATAAAAAGAACATAATTGATGATGGCATATTTTAGGCATTTTTGACGTCAAGTGTGGCAGATTTTGGCAGATTTTTTGCCCAGTGTGTGGCAGAATCGCCATTAATGAGATGGTTACACTGTTTGAGTCAGTCAATCAATCAATTGACAATTCGAGAAAGATTATGAGTTATGATGATTTTATTTTATTTATTTCATTACGATTGCAAATAATAAGAAATCCACGAATTAATTAATCATATCATAAAATAAACAATATTGTGTTAAACGGCTAAAATAAATATAAAGTAAGGAATTTTGCATTGTAGAAGCAGAAACAAAACTTTTATATTGTGTAAAATTATGTCTTTATAAAGTAATATGTAGTAATTAGTGAATATAAATATCCTAAGAGAGACATAATGACTTCCTTACTTCTACTAAAGTCTATGTTATTCGCGAATGCCTTACAGAAATCCAAAAAGAAGAAAAAACGAAAGTTGAAGAAAACGTATGTAAAACTACAACATTAATTTATTTATCACTGATTCAAACATTATTTAGTTCTCTTGTATTTTAAAATACACCAATTGAAGCCATGGTTAGAGTTGTTGACTGTGGAACTCTAGATTATTTTACCATGTGTGTTAGGTAGGTAGGTAGGTAGGTAATTTAGTTACGTTAGTTAGTTATTAATTACTTTAACCAACCTTTTACGAGAGATGGTTGGAGAGAACCTGCCATTATTTATTTAGTTATTATTTACTGCAAAGATCCTAATTTTACCCGAAGTTATTATATAAATAAAAATATTGATGCCATCATACTTAAGGGCAATGAAATGCATAGATTTATGGTTTGTCTTCAACATAAATTAATGAGTGCCAGACAGATTCAAAAACTAATGTTAAAATCCTTCTCACTTCTATCCAAAGAAAAAGAATTCAAAGCCTCCTCACTGACTAGTCAAATTGTAGCATAATTTTAATGTATTTATTTTGCCTACTACAGAGTTGCAGTGAAGAGCCATAATCTTAGTATGTGTAGAGTATGCAATGAAGAGAAGGGTGAAATCCCTATATTTAACAATTTTGTTCACCCCAACATACCTGATGACATTGAGCACTTTTCTGGAGTGACAGTAAGATAACATTTTTACCATAATTCAAAATATTAATCAATTTAATACTTCTTCAGTGGGCCATTCTTCATGCAACAATTAATTGAAAAAGCAGATCATATATACCTATACTCATTGGAGCTTCTAGTATTGTTTGCTTTAAACTCCCTTACCATACCATATGTGGCTGCATGTAGCACCCTATTGATGTTAGGAATGAATGAGGGCTTTTTTTAATTCCAATAATAGGTGTTGTGACATAGTTTATTTTTAAATTATCATAATTCATTATAAAAAACCATTTTAATGGTAATATAGATTATATTTTATGCCTTAAATGCGCTGCATACAAAAAATCATGTACGTAATGATCATACAAGTGATCTGCTGGAAAAGTGTTAAATGATTATTTCTTCATTGAAAACTGCCATCAAATAATCGTAGAGAATTAAATCTTTTTATACTCTTAAGAAATCTAATGCTAGTACCAAATGCATTTTAATTATGTATTGGTACTTACTCTCATCCTGCATTTTCACCATTGCATTGCATTTTCAGATAGCAATGTGGATCTTTCTGTTAAAAAAAAAATAATTTTGGGCCTTTTATCTTATGCAATAAGTCTTAATTCAAAATCAATTTATTTTAGGTGAGTACATCAGACAACTCTACTCATATGTGTCAAAGCTGCCTTGACTTACTCAATGGATGTATCATATTCAGGAACATGTGTCAGAGAAGTAACAAGAAAATGATAGAGCTCTCTATAAAAAAGGGTGAGTTGTGTTTGTGTGCTAAAAATCAACAGGCTCTACCTCTTTTTCCCTATTGACTTTGACACTTACCAAACCGTTAGGTTATACAGTGAGGCACACTATTCCTAGTGCCCTGTACAAAGCACCAGGAACCATTTGCAATAGGTTGTGCCGCCATTACTTTCATCATGGTGCTCATGCGAGTAGCTCATTAGTTACCACACTATTTGTCCTATGCCCCACTTCTTATTAACAAACTCATTAAATAATAATAATTACTAAGTAACATACTAACTATAAATATAAATAATACATTTTGTTATCCCTAATATTTGTTGTGGTAAAGTTTCGCCAACTAATAAAATTTAACCTTTTAATATCTTAAAAAAAGTATATGTGTCATCTAGTTTCTAAGCTCAATTTAGTTAGCTGTGTGAAGATTTATTTATGTATTTACCATTCCAGCCCCCTGAAATAATATTATCATAAAATTACAGAATACACAGAGTACAATAACGATGAAGAACACCCCAGTCCACCAGATGATATACCACTAGATGACACTGATGAATCCTACAATATTCCTTCTCCATCATTCTCAGATGATAACTCGGAACTCTGGGGATGCTCCACTTGCAGTAAAGAATTTTTTTCACTGGTTAGTTTTTTATCAAACAGAGTGGCTTAGAAAAAAATTCCTATACTTATTGTTATGTTTATAAATTAGAAGTCTGACAGTCACTAAATAGCAATGTGGTGACAAGCACTAGAGTTCAGTATTAACTTTTGTAAATTATGTATATTATTATTTTTATTAGTTATCAGGCAAGCAATTGATACTACTAATAGGTGCCTGTTTATTGATGTATTCTACTAGGTTTTCTCTTTGTAGTTTAGGAGATATTTATAAAGTCGTTTTTTGAACTGAGACTACATCCTCTGGGAGTTTGTTCCACTCTTTAACCACTCTATAGCTCTCAGGAAATGTTTGTTAGGGATATTATTAGAAAAAGTGGTACACAATTTAAGTTGGTGCCACTGAGATGGACAATGGTGTTTGGTGTTGCATTGCATTCAAGCATTTTGTATTATTTTAGGCATCATTAAACATTCATCTTCCACAATGCGGTAAAAATGGCGCTGAAGAAGCTACGAAACCAGTTGAAGAAGGCAATAAAAAGAAGTTTCTATGTGATGTTTGTGGAAAGACTGCATATTCCAATGCAAATCTATTAGTTCATATGTAAGTAATTAATCTTCAATCGTCTTTGGTTCCATACCCGAAGGGTCCAAACGGAGCCCTATTGCTGTCACTCATGTGTCTGTCTGTTCGTCTCGTCTGCTACACAGGTTTTACAGCCAAACGGTTGGAGCTAGTCTTAAAATTTTCACAGTATAAGCATCTTGTTGACCCAAAGCCATACTAAAAATAATTTTAATTGTTTTAAGGGGGGTTCCCATACAGCTAATGGGGGGCACGTTTTTTTTTACTTACCGCATTGAGTGGGGTATCGTTGTTTAGAGCTCTTTGAGTAGATAAATACTGTATTTTTTGTTTTAAAAAATATTAAAAACAAAGGAATGCCACCAAAGTCAGGTTTTTTTTACAAAATTTTGCTCTGAAGAATTTTTTAACTTCCCATTAACCTATAAACTTGAAAATTGGTGATAATGTTTATTATTACTTACGTATATTTTACTAACAAATAACTACCAAAATACTGATAAATCAGATTTTTTTATTTGAAATTTACATACATATACAAGTTTGTACGGAACCCTCGGTGCACGAGTCCGACTCACACTTGGCCGGTTTTTTTATTACTGTATATAATATAAAATAGTATGGTTAATACAATAAATTACATTCCCCTTGGCATTTTACAATATGTCTATACATGTATATTATTTAACTTCCCTCATTGTATATGTGTTACACAAGTCAAAAATGTTTAAAAATGTCTGCTGGTATGCATTCTTTGTGACAGCTTTATAATAAACGTAATAAATATTTTTAGCTGCATTATTTTTTTCATACGGGCTGGTTGGCGTGGTTGGTAAGATACCCTATCTATCACGCCGCAGGTCGTGGGTTCGATTCCCACTCAGGACAAACATTTGTGCGCATGAACATGTCTGTTTGTCCTGTGTCTGGGTGTAATTATCTATATATGTATGTATTTACAAAAGAAAAGTAGTATATGTAGTATATCAGTTATCTGGCTTCCATAGCACAAGCTCTGCTTAGTTTGGGGTCAGATGGCCGTGTGTGAGGAATAATGTCCCAGAATATTTATATTTTATTTATATTTATACTTCAGGGGTATTCACGAAAACGTATTTCCATTCAAATGCGAGGAGTGTCCATATCAGGGGAGGACTATGGACCTGTTGAAGGTCCACAAGAGGTCCCATTTAGTGGATAAACCGTATAAATGCACGCAGTGTCCGAAGGCGACGACGACCTCCAGCAATCTTGCCAAACATATGCGACATGTTCATAGCACCTCTAGGCCATATAAAGTAAGTAATAAATGTAATATACTTGTAACCCACTTCAACTATAACTATGCACAGCCAGCGGGTACTACCCGCCTAACCGGCCCGGCCCGGCCAACGTTCCTCTGTAGTAACTATTTAGTAATCTATGCCTCTACCACCGCACTATGGTTTCCTCACGATGTTTTCCTTCACCGAAAGTTCAAACTCATTGTAGGATTACGACCTTCACCACGTCATTCGACATTACTAACACTGAGCTATCGTCGCCTTAAAAAACGTACATGTATTTCTTTTCAGTGTTCTTACTGTGAAAAGGCATTCTCTTACCAACACGATATGAAGAGGCATGTGAAAGACATACACCTACGGCAAGGCACCGTCGACTGTGATGTTTGTTATAAAAAATTCAATACCAAGTAAGTCCTAAACATGATATTAATTGATAACCAATAAATAATAACACTTCATGTAAGGATCCGCGGATTTATTGTCTAACTTCAGCACATGTTACAATCCTTTTGATAAAAAAAATCTGTCAGCAACCGACGTGCACTTTCGGTTCGTAGGTATTATATGATAGGACATATTTTTAATGAAATTCCAGATCTAATTAAAACCCTGAACTATGCACATTTCAAGCTCAAAATAACAATCTGATTATTGTGTTGTCAATGAGATTATTGTGTAATTATTAGGCATCTTCTTTACTTAGATATGCCCGATTTTTCAATGGCCAAATAAAAACGGTCTGGCAGGTCTGGCTGTTAATTTGAAATTAGAATAGTCGTTTATTGTCTTGACAGAGGAATAGTTTATCCAAAGTTTATCTAGCTAGGCTTTACTAACAAAACTGTGAATATACTGATGCTGTTAGCTGTTCCCGCGTTCCCGATCCAAAAAGTAGACTATAAACTTCCTCAATTAAGGGGTTATAACGCAAAACGAATTTAACAAATTGTATTAGTAACTAGGTAGTTCCGGTGATTATCTCCTAGATCTTCATTCTATTCTCCTAGGTTTCAGAATCAGATACATTATTTGTGGAACAGGTATACCTACATACATAGATATCATTGGATCTTATTAAAAAATCTCTCGCGCACAAATATATAGCCGTCACGCTCGGCTCGCTCGACGGCGTTCACCGCATCTCCTATAATTATTATCTATGAGTGATTGGTAAAATCGGGTGGATGTCTTCCAAAAATATTCAAAGGTTTAAAACTTCAGTCGTATTGTCTTTAAAATAGCACCTATTACAAAATAGTTCTTTATTTTTCAGGAAAATATTACAAGGTCATCGATGGAAAATACACAAGATCAAGGGCGAAAGACAGGGACGACTCCCTTCGTACTTGCTGTGTCAAATGGATGACCACAATGAAGACAATATAAATGACTGCGAACCTAATTATTAGCACTAGAAGTTGGTAAAATAGTTCATTAAAATTATTTTATTTAGTTTCTGTAGATACGACAAGACACAAAAACTTACGTAGTATACCCTAATGACTGTGAATCGGGCAGCTCGCTGGCTAGCGATGCAAGCGAGAGGTATGTGTTTTCCTGGCAGGGCCACCATCACGGATTTGAATTATGTGTCTGTCGCTATTTTGTCGAGTCGGCAAATATCAGATTATATCGGTTTAAAAGTAATAAAATAGTTTTAAGATAGCCCTGCCAAAATTTCCACTTCCTGGGTGCAAAAGAAAGTTTGATCATGTCATGGATCGTGGGTATGAGAGTGAGGCTAAAGCGATATTCTATCTATACATCACGTGTTAATAGCTAGGTCGGTTTAGTGTGGTGTGACTATCAACAAATTCCACCTACCGCTTATTTTTCGTATAAACTAAAATTATATTAGCAACTTCAATAGAAGTCAAAAAATGATTTATTATTTAAATTATTATTGGTATCGAAGAGTAGTTTGATAATAAATCATTTTTTTCACGTATTATGCGTTTATCACACATTTTTGATGATGACGGTACTTCTTTTTTTAACCGACTTTAAAAAAGGAGGAGGTTCTCAATTCGGTTGTATTTTTTTTTTCTCATCTAAATCCCCTCCGTTGCGACATGCGTTTTGCGACACTTTTAGTACTTATTAAAGTAAAATCTATATTATACGTTATAGGTAGGTATACATACCGTTAACCAGATATTAGTTTCATCACCATTTGATTCCCATGGGTATGGTAGTAAATACTACTTCTTATTCTGTGCCATGGGCTTAATGCCATCTCATTTATGGCAACACTGACACAAAACCAATTATATCGCACTTTTTGTAAACTAATTTAAAAATGCATATAGATGTCTTCGTAGGTTGATAATAATAATAATATTACAATGTATTTTGTACTTTTTATTTTACTTAATTAACGCTTTCTAAAAATAACGTTTTAATTTAATATTTATAGAATGCAATCATATTTATCTATGTTTGTACTTATAAGTTTAAGCGTTCACGCGTCAACTCATACGCGATTTTATAAAGCTATACATATAATAAATCAGTGGAACCAGCGTATCTGTAATCTTGTTTTTATCATAAATGAAGCGTGGCGTGTTGGTAGAGTGCAGAATGCAGTTATTTTAGTTTTTTTTTGGGCCTGGGCGGGCCCAGCAAAGGATTTTCCTCTATCTCCACCCCCTTCGTTCATATTGTGGATCAATTTCTCATGCTATCGTGAACATGATTGAGCGACAGAAAGGGATGGAGATAGAGAAAATTCCGTTGCTCGCGGTCAGATATCGTTCGACCATTACCAAGACCATTAGTGACATGTTATAAAGAAGAGTAGGATTTAAGTGAAATGTTATGAATCATATCGTAATTCCAGTAATAACATATTTAATTATCTCAATTTGACTTCAGTTGGTTTGGCTTCTTCGAGAGTTAGATAGAAAGAGGACGCATGAATAGGTTTTCGATCAGCAACCGTGGCAGAATGATACAAAATAACAGTTTTATTTTATAGAATTAATTATTAATTTGATTGAACATCAAATAGAATTCTCCAATAATATTGTTTAAATCAGACTGTCTCGCACATAAATCAATTTCTCGAATAGATTAAAAGAAATGCCCATTATAAGTGATGTTTTATCCATTTTTTTATCATGAATGCTTACATTTGTAATTAATTAAAATAATTTAATTTTATCTATTATTATTTCTCGTATTTATGCATTGATTTATTGTTGTTATTACTTATTTAATTTGCTCTTAATATCTTTTAAGAGACTTTATCTAAGGACAAGGGCCTCCAAAGTTAATTAAAAATACTACAAACATATAACAATAAAATGGGAAAGTGTTCTATAAAGACTGCAGTGTGTTAGAAAATTTGGAATTCACAAGTCCTATCCGCTAAGTAAAATAATGTTGTTGGAAGTAAAAACTGGATTTCTATATCTACTATTTCTTCATAAATGTATCGCATTTGATTTGCCTCGTGGAACTTTACCATTTGATAAACCCAGTGAAACATGTTCGTCCGATTTGAAAGTCAATAATGCACACTACAACTTATCTGATACCTATGATATTGGTGATGTAGAACCCACCGACGCGCATTATGATATATATGGAAATCTATTTTATGTAGAATCTGGACAAAACGACAAGGGTTATTACTTCAATGCCAACGTCATCAAATTTAAGACTGTTGTTCCACAACAAATACCAGGTAAGTAATTTTTAAGATAAAACCTCATTTTAAACACTGACTGGACTAATGTTTCCTATTGTTTAACAGTCAGTAGATATATCACCAAGCCTTAAACTGCCGATATTT
Organism: Tetheella fluctuosa; assembly: GCA_951216915.1. NCBI lineage: Eukaryota > Metazoa > Arthropoda > Insecta > Lepidoptera > Drepanidae > Tetheella > Tetheella fluctuosa. Next base: position 4,685,913 of record OX578224.1, read on the forward strand.
TAAAATTTTGAAAAATAATTGTTTTCCCTACTAGGTTTACCCGAAGGAATGAGTTACTCTATTGCGGTAGATATGAAAGACACTAAGGTCTATTTCGGTACTGGCAGAGGGTTATATAGTTACAACTATGAAACACACAGTGCAATACCTATTTCTGAAAGTACTCTTAAACTGGATATGATTTTCGTAGACAAAGATAGTAACAAATATGTTACCGAAAATATTAACGGTGTGGAAGAATTGTATCTATACGATGGAGTGCAGAAAATACGCTTCAATAGTCTCGAAGCACTAAATGAACTGGCGATAGACGATAATAACAACTTCTACTACATCAAAGAAGAAAAGTTATTTGTACTCAAGTCCACCCTCTCATCTCCCATTTGTATCGGCAACCTGTCCTATGATGGTACTGCACAAATATCATTTCACAACGATACAGTGTTCATTGCTAGCGACAGTCTAGTATACTTCCACGAAAACGAAACTGTAAAACTAAAATTGGTAAAAAATACACCTGGCAACTTGACTGCTATAGCTTTCCAAAGTACAGGAGATTTTATACTTGGCATTCATGGAAAAATATTAAAGTACAAGAAGAACAAATGCCATATCAGAAATAATTTTACTACCTAGATTAGAATAATTTTGACTAAACTAATACTTGATTGATGTCTCTATGTAAAAATTAAAATATCACAATTGGAACATTCCTTTTAATAAAAAAAAAATATCATAACAACATTATTAGAAACCATAAATAAAAAGCTTGAAATAATTTAATTTTAAGTACCTTGAAAAAATTGAGTATTAGCTTATACGATAGAAAAAAAAAACAAATGCTTAATTTAATACATACTGAACTCATATCATAGTATCACTTATCCAAGCTAGAATGAAAACAATATTATACTGGGTGATTTTGTTATCACTGGCAATACTTGCAAGGGTGGAAGTACTCATCAAAATGAACAACTTTTATTATGGGACTAACTGTGAAATTATGAAAAAATTATCAGCTGTTCCATACAAAAGTTCAATACCTACTCGACCAAAATGTATGAAGCAACCATATTATTTTACGCGATATCAGAGTTAGCCCTATAATAAAAGTTGTTCACATTGATGAGTACTTCCACCCCTTCAAGTATTGCCAGTGATAACAAAATCACTGTATAATTAACACGGCATTGACATTGTTTTTGAACTCATTCCTTTCATTGCATTAGATTATTATGGACCAAAATCCCCAGTCAAAGTCAAAGCCATTTATTCAGTTTGGGCCCTAGGAGGGTACTTATGAAGACCAGTGCCAGTACCAGTCACCCCAAATCTACGTCATAATATCAAGCCTAAGTTTTTATTTATAGGTAATGAAGTAGTTTAGATCGTATGGGTATTAGCTAGCTAACAGACAGACAGGCTTTGACAGGAAAAAACGGCTCTCTAGTGACTGTTACTTGAGAGCTGTTTTTTTATACAAACTTATGTTAAAGTGTCAAAGCTTTTTGTTTTATGTATTAGTCTTAGAGGACAGTATCAGAGACCTACATTGCCAGACACTTTCCGTGGGTCTTCGTTTTAAAGCTGGATAAATTAGTATCGGTGTAACTACGTCATAGTATCAAAGCTACATTTTATATAGGTATGTTAAGACTATTTTACAATACATTATAAGCAACTAGTGCCCTGAGTGTAAAGGATTGACGTAATAATCGCTTACATTCACATTTATTCTCTCTATAGGAATTTGCACAGCGCCTCTCGCGGAATACACATGGAACTAATTTATTCCATACAAATATTTTGTAAACGTGTCTATCTGTGAAAACTTATCTATAAACATATTTATTTAATAGCTGTAAGTTTTCCTTTAATATATAAAATAAAATTAAGCGTAAATTTACGTCAATTTTTTACACTCAGGGTACAGATAGATCCGAAGGGTCATCTTCCCTCCCAGACACTTCCCAGTACCTAGTAATAGCAAGAATTCTTTAGTCAAAGGATTGCTGTGAGTGCGAGCGCGAGGACAGTACAGATGCATGCGAGTACGAATGAGAGCAGAACATAAACTAGGTAAGTATATTATGTTTAATGTACAATCTAAGAATTTTTTATTTGTTTTAACGAACTCTTATAATAATTTATTGATGGCAAAGTAAGAAATTAATTCTGAATTTTAAACAAGAACAATGGGTATTGTTTTATGATTCGCATCCCCAAACTATGAGTTATGGTGATAATTATTGTAGCTCTTCACAATACCTCAGAGTAATAAGATAAATTAAAATATATTTAAGGTCGAGTAAGTATGGTGGGATGACTGGGATCTATATTCAGACTCAGATGCTAATTATTAATAAATTATAACTAAATATTATCATAAAATACTGTGACAAGTGCCATACATTTATAGAGCATTTTCAAGCCCCAGTATTGGACATGCTGATGATTCTCATATTTTCAGTTTAAGGCTCTTAACATGGCATCTGTACTTCAAGAAATATTAAGAAATGCCAGGGTTGAAAACAAAAAAATGAAGAAAATATTTTACAAAATAAAATTACTTACAGCTAAAAATTTGTTAGTATGGCATTATATGTGTTAAAATAACTACATACAAACTAAACAAACTATTTTATTGCTTATTCATAAGAAAGTTGTAGAGCTTAATAAATTAAAAGCACAATAAAGTCCTAAACTTATAATTTTTCAGTGGGGTAAAATGCTCTGTGATATCATAGGGAACGTTATAGGCTGTGTCTGTGAATTTGGGAGTGCCATTGGTTGGCTAGTGCTGGATATGGTGATTTGTTGAGTACTTGTCTGATGAACTAGTTGTTGAGCTGAGGGCACCAGCTGCTGTTGAGCTGATTGTTGAGCAGCAAGTTGTTGTGCTGACTGTTGTGCAACCATTTGCTGAGCAGACTGCTGGGCTGCTGCAGCTAAATGTTGAGCTGACTGTTGTACTGCCAAATGTTGAGCCGACTGTTGAGCAGCCAAGTGTTGCGCAGACTGCTGCGCCACAAGATGTTGTGCGGATTGTTGAGCGGCCAAGTGTTGAGCTGACTGTTGGGCGGCTATGTGTTGAGCTGACTGCTGAGCAGCTAAATGTTGGGCAGACTGTTGAGCAGCCAAATGTTGTGCTGACTGTTGAGCAGCTAAATGTTGTGCTGATTGATGGGCAGCCAAATGTTGCACAGATTGGTGAGCAGCCAAGTGTTGTGCAGACTGCTGAGCAGCCAAATGTTGGGCATTTTGTTGGGCAAGATGCTGAGCAGATTGCTGAGCAGCAGCCAAATGTTGCACGGATTGCTGGGTGGCAAACTGTGGTGCTTGATGTTGTGGTTGCAATGCTGACTGCTGCACCAGTTGCTGTACTGCAGTTTGTGATGCATTGTTCATGAGTTGTTGAGTAGATTGTGCCAAAGTTAACTGAGCAGGTACAGCAACAACAGTCTGCCCCGCACTCATTAGTGTACCCGAGTCACTAACTTGCATGAGTTGCTGGGCACCAGCACTTGTCACTATTAATGCTCCAGAGTTTCCTACTAGTTGCTGAGTTGTGCTTACTGTAAGAATTTGGGGGGCTGGTGTAAGCAACTGTGCTTGTGATGCAGCAGGTGCCAGAGTCAAGCTAGGTGTGGCAGATGCAGGAACCAAAGCCGGCAATGCACCAGCCAGACTCACAACAGGTGTCACACTCACAGTAGCCAATGACACAGGGGCTGAAGTGCCATGTCTTGAAGTTATCACGCAAGATTGGCCTGCTCTTATAGAAGCAGTCTGTTCCAATAAAAATTCATTCATGGAAGTTAGCTGTACATTCTTTTCAGTCAAGTCAGCAACTCTCTTAAGCAAAACACTTATATTATCATGTAGTAATTTTACTTTGTGATCTAAGCCACAATGGCACAAGTTGGATGCACTAAACACTTGTTTCTCAATTATATTTTCCTCATATGCAAATCTTCTCAACTTAGCTTCCGGGGGAGAATCATCATCTCGTATAGGTGGTGGTGGATGACTATACTGTGGTGGTGGAGCACTCAGAACAGGTACTACATCCTTGTTGCCAACTAAATCAGGTAAGTGAATCAGTTTACATTCTACGTTGTTACAAGAGCCATGTATGAAAGCTTGACATATTGGAGTATTGCGTGTATCACGCGGGAATATGCCCGACGTGTAAAAATGTTCCTCTTCTTCAACTGAACTGTGTATAAACTTACAATTGACCCTGTAGCATCCTTTGTTTTGAAAATCGTGACAAAATCGAAATAGCTCCTTTAAATAAGATCTCGGTGGTAATTCATGTATGTATCTACAATTTTCACGGGCGCAGTAACCACGAATATAATCTCTACAAAAACAGTTAGCTGTTAGGCCCAACTTATCAGTTTCTTCAAGACTCATAGTACCGTCCATATTTATAATGCCAATCATACTGTTATTTTATCAGCAACCCTATTACATTCTTATAATAACTCTGTAGTCTACAATTTCGAACCTCGTAGTTGCTCCGTTGCTTTGCTTTTATCCGTAATCGTTCATGTGTCCCTTTGCTTCTATGTTCGTTAGTTTACATTTTTTTGACACTTCAAAACTGTGCAGTAGAAAGATGTAATTTACAATACATTACATTCTTTTGGAAAGAAGATAAATAATTTTAGGTACCTACCACTCATAATCACAATAGTAATAAATTTCTCCAATATTCTTTGAATTAAAGTAATCTTCGACGATCCACCAGGCAGAGAAGAGATAGATCTAACTACTTATAAACAAACTCCTAATAAATCCATGTTAAAATCATAATAATACATTTTTTTCACACATACAGTCATATTACTATACTCTTTGATACAGACAGTCGTCAATCAAAAATACTTCGATCGATAAACAAGTCAACAATAAGCAACTATTGTTTGTTGATCGAAACGTATCCAATCGAAGCAAAAATAGTTTATTTTTATCTATTAATTAGTGTTGCATATCGATAGTAGAATTATATCGATTCAAATCATTTAACTCGAATCAGTCTGAACTCGCTTAACGTTGGTTGCATAGGGTTATTCGAATGGCGTTTCTTCAAAACCGAGTTGATTCGTTTTATGCATTCGTTCGAGCGAACTCGACTCGCGCGTCTAACTCGGCGGCGGCTCGACTCGTGCGTCTAATTCGGCGGTTCGACTCACGCGTATAACTCCATCGGCGGCTGGAGAGCTCGACTCGAATAGGTGACTGACCGACCTGCCGCTCCGCTCGATCAATCCCGACGAATAACATGATTCGCTAGACTCGATGCCATTCGCTGACTTGGATGACTCGCGCGATACAGAATTTCTTTTTTGTAATTAAAGTAGGTGTGACTACTTAGAGTGACAATATATATTTTTTTTATTTGATTTTATTATTTATTGTTGTTGCCTTCCCAAAATTAGGGAAAACAGAAGGAAAAAAAATTGTTTATTTGCTTTGATTTTTTTAAATAAAACAGTTGATTATTTAGAGTAATGGGTTTTAACTTTCAAACTTAATCTCTATTAGCAATGGAAATTTTGCATTAAAAATACTGGACATATTATTGTGAATACTTTGCTCAACTCGATGACTTGGCTCATTCAGTAACTCGTCACCGAATTAAGTCAACTCGACTCTTCAATTGTAATTACTAATGTAACCGCAGGGCCACGCCGCCCCTATGTGCGAAGTGTACGGCGCACACAGGCGCCAAGACAATAGTGGCGCCGCCATCGAAATTATTTTTGTTACACTTACACAACAACATATTCTTTGTAGTGGAGTATCGATAAGTAGGTACAATAGACGCAACATATGCCTTGTAAATAGCAAAACATATATTGCGCTTATTTTACAAGTCTCCCAAGATAATATGCACGTTTGTGGTTTAATTTTACGCTTTGGGTTTTAGCTCACATTAGTTACGAGCTCAGCGTTAAAATCAAAAGAACCGCCGTGAGTTTGTTTGAATGAGTTTATGTGCGACGCTAGCGGGGTGGGGTCACAGGGATTCCCCGACTTTAAGGAACGAAAGAGCCAAAATAATTGAACAATCATTCAATCGAAAAAATAATAAGTTGAAACATGAAGATTCGTGAAAAAAAGAGGCGCTTCATAGGTTTCGCACACAGGCGCTGTGCGGGATCGGCGCGGCCCTGTGTGTGTAACCGAGCTTACCGACCCCAACTAGGTAGCTCGAATCGGCTTGATAATATATTCGAACATACGTTTCTCCTGTCGTATTCGCATTACGCAATAGGGTATTACACCCATTTGTGAAAAGTGTCTCAATTCGTTCCTAAGAATAAGCCACCAAAAATAACACAAAAATTTCATTCAATCGATAAGTGCCATAAAAATGCATTTAAACATTACATTTTCAATTTTCGCGCGTAGTTTGATGAAAACGCTGGACGCCATGTTACTCTGTGGTCATGACGTTATTTGGTCTCTTGTAAGTATATAAATGCGCTGATATTGGTCTCAATTGGACTTATAAAACAATGACCTATTATCCTTTTTATTAGTGTGCTGTTCCTGAATGCATGAATACTAGTGTAAAAATAATAATAATAACCAACCCGTAACAGAACATGAAGCTCACTTGGTTTAAGCCCGTGACTTCATGAGATCTACCGAAGTGTTCTAAATACTTCGAGATAAACGAAAGTACATAATAATAATAATACTTAATCAGTTGACACGTTTTAGTTTACATACAGCACCGTATGACGTCATTATAATGGCGGCTACTGTTTCGCGTGTTTAGAAACAGATTAAAAAAGCTGAAAACTTTGAAATTAATTTAAAATGGTGGTTTATGACAGACTAAAATTTTTTTTGGAAAAACATAATATACTATGCTATGATCAGTATGGATTTAGGAAAGGGAAGTCAACGTCACAAGCATGTTTTGTATTTTTAAAATATATTTTAAACAACCTTAATAATAAAACCCCAACCACCGCATTGCTCCTAGACCTGAGCAAGGCTTTTGATTTTGTGAACCATACAATTTTGCTCAGTAAACTGGAAAGATATGGTGTGAGAGGACCAGCCCTTCTTTGGTTCGAGTCTTATTTAAGGGACAGAAAACAGCTTATAAGGGTTTATAAACATGTTGCTAAATCAAATACAGTCGAGGGTTTTGACTCTGACTTAGAAGTAAATCCAAATGGGGTTCCACAGGGAAGTATTCTTGGGCCTCTGTTATTCTTAATATACGTGAATGACTTTCCTTCTTCAATTTCTCAGAAATCAATAATGTATGCAGATGATACTACAGTTCTTTTTGATTGTTCTGATTTTAGTAATCATCAATCTGAAATACGTAACTGTTTAGATACAATTACTAATTGGCTTAATAGACACAGCTTAAAAATAAACATAAATAAAACAAAATTAATACATTTTAATACACATAGAGGACGAAAACTTAATCTAAACATCGCATACAAGGATGAAAATATAGAACATGTTATTAAAACTAATTTTCTAGGAATAATAGTTGATGAACATCTCACATGGAAATACCATATACATCAATTGTGTAATAATATAAACAAATTTGTGTTTGCCCTGAAAAGGCTTAAATCAATAGCAAGTAGTGAAGCATCGCTTATGGCATACCATGCTTATGTAATTTCAACAATTCGCTATGGAATTGTTCTGTGGGGAAACGGATCGGAGATACAGCGTGTGTTTATTGCTCAGAAAAAATGCATCCGTGCTATATGGGGGTTACAGTGGTTTGACTCATGTCGTCCAATCTTTATAAAACATAAGCTATTAACAGTTCCATGTATATATATATATATTTGAAATAGCTAAATTTGTAAAGCAACATCTCAATTATTTTGACAAGAGAGACAATAGCTCAAAGCGCACTGTCACTCATTTGCCACTCATAATGCCACAACCAAAATTAGAATTGTATAAAAGGAATTGTGTTTATATGGCATCAAAAATATATAATTCCATTCCTCCTGAGTTCCTTGACTTACCATTTTCAAGATTCTGCCGCAGCTTTAGTCATTGGTTGGCAGATAAGTGTTTTTATTGCATTGATGATTTTTTTAGCAATAGTAAGTCCAGATTTAATTAAATGTATAAATTGTAATTGTATGAATTTATATTCAGGAATGACATAGCTTTCAATAATTATTATTTTGACATACTTACCTATATTAGTGTAGATTATTAGTGATATTAGAGGAATTTATAAAAAAAAAATAGTTACGGATTATTGTATTGGTTCTTTGTTTGTATATCTCAGATTTATTTTTCTGGTGTTTTATTCTTTTGCACGCCTTATCCTATCACATATATATCCTGCCACAGATATGTAGAACATTTTATTTATTATTAAGATCATCTGTATACCATATTCTTGCAAAATAAAGATATTGATTGATTGATTGATTGATTGAAATTAATTAAGTTATTTTTTGAACTAGGATCTAGGACATTATTCCTCACACACGGCCATCTGACCCCAAACTAAGCAGAGCTTGTACTATGGAAGCCAGATAACTGATATACTACATATACTACTTTTCTTTTGTAAATACATATATATATATGTCCTGAATGGGAATCGAACCCACGACCTGCGGCGTGATAGATAGGGTATCTTACCAACCACGCCAACCGGCCCGTCATAGTTTAACTAAAACTAACATTTTCCGACTGCTTATTGCCTAAGCTATCTAAATTGTACATTTTAGATTTTTTTCTCATATAGAGTAAAATAACCTATTGCTGCTCGACCGAATCGAATCAACTCGAATCGTGATTCGAATCAACAAACACTTCAACCCGAGTTATTCGAGTTGAAAAAAATATGACTCGTCCCATCGCTAAAGGGCGTCACACACGGCAAAGATAAGATAATATTTTATCCTAAGATATGAGACAGTGATATACCAGTGAAAGAGAAGGAAAGTGAAGGTAGGTAGGTAGAGTCTGGCAAACGAAAGTAGGGACTGAAAAAGCGTGGCAAATTTAAAAAACCTCAGCCTAGTAACTCCAAAATTTGTATGAAGTACCTGAAATAACCTGACTAGATACTTTAGAGTTATTTGTTTTTTGTGTAAAACACTATTTGTACACTACTGCTTGACAGCAAGTGGACAGGTCCAAAAATGGGAACCTACGGTACTTGTTGTATGTAAAGTCGTATTTTTAATATGAACAGAATGTGAAACAAACACAGAAATAGTTTTTGTGAAGTCATAAATAATAATTTCGATTACAAACAAAGTATCAACATCAAAGCGATAGAGATTGACAAATAAAACATTGCCATATGAAAAGTTTGCAAATAATTTGAGTGTCTGCTTTCATTTGCCAGACTAGTTGCTTCTCTTTTCATAGTATAATGCTGTCTCATTGATCTTAAGATAAAATATTATAGTATCTTCGCCGTGTGTGACGCTCTTTAGTTCGATAGACAATCGATTATCTATCGATAGTTAAAGTGAAAGTAATAGTATCGATAGTTTCTTGATATTATTGTCACGTGTCAATACTATCGATAGTATCGATAGCTATTCATGTGCAATACTATTGATAACAGTGTCGATAGTAATGCATTCGATAGTGACTACGAGAAGAAAACCTGAGCTAAACTTATTCGATATTAATTTTTGCAAAATTTCGTACCTTTTTAGTAAGACTAGCTTTTCTGCGCGGTTTCACCCGCGTTCCCGAGGGATCTAGTGTTTTCTCGGGATAAAAAATAGACTATAGCCTTCCTCGATAAATGGGATATCCAACACTGAAATAATTTTTCAAATCAAACCAGTAGTTCCTGAGATTAGCACGTTCAAACAAACAAACTCTTCAGCTTTAAAGGCGTCACACACGGCGAAGATACTATAATATTTTATCTTAAGATATTATACTATGAAAAGAGAAGCAACCACCTACCTTCACTTTCCCTCTCTTTCACTGGTATAGCACTATAAATAAATAAATATTCTGGGACACTATTCCTCACACACGGTCATCTGACCCCAAACCTGTATAGGTCTATTATTTTACTCTTTGCCCCAAACTAAGCAGAGCTTGTACTATGGAAGCCAGATAACTAATATACTACATATACTACTTTACTACTACTAATTATACTTATATTGATAATGTCTCATATATCTTACGATAAAATATCGTAGTATCTTCGCCGTGTATGACGCCCTTTATAATATTAGTATAGATACTATAGATTGTCGTATTTTTTATTACTGGCAAGCAGCACTGCCTGTAAATAAATAACATTTTTTTTTTCAATTTAAATATGGCGTCGTCCTTTTAGTCTTTCGAGTACCTTACCTACATAATTTTGATCTGTTTTTTAACTTGTTATCAAGAGAAGGAGATGTTCTATGCAGTAAGGAAATCTACACAGCAATCAATTTGTAAATATTATTAAAAATGAGGTATGTTTCACTAAATGCTTTGCACCTGCTCTTTCGCGATGATGTGATGATGATGATTGTTCCGATTCCAAAGCAATGATTATGTTTAATAAATGAAACCGTTCATTTGAAGGTAACACACGGTGTGAGAAAGATGTTTAAGCAGCAGTTGTCGCCTCGTAGCGTCCATCCGTACCAGACGACTGTGGTGCCTAGGAGCGAGCAGCAGTTTGCGTCGGCGGCACAACAAAGAGCGAAGTACCCATGGACGGACGATATTAACGCGCCGGTGTATCAGGTTGCTGGGACCGACAGCTCTACTTCTGACAATGCGTACCATGTAAGTATTATAATTAAAAATTGGAAAAAAGAGAATGCATGTTAGGGTGCATAGTCAATTTGTATTTCTCATTTAAAAAAAAACGAATCATAACGTAAGGTCAGAGAGTAGTCATTAGGGCGATTTAAAAAAGTGCTAACTTTTAAAGAAAAGTTAGGATGTTCTGAATCTATAATCTGGTCATCTAGAGCAGGAATTCCCAAAGTGGGTTTCGTGGAACCTAGGGGTTCCGTAGAATACTCATCAGGGTTCCGCTGAAATTATTTATTAATAACTTTAATACCACAGTTACAAACATTATTTTGAAATAGCGCAAAATATGTGATAAGAAGAACTCATTACTTATTTATTTTATTTACGTACATTAAAACTTTAAGTTAAGATAAATGTGTTTCAGTTATATTACATATTTCTGAAAACAATTTGTTCTTATATAAAATATCTGTGTTGATCATTTGATATGGGGTTCCATAAAATAAAAGGTATTTGTCTGGTGTTCCATTATCTTTAAAGTTTAGGATGCCCTGATCTAGAGGACTGTATCACCTAAATGACAGAATCACTTATGTGATACTGATAGAAATATTATATTGTTGCAGGTACCACATTATTATAACAGTTCCTTAAGAGAATATGGACCTCCTTCACCAGTTTACCAATCACCATATGGTGCCAATACATGGTGTAGCTATAAAAAAGGGGAGAAAATTCCATCTTTTACTGCCCCTTCAGATGCATACATATTTCCACAGTGTGCATCGGCATTCTCACTGCCACTATGTGATGTTGAGCCTCATATACAGGCTACAAGCCGTTCTCCTGTGCCACCTGTGCCGTCAGTAAGCCCAGAAGTGCCTATTATAGGGGCTTGTGGTGGACATTGCCCTGGATTTGAATATGTGTGCTATTATATTTTACAGGTAATTGTGAAAAAAATAATTTACTATGCAACAACAATTCATACCTACTTAATGTTTTAATTTATAGCTCAGTTATATTTTTCATATTCTCTCATACATTCCACCTTACACACCAAGAGGACTAACATATTGACTACTGTCTGTCGTACTCTGAACAGTCCTTTGTTTTAATGCTATTCAAAATTACATGTCAGTTTCTTTCTTTCTTTCATCTAAAATAATCAAAATCAATAATTTTGTGGTACATATAAATTTTCTCATATATTTTTCTTTCAGGTAATATTTGTAGTAGGTATACTGACTGGTATATCATTATGCATTGCCGGAATAGTACTAAGGCGCACAAATCGCAATGGTGATCTTGGTGTGTTAGTGTACATAGGTGAGAATATATTTCAGCAGTCTATTATGTTACATTATTGCAGTTTCAATTTGAAACCGGTTCAATATACTGGTGATATGATTACTTTTTTAGGGTTCCGTAGCCAAATGGCAAAAAACGGAATCCTTATAGATTCGTCATGTCTGTCTGTCTATCTGTCCGTCCGTATGTCACAGCCACTTTTTTCCGAAACTATAAGAGCTATACTGTTGAAACTTGGTAAGTAGATGTATTCTGTGAACCGCATTAAGATTTTCACACAAGAATAGAAAAAAAAACAATAAATTTAGGGGGTTCCCCATACTTAGAACTGAAGCTCAAAAAAATTTTTTTCGTCAAACCCATAAGTGTGGGGTATCTATGGATAGGTCTTCAAAAATGATATTGAGGTTTATAATATCATTTTTTTCTAAACTGAATAGTTTGCGCGAGAGACACTTCCAAAGTGGTAAAATGTTGGTCCCCCCCCCTGTAACTTCTAAAATAAGAGAATGATAAAACTAAAAAAAATATGTGATGTACATTACCATACAAACTTCCACCGAAAATTGGTTTGAACGAGATCTAGTAAGTAGTTTTTTTTTAATACGTCATAAATCGTAAACCGCAAACCTTCTTTTCAATCAACTCAAATATAAAAAAAATAGCAAAAAGCAAGGTCTTACAGCACAAATAAAGAAAAAAATCTAAAAAATATAAAAAGTTGAAAATTAAAGGGTGTCCCCATACATACATAGTTACGCCAATTAATAAAGACCTCTGAGTTGTATCGGCGCTCATACAATTTAGAGGTCTAGCTTAATTGGCACCAACCTCAAATACAGTAAATAAATAAAATTATGCATTTCCCGTGATGGACGAATGCTGGACGAAGTTTGTACGGAACCCTCGGTGCGCGAGTCCGACTCGCACTTGGCCGGTTTTTTAATGTTCTGGTAACTGCATATGCAAACAGTGCTTCACAGGAACCGCTTTTGACAATAATAGTAATGTCTATCAATTTAGAGGTTGTTTCAAATTGAAACTGATTGCAACAATGTTATGTATATGTATTCCATGTACTCCAACTTAGTTTCAGTATTTTTGGCTACTGACTTAGGTTATTAACATATTTATGTTTGTACATAGGTTGTTTATCGTCATGTGTATGCTGTGTATTGCTAGGAGTGCAGTGTTGCGTGCGTCGAGAGATAAGACAACGCAAGATGCGATCCAATATGCACATACCGATGCAATCAATACAGGTATATTACCTAATAATATGTTAATTGTTTTGTTATCCAACTACCCCAGAAAAGAAGGTAATATTTTTTGGGTGTATGTATGTAGCTTTCTGTTACATCCTAATAGCTTGATGGATTTTGAAGTGCAGTGTTAGATTTGTCTTCATTTCTGGCGGGTCATAAGGCTATATTTATCTATACCGATATAATAATGCTGAAGAGTTATCTCTGGAACTATCAGTCGGATTTGAATTTTTTTTTTTTTTACGGGACCCGAAGGTGGTGGGTCCAGGGGACCATCGACCACCCTTACGCGGACTATCGGCGAGCGCTTAGGGCTCTCAGCCGTACATAAAACAAAAAATTTTTGGACAACGGTAGCCTGAGGGTGCCCCCTGTGGGACTCGAACCTCGGCTCAGGACGCTGCCAGGGGAAATAGGGGAGGACTTAGCATGCAAATAAATTATTATTCGGGGATCGGTCGGATTGCTAATGTGCAGCTCGGGCCGCGTTCAAACGGGACGAGACTGGGAGGGACGTGTCGGATTTAAAAAAATATTTTTGTATTTATTTGATAACCTTGCCTAATTCTTGGGGAAGTTTATAGGCTTTTTATCCTAGGAATGCAGGTGAAACCGCGGAGGGCAGCTAGTAGCCTTGTATCTGGTGAATTTACACCAAATGGTGTCAATTAAACCAGAGTTTATGTTGTAATGTTTATATTCTTGTTTGCCGACAATATGGTATAAAAAAATAAACTGATACTTTACTTATAGTTGATAAACTAATTTCCTTGTAGATCACTAAACCTTTTCCTTGTAGATCACTAAACCTGAATAACAGTTCCTGATTGTTTACAGGAGGCTCCAGCCCCAGCTTTCCCATTATTGTCGTCCACATTACCTCATAGTCAAGTGTACAGGTTAGTATACCTACCTAATGAAATTGTTTAATTTTCAAAAAAAAAAAGGTTTAAAAAGTATAATAAATTAACAATCTGTTATGTGCGATCGAACTCGTGTATAGTAGGTTCAGCACAGTTAAATGATAAAATAGACTTAATTTTGCCGTGCTTGACAGTACGCGTAACAAAGTAAATTTCATTTTAGGGTTCCATAGCAGTACAAAGCAGTAGCAAGTTATACTTTATAGTTTTAAATTTTGACCATGAGGAAGACACCGGTAGGTGCTTGGTGATAGATTTTCAACTTGGGGTTGGTAGCCAGCCAAGCGAGTACGCTATCACCATGCTGCATGATATTTTCCTTCACCCAATGCTCAAGCTCCTTGTAGGAACCACGAAACTTCGTCACAGCATACGTAAACGCCTTCGTGACCTCACTACCAATGAGCTATCATTACAACATAATGTAATATACCTGAGATTAATGATAGCAATATAGCAATGTGAATATAAGATATAACTATATTAATTACTTATATAAGCTATATCTTAATAAAGCGACTGAATAAAATACTTTTATTTCCAGGCCTACTGTAAATGTATGTTCTGAAGAAGATGTGACCGGGGTTCCTTGGTGGCGTCGCACCAATAGAGACTGACTAGGTATAAGTTTATTTACAATCAATTGTGTATTCGTTAAGTATATAATTTTCTGTGTTTAAGGATACAAATAATACCATGATCTTGTTATTTTGTAATAAATATGTATTGATTTTTATAACCAGATCTTAGTTTCTACTTATTTGCAGTACATGATCAACATTGCCCGAGTGTGCAGTGCCAGTTTTACGTGGTGCATAATTATTCAGATAACGAGCCTTAAGACTTGAACATTCATATAAACTATGGTAGTGCTATGCACTGCTATGGTGTTTGGAAAACTATATTCCATTGGTAGAGCTGGCAAGTATCTTAGAGCCATAAAGCATAAATAAATTAAAAAATAAATAAGACTGCAAATCTCCAGTTACTTTTCTTTATTAGTGAAACATTGATGATAGTTGATAATAATACAATACACATACTTATTTAAGTACTCAATCTTTAAAAGAAATCCAAGTTATATATATTTCAATACTCAATGTACTTATAGTCTGAATTCATTTCACACGAACAGTTTGATCAGCGAATTATTTAATATATAAGAGATAGATATAAAAAAATATTCCTCGTGATTTCTTTTTTAATATATAGCGACCGTTGCCAATATCACGTTAGTTAATAATATATGAAGGGGAAACTTTACAAGAAAACTTTTGATGGCAACACCAGAAGTGGTGAATTTAGGAGCCATCAAAGTCAGTCACGCACGACTATTTATTTATCGAACATGACAATGGCATAGACTAATTTGACAGATTTATATATATTCTATCCTTTTTCAATATTTTTAATGTTTGTAAGAAATCTCTATCTTAGAGAGACTAAATTAGTTTAGTTTGCAAAGCAGCATCAGTACTACTATGTACTTACTTTTTTTAAGTAGTACAATATACTTAAACAAGTTTAAAAGCAATTCATCGATATTCATTTTCATACTATGTTATATGCTGTCCGACATAAATAATATAAGTTCTATGGAGTAAAGATATCCAGATGCATAATAAAATAAAATAACGAAATAAAAAATACATCAGTGTACATGGATGTGATATACACGATACACGTCTAAAATATCCTTCGATTTAAAATAACCCTAAATAGTTTTCTCTACATATTTTAATGTGACGGAAATCTCCCATTTTTAATGATCTGGTATACAATTTTATTACTTTTTAGCTTAAAAATATGCAGAGAAAGTTATTCTTAAACTTTAGTACTTGGTTTTTATAAACTACCTATTTTTTTTAATGCATAGTCGTTTTTTTTGTAAAATATTGTGATGTTTATTTTTAATAATAAAATTGGTTTAAAATTTCGACATTTATACAGAGAGAGCTTCAATAAATTAATAGGTATTATACTTGTAGAGTAATGTTTTAAATGCTATGCAAATTCACCAAACATTCTTCATCTCATATCCACCAATATAGCATTATCACGTCTTCCTCATGCCTCAATCTTAACTCTAAAAGGGACGGTGTCAAAGTAAATAATTGATAAACTTATCAAAAATAAATCAAGGATTAGATCAAGACTAAAATTAAACGAGACATAAAATCTTGAGTGAACTCTAACTGAAAAATTACGATTTTTCATACCCACAGTATTATATAAACTTGAAAAAGATCTTTCTTTCTTTAAGAAAGTCGTTAATCATTTTACGTCTTTTTTGTTTCCTTACATGAACAAGATAATATAAATTAAAAACAAAAACTTTACTTATACCTTAGAAATTGGAATAAAGTTCAATTTGATACTTTTACATAATAAGACATTTGTTATATTCCATATCATACTTTACCAAAATGATTTTAAATATCCACAATATAACCTTAATCTGGACGATAATTTGGCCACTTGTCTTTTACTAATTACATGTATTAAGACAAATCTTACCAAAGCTTCATACAGTATTGGAAAATAGTGTTAAAACACCTACCTAGGATGGATACATAATAATGTATAATAAATGCGCAAAATATAGGGGTTACATTAATCTGAACACTTCGATAATAATACAAGAATACTCTTAATAAGTAACAAACAACTTTTGTGCTTAAATAATACAATAAGTATAAAATACATCAATTATTTTCCAGTTAAGTATGTATTATTTAATGTGGAGAAAATAATACCGCAAATAAAATAAAATGTCGAAGAGCGACAATGCACGCCTCGTAAATAAAATAGATCACACAAACAAGCACACGTTATTAGCGAATAACTGAAGTTATCCGCGCAAGTGTTACACAATAATAGATGTACATACTTATACTTTGTACCACAAAATGCGACCTTAATCTGTATGGACACAAACTTGAACCAAACAGAGTATTACAGATATTGAGATAATACGATTGATTACAAAACCTATCTTACTTCACGATGAAATATCATAAAAATAAATTCTATGTTACTTATGCTTAGTTAGGTATAAATGTTCTAAGATATCTGAAATACTACTGTAATGTTAATTACAGGGGGGACATTTTTAGGACTCGCCTAAGCTCGTACAGGAATACTTTCGAATTATTATAGTGTGTAGATGGTGCTTACGCCACAGATGGTCGGCCGTCCAGCATTTTGTCGCTTTCCTCTGCACTGCTCAGACTGAAACAAAATTAAGTACCTTATTATTAGTACTTGAGGATTTGCTACACCAACTCAATCTTTCAAGATATTTTAGGGATTAGTAAATTGTTATACTTTTATCACGTGTCACTTTTAAATATTACTTCTGCACGGGTTTACAATATCACTTCGAAAATTTAAAAGAGTAAATAATTTTCATTTCGAAAATGCTAACAAGATCACGAGCTAGCTAAAAGTATGCGTGCGCAACGGTCTTCAATAAGAATATTATGTGTTTCGAACCAATTTGCCGCGCATTTATCAGAAGTAATAAAATGGTAGCGTGTAGCTGTACACTAGTGCGACAATACATACATAACGAACGTGCTGGATATGTGGGTTGGCGATAGTTTTGTATGAAAAATGACGCTACATTGAATGTATTTCCCCAGCTGTACAGAAAGTATTTCTATGATATTTTGTGAGTTGTGATCAAACTCAATCCGATACAAAATTGGTGTAACTGCTGCTAACTACGAAGTGGCTAATTAGTTACGGTTTTACCCACGTTCATGACAATGAATGTCGCACTGTAAAAAGGTATGTGTACGCGTGATCACAGGTACCGGGTAGTCTATGTAACGTTAAGTAAACAAGTCGGGGTAGACAATAGACGCGAACTTTAACACCTGCACTGCGAGATCACCTTCACAATAGGCGACATATTGCTGTTATAGATAGACATGGGTTACATACATGGTAAACAACGTTTCTATTTAGTCCTACCGACCGGCACGTGTTATTGAAGAATTGAAAACCTTTGTGGGTATTATACCGCGTAACTTTGCTGTATAATATTGTGCAATACTATAAATTGAAGGAGTAGAAAATCCTATTAATATTAAATAATTACTTTACCAGCTTTTATATCTACTCTGGTCTCTGAATTTTCAGTATTATGAAAGAAAAGTCTATAATTAATGATGCGGTGCAATCTATAATTAAGGAGACGATGATAGCTCAGAGGTAGTGAAGTCGGAAGACACGGCGAAGGTCGTGGGTTCGAATCCTACAATGAGCTTGAGCTTCGGTGAAGGAAAATATCGGTGAGGAAACCATAGCACTGTGATAGGGTACTTTGTATTACCCGCCTGGCTGGCTACCACCCTCAAGTTGAAAATCTGTCGCCAAACACCTGATGGTGTGTTCCGGTAGCTGCAATTGAGAGCCAGTTCCTTCTGGGATTTGTGTGCTTACCACCTTCGGCCACATTATCACTTAACATAGTGACATTGTGGTCAAACACAAGCCTGTACAAAGTAACAAAAAAAAAGTATAATGAAAACCTAAGTCAAATGGATAACACAACAGACTTTATGCGTGATCTTGAATGCAATATCATTATTAGAGTAAAGCAAGTTCGTTTCGCTGTGGCCTCTTCAGTCATCCTCGTTAACTGACCAAAAAAATAAGCAAAAATCCTACTGCCCAGACAATTTACAAACAACATATTGAAAGGGAAACTTACTTTATTATAATACATTGCCTTTGACATGTTTGACGCTAATAGTTGTCGACTCACCATTCCTTGTTGTCCATGAGATTGCGCATTTCGTCGTCGGGTGCGGGCGGGGCGTCCCTCACGGGAGCGTACTGCGCGGCGACAAGCGGGTCCGTGGACGGGTTGAGAGCAGTGAGGGCGGCGGCGCCACTCGCGGGGGCCTCCTTACCGCCGCCCAGCCTCGATGACCATGCCCACCCACCAACACCTGAACAATAACCATACTTAGGTTAATACATAATTCAGTTTGAAAACGACATGGTAATTACAGAATTAGAAGTTTCTCTACGATCATATTATAATAAGCTCAATGCCTCACCACAAATTCATCGTATAAACACCAAATGCCACAAGTTATGATAACATTCTTAGTCCATTTTTCCAACGGTTTACTATTATAGCTAAACCATTGAGCGATAAGACACAGTAAAAGTGCGATAACGTCCGTGAGTTATTTAAAGAAAAACTACATTCGCTATCTATCTATGTTATCAAGGATATCTTTGCGTTTTATTTGTACCAAGTTTAAGGTCAACTGTGAAGCTATTTGGAGAGTCACTGCGCAATGTTATTTATTAGATCTATACTAGCTTCCGCCCCGCGATTTCACCCGCGTTGCCGTGGGATTTTATGTTTTCCCGGGATAAAAAGCCTATGTGCTATTCCAGACTATAATCTATCTCTCTGCCTGAAAGAGTAACAAACATCCATCCATCCAAACATTCACATATAATATTACTAGATTCCGCCCCGCGGTTTCACCCGCGTTCCCCAGGGATCTTATATTTTCCCGGGATAAAAAGTAGCATATGTTCTTCTCCGTACCATAGGCTATCTGCATACCAAATTTCATCGCGATCGGTTCAGCGGTTTAAACGTGAAAAGGTAACAAAGAAACAAACAAACTCACTTTCGCATTTATAATATTAGTTAGGATTAGGAACTAGGATTCGACGCGATTCATGGTGCTTTTTCAAGTAAATGAAATAACATTGGAACTTATAAAAAAACACCATACTGATAATTAGGCTTTTTCAAAAACCAAACTATGCCAAGTCTCACGTATTCTATCTACCTCAATGGATCATTCAGTTCTGATGCGACAAACTATACTACGACATGTAATACTTACCAGCAAATAGTAAGCCAAGGAACAGAATGACCCCGCCTGCGATGAGTGTGCCGACACCGTTGTCAGGGCTGTCTGGTGTTGTGGATGCCGGTGTGTTCGAGTACTGCACCCCTCCCGCAATCACAAGTGCGAGCCCTAGAGATAATGCAAATTGGTTAATAATGGTACAGAAATATCACGCGTAGAAGATTTAAGCGCGTGCCTACGCATTGCCAAGGTGATCTTTAGTTATGAGCTGCAGGTGGGCGCTGGACGTAGCGGCGCGTATGATATGGCGGAATCGACACAAACGTAAAAAATATTATATTTACGAGAATCTCTGTAATATATAAATAATAGTGGACACAAAAATTAAGTATTTGGATCTCGAAATACTTAATTTTTCACGAGGGTGATTATTACATTAATTTACATTACATTAATGTGGCCTCTTCCATTTCCGTAATCACGTATTTTTAAGTGGGTATTTAAATTAGCTTATATAAATTCTGTTCTGCTAAAGTAAAACCATAGGTATGATAATTAGTTTTATGTTTAGAGCAAAAAGGCTCGTGCGTGTCATTTGAATTGTTAACTACTTAAAACTAAGTAAAATATCCACGCTTCTTAACTTAGGCAAAATGTAGGTACCCAAACAAATGCGCCTTCGCTCGCGTGGAAATTTGAAATTGAGATTAGTTGAGTTTACCTTGGTGACAATGTCGTGTCGTGATTGCGTTTTACTACTCAATCCTTTGGCGATACAAAAGCATAAAAACTGATTAAGATATTAACAAAGAATAAAGTAGAACCTGTCTACTTGTACTACGTGTGTTTATGTGGGTATTTATAACACAGTTTACGTAGAAACGATGAAAATAGTATTGTTATTGTTACCGCTTGAGAGAGAAGTCACGATCGACGTTCAATAGGTACTATAAGTTCTTGTTTAACTTAGGTATATAACTAACTTAACTAACAAGAAGTAGTTGATCTTGCTGCATAATATTTTTACTGTAGATTACTAGATCGCCGACTAGATCACTACACAATTATACGGAAAATAATTGGCGATGCAGTCATAGATTTATTTTAAATAGTTTATATTTATATGTCCTGCTTAGTCAATTTAGCGATTTCTACGTTAGAATGGGTTCATTTGCCAAACTGCGTTCTTGGCATGGGAATACAATTGAACTTCTTAGGATGAATACAATTGAACTTCTTAGGATAATAAATTATTCGTAATTGTCACTACTTAATTTGGATTAACGTCGAGGCGTTTCAACTCTACGAAACATGCAAAACAAGATATTCTTATAACGAGGTGCATTAAAATATAATCATTTCATCATAACATAATATTTCATAAATGATAAATATGTTACTATCATACAGAACTCTATAATTGAATAAGTTAAATGATAGCATTATGAATACGAGCAAATCCTATTTTTGAACCGATTCTGCTATGCTACTCTGTACTAAAACTCGACAGTGAATTCTCGAAGTGACTATTCTCTGTCTCGGTCGCGAAACTCGGTAATCAGGAATTCACGAGTGAGACAGAGAATAGTCACTTAGTGTTTTCACTGTCGAGCTTGGGTACAGAATAACATATCTGTTAGTTACTGGGTGGTTTAAAGGAAGGTCAGTTGATTTATTTATCAAAAGCTAATAAAAATGATGGTTCTTGCCAGTCTTCGTCTGAGTAAGTTTCCGTCTCCAAGCTATGTTCATTCATGTATTCATAAAACCAAATGAGATGAGAATAATGTTTTGGTCAGATGCCGTTACGCAAGAACAGGCTATATTATATGGTCGGAGATTGCTCATATCTTGCGGTTACAGAACCAACAGACTTGCAATAAACTAGAAATATGAGTATATTTTCGCCCTTTGCGGTATAATAGTGGGAAATACGAACTTCTGAGGCTCGTGCTAGTATATTTTTACGTAAATGTATCATATAAACTAGAAATATTATAAATATATCCACCAACCAAATGCTATCTATAATATATAGCATAACGAACCAATTCACCTTGAAGACACTTCTCAGAGGCAAGCCATTCATCTGGCTATGCTCAAATGACTGGTTTTCATTGCAACTAAAAAATCCATGTTCTTTGCTATTATGAGGATTACACTTTTGTTTATCCTTTTTTTTTTTAAGAAATAATGATATATATTAGGTTGAAGGTACATAGTGTGCATACTGTATAATATCTTCAAACGTTTACTTAACTACATATGGGTTATGTGTGGTATAAATGTTACCTAAAGATACTGACGAAAACTAATTCATATACGTCAGGTAGGTTACTCGTTAAATTAGATATTATAGAAAAATGCTTGTGATAAATAATGTGAACTGCTCTGATCTCGAAGATGATAATAAATGAATCATAATACCAACTAATAGGTCAGTAGGTTGATCATTCTAGACAGGCATTGAGAAGAGTCTGTGATCTCGATCATATTAGAGCTCAAACACGTCATGTCAATTTCTGCCGTTGTTGAGATCCATAGTGAGGCTGAGGAGACTGTCTTGGCTGCCGCATCAGGCAAAATAAATTTGTTGTTTGGAGTACCGAAAGAGTGTACTACAAAATTTCAGTAAGTGGTCTTAAATTAAAATGTAAAATTTGTCCATAACATAACTATTAACTAACAAACAAGTAAAGGTGTATAAAAAGCTTGTAAAAACGGCAGCAGCTTTGTCGTTAGTCTGTATTGTGTCATATAATTTGCAGTACCTACAAAGTTCGAACACCTGCCTTTGTTTAGTCTGCCTGCACCATTATGAAAAATGGCGAGCTTCTTTGTGTAATAATTTGATTTCCTGAATTAAAACGAAACGAACAACTGTCTAAATAACAACACCTCCATATATTTAATTTTCAATATCTAATTAATATTAGTTACATTGCATCAGGTTCCACAATTTGTTGTTTCTTTGGTACTCACACTAACGTATACTATTGGTGGGACTGTGTCGGTTCGGTTTTATAATTGGGAGGCGCGTGGGTGTGAGAGTAAGCTGCATGCAAGCATGCATCAATAATGAAGGAGAACGACAATATGCAGATTTGTATAGCAGGTCAAGTATGAGCCATTAATTGCGCAGTTACATTTGTTTTAATGATAATGTTTATTCCGTTAAAATGTTGGGTGCTGGCTGCCAAGATGCTCTTTACTTTAATAGACAAAAAGATCTCACGTTTCATACTGTTATTGTAAACTGTACGTCATCTAGCAGTCGTACGTAATTAATTTTTATTAGGTATATTAATTAAGAAAAATTTGTAATAAATAGTACATAGCAAAAAAGAAACACCGCTACAAGTTGCAAATTCGGCTCTACAATTTTTGTTGCTATGATAAAACCATCTATATCTTACATATATAAAAAACAATGTTTGTCTGTTGTAAGTTTGTTTGTATGTAACATAAGGGCTCCTACATGCCATTCATCCGATTTGCGATGAAACTTTGGTTTCAGACTGCGCACGCCCGCGAGTTTGACAAAAAAAAGAAAAATAACATGTGTGAAACATATTAGAACAAACTCAGTACATACATACATAGGGTTTCTACGAATATCTTTGAAGAATGGCGGCAAAATTAAATTATTTCATATTTATTTTTATTTCGAACAAAGAAATTTATTCTAAAGGATGTGTCAGACTCAAATCACCTGTCTACCTCATTAATGTTTTGTTCAACTTTGTGAAAATCAGACAACGACAGCTTTAGAGAAATGTAATTTTACTTTTTATTTCGATGTAACTGCCCCGTACTTACCTATTACTTAATTCCAACACCTAACCTAATAACTTTCATTGAACAGTGATCAAGTGACATAACAAGTCACCAAACGTGTGCCAAAATACATATTACTTAGCTTGTATTAGTAATCAAAAAGAATAATGTTGATTTTTAATTTTCAATGCAGTTGTCCCGTAAAACCGGAAATCAGATCTGGTCACCCATGCCAAAACTTACTCTGGAAGTTACAAGTTTGCTCAGAAAATATTTCGCTTAAGGCATATAATCAGGATTAAGACAGTGTCCCCCCTGAACTCATCATGTGTCTTTGGTTTAACATTGGAGAGAATACAATAACATCAGTTAGATCGGTGTAATGTGTACTGTAGTCGTGGGCAGACAACAAACTACGCTCGCAGAGCTCAATAAACAATGCAGTAAATCAGGCCAGAGAACGCTTAAAAACGTATACGCTAACTGTATTTTAAAAGTACTGATTTCCGGACAATAACAAAGAAGGGATTTCCGGTCATAAATTTTCGGCAATGATGAAACTTATAATTTTATTAATCGCACTACCGCTTATCGGTACTACTACTTACTACTCTTTACTACTCTTAGTAATTAAAACAAAGTTGGTGCCAAATGTTCTTTTGAAACTATTATAGCGACCACAACCTAAGAATTCTAAGCAAGGCGTATCGACTATAAAGATTAATTTATTGATTGTCAGATGTTATACCCGTTACAAGTCTTTCTGATTTGAAATTACTAAGAGACTTTCTGCTGGAATGTTTGTAATCGATCTTAATTAGGTTTGCAATTTTAATCGAATTATGGCGCAATAAGTAGCGCAGAAAACCCAGACCAATATCTGTCAAGCTATACTTACCGACAAGCGTGTTTAACAAGTGTGAGTAAATTGAAGTTGCTCGAATACACATGATACGCTTGAAGTCCTAAGCATGCAGGTCGTATGAGCACATTGATCGAAACGAAGAACTTTAACGTCTTCCAGATGATTCTAAGTAGTGTCTGGCTGTACAGTGTACAGTCGCTGGACGAAGCTTCCTAAGTGGGCTTTATCTTATCCTTGACTCACATGCTCTCGCTATTTAGCTGATGGTTCGCGCTCGCGCATGTAGTTTAACAACCACAAATTAACATGGATCGCTTTCGATTTAAGGAGAATCTCAGAAGAGTCTATAGTTTGTATCAATAAACCAAGCGCCTTGAGTATTGCGCAAATGGGCCACTGCAGCGGAAGTAGTAGGTTAAGGTAGTGGGCAGCTAAACGCATTAGTGATTCATTAGACTGGGGCTCCTTTCACTCGTACTGGAACTAGAACAATAAACACCCACGCGCAAATCTATCGACTTGAAAGCAATTGCATTTCTTCGTCGTTTCTAGAAATAATTTACTTAGGTACCTAATATACAAGGTAGCACAAAATAAAGAGGGACATGCATGGAAGTTCGATTGTATCCAGTATCTAGAGACAAAATATCTTCATGTATTAATATCAATTTTCATGTTAGGTATTGTGAAACGCTGGATGCAGGCCGCCCAGGCCGCCCAAGCAAGACCGGTCCTATTGGAGATCCTTAGGAGATATGTCCAGTAGTGGACGTCTTACGGCTGAGACGATGATGATGATGATGAAACGAAATATAGTTTATCATTTAGTTTTGTAGTTTTACCTTTTACAACAAAATTGAAACACGCGAATTTTATTTAAAATTAGATTAATGTTTAGCACTGAAACAAGCGTAGCGTGGCCATTAAAACATTTTAATGTTCATTAACTAACGTCTTCAATGTTAAGATACGTCGCCGTGGACTTCGTTCGAGACATGATTCGCCTGAAGGCAAAGACGACAATAGCGTGAACCTTTCACAAGTCGTCATAAAGAACTGGTTTTTGTAACGCTTACGTAATCATCAAAATGAATACACAGACAGCTCTCGAATATGCTATACAATTTGGAATTGGTAGGGTGACGTCACTATAAGGACCATGTGGAAGTATATTATTTATTATTACGGAAATATCGTGGCAATGCTCGGCTCGATGGAGTTTGACGAGTTCGCTCGCGATGCCTGTTCCATTAGCCACGTAGACGTTGGAATCGAAAAGAATTTGCTCACTTGCTTTGGTACAAACACTATAATTTTAGTGCCTGCCAGCACTGCGAAGCTTTTGTTTAACTTTGGAGCGCTGCAAAATCTGGCAATAAAAAGTTTTATATAACTAGCCTTGTTTTTTTTCTTTTTCAGCAGATGCCGGTTTAGCAAGTGGCACAATAGGGAATATGCATGATTTTTTTTTATTTCTTAAATTTATCATTTACATTTTTATAACATGGAAAAAAATATAAATAGGCTTGAAAAGAGCCAAATTATTTTTCAAAGTGAAATTTAAAACCTTGAATAAATTTGAGCCGTTCAAACGCCACCAT
The DNA here is from genome assembly GCA_951216915.1 of Tetheella fluctuosa. Classification (NCBI taxonomy): domain Eukaryota; kingdom Metazoa; phylum Arthropoda; class Insecta; order Lepidoptera; family Drepanidae; genus Tetheella; species Tetheella fluctuosa. The sequence goes on from OX578224.1 coordinate 4,712,265, forward strand.
TTAGCGCGCGCTTTTGATGACGTCATTTGTTATATCCCACGTTTGTTTACTATAGTGTTTCAGTTACTTCATACGTATTTTCAGTTTTAATTGCTATACAAATCATGGAAGTAGTTAAAAAACCATCTTACAAGTATTGTATGGTACCGAAGTGCAAAAACACTATTATTAGTACACCCGATAAAGTGTTTTTTCGTATTCCATGCGATGCGAAATTACGAAAAAAATGGTGTAAGATGATGAGAAGGGATATTGTATCTCCATTATCGGTTCTATTTTGTTGTGAAGATCATTTTAACGTAAGTATAGCATATATTTATGTACAGCTTAGTGTGAAAATAGGTTTGGTCTAAAACTAACCTAGCCTTGTTTACAAAAGTTATTTAAAAATGTATCTAAAGATCTTGCTTATTTATCCGTATTGCGGTTTTACGAAATTTTAATGATTGATAATTTATTTCAGGTTAAGGCTCCAGTCTCCCTAAAATCAGTGTTCTTGCGGAATTTATCAGAAAAGAAATATTTTTTTTTAGTCATCAGAAAAGCAATAAATGAAATATATTTGACGTTATTTTAAAGTGTATGATTTGAAGTTTCTAATACATATTTTATTTTTTAATTTGACGCCTCTTTTATTAGCTTTGTGAGGCTTTAAGCTTACCTCTATTTACGTTCCACGCGTAGAGGGTCTCATTCATGCACTCGCCACGAAAAAAATATAATAAAAACAAGAAATGTATTCAGATTACATTTGTCGGCAAGTCCTTTACAATAATCTTATCCTAGTTACTTTTTTTCAAAATCGTCTCAATTTCTTATTTAAACTGCTTTAAAAAGTTATAAATTTCTGAATTCGACCCTTGCAACATATATTTTTTTCTATTACAAAGTAATGGTTTAGAGAAATCACACTTTAACCACTCCGAAAGCAACTACTTATCTGTCGAATTAAAAATATATGCATTCAAAAAATCATTTGAAATAAATTTACCGAAACTAAATATATAACACAACGAACGCTGTCAATTCCCAGCGGAATTGAATGGAATTTTGATGCGTTTTATGTTTTATTTGTTTAGTATCGGTAAATTTATTTCAAATGATTTTTTGAATGCATATATTTTTTATTCGACAGATAAGTAGTTGCTTTCGGAGTGGTTAAAGTGTGATTTCTCTAAACCATTACTTTGTAATAGAAAAAAATATATGTTGCAAGGGACAAATTCAGAAATTTATAACTTTTTAAAGCAGTTTAAATAAGAAATTGAGACGATTTTGAAAAAAAGTAACTAGATAAGATTATTGTAAAGGACTTGCCGACAAATGTAATCTGAATACCTTTCTTGTTTTTATTATATTTTTTTCGTGGCGAGTGCATGAATGAGACCCTCTACGCGTGGAACGTAAATAGAGGTAAGTTTAAAGCCTCACAAAGCTAATAAAAGTGGCGTCAAATTAAAAAATTAAATATGTATTAGAAACTTCAAATCTCACACTTTAAAATAACGTAAAATATATTTAATTTTTGTTTTTCTGATGCCTAAAAAACAATATTTCTTTTCTGACAAATTCCGCAAGAACACTGATTTTAGGGAGACTAGCCTTAAGGAAGATACAGTTAATTATATTGAATATAACATAATGAAACAGAAAGGAGAAAAATGTAATCTACGGTTAAAGAAAGGAGTTGTTCCTCATATATTTTTGTGTCAAAAACGGAATATGCCACCACCAGTTGAAAGAATGGCTGTAGTTAAAAGGCAAAGACTCGAGATTTGATGCAAAATATGCTGACATCATAAATGCATCTATTTTCGGCAGATTATCTGATTGTGCTTTAACAAAACCAGTTTCTGTCATCGTCCTCGATTGACTACAAATATATATCCACAAGTAATCACACAGGAATACAGTTTTAAACACTTTTTCTCACAAACACAACTTTAACACAGTATGAATATCGACGCCGATAAATTCAATGACGTGACAATTAACGTCACATTTCGTTTCGACCAATGGTGACGCGTTTTGTAAGTTTGAATTTTCCTCCCTTATTTTTCACTTTTTATGTAATATTTTATGGGTTTAAATAATAACTAAATAAAAAAATACCTTTTAAGTATAATGTAATGACAATAAAGAATCTAGAAAAAAATATTTGAGACAAATTTAAATTTTATGCATATTCCCTATTATGGGTGACGGAAGGTCAATTTCCGCACAGAACTTTCCAGTAACTGGTCGCTATTGGAGAACATCGGGTATAATAATATGATCGATACGAGAACACGGTTTTGATGTGATCTACGATATATTTCTGATATATCAAGTCAATCCATCGTTGCCAAGCATTTAAGGAGCATAGTCATTGATATACATCAATCAATTAATGACTTTGTCTATATTTTCTCATGTCTGTGGCGTGTCGTGATCTGATCACACAGCACGCAGCCACCGGATGAGTCACCGGTCGCAAACGTCGACTGTCGCACCGCGCCGTTCTGCTCGCACCGATCGCACCGGACGCTCGATACCATTTACGACTACCAACCAACCACTCATTGTATACGACTATTATGCGGATACGCAATCGACCAGTGTAGTGCGCTTATCTTTGCTACCGTGCGTGCGTCACCAGTATAACAAAACCCCCCTGCATTATCATTAACTGAGGCGACTCATGAATTAAGTAGCTCATTTCAATTTGGACACTTCATTGTGTCCATGTAGGGTGCATACCATGCGTTTGCACAAATGGGCTATTATGAGCTTTTTTTTTTTCAAGTGGTTAGGATTTAAGACTGAAAAGGGCAACCTTTTTCATACATATTTATACGAGGTATTCACCTAAAGAAGGAATAATGATGGACTAACTGACACTATGTTGATTTTAAAACTTTGAAATGTATGTTAATAACTTACAAATTAATTCAATCTAACATCAAGGTTATGTAGATACATATGGAATACAAATTAGTCAGGATCTTACCTATAGATAGTCATTATGCCTTTTATGTACTTATGTCATCCGGAAGTCCTGCCATTCATGAATGAGTTGATAGCTGTGTCTAAAGGGAGGAAATAAAAGCTGTTCATTGTACTAGTAATTGTAGACGTGACTTGACATAATAATTTAATGAGTACCTTATTTGCCATCGAATTATGAACAGAACATTATCATCAGGTTATTTTTTATGTTCTGTTGGTAAATAGGTAGGTATCTTATTTAGTGTGTAAGTAATGGTCTTTTCATATAGTGTGCTAGTAATGGCAATTAAGTTTTTCTACCAAATTGTAACTATGTACTGCTGCACATTGTTAGTAGTAGCTACTAACAAAAAACGTTATTTGTCATAAAAAATATTTTTTATATCTTAAAGCTACCTACTAAGTAAATAGGTAGGTAGAATACTTATTATGGTAAGGTAATATAATGTGTATAATTATATGAAGACTAGCTGTTCCCCGCGGTTTCACCCACATTCCCGGTATATTTTTTCCGTCAAACATTTTCTTTCATACAAACCTTGTTCTGACAATTACAAATACAACAAAAAAGATTACAACACTTCTATTCTACTCTTTTTACTTAACTTACTTAAAATGTTCTTCTGATGGGATCCTTATTAGAATTATTTTCTTGGAAATATATTTCATGTTCCAAAATTGGGATCTGTATCAAATCAAGGGATACAACACACTTGACTTTAAAGATGTGGTATTTACAAATATAAGAATCATCATCACTAAATCTAAATTATTGTTCTCAAAGTCATCTCCAGAGTATATATCATTTATATTGTTAACATAATAATATACATTACTCAATCAATTCTATTGTTAATTCTTTACAGTCAATAATCCTATATTTCTAAGAACAAAATTCTGATAAAGATCCAATCAGACTATAGTGTCAAGGAGTTTAATTTCAGCAGGAATACTGTGATAAGAGAAATTAAATATTATGTGTTCTTGCCACAAAACTTAATTACAAGGTAATTTTTTTCAAGATTTGAGAAACTTGTAAATAATTGAATTTAATAATTGAATTGAATTTAAGAGAAATTAAATATTATGTGTTCTTGCCACAAAACTTGATTACAAGGTTTTTTTTTTCAAGATTTGAGAAACTAGTAAATAATTGTTTTGCACTGATTCATTCGACGCATACGCATACTTAGTTGTAGTACAACCGCGCTTGCAAGCATGTGCTCCTTGTTATTTATTTGTTTTTAACCAAAAGGATGAGGTTCTCAATTTGGTTGTATTTTTGTTTTTAATGGATGTTCACTTGTTTCTCCGTCATTTATGAAGATTTGGATAATTTCTTTGTTTATTTGAAAGGGTAGGTATACCTCCAGATTTGTCCCATTTTTATAAGTTCAGTTTACTTAACTATAAATAATAATAATTTTGTGCTTCGGAAGGCACGTTAAGCTGTTGGTCCCGGTTATCACTTAATTGTGATGGTCGTTAAGCTTGTTGGAGACCTCCTAGGTGGCTTGACAACTCCAACAGTAGGTTGTACATAGGTTTTATGAAATATATTTGTAGTTTTTAAATTAAACATTAAAAACTATTTTGTTGCATACGCCCTTTCCGTTTACGCGGGTTTTCTATGAGAGGTCGCTATAGTAGGGAGTGGGACGCAGCACATAGAATTTCAGATTTTTAAGCTTAATGCGGTGTCACCTTAAGTAATTAGCAATATCAGTTAAACTATAACTTAATCATATTCTTATTAATAAATGGGTAAAACCAACTAATATTTCCCTTTTTTGCATTAATTAGAGTTATGCTAGTTTTACAGATGTAACTTAATATGAACCAAGAAATAATTATTCTAAGCCCATATACATGATAGATAACACTTTGATAGAAGCCAAACTTTATTAATGTATTAAAGTTATACAGGTAAATACAACTAACTGGGGGGTTAAACAACATTTTTTCCGTTGCATGATATTATTATAGACTTGCGGAATACAACATTTAGTGAACTAAAAAGATAAATAATTGTTCTACATATATTTTTTGATGCAACTGACATTATAATTGATTTTATCAGAGATTTTCTTTATCTAACTTTCTAAATGTAATAACTTGTTTTGACTATTTGGTCGTTTAGTCGGTTTTCCCATTAATACGACAATATATGCATTAGGAAATTTGTTCTGAGAATAGTCTCAGGGGGTTTCTTGGTTTCATATTCATTCCTACATGAGTGCAGTCCCCAGGCTTGATGATCCAGCCTGGCGGAAGATCTTCCCTTTTCAATAGAGGAGTCTACCACCTTACTACTCCATATTGGTGACCCCGACATGATTGATATTTCCATCTCCACCACTTCCAAGCCACTCCGCACCTGGTCTCAGCTCAGTCACCAATATGGAGGAGTCTACCACCTTGCTCCTCCATAAGTTGATAATATTGTTTTGTTTCTTAACTAGGGTTTTTCATGGTTAGTAGTAGTAGTAGCCGCCTCTAAGGCTACTATCTGACCTAGCAATTGATTTTAGAATCCTTAGGTTACTCTCAGTTCATTTTTATTTTCGTTCATAATTTGGTACTTACCAATGACTGAGAGTGTGCTGCCCAACAAGCATAATCCAATCCTTACACAGACTGCTCTGTTCAAACTGCTTGTCACACGACGTGAGAAGTAGCTGATGGGGCAGTTCCATCGCTGCTCATTAGGCTGCTGCTCGTAGGTCACCGTGGTAGGCTGATACACGGCACTCGTAGGCATTGTCACGACTTGCTTTTAACCAAACACTCCACAATTTCAACAAAGGTTTTCCGTAAGTACCTATTTCTATCAATTAGCCACGCACTGCACAGGTCACAAACGGGTCAACCAAGTAAACATAACACACTATAATCACAGACTATGATAAAAAAAAACGTCAGAAATGATTAAATATACGAAATAAATATAAAATGTTCTTGCTACGCTTGAAATTGATACAACATACGCAAACAAACAACTCACGGCCACACAGCGCCAGCAGCGAAATAAAATTAATTATCCAAAGCAAGCAAGCAATGTTGCCAGATTGGATTTTAAGAAACCCGTAGAGTAGCGCTGTAAAAAGTCTGTGGATCATGTGGATTGATTGGAAAACACAATATATTAATAAAATATACTACTAAGTAATAGGAAAAAAAAATAAAGGATAAGATCCTGTGGACCGCACCGTAATGGCTGAACGTATACACGTATATATAACGCTTTTTATGTTACGTGACCATTTATAACTCCTACCGCAAGCTGCGTAAAGGAACTTCGTTCCCAAAAGTGTCATCGTGTCAAAGTGATAAAATATTTGTCAAACTTAACGTCCTTATTACTAGTGATGGTCTAAATAGCGTGTGTGACGCCCTTTAAGATGAAGAAACAGTGTAAAAGAGCAATACAGACTTAAAAGAACTGATAGCTTTAAGCTAGGTCCACTGCGCCTGTTTGATGTGTTTTTCTAACACAAACATACTAAGGTCATTGAAGGTCATGTTATTTGGGGCGTGGTCTATCTGTTTTGTTTGATGTTTGTATTGGCCGAGTCAAATGGATAATAAAAGAATTTGAATTTTATATGAGTTGAAAACGAGTTGTAAAATATAAAACAAACACTTTAGTTTGTAATAAATTCTTTGACCTGAGGTTAGTATCTAATTAATTCTATCTAATATTATAATCTTATTTATTTTTATTATTATACTTTTCAACCCCACCAATGTCCTTCAGTATCTGTGGTTGTTTTAACAAATAATTATAAAATTGGTCACATTTCTTATTTATGCTATGGATAGTTATGATGATTGTAGCTACTGTTGTTGGGAGTATTCGATTTCTTTCTTTTGACCACTATAAATTTATGAGAGAAAAGACTCTCTCGACGTTAGCTTTATGACCCGAAATACTAAATACATATTCTGCCACATTCCGTAGTTCTATTTAGGCTGATATTCTTGTAACTAAAGCCTTATAATAATAATAAAAAAAAGTTACTAACAAAAACATTCTATACCCGAAAAACTTAGTGGATGGGCTGTTTGAAAAAACATGTGTCACCATACATGTTAGAAAAACAATGTTTTGTTTGTAACATGGTGCAGTGGACCCGGCTTTAGAGTTTACTTAAAATCAAAAATTACTTAGTACATACATAAATTACGTTGCCAACATAAAATAAGAACTATACCAACAAACCATCCCTTTTAAATAAAAGTATTTTTTCCATGTCATCAAAAATTTATAACAAATTATCAGATGAATTTTATAAAGTAATGAATCTGCATGAGTTTAAACACAAATTAAATGATACATTAATACGAACGGTTTATTATAGCGTTAAAGAATACCGAGTTAATAATAAATATCTTTATTCAAGCGTTTGATTGTATTTTTTAAAATTTTCTATGTAGTGTATATATAACTGAATATTTTTAATAGCCGACGATTATTTGAATTTATATGTTATTAATTGTACATTTTATTCATCTCCTGATATATTATTTATATTTTTATTTTAAGATACTTAGAAATGACGAGAGGTGAAATATGGAGGAATATCTTATTTATAAGACCACTACTAATGTAGGTACCTATATTCGCAAACAAATTGATTGATATTTAGATATTGTTTATGTCCATTTTAATCGTTTTATTTAAGTAATGTAATTATCTGTAAACTAATTACCAAATATTGAAATTCCGTAGATCTTTTGACGTCTGGTAATGCTGAACCAATGAATAGGGATGTCGTGCAAAAAATACGTCAACTTTTTTTTTCAATCGAACGAAACGTTTCATTGATGAATTTGATTTGCAAATATACAAACTTTCACATTTAAAATATTAGTAGGATGATGTTGTAAATACAAGTTAAGTAATAGACGTACTGAACTCTGGGACCCATGAGCTAGCGACGACTGGCTCTTGTCTTTATTTTTGTCATAATTTAGTTGTTTCAAAATACCATCCCTTACTGCAGGCCGATAGTCTAATAAGTATTTGCATTTATTTATATTACTTTTATACCCCTGCCCTCGCTGTTCGAAAACGGTTTCTTTTGAACAAATATAAAACAAACATTTGAACCACGGACCGATAAAATCGGGTAGTTAGCCACATTCGACGAATTAGCTACAAATTCTCCGCCACCTTAAAACCCTAAGCAAGTTCTTGAGATACAGATGAGGCCCTGCCACGACGAGTCTACTCTAGCAGGGCCACCTAAGAACCTTAAAACTTTTGAACCAGCGACCAACAAAATCTGGTATTTGGCCACAAATTTCGACAAAATATGTCACTATTCTGAATTCAAAAAAAACAAATTAGTGATTGGGCCCTGCCGGGACGTGCTATACAAAAAAATAATTACTTTTATGTGAAGTTACTTTGGCTGACATTCCTTAGGTATCCAATTTAGGGAGTTTTTGGTTGGAGTCTGTCTGGTATAACAGAAAGGCGAACTAAGATAAATGTGAACATATTTATTTTCTATTAATCGACTACTCTTTCCTTACTTTTAAATCAGTCTTCTATTACATGTCTTAGGTTTTACTCATTAAATTCTTATAATAACAAATGATAATTCTTATTATCACAACTTCTTTCTTTTTATTTTAAATTAAACTCTTTTAATCAAGAGAATTAGGAACATAATCAAAATAGCAATAATCAAATAAATAATAATAATAAGAACCTTGCCTATCGACAGCAGCGAGGGCTTTGAGGATGTTTTCTATATATATTATAGTTTGTTTTTTATACAATGATTGTAAATAAACCAGGATATCTTATATTATATAAATAATATAATCTAATAACAACATACATAAAGCCACAGACAAAACCATTACGACTTTTTCATACTAATTTCGCCCTAACAGCCTTTACAAAGCACATAATATTTCAACTGGAGATTGCAAAAAAATTTAGCGCTAAAATGCAAAATATTTGACTCCATTCAAGTAGTAACTAATTAATTAGAAACTTTTTGCATCAAAACATACTTGACAGTCACGGTTATAGTAAAAATATACGATTTACTTACCACGTTTTCGTGAGGCAGCCACTCGGAACAATGACAGGGCAGCCATACCAAGGAACATTTTTACTCCTAGCGGAGAGCCATACCGCCAATTTGTTAAAAATGACTTCTGTCAATTATCACAGTCAATGGTAGCATACCGGAAACTGTTCTCTAATATGTAGTTCAGAAATTAAATAAATTTGTTTCTCTAACCCGCGAAATATCTAACATCTATAGTTTTTTAATATGGACTTCTGAAAGGCGCGTGAGCGTGAAAGCTATTTGCAAAAAGTTCTGGGCTGTAGTCGCCATGTTTATTTTGGTTTTTCAAAAGGCCCACGGGCGCCACGAAGCTATTGAAACTTACTATTTCCCAATAACACCTTACTTTGGCCGTATACATTTTAGTCAAAACTTGCGCACTTTGTTAGGAAAATTTGGAAAACGTAAGCAGGAAGAGTAAATAAATATCAAAATATTGTGCAAAAATACTATAATGATAATATAATATTTTAAATATAATTAAGTCCATTATTACTAATAAATCATATTATATCACTAAACAGTCATTACTTTTTAAAATTACATTTGTCTTCTTACAAAGATAAAAGGCACTCATACTTGTCGATTATAAGACTTAATTTAAGCAGGAGTCACTTTTTTTTACTTATTTTCGGGGCTCAATTTACGCTTCAGATGTTTGTCTAACCGTCTATTACACAACTCTGTCGCAATAATGGTAAGTTTTAGTTAGTAGCTTTTTAACCGACTTATTAAAATCACTATTTGTTTTGCTGCATAAAACTTGGCAAACAATAATATTTTTTTATAGAATCCTCCTTATAACTCCGTATCCGATTTCAATGATTACATTTCAAAAACGGTTCGACTAACTAGGGTATAATTGTAGCTTTACAAATGCCGTTAGAAAGTCGCTCCGCTAGTGAATATATATCAAAAACTTAAGCCTCAATATAGGTACATAGTGTATTAATATAGATACACATATTAATTTTGTTTATGAATATGGCATTATTTATTTTTAATGACATCTAAGGAAAGGATATGCAGGTGACCCTCAGCTTATGTTAACTATTGACACTTACTTTTTTATAAATAGATAGAGAAAATCTTCTCAATCTGGAATATTTATATTACTTAATATTTCTAAGGCTTATTTGACTATACAAATTACAATTGAAATTAAATTATATACATTTTATAAAAACAACCAGAGTATATTCTTAATATGATGGATACTACAGCATAGTAGAATATTCAGACATACATTATATTAAAATGGTTTTTTTGTAGTAAAATCAATTATTTACTAAGCTGTCTGTCCCGGTTCTGCATAGTAAGGCACCAATAGATTTTGCCTCACATCATAAAATTCAACAGAAAAGAATCACAAAAATTCTGCAGTTTTGATTTGTACTGAACCTTCAAATTATATACAAATATTACTAAAAAATATTAATGTTTAATTCTATTTTGTACATACCACAAAATAGTGTGCCTATTTTATTATGCTGTTAATATGGACATACTATAAGAATGCAAATGCCATTTTGATATTATTGCTTTGTTTGTTGCCTATTTACGGAAGACCAGAAATATTTTGTTTCACTGGAACATAATTCTATACTAACATGCAAAAACGTTTACAGGGTTAGCTTAGCCTATTAAATGTACACATGTTACACAGAATATTTGAGCATAATTTGCTATAATATAGTAAGCTAAAAAGCGACATTTTGTAAAATAAATGTGCATTTATTTACCATGTGCCACCAACACCAAGCAAGTTGCATTAAGTTTATTAAAAGCTCCTCTGACTACAACCTGTGCTATAAATTCCAGTTCATTACCCACTGTCATATTTGCCTTATTTAATCATGATGGATCAATTCTTGCATCACATTTGAATAAACAATCACAATCACATTTGAATAAAATTAAACATAGTTAAAAATTTAGTTAAATAGGTAGTGTTGAGTAACTGTCGTAAATATGTATGTAATAAAATATATTAGTACCTACTTACTGCAGTAGCCTAAAATAATTTTAAAATTTCGCCACTCCCATCAATATCTTTGTGGCGAACTAATCAATAATTTATATAAATTTCGAGTCCACAAACTAGGCACACTGGCAAAATATTTTTGTCATGTCATCTCCGTGAAATTCTCAGTCTCGTCAACGACTCCTCGACCTAACTCATTCGACTCAACTCGGGCCGATCGTCGAAGCAACAACCGAACATCTATAGATACATATTATGTTAACTGCAAAATTTACAAGCATTCTAGATAACTATAACTCCGGGGTCTCCAATAAGAAGCTCCGAAGGACCTACCTAGAGCAGAACACATTTCGTATATCTCCCGGTGGTGGATGGGCGGCGTTCATTCGACCGCGAAGCCGGCGGTCTCGAGTACCGCTTGCTGCAGCTTGTCGTGCAGCTTCTCCTTGGTAGGGTACGGCGGCAGGTCGAGTCGGTTGAAGCACGTGTGCGCCTTGGGCAGCGAGTCCGGCGCTGCGTCCTGCACCAAGTGGAGCGTGAACAGTCTGGGCGCCGCCGCTCCCGTGGAGCCCTGCAGTGCTCGGAACCCGGCCAGCGGCACGCGCCGCGACCCCGTCACAAACTGCAGCAGCCGCGCCCGCATCTCCGCGTCCCACGCCTCCACCACCTCCCAGAACCAGCCGACGAGCGGCGCGTCCGCGGCCACGTGCTTGAGCCGCGTGTGCCGCCGCCAGTCGGCCGGGTCGAGGTCCGCGCGCCCGGCCAGCAGCGGCTGCAGGTCGCGCGGCGACAGCGGCCGCAGCAGCTGCGGCGGCACCACGTCCGCCAGGCCGCGCTGCAGCGCCAACCACTGGCGCTCGGCGCCGCGCGTGAACCGGTGCGCCACGTACAAGCGCACGTACTCGCGCTTGTTGGCGTCGGTGACGGCCTCCGCGGCGCCGCCGGGCCGCAGCTCCACGCTGCGCACCGCGCCGAACGACGAACACTCCACCGAGAAGGTGGTGTCGATGACGCCAGCGATGCTGTTGTCGTGCATCCACGATAGCGAGCGGTGCAGTTCGGGATCCACGTCGCGGATATCACGCAGGGTGATGGGCCGCCCCAGCAACTGCTTGTAGAAGGGTGCCGTGAACGCCGCATCCAATTGGTGACCGTGGAACAGCGCTACGCCGAGGATGCGCCCCGCGAAATGAAAGTATGATAAGTGCTCTGGATTCACCTGTCGATATACAAATTTAATGTTAAATAAATTGTAGAAAAAACATCAACACACATTTTCATAATTCTATTTATAGTACTAAAATGTTAATATGATACAACGTAAGCAACTTACTCCAGAATCGGCATTAATCTGCAGCGCGTATCGGTCGTCTCCCGAATTAGCATACTGGAACAGGCCATAGTGGGGGTTGAACAACTCTCGGCCCAGCAGGTGGAGCCACTCGCGCGCCACGCCCCCGTAGTCCAGTCCCTCCTCGCCGCGGAACTTCACCAGGAGCCGTTTGCGAAGCTCCTTGCCGCGGAGTTTCATCACAAGGCGATAGGATTCTTCTAGAACCTCGTTACGTGATACCTAAATAGAATATTTATAGGATTAGGATATTCATATTTCATGAATAAAGTATGTAATTGGGATAGATCTGATATGAGTGTGTGGGGGTTGGTTATGTATGTGGTCTCACACTTTCTCGAGTGTATCTCTACCTCTATCCTACAATGTCCAGTCTGTGGTTGCAGGGCCTGCAGCTCGGCTCGCAGTACCCTCGCTTTAGCCGCCAAGTCTCGCTTGTATTTGGGCAAGGCGTCCGCATCGGGCGGCTCACTCGCGACCGCAGCGGGAGGAGCCGCCGCCGTCGGCACCGTGGTTGGTGCCGGGGGAGGTTCTGATGAAGGCTAGACAAGAAATTTTAAAGATTTTTGGTAAGCTGTTGTAGTGTTTATGTGCTCTATATTGAATGAGTTAACACTCACCAGTCTAGCGGAGAGAGCGAGGCGGGGGTCAGTGAACTGCGTGGTGCGGTTATTGTGGTCGACGAAGTAGGGTCGTCCGGAGGGGGCGTGGCGCATCTCCCAGCCCGGCGGCAGCGGGCCGGCGGCCGGCGCGGCGCAGTGGTGCAGGTGCGGCGCCACGCGCGGGTCGTGCCACGTCGACGCGCCCGTCACCGCGTTGTAGAAGTATACCTGCCCTTGGGCTGTTGTGCGCATTTCTGGAAATACATTCGTTACATTACATATTGTTTAGACTTTTACAAGTGCTCTTCTGGAGACAAAATATAATAAATGACCGACTCTGATTGCGAACGGTTGATGGTTACCATGTGAAGAGTACAGTTAGGCAAAAGTCTATATATTTAAAAGTATAACCGCACAAGTCGTTTGGGAGCTTTTTTCTCCAACACATATCGCTTGTAGCGTCACAGAGCACAGGCGACATTCGGGCGTTGACATAAGGCACATCACATCTTACACATTAAGTACCATTGTTTTAAATTTTTATAATTTATTTTAAGTATAGGTACTCGCAACTATAAATTTTCACATACCGTATCCTGGAGGCAGATCTGTAGCAGCTACGGGAGTGGTTGGCGTTGCTGGAGCAGTGGAAGGACTCGTAGGCGGCGACGCGGCAGGAACTTGGCGTGATCGCACTGCCGTTTGTGGCTGCGGCTCGGGTCTGATGACAAATGTATTTATTACCACGATCACTTACAGCAGTAGAATAATAAAACATTATCTCCAAGTGTATGATAAACATAATTGTATGTAATATCATCATTATCCAACAGTTTATGGACATGCAGGTATTCTCATGAATCATTCTCATCAAGGATTTCTACAGACAGTGTTAAAAGTTTAAACTTTTACCCTCAATAAAATTGTAAGTAGGTCAACTCTGCTCCCACAATATACCTCAGAGATATAGAAGTAGGATGTCCAACATCAGAATCCGACACCGGAGAAGACAGCGAGGCTGGCGAGCCTGGGGACGAGTGGGAGGCCGGGGAGGGAGAGGCGGGGGTGCCCGGGGACGGGGAGGAGGGGGAGGAGGGCGAGGCGCGGGCCGGCGAGGAGGGCGGTGACTGCGGGCTCGAGATCTCCGACGTCGGCCGCTCCCATTGCGTGCGCCGGAGAGCGTGGTTCACGTAGTATGGCCTAGAAAGTTAGTAGCATTTTAGATCTAGATTATGGTAGACTATTTATTAGAGCTCGAAAAAATCACGACCTAGTGATGTCTTTTTTTGTGGTTTTGTTATAACAGTAAAATAAGTTATCAACATCCTCATTATGTAATAGACTCCCGACTATACAATACACTACATTAAAGTTCTGAAATATTTAGTATGCTGTGCAGGTATGGTATCCTAAACCAACGCATTCTCATAAAAAGTTATTTTCAGCCCATATTCATTAAAATTCTGTGGATTCTTGGTGGATGGAAAAGTAGTAGATAGAAACTAGTAGATAGGCTGTTGTTACATTGACCAAAAAATCTACACTAACCTGCCACTAGAAGTAAATCTCTCCTCCCAATGTTGTGGTAATGGCAACTGAGAAGCATTGGTGTTGATGGGCGGGTCTCTCGGCGCTCGCACTTCACCAGCTGGCCCTACTACAGCTAGGGGAGAGCCCTCGCCCGCCGCTGACGCAGGCTCTCCGCGAGCCCCATCCCGAGACAGTAGCGAAACTATCACTTGACCACGAACGCCGCAAGTCTCGCCCGACCCGTCCTCGCATAGTTCGAGACATTGGTCTGAAATTATAGATGTTATTTCAATAAAGATTTTTTGTTCAAAATCTAAATTTCTTTTTATTAAGTGTCTAAGTTTATATAGCTGCTGTAGCAAGTCTTGTTGTTATTATTTTACTAAATGTGAGGACATGTAATTGGCCCACTTTTGCTATAACTGTTTCTATTTTTAGTTAATTGTGCTGTATGTCTTCCTAATAAATAAATAAAATAAAAAATAAAGATTTAATGTGTTTATATACAATTTAGTTAGTCTATATTTACATAAGCTTTATTTAAATCATCATCAAGCAGTTGGTTGTACAGATTTAGTTGGTTGAACAGAAAGGAAATTGGATTACAAAATACATAAATAATCTCGCAAATTAACAGGACCTCCTATAGAATAACCATTTGCACCAAGTGCTAATATAGTACATAATGTGTCCATGTTGAATTAAAAGTCCTTTCATCTCGAGAAAAAAATTACTTGTAAATTTAAACACATGATAGTGAGGTGAATTCGCTGAGTCTGGCGATGAGAAATGACTGTGCAGTTTGAACATGTGTTTATTAATTAATTATTGAAATCACCCTATATCTATGTAGCCCTACGATCTATACATACTACAGTTGCAATACATGTGATATACATATGTAGCAAATAAAATGTGTGATGTAAAAGACAATAGCCTGTGACACAGAACACATATTTAGTGGTGCATGTGAATATATGAAATATGTAATGTTGACAAATACGTGGAGCAACGCCGCATGATGTCTAATAACATCATGCAATTTCACAAGAAACAAAGATCAGCCTGTTTTGATTTCTGATTACTCAGATTTGAGGAATGCATTTACCATACATTTTTACTATCCCAAAATTTTACGTAAAAAAATAGTGAAATAAATGATAAATGAAAGAAAGTCTGCTCAATTGCTGTATTAATTAGTGTAACATTAGATTTTAGATACTAGACATATCATTCTATGAGAAATTTAAACATAAAAGTTGGATGAAAAATGTGTAAACAATGAAATAGAATGAACTATTTTTTAAAGAATACATATAATACAACTTTATAATACCTCAAATGTATGTTTTAAGTAATCAATAACAAACAATTTTCAAATAAATCACCCCTGTATGGTAAATTCTCATCTACTCTTCACAAATGAAAGCCATTTCTAAAGAAACGGGGGAGTCATTTCAAAGAATTTTAACAATTATTTCGAAAGACTATGTAAGTGCTACCTACCTCTTATGATGGATATTGCCATTTTAACATATTTCTTGTAGTGAATTAAATAAATGACTTATTTTTTGCCAACTATGTGTCATAACTTATCATTCAAGGTTTCCTTTGAATGAGATAAAATTGAGATAATAAAGTAGTTCAAGAGATACTTACAACCAGTGTCTTTTAACTTGTGCACTGCAGAAGGTTGAATGCGAACACATCCAAGGAATCCTGACCCTTGCCTCTTATGGACCTTTCGTTGATTCCACACACTGAAAACCAAACATTAAACATTATCAAGTGAAAATGATTCAAGATATGTAGGAAGGGCACAAAAGTGAACTCATTTTCTCATTTACTGACATTTACTAAAATAATTTTGTATGATTTGATTTGACTGACATACTACTAAGTTTTCATGACAAAAATAAAATTAAATGTTCAAAGCTTGATATACAGATTCATTTTGGACATTGATGACCAAATCCAATTAAAACAATTTCATTTAAATTTTGTTATATTTTATTTAATTATGTTTCATCTTAGATAGCTACTAACTTTTATTATATTGAAATTTAGGTAATTACCTACTTCCTTAAATGGTTCTTACACTACCCTAATTAGAGACACTTTATTTAGGAAACCGCAAGGTATAATCGTAGTTAGATTCCAACTTAAGGTGCCAACCACACTACTCCCTAAATAGTATCCTAATTAGGATAGTGTAACAACCGTTTTACTAATATCATACAAAAGTTAAATGAGTTTCTATTCTTTCTATGTCTGTCTATTAGCTGTTGTCACAGCTAAACTGTATTTATAACTATATTTGTTGAATATTGGTAGAGGTTAAGGCATGATAATACACATGTATTCCATTATCAAGAATATTCCCATTCTTTTAAGGGGAGACTAATAACCCAGCAATAGAAATATAAATTAACAAAATTACTCTAAAGAATCATATAACAGTATCATGTTACTAAAGTATGCTACTCACCTAATAGTAATCCCATCTCCTTTAGTGAGATACAAGTCATAGTGTGTGTTCCACTTCGGATCAAGGGTAGCTTTTACAGTATTTGTTGAATACACTTGGCCACTGCCATCCACAGATATCTTGGCAAATGGGTCTGGCAAACCTAAGTATATGAAAGACGTTATTTAAAAACACAGTTAGCGGCTGTAGATTGAATAAGTATAATATTTAAATTAATCTAATGTTACGACATACTCCTTGAAAAACAATGTTATAATTTTTGCTTGCATGTCATGTTAGGTTTCGCCTTGAAAAACACATTCGTTATCTTCCAGAAATTAATGTAGAGAATACTTACGAAACAAATCTCTTCGGACCAAATTTCTTGCACACAGGACTAAAATGAAAAGTAAAGGAGTGAATTAAATGGAATGTGAATGTGATACTCGGAAGCAAAATATTCACAGGCTTGCAGAAACCCCTATTTTGATATCAGCTACTCACTTGTTAATCGTATTTTTTGTGCCCCATATTTACGATTTGACATCGGAGTGGACATTTTAAATAAATATTACGGATTCATCGGGCTAAAACTTGAAATTAAAATATAAAAAAGGATTTCACACCATTTCAACAACTTTCAACCACCATTTTTCTTTTAATTTGTGAAGTTAAGCAGTGCTGCCAGCAGAAAAATAAAAATGGCCGAACGCATTGCTGAAAAGGTTCGATTTTTTGCCAGGGATATACGGTGACGGCAGTATACTGTCATCATGATAATATCATTAATTGATTTAGTCACCAATTTTGTTGTGTATATATCCAACTATTTAATTTTTAGAAAATAGAATGAGACAGATTTAAAGTATCAAATTCTTGAGACTTGGTATATTACATGATACGACGATGACACGGTGGAAAAGCCGACAAAGACCAAGGCACACAACCAAACATATCTTTTGCACAGTTATTTTTAGTGGCTTTTTCACACAATTTCAACAACTTTCAACCACCATTTTTCTTTAATTTTTTTGATTTGTGAAGTTGCCTGCAGACAAATAAAAATGGCCGAAAGCATTGCTGAAAAGGGCCGATTTTTTTTTTGCCAGGGATAGGCAAATACTGTCATCATGATAATATCATTTAATATTATTAATTTAGTCACCAATTTTATTATATATAATCCATCTACATATTTAATTTTTAGAAAATAGAATGAGACGGATTTAAAGTATCAAATAGGGTATTACGCTCATTTTTGAAAAGTGTCTAAAAAATGCTGGACGCCATGTTACTCTATGGCCATGACGTCATTTTGATCTTGTAAGTACAAATTGTACAACTTGTTGTACAAATGCGCTGATATTGGTCTACATTGGAGTAATCAAATTTTATAAATTAAAAATGAGCTATTAGCCTTTTTACTGGTGTGCTGTTCCTGAATGCATAGTGTAAAAAAATAATAATAATACTTCAGTTGACACTTTTTAGTTTACTTCCAGCACCGTATGGCGTCATAATAATGGCGGCTATTGTTTTGCTTGTTTAGAAACAGATTAAAAAAACTGTAAACTTTGAAGTGAATTTTAAAAGTAATTAAGTTATTTTATGAACTAAAACTAACATTTTCCGACTGCTTATTGCCTAAGCTATCTAAACTGTATATTTTTAGATTTTTTCTCATATAGAGTAAAATACCCTAATATAACTAGCTGCCACCCCGCGGTTTCACCCGTATACCCAAGGGATCTTATGTTTTCCCGGTATAAAAAGTAGCCTATAGCCTACCTCGATAAATAGGCTATCTAACACTAAAAAAAATTCAATTCTTACTAGTAGTTCCTGAGATTAGCAAGTTCAAACAAACAAACAAACTCTTCACCTTTATAATATTAGTATAGATATATTAAGTATATTAAGTTTAGATACGAAGATGACACGGTGGATGAGGCCGACAAAGACCAAGGCATATACAAAAAATATATAATCATTACGTTCTACGGCACATAACCAAACCAATATTTTGCACAGTTATTTTTAAAGGCTTTACTACATTAAGTATTACAGTAGTGTCTATCCTGAGTGAGAGGGAATCGAACCCATGACCTGAGGCGTGATAGATCTTACCAACCACATGAACTGGCCTGTCAAGTGAAGGACATTGCGTTTTAGTTTTATTTTCATGAAATCTATGTATGAGAATGCGTGTATCGTGACTTTTCTTGTCAGACATATTGAAACTAAAAAGCAGTGGCGTAGCGTGGGTTTTCGCCGCCCGGGGCCGACCGGAAATTTGCTCCCCGACCCCTATTTTTTAAATTATTAGTTTTAAAAGTCTTAATATTTTATTCAACGGACTTAATGTACATCGTACAACGTAAGTCAAGATAAACTACCACTGCTTCGGAAGGAACATACATTTTCACAGCCCACTTCGGGCGCCTGGTGCCTAGGGTGATGGGTGCGGCGGCTGCTGCCATACAACGGCGAACCGGGTGCCCTTTGCAGGCGACTGTACTTGGGGATCGTGCGACCAATATACCCGTATGGGTGGACGCGCTGAACCGCGGAATCTTCACCCTCCTACGTAGGCTGTAGAGCAGCGGCACGCATGATGAACTTCCGGTTGACAAAGATCCTCTCGAGCCGACCGCCGTGTGTCACCACTGTGACGGATGCTTCGGCAATGACGTCGTCGTAGTGGAGGCCTCCCACGAGGTTGTCGCTGCTGAGTAGGGCGCGGATGAATGCTTCGGCGCCCTCGTACATCCAGCCGGCAGCGACATATAGGAATAAATACCCCAGGTTTTTAGTCAGTAGGAGTCTGACGTAACCCCGCCGCTTCCCCCCGGAGTATCAGGGTATCCATGAGGATAACTTCTTCTGAGCCCAATTTTCATCGATTTCATCTCGCCTCCTCTCTTTCGAACCCTTGCGGTTTCACTTGGCACGTAACATTGTGGACGCGATTTGGAGTTTTTTTTATTATTATTTCCGATTGAAAAAATCGTGGCGCTTGCCGCCACCCCCTTTCGTATGCCGCCCGGGGCCATGGCCCCCCCCGGCACCCCCCACGTTACGACACTGCTAAGAAGAATATACTATTACTGATAGTGTAGGTAGCCTTGTAGGTGTCGCGTCTCCGGCGTTGTGCGCGGCCTGTACCTCGCACGCCACTATTTTTATCTCGCTCACACTCACCCGCTCTTATGGCGATTACTCACACAAATGCAAAGCTCAATTTAGACCTCTCCACAGTGTTTTTTTTGGCCAAAAATCGGACATGTAGTTTTTATAATGCCTTAGTATAGAGTATTCCAATACAAATGCATGACGAAAACTCCCGTGCGGCCATTTTGTATAGTTTTTATTTAATCGCTGTTCGAAAGTTGAAATCCCGGAATTCCCAAAAATGTGAAAAAATTCTAGCGCGGTAGTTTTATAGATAAAATAAAATTTTCTTTATTACATTAAAAGGCCCCAAGACAAGGCATATTTCAAGCAATTTCCGGCTGCCATACAACTTACCGATGTCAAATAAATCACGATAATATGTTTTTTGATTTTAATTTTTTTTGGCCTTGTTTTTCGTTTTGGGAAGTTGCAACTTGCATTAATCAGAAGCTTATATGTATGTCCAAATAACAAAAAAAGAATTGCTTCCCTAAGCCGCGGCCACAGCGAGAAAAGTGACACATTGAAAAAATCCCGGGATCCGGGATTTACTAGCGTTGATTTTGAAAAATACTTTTTAGCGTGTAACGCATTTATTTTTGGTGTTATAGAGTTTTAAAGCCTAATTTTAAAATAAACTTCATTGTATACAGGATGTTTTTATAAGAGTGTCCAAAAGTTGCACACACCTAAGCACAGTGTTTTTTTTGGCCAAAAATCGGACATGTAGTTTTTATAATGCTTTAGTATAGAGTATTCCAATACAAATGCATGACGAAAACTCCCGTGCGTCCATTTTGTATAGTTTTTATTTAATCGCTGTTCGAAAGTTGAAATCCCGGAATTCCCAAATATATGAAAAAAATTCTAACGCGGAAGTTTTATAGACAAAATAAAATTTTCTTTATTACATTAAAAGGCCCCAAGACAAAGCATATTTCAAGCAATTCCCGGCTGCCATACAACTTACCGATGTCAAATAAATCACGATAATATGATTTTTTATTTAATTTTTTTTTGGCCTTGTTTTTCGTTTTGGGAAGTTGCAACTTGCATTAATCAGAAGCTTATATGTATGTCCAAATAACAAAAAAATAATAACGTCCCTAAGCCGCGGCCACAGCGAGAAAAGTGACATTGAAAAAAATCCCGGGATCCGGGATTTACTAGCTTTGATTTTGAAAAATACTTTTTAGTGTGTAACGCAATTATTTTTAATATTATAGAGTTCTATAGCCTAATTTTAAAATTGACTTCATTGTATAAGGAATATTTTTAAGTGTGACCAAAAGTTGCACAGACTTAAGGTACCATTTATAGATTTTCGTTGACAAGGATAGCTGTGAGCTCATTTTCATTATATGAATCATAAAGACTCTCGTTGTCATCGTCGTTATCGTCGTCAACTTGTGGAGGGTCGAATGGTTTTAGTAACCTTAATACGTCGGTTGTAAAGGGCATTCTTTTTTTATTTTTCATTCGCCACTGAAAGCCAGAGTACAATACAATGGGATCTGAAGACTCTAATGCCCTGTGAAACAAATCCGTCATTGTATGTTGTCGGGCATCTTTACGTGTGTGATGCTCACGGTCATATCTCCAAAATTTTTTTCTGGATTTACCAGCCTGTTCCGAGAGCAATCCTATTGGTAAACTCGACACCTCAACAACTTCCTGGCCGTGGACTAATATTTTATGTATCGTGATTGTCATGGGAAGCCAATCGTATTCCGCAACATATTTGTAAGCTAAGTTTCTACAAAAGTTGCCAAATTTTTGGGAATCGATAGGCAACCCACTGTTAATGGCAACTAATATTGTACTTAGATAATCTACAAGCAATTTTTTTATGCCGAGTATATCAGCAAACATTGAGCGATTTTTATCAGTTGAAAACACTCGCCTAGCTGTGTTTCCGTCATTCGTCGTACCCGAATGTGGTCGTACAATATCAACCAGTAGCCCCATCTGATCCCAAATTTCTGCCTGTATACGTTTTTTGCGATCCTCAAATATTTTATTTTCTTGACTAGATAACATATAAATGCGGGGTTTTGACATAAGCCTAACGAGGGTGGACCCCTTCCCGCATCAAATGTTACTCTTCACTGAAAAAAAAAACACCAAAAACTATGGTAAACTATAAAGTAAAAACGCAAGATAAATATTATTTTTCATAATTGGAATCTTACCATAGTTTGGTAAGGAGTTGTTGTTGAGGAGTCGAGTTTACCAATAGGATTGCTCTCGGAACAGGCTGGTAAATCCAGAAAAAAATTTTGGAGATATGACCGTGAGCATCACACACGTAAAGATGCCCGACAACATACAATGACGGATTTGTTTCACAGGGCATTAGAGTCTTCAGATCCCATTGTATTGTACTCTGGCTTTCAGTGGCGAATGAAAAATAAAAAAAGAATGCCCTTTACAACCGACGTATTAAGGTTACTAAAACCATTCGACCCTCCACAAGTTGACGACGATAACGACGATGACAACGAGAGTCTTTATGATTCATATAATGAAAATGAGCTCACAGCTATCCTTGTCAACGAAAATCTATAAATGGTACCTTAAGTCTGTGCAACTTTTGGTCACACTTAAAAATATTCCTTATACAATGAAGTCAATTTTAAAATTAGGCTATAGAACTCTATAATATTAAAAATAATTGCGTTACACACTAAAAAGTATTTTTCAAAATCAAAGCTAGTAAATCCCGGATCCCGGGATTTTTTTCAATGTCACTTTTCTCGCTGTGGCCGCGGCTTAGGGACGTTATTATTTTTTTGTTATTTGGACATACATATAAGCTTCTGATTAATGCAAGTTGCAACTTCCCAAAACGAAAAACAAGGCCAAAAAAAAATTAAATAAAAAATCATATTATCGTGATTTATTTGACATCGGTAAGTTGTATGGCAGCCGGGAATTGCTTGAAATATGCTTTGTCTTGGGGCCTTTTAATGTAATAAAGAAAATTTTATTTTATCTATAAAACTTCCGCGTTAGAATTTTTTTCATATATTTGGGAATTCCGGGATTTCAACTTTCGAACAGCGATTAAATAAAAACTATACAAAATGGACGCACGGGAGTTTTCGTCATGCATTTGTATTGGAATACTCTATACTAAAGCATTATAAAAACTACATGTCCGATTTTTGGCCAAAAAAAACACTGTGCTCTCGTGTATTGATTAGGCTGTATGGGCTATAACTCTTTGCCTTCTTTGTGAAATAAAGGAAAACAAAAAAAAAAACATTGCTGCCAGACCTCCCGATTGTACGGAAGTTCTTTCAATTTTATTATAATATAATTTAATAGAAAAATATGTACTGGAGAAAAGGAACCCTTATAGGATCACTTCGTTGTCCATCTGTCTGTCTGTCAGGACCTTTTTCTCAGGAACGAGTAGAGGTATCAAGTTGAAATTAATATTAAATACTCAGGCCTTCGGCCACATCATCACCTACCATAGTGAGATTGTGGTCAAACACAAGCCTATACAAACTAAAAAAAAAAAGGGCTGCAATATCTTGAAGCTGTGAAAAAATCAATTATACATCAACGCAATCAAAAGATATGGCCCTTTTTGCAGCATATTTTGAGACTCGTAACTACTCGCAAAGGAATCAAAACCTGTAGGGTACTTCCCGACCTAGAATCATGAAAGGGAAGAAGCAATGTCTTATAACACAAATCAAGGCATAAATCCGATTACCGTTTTGTTGTAATTTTTTTTGCGATTTTATACTTATTTGCAGTTGGTAAACTGACCGCGGCCTACGTCGATGTATGGGGACAACAGTTTACCAATAGCAAAGAGTTATTCTCTCAATCTAGTTTATCTTTTCGTTATGACTCCTGTGATGAACGAACTATTTACGTACTTATAAGTTTGTACGGAATCCTCGGTGCGCGAGTCTGACTCGCACTTGGCCGGTTTTTTTTCTTTATAAATTGCCCGCTTCTTTCTTGTACGTATTAAAATAATCTGGCAACACAGACTCAAATATATATATTTATTTCTAAATTTCATACATTTCATAGTGTGAGTGAAGTGAAGGTCGGCCAATCGCGGACGGACGCCCGGACGGCAATAAATATAAGATAGATACGCGATAGAGATAAGGAGCCGTGTGGTGTTAGATTGGTTCATATTGGTTGGACAGAGTTGGTGATCTGTGATAAAGAGAATACAAAATACTACGTAAGATCTGTGACTCCATTTTTTCCTCCTATTCACTTTTTGCCCCTAGGTGACTGGACTGGAACTGGACCGGCCGCGCGGCCGTAGACAATTTAATTTTGGTAAAACTAGGTACAAATATGTCAGCCGGCCAGCACATTGAAAGAAAGATTTACTTGAGGCTAACTGATGCACACACATTATTTTTATCAGAGTTTAGGTTCACTGTAGGGACCTTCCTTCCTGTTAGTTGCTGTACGTACATTTTTCTTTCTTTCTTCTTTCTTTACCTATAACGATTAAGGGTGCTCCAAATTTAATGACGATATGATTTGTGGATCAATTTATAAGAAATTGGCGAGTGACCTCCTTCAGAAATAGTCATTATAAAACTTTTGTATTTTGATTACTTTAAACGCTGTTTACAAAAATAGCAACATAAAATTATTATAAACAAGCTTTCACCCAGAGGTTTTATTTATCTTGCAGGAATCAAGGCGATGATAGCTCAGTGGTAGTGACATCGGATGCCGCGGCGAAGGTCGTGGGTTCGAATCCTACAATGAGCTTGATCTTTCCGTGAAGGAAAACATCGTGAGAAAACCATAGGACGGTGGTAGGGTAATTAACCGACTTTTTTGTAGTACCAGCTTGGCTGGCTACCACCCTCAAGTTGAAAATCTGTCGCCAAACACCTAAAGGCCTATCCGCACACAACAGTGCCGGCACAGTGCTGACACGCGGCGATCAGTAAGTAACGTATCCATCAGTGTCAGTGAAAAATAATATTGTACTAGCCGTATATAGAGGGTGACTCCTCTATCTACGGTACAAGCATACATTTTGTACGACGCTATCCTTACTCGTCTGTGACAGTGACGTTCAGTCACGTCAGAGTGCTACGACTGGTTACAAAGTAAAAAATATACGTGTGGCACTCGGGGACTGCCGCGGTAAAGCTATTGCATAGCATTTTTTTTATCAACTTATGCAGTTATATATTTTTTCCTTTGTTATTAAATCAAGTTTTTTCTTTGATATTAATAGATACCTATACACCTATATACTTTCTCACAAACAGCTGCTTACGTAGGTATTCGTCCGATTTCGGAGCAGCTCGTCTTAGGTTTTATTTTCGATATGGAATTTATTGATTCGGTCGCCGCGCTCAAAGCCCGCAATAAAAGCTATACAATAGCTTAAAAAATAAAATAACCATATGTATGCTATCGATCTTATCACATGTAAGTGGAACCAAACAAACTGAAGCACCTAAATTTGATACACTACCACAGATTAGTAAATAGTTACTACGTAACAGATAATTCACTCTCTAACAAATGTTGGTACATGCATTTTATAATAGCCTACTCTTCACGGCTGCGCGCGAAAATGTACCTTATTTTTCGGGCCAAAACTTGATATCGGTACACAGTTCCGCGCGGTCGCATGGTCTTGAAGCAAAAACAATAACGCTAGGGCTGCCTCTTTCGATAAATAAAATAATTTACTGTTTTGGTAAAATAAAAAAACGTTGTCTCATGTGTAATACAAATCCAATATTTAATAGTTATCTACCTATAAATGTGCAATTTTAATGTAATGACCAATATTTTTTTGCCCTGACTAAATTCTTTGTAAGGACACCTACTAAATAAATATTTTATATCTGTGATTACATTATCTTTATCATTCATTATAAAACGTTGTTTCAACGAAAACAATGATTTATGTAACCTTTCTTCGTCAGCAGGTAAACAAAAAAAAGTAAAATCCTTATTTCTCCTCTTACTAGATCTACATCCAGGTACCGCACACAAATTTCCACCAGCCATTGCAATTTTTAAGTTTATAATATTAATACTTATTACTATTACTTTAAGTTTATATACTCGAGAAATAATTTCGAGCGAGAAAAAATATTTAGCGAGCGGTCGCAACTGTACGTACGCGCCACTCGGCTGGTGGCAGGCAGGCAACTCAGTATATATAATGTACTCTTTGCAGGCAACCCACTGAATTCGGATACCGGGCCGGGAGTCCGCCCGGCCGGTAGGCAATTATAGCGCGCAAGTACATGGAGTGAACTAGGCCTGACGCTACGTCCTACGTCCTTCCTTCCTACAGGCGCCACCGCCAAACCGTGCCAGCACGATGTTCTCCGCGTGATAGGGTACTTTATGTAATGCAAATGTAGCCCACGACCTTGCACCCTCCTAAAGTCCCAACTGAAAGCAATATACTGATGCCTACCATGTCATGTTATCTAAGGTTGGTGTCCAACCGACCGAAGGTCCATTTCTTGCCGATACCGTAGCCAATTAATCGGCTATCCCCCCAACCTTCGGCCGAAGCGGAAGCCGAAGGCTTAAAAACCCTAAGAAATTTAGTTGGAGATTGGCTAAATAATTTATGATTTTAAAACTTTTAAATTTTTGACTGCCGATGGCCGTCACCACGTCCATCGCGCTCTCGCTCATTCGTAACAGTTCGTTCAATTTCAGCGCTTCTTAGAAACCTTGGGTTTCTTCCAAAACTTCGTCTCATTTGGCCGAAGCCGAAGGATTCACCGAAGGTGGTTTTTTTGGCTGAAGGTCATTTAGTAGGTAGGTATTATTGGAGTAATTGAAACTTAGATCGTGTTGATAGCGGTATATTGTATAGTTAAGGTGAAGTTAAGCTTAAAAATCTGAAATTCAACGTGCTGCGTCCCGCTCCCTACTATAGTGACCTCTCATAGAAAACCCG
This sequence comes from Tetheella fluctuosa, assembly GCA_951216915.1. Taxonomy (NCBI): domain Eukaryota; kingdom Metazoa; phylum Arthropoda; class Insecta; order Lepidoptera; family Drepanidae; genus Tetheella; species Tetheella fluctuosa. The sequence goes on from OX578224.1 coordinate 4,739,396, forward strand.
CGTAACGGAAAGGGCGTATACGACAAAATGGTTTTTATTGTTTAACTTAAAAACTACATATATATTTCATAAAACCTCGGTTTCAATAAATATATGTAGAAATTTTGGAATCTGCAATCGATCCTCAATGTCGGTAAAATTGGAATCTCTTATTTTAAAGAGGTATTTTTGATTAATTATTTTGTGTTATAAAAGTTAACCAATCGTGTTATGCTATGGACAAAATAAAGTCACAGACATTATGAATTTTCACAATAAATTTCATTTTGTTCGCTTTAGTCGTTGTTGAGAAAAATCGGTTTTCTTGCAACCAAAATCTTCAAGGCGTCGCCTTAACAGTCGATAGTTACGTTCTTATTTTCACAAACCTACTTGACTGATAACGATACAATGCTGCTATCAACACGACTAATATGTTTAAATAAGTAATATCTATAAAAGCAAACATGATACAACTATTATAATATAAATACGACCTACTTATCTCTTTATAACTGCATTCATTTACTACTATACTACTTCGGTACTATATAATCTCATTTTTTTAGAAACATGGAACCTATTATTATAGTTCATGGTGGAGCTGGTGACATACCTCAAAGCCGCGTGCAAGGTAAATTAGTCGGATTAAAAGTGGCCGTTAGGGCTGGATATGAACTATTGAAGAATGGCGCTAGTGCTTTGGAAGCTGTTGAAGCGGCTGTCGTTTCAATGGAGAAGGACGAAAACTTCAATGCTGGTGAGAATAACTATATTGTATCGTACTACATTATTTAGAAAGAAAAACATTTATTTAGACTCACACATTAGCAACAAACAAAAATTACACAATTAAAGCTGTGTGAGGCCAAAAAGGCACCCATCTCAGCATATGCTGCAGCGCGTGATACTGCAGCGCTGGTTTTCTGATAGGGCAAAAGTCAATAGCGGCAAAGATATAAAAATAAAAGTAGTTACATTTAGTTTAGTTACATTATTTAATAGTACCTATTGAGTTGCATTTAATTTCAGACATTATTTAAATTTAGGTTATGGATCCGTGTTGAATTTGCGTGGTGAGGTAGAAATGGAAGCCAGTATTATGAGTGGGACCAACTTGGACGTAGGTGCTGTGACATTAATCAAAGACTTTCTTCATCCTATAAGCATTGCTCGCAAAGTTCTTACGGAATCCCCACATTCCTTATTGGGTGGAGAAGGTGCCAAACTATTTGCTTTGGAAAAGGTAACATATTAAGATGAGTTTCCGTTAATTTAGGTCAATTATTTTTTTTATTACTTACTTGGGTATTTTTCAATTATAAAAATGATGTAATTTTTTTAATGAAATACATTTCAGGGATTTCAGACAGTGCCACCAAATTCTTTGATAAGTGATAACGCTAAAAATGCTTTAAAGAATTTTTTAAAACATGGCGAATTTGGAAAGACCGAAATTGGGATCGAAGATGAGGTGATTATTTCTTTAACTATGATACTAATAAGGAAGTTTCCAGTCACATAAAAACATAAAATAAGTATATTTTAAAGATGATAAAAATATATTAAACATAGTAAAAAAAAACTTGAATATCTTAAAAAATTACGATCTAATCGAGAGTATGGATCATTCAATCTTATTTTTAGGGTTCCGTACCTCAAAAGGAAAAAAGCCGGCCAAGTGCGAGTCGAACTCGCGCATCGAAGGTTCCGTACAACCTTGTAGGTATTTAAATAGTTTGGGAACCAACACGGGAATCGTAACGAAAAGATAAACTAGATTAAGAGGCAAAGAAACTCAACTTTGCCGTTGGTAAACTGTTGTCCCCATACATCGACATAGGTCGCGGTCAAACCAACTGCAAAGTTTATAATCGCAAAACAAAAATGAACAACTTTACGGTGTTCGGATTTATTCCTTTACATGTGCTATACAACATTGCTTTTGTCCTTTTATGATTGTAGGTCAATGGGAAGTAGGTACCCTAGAGGTTTTGACTCCCTTGCAAGTATTTGAGAGTCTCTTATGATTGCGTTGACTTAGAAGTTTGATTTTTTCACAGCTCCAAGAGATTGCAGACTTGAGTATTTGATATTAATTTCAACCTGATACCTCCACGCGTTCCTGAGAAAGAGGTCTTGACAGACAGACAGACGGACAATGAAGTGAGTGATAAGGGTTCCTTTTTTCCTATGTAGCTACGGAGCCCTAAAAAAGTTTTAAAAAGGTTCAAATGTTTCGGATTTATTCCTTTATTTGTGCTACTTGCTTCTTGCCAAATTTCATGATTCTAGGTCAACGGGAAGTATAGGTTTTGATTCCCATGAGAGTAGTTTCGAGTATCAAAATATGCGGCATAATCCGCCGTATCTTTTGATTGAGTTGACTTAGAAGTTTGAATCTTTTAGAGCTGTCTATGAGATTGCAAACCTGAGTATTTGATATTAATTTCAACTGGATATCTCCTGAAGTTACAAACTGCCATCTTCCAGTGGAGAGAGTGACTGAGTATATATATTTAGAGTATAAGGTTACACTCAGCTTTGAAAATCAAGTAGCGGAAGTGAATTCGGTGCCAACAAATAACTACTTTGTGGAAAAATACCCCTATGTCTTAGAGTCAAAGTCTTCGAACAGTGTGTCATGCCCGTACTAGCCTATGGTACGGAAACCATAACTCTTACGCAGGAGTCCACCGAGAAGTTCCGAGTCGCGCAGAGGGGTATGGAGAGAGCTATGCTCGGGGTCACCCTACGAGACCGGAAACTGAATGATTGGATTCGAAGTAAGACCAAAGTTAGAGACATTATGGCCTTACGGCCATATAGCGTTAATAAAGTGGACATGGGCGAAGCACATTGCGAGAACGAACAAGAGCCGCTGGACAAGACGAGTCCTAGAATGGAGACCCAGAGCGGACACCCGAGCGGCCGGAAGACCGCCACAGCGTTGGGTGGACGACATCCGACGACACGGAGGCCGAGACTCATCCAGTCGGGCACAAGATCGACAGGAGTGGAAGAAGAGGGAAGAGGCCTATATCCAAGATTGGATAACCAAAAGGCCACCATGATGATGATGATGATAATCTCTATGTGTTCCTGAGAAAAAGGTCTTGACAGACAGACAGATGGACAGACAGACGGACAACGAAGTGATCCTATAAGGGTTCCTTTTTTTCCTTTCGAGGCACGGAACCCTAAAAAAGACATTTTACCTCATTATTGCTTGCCAAAAGACCATGGTAGGTACACAAGAATGGTCTGCTGTTGCGAAGCGTCGTCGAGCAGAGTATTATGAAAAAGTACTTTCAACGGAAGTTCCAGTCTTTGTTGTCCAACAACAACCCATGGAATTTATGGAATATGTTCAGAGTGATGAAGAAATTAAAGATCCTGAAAATCCAATTTCTGTACTAATGGGCTGTTTTAATTTGGATATGAAAGCCAGAGTGTTAAAATAAAACAAAAAATAAGGACATACAAGATAAAGGATGTCAAAGGTCTTGAAGATATAAATAAATAAATAAAATTAACGGACAACGAAGTGATCCTATAAGGGTTATTTTTTTCCTATTGAGGTACGGAACCCTAAATCCGTAAATTTGTTGTTAATTTTTGTTGTGCTATTATAAACTTACTAGCTTCCGCCCCGCGGTTCATCATATCAGGCCAACATGTTTGAAGTCTATTTTTTTTTTGACTGAAGAATGTTTTTTTTTTGGCTACAGTGCCATGGTTACTAACACGGAATAGGTAAATAAGGTTACTGACACCACCGCGGCCGGCCACGAGTAATATAATTTCAAACTGGGAGGGAAAGCTTCATAACTTCGTCATTTGTGAAGATAATCGAAAAAACACTAGGATCTATTACAACTTTAGTGTGATTTTTTAAAAATAAAACTGAAAAAATGAAAACTTCCTTATTGTCTGTTTCCTTGGTATGATAGCACATATATCTTATAATGTTCAGTATTGTTTGCTGTTTTATAAGTTGTACAACATGGATCTAGAAAAAAAGGCGGACAGATGGCCGTTAAAGAAACTATTGAAATTTTCAATAATGTTAATTGTTAATTTATCGAAAAAAATGTAATTTTCAATTAACTCCTTTGTATTATATAAAATAATGCTAATTCAGTGATAATAATTCAATTCAATTCATATTCAAATTTCAAATTCAAAAATCATTTATTCAGTTTAGGCCCTAATAAGGCACTTATGAACGTTACAAATGATTCTACCATAAAAGTATGCAATTTTCCATAAATGTTTCTTTATGACGTTATCACGTAAAACTATCGTCCGTAAACCGACTTTACAGACAACCAATTTTTTGAGCAGTGAATAAGGTCGAATAGCGTTTAAGAGTGAAGATTTTTTTAAATAACTTTTTTAATAATTTATTTGACGTTTTATTAAGTAAGGCCGTATTTGTCTAATGTTAAATAATATCAATCATTACATCATACATATTATTATGTACCTAGTAATCACAATTGTAAGTTTAAAAAATATCGATAGCTCGTTATCGATAACTTCAATCTCTAATTGAGTAGCTAACCGTGCATTTGCATGCTTGGAATCTTCGAGAATATTTGTTTTAGCTTGAAAGCAACTAGACCTTAAGTCTTAAAGAATAAAGTCAAATTTCGTTTGACTTATTGCATTAAATAAGTATATTCAAATTTTAATCAAAATAAAATAAAATTGGACTTACCGATGATACGATATACCACCGTTGGATACATTTATGGTACGGCTATCATTTTTGCACTCTAAAATTGCACAATAGGGCATTTTTATATTTTTTTTGTACACTTTTACACAGTGAGCGACTAAAAGATACTGATGTGCGCAATTGTGGGCGGCGCTTGACATTTGCGGAGCTACGCAAACGAGGGGCTACGGGGGCCACGCCCACTTGCTATTTCTATTGTTTTTATTGTCTGTGATTAATATAATATAATCCGTAGTAAAGAGGTACCGTTCTAACTTTTAATTACTTCCTTCTGATGAGCAGCTTTTTTCCTTTTTTCTATTTACTTTATACCATTAAATTGTATTTTTATACATTTAAATTTATTCAAACATGTTGAAATCTGAATGCCCGATTTTCGGGCGAGAGTAGGTTTTTTATTTATTGTATAAAAATTTTAAACACAGTATTGTTTCTTCACACCCTTAAACCAGTGCTGGTTTGTCTGGGAGTTGCAATTACTCAGAGGTAAGGTATTGTAGTCAGTCATTATCGTTTGATTTTTTCGAAATAAATATGTTTTTCGGTAATGAATATCGGTTATTGTTTGATGATCGGGCAGAAATTATGGGGCCCCATTGATCGCGGGGCCCTGGGCACGTACTCAGAGCGCCCAGTGGTAGAATCAATTTTATTGTAACGTTCATAAGTGCCTTATTAGGGCCTAAACTGAATAAATGAGTTTGAAAGAGGGGCCTGCTTTCATATCAAATTCAACGTTTTAAATAATTAAAATAATAAATAAAAAAGAAAAGAACGAATTAGCTATCGCTAAATACCTAGGGAAACTGAGGACAACGGAATTATCTACTTATTTTTATACAGGATGGTGTTGGAACGGTCGGAGCTGTGGCTCTGGATGCGAAAGGAAATATAGCCGTTGCAACAAGCACAGGTGGAATGAGTGGAAAAGTAGTTGGACGTATTGGAGATACTCCACAAATTGGGAGCGGAACTTATGCAGATGATAACATTGGTGGAGTTTCAACTACCGGTATACGAAATAATTTTACTTTATAGTCATGATTATGAATTATGTAAAATACTCATCTGCAATTTCCGTTAGTACCGGTACACATTTTTTTATATTTTGCTAAACTCGTTACAGGACATGGAGAATCAATTTTGAAATACTGCTTAGCTCATGCTATTATCAAACTTATGGAAGGAGGACTTGATGCAAACTCTGCTACTAAGAAAGCTGTGAATGGTAATAATGATTATCTTGACGGTGTAAATATCATATTTAAAAGTAGTATATTAGTTAATTACTTATCTGGTCACGATAGTACAAACTTGACTTAGTTTGAGATCATCCATGTGTAAAGAAATGCCCTAAGATATTATTTATTTTATACCATAACATTATCCAATATATTATGACCGTGATTATGACTTCAATCTAATGAATTCTGCCTTTTTTTCTAGGAATGACGGCTCGACTCAATAATACTGCAGGCGCTATTACTCTTTCCAAATCTGGAGACGTCGGATTTGATTTCAGTTCCAAAAGAATGTCGTGGGCGTATGTGAAAGGAGCCACAATTTTCTATGGAATTGAACATAATGAAGTTCTTGAAGAGGAATATTATTCTAAAAATGCTTGATTGATTGATTGACACATTATAAACTAAAAAAGCGTGCCTTATTATATTTACAAGTACCTACTATTTCTTTTTCATAAATAAATATATTAAACCACTAGACCGTTATTAGAAGCTTATTATATTGAGATAGGCACTATCGTTTCCCGTTGCAACTGACCTCTCTTTCTACCGTATATAGCCGTCTCTTTCGCACATCGCCTTTCACCAGGCGTGGTGGGGGCGCGCAGCTAGCTGCAGGCAGCAGCACCCTTGTTCGTCATTGGCGTGAAATTTCCCGTTGTGATAACTAGTGCTCCTAAAGTGCTAAAGATTTTTATTTAAAAAATAATAATTTATTTTATCCTCGAGGTATTTATGCTGACAAGCACGTGAGTTGCATTTATATTTTACCTTAACGGTTTTACCGTTCGTTAATATTAAATCGACTACTTACCTACTTTATATTCAAAAATTGTCTGTAAGTAGCTCGCATAATTATTAATTTATTTCTTTCTACCTTCTATATTCTAATTAATTGTAGCCTTTTTGTTCGTCGTACAAAACACAAATCAATTATCTACCTTTCAAGATAGTGATAGTGTTTTACGGATAGTGGCGATATAATTATATTATTTTTCGATGGATTCCAATAACGCGATTTCCAATGAAACTGCAATTGCGGGGACGTCGGGTACAAAACCGCAGTGCAGTAAATCGCATTTACGTGAGCGGCGGTCGTCATCGACGAGTAGTAATAGTAGTAGCTCTTCTTCTTCATCTTCATCGTCAGCATCTCCGCGAGATTCTAAGAAAAAGAAAAAGAGAACAAACCGTCGTCGTTTTAAAAAGCATAGGCATGACCGTCGTCTTTTAGAAAAATTATCGAAAGAAGTAGGTGAATTGAGAAAAAATATGATTCATTGCGATAACACCTACCGTGGTAATGATAATGAACCATACATTTCCGACGCAAGTCGCGAACTTTACAACGAATGCTGCGCCTCGCAGGCTTCTCCAACCCCATGTCAGCCAACTCCTGAAATTATACCTGATTTTTCATTTGGAATTGAGGTTAAGCTTAAAGATCCCGCGGTTCCTACAGCCCCTCAGGAATATCTAAATATTTTAAATGAAGTTCAAAGATTTGGTAGTAGCAAATGGTCCGATGTACGATATTCTGAAACACAAAAATTGTATAATCATTCACCCGGATTTACCGAGCTAGAAACAAACGAAGAGGTGAAAGCATACGATAATATACGTCACTTAGCATACTCTGATAAATCTTATGCAGCTATAACATTTTGTATCCTAAAACAAAAAGAAGTATTTCTTAATAGTTTACGTAGTTTACTGGCATGGTCTAGAACATCAGAAGGTTCACTTGTAACACTTGATGAAAAAATAGAAGAATTTTTCTTAAGAGGCGATTTTCATAAGGTTTCCACAGATCTTTTACAAATGGCTTGCGGCCATAGAGCTGAAACTATAGAGATGAGAAGAGATGGTGTACTTAAGTGTGTTCGCGATCCACTAGTAAAAAGTACTCTGAATAAAATCCCTCCTTCCAATACACATATCTTCAGCCCCGAAGCTCTTACAATCGCGTTGGAGAAGGCAGGCGGGGTAAGGAAATCATTTTGGCCTCTGAATCAAAATACTACGCGTTCGAAATCAACACGGCTCCCTTCGCAAGGGCAGGCCCGTCATAACGTACCATCGCGTGGTACTTCTGGCTATTACTGTGATCCTACTATAAGCACATACATGCGATGCCATCATAACCAGCCCTCGCAGGGCGTTTACCAAGCCCACAGCCATCCAAAAGGGCATAGCAACGCTAACCAAGAACAGCGAAATTATAACCCTAATAATAGAGGTTATTCCTTTCGATCTCGCGGATCAAGACAAATACAATCTTCTCAAAGAGGACATAAGCGCCCCTTTTCACCCTCTGGTAATAAGGGCAATAAAAGACAAAGACAATGACTTAAATTTTCAAGCCGGACGGTTAGCACTGTATGCAAGTCGTTGGAGAGAAATGGGGGCTCCGGACTTCGTTCTGCGAATAATAACGGGGTATCGCATACCCTTTCATCAAAAGCCGCCTTTAAGAACTCCAGACCTAAAAAGCGATCGTCATCGCACTTTGGAAACGAACGAAATGACGTCAGTCATTTTTCAAATGAAGAAACAGGGTGTTCTAGAAAAAGTAGCTTTCACCCCCAGTTTCATTTCACCTCTGTTTCTAGTTCCAAAAAGCGATGGCTCGAGCCGCCCTATCTTCAACCTGAGGCTACTAAATCAATATGTGCTAACAGATCGTTTTCGGCTCATAAATATGTATCGTGTCCCGGACTTCCTTCAACATCAAGACTGGATGTGCAAGGTCGATTTGTCGCAAGCCTATTTCAACCTTCCAATTGCGCAGTCCCACAGGCGATTTCTACGCCTACTTTACAAAAACGAAGTGCTGGAAATGACTTGCCTACCTTTCGGATTAAGTACAGCACCCAAAATTTTCGCGTGCCTGACGAACTGGATAGCACAAATCCTTCGGGAAAAGGATGTGAGGGTTATTGTTTACTGTAAATAATAAACAAAGTAAATATAATTCTATACACAAGGTTACATCAACAATATTTTTAACACCTTGTACAGAAACGGAAATAGAAAAAATAATAAAATATCTCAATAATACGAAATCAGTGGGTTATGATAAGGTTTCAACTTCTATAATTAAATCTTGTGCTGAATTAATTGCTCCAGTTTTATGTTATTTAATTAATCTATCATTTGTTGAAGGAAAGTTCCCAGAGAGACTCAAAGTTTCTATTGTGAAACCAGTATACAAAAAAGATAGTAAACTAGAACTAAGCAATTATAGGCCTATAACATTAATTCCAATATTTTCTAAAATTTTTGAAAAAGTAATGCATTCTCGTCTTACTGGCTTTTTGACAAAATTTAATGTTTTAAAAAAGGAACAACATGGCTTTCAAAAGAATAAGTCAACAGCTCTAGCTTCTTTTACATTTATTCGGTCAGTTACTGAGCATATTGATGGAAAAACTCCTGTTACGGCTATTTTATTTGACATGTCTAAGGCGTTTGATTTTGTGGATCACCGCATTCTTTTGGATAAGTGTGAAGGATATGGCATTAGACTGGATAAAAGACTATCTTCAAAGCCGAACGCAGACGGTTGAAATTAATCGCCTAGATTCAAACCTAATATTAACATCCTACGAATCAGATTATAAACTAAATCTATCAGGGGTTCCACAGGGAAGTGTGCTAGGACCACTACTCTTTCTTTTATATATAAATGATCTTCCTAACATTACAAACTATCAGTGTGTCTTGTTTGCGGATGATGTGTCTGTCATTGTTCCCGATAGGAATGATAGTAAGGATCATGAAACTGTAGTCAATGAGACGTTAGGTAATATAGTAAACTGGCTGGAATCAAATAATCTCTGTATAAATTTGTCCAAAACCAACTACATTCAGTTTTCGAATTATAAGTTACATCCTAAAAATCTAAATATACAATATAGAGGAAAACATATTCAAAAGACAGACGAAGCAAAATTTTTAGGATTAACGATAGATAGATATTGTAACTGGAAATCTCATGTCAGCCATGTATGCACAAAAATAAATAAATTTGTATTTGCTATTAAACGGTTACGTACGACAGCGAGTATAACTGCTGCTCTTACTGCTTATCATGGGTACGTTAGTTCAGTTTTAAGATATGGCTTGCTTCTTTGGGGCAATTCAACACACATCAACAAAGCCTTTATAGCCCAAAAGAAGTGTGTTAGAGCTATCTGTGGTACAGGCCCACTAGAAACGTGCAGACCTCTTTTTAGAAAAATGAAGATATTAACTCTGACTTCCTTATATATACTGGAGATCGGACTTTTTGTAAGAAAGCAATCGCACCTGTTCCAAAGAGTAGGTGAAAATAGTTTATTTAAGCAGAGGGATCCAACTAAACTTAGAATGCCCACATGTAAAAGTGCATTTCATCATAAAAATTCACTAATTATGTCAGTAAAAATTTACAATAAAATTCCAAGAGCAATAAGAGAGCTACCATTTCAACAGTATATAGTAAAATTACGTAAGTGGCTAAAAGAAAGGTGCTTCTATACAATAAAAGAATTTTTGGATCACTGATTAAATAATTGTAACTTGACATTGATTGATAAATTTTGTATTGTGGTGCTATTATTTTATGTTCAATTTATATTAGAATCTATAATTATTTTGGACGGTTTATCGCTTGTTAATTTTATGAGTTTAAGTAGGCCTAGTAATAACCATTTTATATATTTGCATGCCTGTTAATAATAAGGCGGGATCTACAATCCGACCGATCTTTGTATTGTAAGATGTTATTCCCTGCAAATAAATGTTTTCATTTTCATTTTCATTTCATTTTACCTCGACGATTTCCTCCTGGCACATCAAAATTCGATTATTTTGAAAAAACATGTGAGTCTACTGCTAGACACACTGGAATTCCTAGGATTCCAAATAAATTACAAAAAGTCAGTTGTAGTGCCCCAAAAATGCATAACCTACCTGGGTATAGTCTGGGATCCCTGGGCAAATTTCAAGTACCTACCAGCAGAAAAGTCTGCCGCTGTTATCAAAAAAGCCTCGCAGGCTATAGAATTCGGCAAACTCTCACTGAAAGAACTTCAGAGCCTAGTGGGGCTCCTAAACTTCGCCAGTTTTGCTGTTCCTCGGGGAAGATTAAATCACCGAGCTGCCCTCAGGTTTCTAAATACTTTACCCGAACACGTGACTTCAACAAAATACGTTCTTCCATGCAAAGTACGAGAAGAAATGCTTTGGTGGATTCAAAATTGCCATCTCCCGACACTGATACATGTGCCCCCGGCAACACATTTTCTAGTCACCGATGCCTCGGATATAGCGTGGGGGGCACAACTCAACAATCTTACAATGTCTGGCACCTGGAACCTAGAGGAACAGTATCTCCATTGCAACCTGAAAGAGCTACTAGCCATTCTGAAGGTCCTAGAGTTGCGTGCACCGAGTATGGCACAAGAATCAATCCTAATTCAATCCGACAACCGATCTGCGGTAGCTTATCTACGCAACGAGGGTGGGACCAAATCCCAACCCCTCTTAAACTTAACATATCGAATTCTTCACATCCTGGACAATTACCAAATCCAATTCAAAATTTACCACATTCCCGGGAAGTTCAACAACCACGCGGATTGCCTATCCAGACACCGTCATCGACTCCCGGAATGGCATTTACTACCGACATGTACGGCGATAGTTTTTGCAAAGATGGGAACACCTGTAATCGACTTGTTTGCATCCAAGACTGCTCGAGTAGTAGCAAACTATGCAACCTTAGACCTCAACGATTACGATGCGATGTTTCAAGACGCATTCAGCGTGACGTGGAATTTCCCACTGGCATGGATCTTTCCGCCACCATTTCTTATTCCCCGAGTGTTAATGCACCTCAATCAAGCCACAGGAATCTATCTGATTGTGGTCCCTCGTTGGGAAAAAGTCTTCTGGAGAGCAGATCTCAAATCCCGAGCCATTGCAGCCCCATTCACACTGATCAACCTGAAGAGGTTTCTGATCGATACGACAACAGGACTACCACCTCCCAAAGTTCAGGACATGATTCTGGAAATCTGGAAATGTGGGGGTGGTCAGAGAAAATAAAATCTTGGAACTCCAACCAAATAACCTTGTTGAAATCGTCCTGGCGACCTTCTACATGGGAGACGTACAAAGTGGCCTGGAATCGTTGGTTGTCCTGGGCGAAACACCATAAAATAAATCCAATACATCCGGTGGGCTCAGAATTAGCTCAATTCTTAGCAGATCTGTATCTGAATGATAATTTATCTTATAATACAATTCTACTACACAAGTCTGTCATTTCTACACTTTGCAATGCAGAGTGTTCTGGTAAGTTGAGTGCAGATGTACTTGTCAAGCATATTTTAAAATCCATTTCTTTAAGAACCCCAAAATCCCCAAAACCGCCTGTTTGGGACATTAATATTCTTACTAACTATATGACTATTTATTCTGTAAACAGTGAAAATATTTTTCAAACTGTTCGACATACAGCTGCATTGTTGATTCTTTGTTCAGGTCGTAGAATTCACGACCTAACCCTGTTATGTATCGATTCTGACCATTGCACAGTAAATGACAATTATATTATTTTGTGGCCTCGCTTTGGGTCGAAAACAGACTGTAGCGAATATAGACAATCAGGTTGGAAGCTTTTGTCAAATCCACAGAATCAAAATTTGGACCCGGTTTACTGGATCAATAAAACAATAATGATCCTAAGTGAAAGACGCGGAAGCTCTGGTTCTTCTAATTTATTTACAACATGGCGGGGATCACCATCACCTGCTTCCCGCACTGTCATTGCAGGATGGATCAAATCACTTATGAGAGAAGCTGGCATTACAGCTACCCCGGGAAGCGTACGTTCCGCTGTAGCTTCTAGAAACTGGATTAACAATTTTCCCCTTGATGACATTTTAGCCAGAGGAAATTGGAAATCAGTCAAAACTTTTCAAAAATTCTATCTCCGAGAAGTTATGGTTTCTACAGCCAATAATTCTACAATTACTCCTCTTTTCAATCCTGTGCATTGAGATTTACAAAGTTATAAAATCATTACATTCTAAACATAATTACCTACAATAAATGTTATTTTTTATATTATGTTAACGTTAAATTTCCTATCGGTAGGTATTTCATGATTCGCTGGATGTAGAGGTTTCATCCCTTTATTATTTTAATTTATAACCAATCATATATTTAATTTGGTGTAAAACCTATTTATTCAAAATCATGTTATTATATTTAAATCCTTAATAATGTATGTGTATTTAAATTAAAATAAAACAAATATTATTTTTCGCACATAAAGCCATATTTCATTTCTACATCACATTGGCGTTTGTTCACCAGGCGATAACAAACAGGTCTCAATATAATAAGCTTCTAATAACGGTCTAGTGGTTTAATAGCCGCGTTTTACCTGAAATAAAACGCATATTAAACTACTTACCTTATTAGAAGCTTAAGTTTTATCTCTGCCTGGTGCATATTTCGACACAATGACGAACAAGGGTGCTGCTGCCTGCAGCTAGCTGCGCGCCCCCACCACGCCTGGTGAAAGGCGATGTGCGAAAGAGACGGCTATATACGGTAGAAAGAGAGGTCATTTGCAACGGGAAACGATAGTGCCTATCTCAATATAATAAGCTTCTAATAAGGTAAGTAGTTTAATATGCGTTTTATTTCAGGTAAAACGCGGCTATTCAACTCTATTCAACACGACTCATTCTCTGAAAAAAAATTTTTTTTAACATTACTATAACTTTAGAAGTAAGTACGTAACTAAAATCATGAAAGTTACTGAACGCACCCCGTCATCACCAGCGCTGCCAGATCTCCCGATTTTACGGGAGAATTCCTGATTCTCTCGTTTCCTGTTTATGTTTTTCTACATGAATCTCCTGATTTTCTTTGAAAATAAAGTAATTGCGTGAAATGGAACGTAAAACTCGTCACGCGAGTCACCTGGGCAATGGTACTTGGGAGCGAAAGAGGCATCGAGATCGAAACGAATCGGTTGATTGAACCGTTTTGGAAAATTATCGCTTACATGGAATGCGGGGATGGGAACAAAATGTTTCCTAAGTTAACTGCTTTTGTTTTTAATTTATTATGTTTACCGCCGCACTGTAGTGCATCGGTGGAGAACTTGTTTTTTTTCAGATTAATTTCTCAAAAACTTAATAATGTAATTAATTCTCCACAGATGTCATTTGTCAATCTTTTAAAAATAACGAATTCATGTGAGTTTGAAATAAAAAGAACATGTTAATAAACACAATAGTAAACTATAATAAATAAAGACTAGCAACACTGCAGATGAGATGACAGTGACATGAGTGACAGTAACAGATGATTAATTACATTAGTGAAGCAATGCATGCATACATGCAAGCAAACAAGTGACAATTTATTTTCATGAATTCATAATTTTCATGTTTATAGTGTAATAAATAAGTTATTATTTACTATAAATTATAAAAACTTGTAACAAAAAATGCTTATCAATGGCAATCTACCGATCAGATTTAAAGCTGCAGAATTTCATTACTTTAACTGGATATATAGTATTGCACCATGTTTTCCAGTAAACGCCTCAAAAATTAATGTTATAAATGATCCAAGAAAATTTTATGACACGCTGTGCGAAAGATTTAGGAATGCTAGTCGTAGGATATCAGTGGCTAGTCTTTATATAGGCACAGGTACCATGGAAAATAATCTTATAGAGGTCACCAAAGAAAATGTTGCAAGTCAGAAAACATTGAAATTTAATGTATTATTGGATTATCAGCGAGGATCTCGTGGAGATGTGAACTCACTGACTCTACTTCGAGGGTTTATGAATGATTTGACAAAGCAATGCAATGTTAGCTTGTACCAAACTCCAAGGCTTCTTGGTTCTTGGTCAAAAGTATTACCATCCCGCTATAATGAGATAGTTGGTCTTCAGCACATGAAACTTTACATAGCAGACAATTCAGTGCTTTTAAGTGGTGCTAATTGCTCCAACGATTATTTCCAACAAAGACAGGACCGCTATATAGAAATCCAGGATGCTGATCTTGCCAATTTTTATTGTGAACTCATAGGTATGATGACTGTAAGTTGTTAATACTTTTTGTTTGTTTTATTTTAATTTTTTTCATGAACTCTATTGTTCTTTCAGTTTAAATCTGATATTTGTTTTAGATGAAGTAAGTAACTTTGGTAAGAAATGTGTAAAAGATGGTATTCAAAATGTAAAGTATAGCACAAAACATGAGATGGTTAAAGAGATGACTCAGAAGATGAATAGTCTTTTAGAAAAGTGGAAAGAGCAGCAGCAGCTCAAGTTGGTTTCTACAATAAGTTGTAATGGTAAGAACACTTACTTAAACTACCACTTACCGGAATTATTAACCGCACACAAGAAAAATATTCTTACTTCAAATACTTTATGGATTAACACAAACAATATTATTATCTCAAAGTTGAAATCTTTGTATCCTCTGTAAAATAGCTGAAAACATAATAATTTGATGAGAGCTATATAGGTAACTAATGATCCTGGAGCTGACTTATGTTTGGTTAAATTTAAAATATTCAAAATCAAATAAGCCATTACAGGCACTTTTGAATTGTCAAACTAATTATAGTGTTACAATGTTTATTACCCGCCATTTATAGATGCTAATGCTGACACATGGATATTCCCTCTAATACAAATGGGAGAATTCAACATCACACAGGATGAACAAGTGACACAGAAACTCATTGCAATGGCACCAGAAGGCTCAACTATTCAGTTAGCCACTGGATATTTCAACTTAACTTATCAGTATGCAAAAACTTTACTAAATGACTGTAAAGCAGATATCAGTTTGTTGATGGCACATCCTAATGTAAGTAATAATTATGTTCATCAATGTATTTAATTTATTTAGTTAAATACTGAATTATTTAGTTAAATACTGGCAAGGAAGGTATTTTATCAGTCATTATTACTGAGTAAATCAAAATATCTAAAATTGTTGGGATAATATCCTTTTAACTGGCTTTTCTAAAAATGGATTCCCAAATTGCACTTTTTCACGGTTGCATCTACCCATTTCACAGTGGAACTTACCCCATACCTATCAAATTCAAATTGATAAATTATATTTTACCCAGGCTAATGGATTTTTGGGTGCTGCTGGTCCTGCTGGAGGGATTCCACATGCATATTCATTGATTGCGAGAAAGTGAGTTTGATTATGAACCTTAAATATAAGTAAAATAAAGATCAAATCATTCATCAAATCTGTCATTGTTTCTCAGGTTCTGGGAGAGAGTTGAAGCTTTAAACCAAACAGATAGAGTGCAGATGATGGAGTATGAACGTCCAGGATGGACATTTCATGCAAAGGGCCTATGGTATTTTTTTTTTAATTCTTCTTTCAAATAAGTAAATAATACTTGGACTTGTGTTTCTAAGCTTCCCTTATAATATACTAGCCTTTCGCCCCACGGTTTCACCCGCGAACTTTTCAAAAAACGTTCCTTAGTGCACCTACATTACAGTGCTAAAGCAACCCATTTGCAAATTTTCACGGTCTTAGCCTCAGATGTTTGGGCTGTGCGTTGATGTCAGTTAGTTATTCTTTTATAATATACTTAGATAATTATGTATACTATTATTATAATGATATAGAACAATTAATCGATTTGTTTATTTGTAGGTACTATCCACCAGGCAGTGAGGTTCCGTGGGCAACTATAGTGGGCTCTGCCAACTTAGGTGAGCGATCAGTTCGACGCGACCTTGAAGCGCAGGCTGCTATATTCACAGTTTCGCCAGAACTACAGGTAAATAAATGATTAAAATTGTTATTTATTAATTAAAATTTTATGTTAATTACTTACTCAGCTGTTTTGAAATTGATGGGTAAAAATATTACAGGGCGATGAGATGCCCGGCATCACTACTTTAAAACCGCAATAATTGTGTTGCCTAATAGGGGTTGACCGATTTATTTTATTTGTTGTATCATCCTCTAGTCCTTACTAATAGTCTTTGGAATATATTTAAATGTACGTATATTTTTGCCTTTCGAATAAGCCCGTTAGATGCGTTTCGAGTGTAGACGAATAAACGATTAATTTCTTGTCTTGAGAAAGACGTCACCTCTTTTATAAGTTGACTCGCGATTCCAGGAATTCTATTTTTTTTGTAGGTAGCTTTGGGACGCGCGCCCCATTCGCGAGCTAACCGATTATAGCCAAAGAATGCTTTCCAAAAGAAAACGCCTCTTTGGGTGAATGTAATGCTAATTTAAGCACATCAGTCACATGTGAATAAGATCTAGATTTATAGAACAGCATACCTACTACTATATTTTCATCTGTTTTTCCTCAGAAAAGACTACACGAGGAATCGCTGAAACTGCATCAGTATGCATCAGAGTGCAGTGAAGAGTTTCAGAATCGAGAGACTCCACTATGGGTGCGCGCAGCTGTCGGCATCTTTAGAACGTATTTCTAAATATTTTTTTATTTAAAGATGTTTTATTTATTACATAATATGTATATCTACGAGTATCTAAGTGAGTGGAATTTAAGAATATTCTCACTCAAGATACTAAATAATACGGATTAATTGTGAATGAAGGAGATAATGACAGTCCTAAATAACTATTCACTATAAGTAGTCGTGCTTTCGCACTTTAAATTATGTACTTTACAATATTGACGTTTGATGTTTAATTGTAAATCATTATATAGTACATTTTTTTTATTAAGTTACCAACAATGGTATAAGGTGGAAGGGATTTAGTTTTATCATTATCATAAAGGTAGGATTTTTAAAAATGGTGGCTAAACTTACCATCAGAGGGACTGCCAGACTGCTTGTCAGCTCTATGATATAAAATACATAATAATGAATCCATTGAATAAGAGGGATGATGTAGGTATACAAGGTACTCAATAGTATTAATTTCACAATTAATACATTATGAAGCAAGATATTAAACTACTTAAATGTTTTTTTTTGTTAAAATTATTTGTTTTGCCATAATTAGACTGAACTAATTACGAAGCTATTTCATATGTTGTGATTTGTAACAATATGATATAATATATTGCCTCTCATTGTTGAATTTAATAAAAAAATAAACGCAGAATAGCTTTTCAATAATTGTTTAATTATATTCATTCTTATTTTCATTCATTATAATCACATAATTATAATTATTTCGATTCACACTTAAAATAATTTTAAAATAAATTAAATGAAAAACACTGCAATAATTTATACAAAAATTCAGTCAGTTCTTGACATTATTTGATTAGAATTAAAAGTATACAATCAAATTTACAATAATAGGAATCAGGCACATTGTTAATAATAAAACTATTTACTAGTGAGTAGTAAGACCATAGCAAAAGATAGATACAATGCGAGCGGCTCTCACGGAAATGGACGAATTCACGTTACAAATTATATTAGTTATTCAATTTTAATAATCAATTGATCCCATAAAACAAAAACTCACTTTTGAGCATAACCATTCCTGATTAAAATAAATCATTTGCAATTGAGCAATTCACACAAATGTATAACAATTATATCAGTTCAAATCAAATATTGAGGCATACTTATAGTATTTAATTGTGAGCAAAAATCTAATTAAATATCTAGTATTTGCATAAGTCATATTGAAAACAGATTGATTGAATTTGAAATAAGGAGAAAATAAGGAAACCACCGTTTAAGCATGGATGCTGTTTTATCCTAATCTTTGGTGTGCTGGGCATAACTGCGCTGGCTCTCATGACCAAATGTAATGTTAAGATTGCTTTTACTTTTATAAAAAAGTAAAATAATATTGTTACATACATATAAATATTTATAATATAATTAACAGTACACTTAGTAGAGTCGGTCAGTCCACACGGGAACATATCATTGTGTTTGTCGCGGTAACGCCTTCATCCTATGCACTACGGACGCAGATAGTAGGTACAAAAATAGTTCACCTATTCAATACAATTAACACTACTTAACAATTAAGTATCGCGAGGAGGCCCATCGACTGCATAAAAATGGACAAAACTAATTATTATCAAATTCAGATATATGAAATTATAATTCTCGTCGAAACGACGCGGGTATATAAACTGTATAGAATAGAAACGGCCTCCTCGAATTATTACTACTTATCGCGAATCACACTAAGGTAAATTGACTAGGCGTTTTGTGAGTGGGTCGCACCGCCACCGTGAACGTGTAGGCTTAGGCTTCGACATAAATATATTGCGGAACAAATGACTACGATCGAAGAGTGGGAGCGGGTGGCCTAAGTCCGGTGGGACGGGCGCGGGCGGCGTGTTGCGTGATGACGTCATCAGAAGCCGGCATCGGGCGGCGGGTCCGGCGGCATGTAGTGCAGCTCGTCGACGGGCCCGCTGAACACGTTGTACAGCACCGCGAACAGCGTGCACGCGGCGTACGCGCCCAGCGCGGCCCACCACAGCAGCCGCTCCCACAGCCGCTGTTGCGCGTGCTTCAGCACCAGCAGGCCGATGGTGAGGCCGGCCAGCGCGCCCGCCACGTGCGCCGCGTACGACACCGGCGGCGCCTCCTGCTTGACAACGATATATAGCTTTTAAACTATAGTAGGTATGACAGCTGAGTTATTAGAACATGGATTATAGATTGAGCTATTATTTGAGACATACTAAAATAAATCATTTCGACATTCATAGCTCCGCGCAACCAAGTAAAGTAATATGAGTTCGAGGAAATGACTACGAGGTAAATCGGAAGCCAAATGTAGTAAATATTTTAAATTCATAACAATAACAAAACAGGGGGGAAACGAGAATGACATTACATATTAGCAAGGTATAGGTACCTACTTTAGTTGGGTTCCGGCGGCTACAATTCGAGAGCCAGATCACCATCACATACCAAGGTGAGATTAGTCGAACCTTACATGAGCCTATTATTTGGGTTAGGTGGCTGTTCAAAGTCTTTCCAATGTTTGTGCCACTGCACCACACTTGATCTATTGTGAGTACACGAGCTTATACATTATAAATTTCAATAAGAAATTTCAATTACCTTAGTATACCTAGCATGGACGGCAAAGCCGACGTCACAGGAGGCGACGGCCAACGCGGCGACGAGTCGCACCGCTCCGTACCGCATTGCGTGGAAGTTGAGCAGAGCGTTGGCGAGGTGCGCCGCCAGCAGCGCGTACACGCCGCCCGACGCGCCCGCCAGGCACACGTCCGGGTCGAGCACGGACGCGGCCAGCGACCCGCCCAGCACGCCCGCTAGGTACACCGCTGCGCATCTCACTGCACCGTGTACCATCTCTAGTGGTAGACCCACCTGAAATCAATACTTTCAAATTGAGTCTTCGTCATCAACAGCTTAGGCCCACTACTGGCTACATACTTCTTTGAATTTGAGTACAGTCGGCAATGTGTTGCACTTCAAAAATGTGAGCAATTATGGAAATACTGTTTCCGTTTTTTACTTTGCCTTTTCCGGATATTTTGCGGCCTAGTGACTTACTCAGAAGTTGATAAGTGACACGATTCGGCATATAGATGAGTGTACCATCGCTGCTCTTACGTCATTTCGAATTTGATTAGTTCGGAAATGTTCATAATCAAATAAATGTTTAGCATTGGACGTCCCTAGATTGAACACCTACCATGAAGTGAATGTTACTAACCGCAAGCTGGACGAGGAGGTTGAACGCGAGATGCAGCCAGCCCGCGTGCACGACGCTGTAGGTGAGGAAGCGCCACAGCTCGCGGCGGCGGTCGGGCCGGTACACGAGCGGCGAGTCCACCGGCACCGGCCCGGCCGCCGCCGCCATGCCGCCCGCGCCCCACGCGTACCACGCAAACACACCCAACTGCGACATAACGCTTTATGTTATCTTATTAAGTATTCTGGGACATTTCATACCAAATTAACCAGAGCTTTACTATGGAAACCAGACAACTGATATCGTAATCTATAGCCCAATGCAGAGGCACGAGTGCTTCACAATAACGAGGGGGATTAAGGCCATAGTCCACCATGTCTAACCCCCACATCAACCGGCCCGTCTTGGGACAGTTTTTGTTGGCTAATCTTTCCAGTTCTTGGAGGTACATAACTACCTATAATCCTACTACAATTTTAAGAAGTAACTGAACGTAAAACTAATGCAAATTAATAATCAATTTGCGTAATTGAGGTTGAATAACAATTAATCATAATGGGAAAACCGTTAGTTACTCTACTACTATACGGTGCGTGCGAGTTAGTAGGGTGCGCACACTTTGCAGAAATCGTGAGCTTTGTGGTGAATCAACGTGTGACGCGCAGTGAGCACCCAGCAGCGGCGACGGTGGCGGCGCCGACCGTGCAGACCGATTGTTATGATTCACGTAAACCGCTTGTTTGCACGGATGTGAAATCCGCTATTACAATTTTTAATTAACCGAGGTAACTGGAGCGGGGATTGAAGCGGTACTAGGTCCGTAGAAAGTGATGACGGCACGCGCCTTTGGTATTCACTTGTTAGTGGGATTCCTAGCGGTTGTTAGGGTTAGGTAGTGGTTAGGTACCCGCCGAAGGTGTTTGAATTTTGAAACTAATGATTATTTTAATAAAAGCCTATTTTACCTCCAGCAGCGTGACGCAGATGATGAATAAAGGCGGAGGGCAGCAAGTGTACCTCTCCTGGTAATACTTGCGCTCGCGCTCCTCCGGCAGCATCTCCATCGCTACTAGGTGCACCATTCTGCAATATTTACTTACTGGTTAAATAATTTATCATAGCTTCGTTAGGATAGAAATCGTGACTCGTTAAGGCGGACATGTGAGTCAAGGATGCTGAAGGACCGGACTAACTTGAGAAGGTCAGCTCGAAAAGCGGACCGTGGTATGCAGCAATATAACGGCACATTGTAGGTAAATGATAAGGTCCTATTGCCGTCGAAATCTAAATCTATATAACAATTACAAAATAAAGTACCTAAGACTGTTAAGTTACCTGTAATTTCAGTGACGAAACATATATAATTACACTTATTTCTATTTCAAACGTGTAAGGCAATCGATCAAGTTGCTTTCACGTTATTCTTGGCCTGTATAAAAGCAATTTATTTACGTTTTTATTGTAGGAAAGCACACCACATGTCAATGTGACACGACAAGTGAACATAAAAAATATTTTTAGCGACGGCAACGGCAATCGATTTGAGTTTTATTCCTTAGTTGATAGAATAGATGTATAATAATACACTTAAAATTTTGCTGCACTATAATTTTATTAGAAAATCATTTTGTTACATTTTACAAGAAATTTTATCAGTCGGACATCTATAGAAGGTTTTATGTTTTCCGGAAGATGACAGACATTACGGATCGCGGGTACGTCTAGTAGGTATAGGCATGTCTAATTGTAGTCTAGGTAATATGTATTATTTATCCTTTGTCGCGGGAAATTTTGTAGGTAGATCCAATATTTGCAAGAGAGGTGTTGGCAGACCCACCCAGATAGGTTTAGTCTATACTAAATCAAATCATTCCATTCATTGAAATACTATGGTATTAAAGCTGAATGGTATTTACCTGGCGAATAGCGTGGGATCTTCAAGGAGTAGATGGAAGTCGTTTTCGGAGCTGATCTCGCGGTCGCGCTGGTGCACTGCGCACCTATAGCTGCGCGTGCGCTTCCCGCTCATCTGTGGACAATACAATCACTTTAACAATGCGACAATACCAACTCACGGAGTATATTTATAATTTCAGCACTGACAATTGCGACCTAAACAATAATGTCGATTTCTTTTCTTGCTTCTCGAATTAGCGATGTGTTATTTCTATTTATTATTGAGTTGAGAGCTGCGATATAAAATCGCTGCAGTTCAAATATAGCTTTATATGTTCAACTATTATTCATTTATCTATAACAGACGTACGCGGTAGGTTAGGTACCAACATATTGGACTCATTTACCGCAAATAAAATATAAATTTTAGTTCTGTCCCGGAACGGTAATAAAACATAACGCGTGTTTCCCTCGTTCAGTCACAGTTAGTTAATTCCCTAATGTGGTAATTTGTTAAGGTCAAACGCGCACTCCCGAATATTTTTAGATACTTACCTTAATAGGTACCTATATACCTATCGTGCCCTATAGGCCTCATCAAACTTCTTTTTAGTAAAAATACATATTTGTAAGTAACATACCTATTATTGTCTGTACAACTCATAAAATAAAGATATGTTTTATGTTTCAACCGCTCCCTATTTCTCCGCTCGAGTTATTAAATAATTTTAAGCACCTAAATAAGTATTTAAATTAATACATAGTAGGTATAATTTAATTCATAAAATCGAATAGAAGTATGTTACGCAGGCCTACTTGCAAGTTTGCCCGAATCCTAATTTTCTAAAACATCTGCAATTATTGAGTGAAAATAAATATATTTAAAATAAAATAATAGTGAGAACTTCCACTTTAGTTCCACGAGGGTGTATTTATGGGGCGGCGGCGGCGCTGGCGGCTGGCTCGCGGCCAGCAGAGCGCCTATCGACCCCGTTCGCTACCACCCGTCTCGATTGACATGCCCTGTCGATCTACCCCGTTCGCCGCCCTACTCATTTGTTCTGCCTAGGTACAGTAATGTGACTGTGATTAATGAATGTATCTACTTATGTCTCATGGGGCAGCATTGCTTAGGATATTGAAAATTGATCCCCTTTGCATTGGTTTGCTTAGGTTTAGGTAGGTACCTACTTATTTGCAATGCATGGGCAGTCGGTGCCATGTCGCAGTGTGACCTTAGAATGGTATCTTAGTAGGTACTCATAAAGCCTATTAAATATCAAACCAATAAGCTTGCTAGCTCGCTAAAATACTTTTAGAGATTAAACATTTATTCACTCACACACATACAGCATAGGGCACGCGGAAAAAACTTTAAATTGAATGCGAATTTCATTACAATATTAAAGGGTAAAGTGCAAAATACCTTTGGTGTTTATAGATAACATATTGTAATAGAGGATATGTAAAGGCTAGGTATGCGAGGCGAGGGCAGGGCAGGCGAGGGAAGGCATGGCAGCGACAGCCGGCATGGTAGGCCGCGGCGCGGGTGGGCGGCGGCCCGCGCCCGGTGAACGACTGGTCGCGATACCAGACAACCGCATTGTCTCCGCAGTCGTTCAACTCCGTTTCCCACGAGACTGCGAAATGTCCAATGCCAAAACCCAAATACAAATAGCCTAGACGCGTCGCAGACGCTGCTAAATCCGTCTCGGCAACAGCGACTGTTTTAATTTAGAAGACGGTGTTTGCAATGTCCGCAATCATTGTCGTGATAGCGTTACGGTTGTATCGTCACGCGTATTTACTAATAGGTACCCATAAACGTTTAATTTTGATGAAATGAATTTTTAGTAAGTAGTTACCAACCTAGTTATTGTTACAAAAACTTTAAACCACGAAATACTACAGGTAGTAGGTACAAACCTGGCTGCCGATCTTAATCACCGACAATTTTATCGAGACTTCAGTGTTACACGCTTGTCATACAAAATCTAAATGTAGGTATAGATGATGTTTTTCAGATTTCAGCGTTAATCTCGTATAGCTGTAGATTATAATGATGAAATAATGCCATAATATGAGATTATCTCGATAAACACAGGGTGGGTGCCCAATACTCGGGCGCCAGTGGGCGCAGTGGCGGCGGGCGGCGTGGGCGCCGCGTGACTCACACCGACATCCGACATGTCCGATACGTATCCGGAACCACTAACTAGGCATTATTGCCATTGCCCGTCAAACGAGCGCACGAGCCTATGCGACACAACACGCATTTCAACAACCTAAATTACCATATGATTTAATACTTTTGAGTTTTATTATTTTTCTATATTATTATTGTATACATTAATAAATTAGTTAAATTAAGAACATTTTATTCGTTTTAATATATATTAAGTTTATACTGTATAATAACAACTGTTTCATGGTATAGTGCACAGAATATACCAGAAGACACAAAATTAAAATAATATAATTAAATATTACTATTTTTCTTTGCTTTCGTAATTTTTTTATTGACTTTAATCCGTAACAAACAAAATATTCATATCTACTCAACCTCTCTGTAGGTCAATGATAATAATACAATGAATGTGAATTCTAAGGCGTAGAGGTGCAAATTTATTAGCTAGTGACTTATGGACACCTACGCTCATATAGAGCCATAGCGGCTTTGTGAATGGAAGTATCTACTTATAAATAAATTTCATGTTTAGTTCATTCACTTGTAGGTACTATTATTCTTAGGAATTTCATACATTTCATAATTTTGTTGAATATTTTTATTAACGATGCGCCTATAGTAATTGTTTATTGTTTTCTTACAAATTATCTTATAACTTTAAACGAGCAATTAAAATTAAATATTTTTTCGTGTATTTCGGAAACGGCTCTAACGATTTGGACTGAATGTTATATTTATGTACTAGGTAACGCCAATATATGACGATAAGATTTTACAAAAAAAAACACCGCGCTAAGCTGCGCCGATCAAAATCAGGTAGTTTAGCTGTGAAAATGTAGCAAACAGACAAACTCATTTTCGCATCAATAATATCAGTGAACATAATGTTCTTGTATTGTACCTAGTTAAAAATAATAAAAAACTTTCTTAGGAGATTAAAATCACACTTTAACAACGCTCGGCTTGTAGGCACTTTCGCCGCAAATAATAACTTCTTCAAGTGTATCTACCGGTAAATGGGGGGATTTTATCTAAATCTAGCAAATTAATGTTAGATTTGGTACGGTAGAGTGATGTGCCGGGCACGTGAACGCTGGGAGCGTTCCCACGCGCCCACCTCCACACCATTATGTTCTAATCTCTTTAGTCTCTTTCCATCCATTATTACGAAGCTGTGAAAGTACGCCATACGATACGTTTTGCAAAGGGGAAGCGAACGAATTGCGGAATTCAACTCTTTATTGCATTATGTCTGTGTAATTTAGCTATATAATTAATAAAAAATCTAGTATCGAGAGACATAGTAACTTTATGTGGGCATTTTTAAATACATCGTGACTGGCACCGGTGATGGTGCTACCTAAAGTGGTTATTACACTACGTGGTTGGAAGCTAGTGATCACACTTACAAATTGAATTCTAAATCAGACAGACGACTCGTAACGTAGCCGGTACGGGCGCCAACTAGTCACTCTAAATCGTAGCGATGCGATTACACTACCCTAAATCCTACACAATTTAGGATCGGGACCTTCCAATCGCACTAAATCGGAAGCAACTGCTCTAACTACGATTACACCTCCCGATTTCAGATTTAGGGACTCCCTGAATCGGGTAGTGTAATAACCACTTAACATACACTGCCACTGGTGGCGGCCCGGTGCGTAACCGCGATTTCCTGCTAGAACTTCCGGTTGCTACTACGTACGGTACATTTATTGACTTATACTTTGTACATGATTTGACCACAACATAAACTTAATAAAAGCTGTAAAAGTACTATTCTCTCTAGATTTAGAATATTAAGTATGTAATAAGTATGAATGAATGGATATCATCAAATAGATTGAGTTTATGAATGAAATTCGCCCTTGAGATGACGCACTAGCTAGATGATCCCAGTCGTAACTTGTTCGCACATGCTTTTTGTATAGGATAGACCGGTGTTGTACAGTATTTCTTGTACAATCGATTGAATTATATTATTACCTTGTACATATTCCATAATTATAAATATACTTGTCTTGACTGACTGATCTATCAACGCACAGCCTAAGCCACTGGGGGATTAGAATCTTGTAATATTGTATAGATAAAGGTTCCATAACGTAGACGAACACTACAAAAGGATTCTTTTCAAGGGAGTAAAATAGGGGATCGCAGATGAAATCGCGGGGCGAAAAGCTTATGTGATGTATGCTTATCATAGAAATTAACCTACTTACTAAACAATTCGTTCTAGGATTAGTGCTTGCTATACTATTGATGACATCACCAATTATTATATGTATAGAATTAGAGATATCGATTGTGAGATTGTGGTCATACTGCAACTAATTTACCTAATCCAATAGCTACGTAGGATCATTGCGCTAGTTTTCTGTCCAGCTCCTGTATTCGCCCATTTGACCGAGCTGTTTCAAACAAACGCGTAGAAAATGAATGTACACAACGAATAAAACTAATTTATAATTATTGCGCCCAATACCTAAGCAATACGACCTGATAACTTAAAATATTTTCTAATAAGTTGCAACTCGAATAAAAGCAACATCAATTAGCGGCTTGTTGTTATGCTGTGAGTATGGTAGGAGCCATTGCGAAAAAAACAGTGACACAAACTACATTACGGTAAGTTTTTAGACTGTTTTTATTTTTTGGCTTTTGTTTTTTTGTTCGCAAAACTTATAAACATGGAGAATATACACTTCTCATCACAAAAATCGAAACGGTACTGCAACAACACCTCTGAATTTTGGTTTTAAATGAATTTTATGTTTTATTTTTACATTAAACAAAAAAAGTAACAATGCCAGATTATTGCGGATATTATAAGGTATCGTTTAACGAATATTAATGTTTAAAATTAAAATTAAATTTGTTTCAATATCGTGTTTTTGGTGGACGTGGACGAAAACTGAAAACTGCGTCAAATATCAAATAAGTTTTCGACCATTTCTTTTATGTGAACGATAAACGTGGTCGAAAACTGATAGGTACGATAAAAATGTATCAGTATTTGACCATTTATATTTATGTTAACGATGAAAATACAATTTATAATTTGTCCTATCACTATTGTTACCAATTTGTATAGTATAGTCGATTATAATTACAATTGTTTTTTATTTATTTAAATATGCAATTTATCTATCTGAATCTGAAAATATCGTGGTCGAAAAATCACGCATATATGGGCGACAAAAACTAGCAAAAACCGTATTTTTGACATTAATTGAAAAAACAGTGAATGTAATTTATTACAAATTTATTATATCTTGAAATAGAGTATATAAGCATTATATAAATATTTTTTTTTATCGAAATTACATTCATAGAACATTTGTTTTTTTTTTATCACAAATGCTGGCGACTCAACTAACTGGACGAAAACTAGCGCAATCACCCATAATCACCTATCTGACTCAAATGTCAAATCCTGGAGAGTGGATTTCATTTTTTTTGTAATTTCCCCTAATTAGTAAATGTACTCAGATATCATTTTGACTTCAATGTCATCTCGAACTACGGGGTATTTATGAGTGTATTTACTGTAATATGCAGAAATAAATAACTGCTTGACCGACTACGATCGTAAAATATATTTCTTCGGCGTATGTAAGATTTCACTTAGCTTATTCTAATTTAAAGACCTTGGTTGTTTCTAGCTAGTTGCAAGGTAAATCATCGAAATCATTCAATGCACAATATGCGAAGTTATATTTATTTTAAGTTATGAGATAGGTAGGTAATAAAAGTAGCCTAAGTTAGTCCTTATAACATCAGCTAGAAAGCAGAGAAAGTCCAGACAAACAGACAAAAGAAAAAAAATGTTATATGTACCGTATATAAGTCTGTACTTATATGCATTTAGTAAAAAGCTGTTATTTTAACATTACAAACAGACACTTAAAAATTTTTTTGTATAGATTATTTCATAGCAAAGCACAACCGAGCTAATCCTAGGGTATACTATTTCTTTCATTGTTTATTTATTTATGAATAATGTCAACTTTGCTATTCCGTGAAGATACAAGCGTTTTGTTCTACTTAAAAAATGAAGCATAAATCAAATTCAGCTTAATTTCTCAGGCGATTTTGCATGCTCGTAATTTACAGGTGAAAAGAAAGAAGTCTGTCTGTATCAATTTGTAAAAGTAGTGATTTATAAATTGATTGCAAATTAACTTTATAGGCATAAAATAGCTATTTTTCAAAAAAAGAAAAAATAAGTGCACATATTTATTTATGATTCTGAAATAAAAGGGGTTGATTAGATACTTATTTTTAATATCATTCATTATTTCATAACCTAAGGTGTGTAAAAAAAATTAGCGTTTTAATAAGGTATGAGTTCGTTATTATTTTAAGAACAAGTAACAACGAAAAGTTAAAGCGTTTTGTTATTTAACCCACATTAGTTAACAATAAAAATTTCCAAGTGACATGTGCGGCTGATTATGATCTCTAATTATAAATAAATATTTATAGTACCTGCCTACAATAAAATTGTTCTGTCTTCGGAACTTAGTTGAGATTAGGCTCCAAAACTGTTTAGCGTACCTATTTGAGGAATCTTATTATATAATGTATACCTATAAAAAAAAGATAATTTTATATAATACCTACGTGAATAATATATCTACATAGATAATATATTAAACTGTCTAAGAAACATAATATTGTATTGCAAGTACCTATCTCGCCCACTGAGTGTAGGTAGGTTAACACCACCTACGATGTCTACTCCCAAATTTATAATATGGTCATAAATATTTTATTTAATAATTTATCAATCAATCATGTATGGTAAAGAGATAATTACTAATGGCCCATTGTACCTAATATAAATGGTAAAATAGATATTTTCTGTATTTTTTTTCAAACAATCCTAGCTCTCTTCATTATTTTAGATAAATATATGGGTGAGTGCATTACTATTGTAATAAATATAACAATCATTGTAACTCAAAACTAAATCTGATTTTAATGTCATGCCATGCATACGATTGGGTATGTAATACATCGTAACAGGTACCTACTAAGATTGACGCACCGTGCGGATCAAAACTTGTTAGTCCCAGTTTATTAGTCATCTTTTTGAAATTAATTTGCATGATGTAAGTAGGTATCTATCTAATTATCGTGTGTTTTAAATAAAATCTATTTTGCTTTTTAAAGTCATAGTTACAGAAAATTTCCTTTTAGAACAGTTACGATTGTAGTTGAAAAGATAACCTATTAAAATATTAAAAATATTGTAAATATTCGCCACCTTCGCATACCTATCGGTAAAATACAAGACCTCACGTAAATGGGTGTAATAATTATTACGTAGATGATAAAATAAATACTATTTACTATAATAAATCCTAAAAAAATAATAAGTAGGTAACCTATCCTTAATTGTAATATAACTTACCAAGCATCTTCACAAGTTTAGTTTTTTCACTTCAAATCAAATTATTTTGTTTGTATTAATAATACAACCACAACACAATAATGTCACTGAATTTTGGAAATACGATATGGTTCTCGTAAATCGTTACCAAAGACGCGAACGTAACTCAACGTAACAGCTGAGCTGAAAGAGTAAACTGACACGTGCTCTCCTCACGAGCGCTCCCTACAGACTGACGTTTTGGTCGTACGTTCGTCCGTTCTTCAAGCTCGTTCATTTCATTGCGTTTTGTTTCGTTTTCGTCTGCGTAAAACAAATGCAAGCAAAGCACGGGCATTTTTTTTTCGTTTGGGTGGGATTGGTGTTTAGCAGCTTTTATGCTTCATTCCTTTTCCGATCCTAAGTGAGTGACGAATAATGTTTGATTACAGTATTACTGCTCTAGCTAGGTGCTTCTAGGAAATATGATAACTAGTTTGGGGGTTCGTTACTTTTGCTAGTAAACATTCATCAAACATGACACCACCATTCCCAAAAAAATCCCACTACATCTTACCTAGGTACTTTAATTACATTTTAATAAGTTTATTTTTATTTTATACTACTAGGTGGCAAACAAGCTTACAGCCAACCTGATGGTACGCAGTTACCGTAGCACAGTGTTTTTTTTGGCCAAAAATCGGACATGTAGTTTTTATAATGCTTTAGTATAGAGTATTCCAATACAAATGCATGACGAAAACTCCCGTGCGTCCATTTTGTATAGTTTTTATTTAAGCGCTGTTCGAAAGTTGAAATCCCGGAATTCCCAAATATATGAAAAAAATTCTAACGCGGAAGTTTTATAGATAAAATAAAATTTTCTTTATTACATTAAAAGGCCCCAAGACAAAGCATATTTCAAGCAATTCCCGGCTGCCATACAACTTACCGATGTCAAATAAATCACGATAATATGATTTTTTATTTAATTTTTTTTTGGCCTTGTTTTTCGTTTTGGGAAGTTGCAACTTGCATTAATCAGAAGCTTATATGTATGTCCAAATAACAAAAAAATAATAACGTCCCTAAGCCGCGGCCACAGCGAGAAAAGTGACATTGAAAAAAATCCCGGGATCCGGGATTTACTAGCTTTGATTTTGAAAAATACTTTTTAGTGTGTAACGCAATTATTTTTAATATTATAGAGTTCTATAGCCTAATTTTAAAATTGACTTCATTGTATAAGGAATATTTTTAAGTGTGACCAAAAGTTGCACAGACTTAAGGTACCATTTATAGATTTTCGTTGACAAGGATAGCTGTGAGCTCATTTTCATTATATGAATCATAAAGACTCTCGTTGTCATCGTCGTTATCGTCGTCAACTTGTGGAGGGTCGAATGGTTTTAGTAACCTTAATACGTCGGTTGTAAAGGGCATTCTTTTTTTATTTTTCATTCGCCACTGAAAGCCAGAGTACAATACAATGGGATCTGAAGACTCTAATGCCCTGTGAAACAAATCCGTCATTGTATGTTGTCGGGCATCTTTACGTGTGTGATGCTCACGGTCATATCTCCAAAATTTTTTTCTGGATTTACCAGCCTGTTCCGAGAGCAATCCTATTGGTAAACTCGACTCCTCAACAACTTCCTGGCCGTGGACTAATATTTTATGTATCGTGATTGTCATGGGAAGCCAATCGTATTCCGCAACATATTTGTAAGCTAAGTTTCTACAAAAGTTGCCAAATTTTTGGGAATCGATAGGCAACCCACTGTTAATGGCAACTAATATTGTACTTAGATAATCTACAAGCAATTTTTTTATGCCGAGTATATCAGCAAACATTGAGCGATTTTTATCAGTTGAAAACACTCGCCTAGCTGTGTTTCCGTCATTAGTCGTACCCGAATGTGGTCGTACAATATCAACCAGTAGCCCCATCTGATCCCAAATTTCTGCCTGTATACGTTTTTTGCGATCCTCAAATATTTTATTTTCTTGACTAGATAACATATAAATGCGGGGTTTTGACATAAGCCTAACGAGGGTGGACCCCTTCCCGCATCAAATGTTACTCTTCACTGAAAAAAAAAACACCAAAAACTATGGTAAACTATAAAGTAAAAACGCAAGATAAATATTATTTTTCATAATTGGAATCTTACCATAGTTTTTGGTGTTTTTTTTTTCAGTGAAGAGTAACATTTGATGCGGGAAGGGGTCCACCCTCGTTAGGCTTATGTCAAAACCCCGCATTTATATGTTATCTAGTCAAGAAAATAAAATATTTGAGGATCGCAAAAAACGTATACAGGCAGAAATTTGGGATCAGATGGGGCTACTGGTTGATATTGTACGACCACATTCGGGTACGACTAATGACGGAAACACAGCTAGGCGAGTGTTTTCAACTGATAAAAATCGCTCAATGTTTGCTGATATACTCGGCATAAAAAAATTGCTTGTAGATTATCTAAGTACAATATTAGTTGCCATTAACAGTGGGTTGCCTATCGATTCCCAAAAATTTGGCAACTTTTGTAGAAACTTAGCTTACAAATATGTTGCGGAATACGATTGGCTTCCCATGACAATCACGATACATAAAATATTAGTCCACGGCCAGGAAGTTGTTGAGGAGTCGAGTTTACCAATAGGATTGCTCTCGGAACAGGCTGGTAAATCCAGAAAAAAATTTTGGAGATATGACCGTGAGCATCACACACGTAAAGATGCCCGACAACATACAATGACGGATTTGTTTCACAGGGCATTAGAGTCTTCAGATCCCATTGTATTGTACTCTGGCTTTCAGTGGCGAATGAAAAATAAAAAAAGAATGCCCTTTACAACCGACGTATTAAGGTTACTAAAACCATTCGACCCTCCACAAGTTGACGACGATAACGACGATGACAACGAGAGTCTTTATGATTCATATAATGAAAATGAGCTCACAGCTATCCTTGTCAACGAAAATCTATAAATGGTACCTTAAGTCTGTGCAACTTTTGGTCACACTTAAAAATATTCCTTATACAATGAAGTCAATTTTAAAATTAGGCTATAGAACTCTATAATATTAAAAATAATTGCGTTACACACTAAAAAGTATTTTTCAAAATCAAAGCTAGTAAATCCCGGATCCCGGGATTTTTTTCAATGTCACTTTTCTCGCTGTGGCCGCGGCTTAGGGACGTTATTATTTTTTTGTTATTTGGACATACATATAAGCTTCTGATTAATGCAAGTTGCAACTTCCCAAAACGAAAAACAAGGCCAAAAAAAAATTAAATAAAAAATCATATTATCGTGATTTATTTGACATCGGTAAGTTGTATGGCAGCCGGGAATTGCTTGAAATATGCTTTGTCTTGGGGCCTTTTAATGTAATAAAGAAAATTTTATTTTGTCTATAAAACTTCCGCGTTAGAATTTTTTTCATATATTTGGGAATTCCGGGATTTCAACTTTCGAACAGCGATTAAATAAAAACTATACAAAATGGACGCACGGGAGTTTTCGTCATGCATTTGTATTGGAATACTCTATACTAAAGCATTATAAAAACTACATGTCCGATTTTTGGCCAAAAAAAACACTGTGCTTAGGTGTGTGCAACTTTTGGACACTCTTATAAAAACATCCTGTATACAATGAAGTTTATTTTAAAATTAGGCTTTAAAACTCTATAACACCAAAAATAAATGCGTTACACGCTAAAAAGTATTTTTCAAAATCAACGCTAGTAAATCCCGGATCCCGGGATTTTTTCAATGTGTCACTTTTCTCGCTGTGGCCGCGGCTTAGGGAAGCAATTCTTTTTTTGTTATTTGGACATACATATAAGCTTCTGATTAATGCAAGTTGCAACTTCCCAAAACGAAAAACAAGGCCAAAAAAAATTAAAATCAAAAAACATATTATCGTGATTTATTTGACATCGGTAAGTTGTATGGCAGCTGGAAATTGCTTGAAATATGCCTTGTCTTGGGGCCTTTTAATGTAATAAAGAAAATTTTATTTTATCTATAAAACTACCGCGCTAGAATTTTTTCACATTTTTGGGAATTCCGGGATTTCAACTTTCGAACAGCGATTAAATAAAAACTATACAAAATGGCCGCACGGGAGTTTTCGTCATGCATTTGTATTGGAATACTCTATACTAAGGCATTATAAAAACTACATGTCCGATTTTTGGCCAAAAAAAACACTGTGCGTAGCCTAAAGACGATCATAACACCACCGGCAAAGAAAATATAATATTATATTTTCCCTGCCAGGAACACAGTAATACAAGTGCACTACTCTTGCACGGCGGAATTAGATATGGTGGTATGGTAGTACTTCCCCGGGCGAACTCTGCACTAAGAGTTATACTACCTTCTAAAGATCGGCACAATACAATGCGTTAAATGTATACTTACCTATATATATACAATGATATTGTACTCATATATTTTATGCCTATGGTATGGAGAAGGACCTAGGCTACTTTTATCCCGGGAAAATAGTAGATCCCCGGGGTAAAATCGCGGGGCGGAAGCTAGTTGAATATAAAATGAAATGAGGAGGTAGTTAGGTAACTAACATGCTACATTGGATAGGAAACTATAAAGCAGGTATGTAGGTACTTACTTAAGACCTATGTTTGTATCACAATTTAATACTACTAACTACTTAGTGTGTTAAGAATAGTAAGCAAAAGTTTCTAAGTAGGTAATCTATGTTTCTAAAATTCCTTTCTCACGCAGATAGATAGGTAATGGTAATTCCGTATTGTTCCTTGATTGTCTTAGCACACCTGTTGCCCACGTGTTTAAAAATATTACCCATTATCATAGCAACTTATTTGATAATCTTTTCCAGCAGCGGTGACGTTTTAGCGATCGTTTTTTAGGGTTCCGTACCCAAAGGCTAAAAACGGGACCCTATTACTAAAACTTCGCTGTCTGTCCATCCGTCTGTCTGTCACCAGGCTGTATCTCATGAACCGTGATAGTTAGACAGTTGAAATTTTCACAGATGATGTATTTCTGTTGCCGCTATGACAACAAATACTAAAAACCAGAATAAAATAAATATTTAAGGGGGCTCCCATACAACAAACGTGATTTTTTTGCCGTTTTTATAGATACTGGTACGGAACCCTTCGTGCGCGAGTGCGACTCGCACTTGGCCGGTTTTTTATAGAAAGGGAGAAGGGATTAAATTGCCGTGTTATTTTCTTTAAATATTTATTTATGTAATAAAACTAAACAAACGATAAGTATAGATCAAAATTATATAGGTAAATAGAGGAATATTGTGTATTGGTTGGTACTAACTAACCTAATATAATGTTATTCATAGAACCTACGTCAATTTAGTATCATTATGGATTTACACTATCTACTCGTAGCCTTATGTACCTAATATGCCTATTTACATTTTCACCATGCATTGTTCCTTCCGTCCCGCGGTTCAACAAAAAGAAAAAGATTTTATTTTAAGCACGCCATCCAACTGTGTGCGTTCAACAAATATTAAAAAGAAGTACAGACAACAAAAACAGAAAATACAAATATATATTATTAATTAACTAATAACTAACAGCGCATCGTTCTTAGGAATACTTAGGAAGTGCAGTAGCCCGGGGAAAAAAAACAAGATTTTTTTCTTTGTGATATGCTACTGTACCTACACCTAGTATTAGATAATTATGTAGTTGTTTAGTTACCTTCCCGGACAGATTAATGACAGAACTAATTCGAAGAATTTTCTCAGATACTTACCTACTTTTTAATCTATTACTAAAACCTTTCTTATATATAATATGAAACAGATGTTTCGGCAAAAAGGTATTGATCCCATCCCAGGTATAATGACATTTCACGCTTCATCAACCTGGGGCAGCTATAGTGAGTGACACCGAACGCATAAACACATGGCATGGCCTATTAGCATTATAGCAACAATGACAGGTGTACGCCAGGGGGTCCGCTAATTTGCCCAATATTTATTTGCAAGATGGCGTTCGGTGTCGATACAAATAGTATGCCATTATGAACGTCATTTGGCGAGGTGGCTATGGTAAATAAATAATATACTAGTAGCACTAGCATTAAACTGAGCTACCCACCAGAAGTTAATAATGGTGAGTTGTATTTCGGATATAATATAGGTGACAATTGTTTATTAAGTATTCACAGTAAACAGTATCTTATGTCTAGTTTAGTAGTTTATTATCCAGTAACCTATTTGAAAAAGGCAAAAGTGAAGCTGGCGATAAAAAACCTGGGATACCAAAGTATATCTTGGTACAATTTAAAATTTTCTATGAAACAATGCTTCTGCTTCGCGAATCGACGAAAATTTCAAAATTGACTACAGTCTTTATGCTTTCTAGTGCATAATTTTGGGGTCAGTTTTTTTTATAAGTTAATTTTTATTTTAGGTGTATGATCGAATTTCAAGATTTGTCAGTGACCATGGATATGCATATTACTTATTAACAAATTGTCGGTATTAATTAATAAAATATTTCGATCGGGATATTCATGCTCTTTACCTTTGAGGAATTCCGTCATATCTTCATATTCCACAGTCAGATCATAACAAAAATGATATGAAACCGTTCATATTTGCAGGAGTTATGCATGCCCGAATATACATATAAAATATTGTATATATACAGACGAATTGGGAAACCACGTTTTTTGAGACGATCAAAAAGAAAATATATATATACTTAATTCTCCTTATCTTTAGAGACTAGGATTTACTTGAGACATCAAATGCTTCATAATGCAAATGTGCAGAAGTTGCAATAAATAATACCAGGTTTTGATTGTATTTATGCCAGGTATATCGTTTGCGAGGCACTACTTCACATTTAACGACCCCACCATATGGCGCGCGCCAACCATGACCACGGCTGTCGTGTTATCAAAAATTTGTTAATCTACTCAAAACAGCTAGTCATCCCGGCTGCACCTTTCCCCTTTGCAACACCATTTTTTTCCCAATCATTAGGATAGTCAAACTGTTGCGTAATTGCTAGATTTAAAAAATTGCGTAAACTTTCTGTTTCCAAATATGAATATTCACACGTCTACACCAATAGTTAAATAAATGTCGAGTCTATTGATGTTATTGGGAATTTTCTATTTAGGCTTGTTTGTCTATGACGGTACAGTAGTAATGTGTTTGATCTTATGGTGATTCGAATATTGCTTATGATTGTGTAACGTGTAGTAATACAACGAAGTCCAGTCATCGCGGACGCAGCCGTTACCTAAAAATACACAAGCAGGATCTTACTCAATAAAAAAACTAGTTACTTTCATCGGATATGTCTATGGGCAAAAACGCAGGTGTCTTCAACGAGCGGTCAATATTTATTAAATAAATTTAGAATAGCAACCGCCATCATCGCCCGCGCATTACCGACCGCTCTTATAATTTGAACAAATCGATTTAGATCGAGCGGCTCTTTTGTTCCATGATTTAGTAGCACCAACAAATTGGGCCTTCCACATCGATCCCTGATCGGTACACAGGCTGTACGCACATGTAATCTGGATGTAAAAGTGGATAGCAATTACAAGGACTTGAAAGTAAACGACCTGTAATTACGTTCAGTCAATCCGGTGCGCTGTTATTAAAGCCTTCAGGTGTTTCTATCTATCTCTGCAATATTCATACGATACAGAAAAGAAAATCAGGGGAGCTATTGTCCAACTCCAACATATATCTCAATCCATCTGAATTAAAAGAAAATTACATGCCTTATCATGTCAATGATTATAGTATGAACAGAGCCAAAGTGGATTTTAAGTAGTTGGTATCAAGCATATTATCCACTGTTCAATCAATGCAGATCTCGATATGTTGGAGTTTAGGTCTCCAAAGCATATCCTAGTTCTCATTTATTAAAATTGTCTTTACCTCCATTCATATACATAAGTGTATAGACAACTCCTGACAACTCTTCATGAAGACTACAACGCTCTATCATGTTACTAACGTCAAAGAATTAATGCCAATCCTCATCATCATCTGATTCTGATTTGTGCAATCTCTCTGTATAATTTTAACAATGATCATTGGGTTTATACAGCGTAAGCGCAACTCACTTTCTAGTGATCATGATTCAGCAGCACTAGTTCGTGTTTATAGCATTTCCCTGATAATATTGGGGTACGAAAGGATATTACCAAGAAATAGGTGTCTTGAAACTAAGTCTTGAAATATCTACGCTTGCAATGATAGTGATTCATTTTTTGCACGTGAGTCATGTGTCATTACACCACGTTACACACGTGCACAATGTTGTAATTAATAGAAAAAAGCCTCTAGTCTATGATTATAACATGTGTGTGAGTGACCGGCCTTGTAAACATTGCTGAAAACTGTTCCAAACGCGTCATTATCGCGTCATAGTTAATTTTATTCGCTGTTTTTAGTTCTCCAGAAAAAAAGTCTACGAATAGCGATTCTGGAAATAGAACGTTCTATTTACCTACTTTTGATCTTAATATGTCATACGGGAACAGTATGAGGAGTTTTTCCCAATCAATTATTTAGTTGTGTGGGTTTATGTAGGTACCTACTTTGGGTTTTAGATTTTTAGGTAGGTAGGCCCAAAATATACCTATATACCTATATTTGTGATTTGCATGAAAATATCCGATATTTATATTGTGAAAGGCAGGATTTTAAGGTGTATCCTTCCGAAGAATGAAGGGAGTCAAGAGTAAAAGGTCACCTGTCTAGCTACAACTGGGCGCGGCTTCACTTACATAATCACATACCTTAGATCGAACTGTGTGAACGCAATTTAACGCAACTTCCTGTTTCTGTGACATCGGGTTTGGTTTAAAATTCAGCTATGAATTTAATATGATAACCACCACTATTCAATTATGGTATTCAATTGTTTTAGCCATAATGAAGTAGGTTGTAATCAATCAGGTATCGTCTATTAGAGACTCCGCGGTGATGTCATATGATGTAACTTTCGATGAACTCATCATATTTAAATTAAAAGCGCGAGCTATTTATGACCATTGTCAATCGTGTATCAAATCAGGATCAATCTACAGAATAATTCTCTAGTAATTATTATTATATTATATAATGTATTTATTCGTCTGCCTAAAATATTAATGAGTCCATTACGAATCGATTAGGTAGGTACTGAGGATTTAGGGTACGAGAGGGTGCGTGACCTACCCGTTGGACTCAATAATTTTATCGCCTTGGAATGCCGTGGTGTATTAGATTTACTGGAGGGCATTAACTGGACATTAGCCTAGTTTTTTCATTAGGACATTAAATCTAATAAGGAAAATCTTGATACAAATAATTTGGCATTACTACATTAGACTAAGCTTTGAAGAGGAAGTTGCGAATAATAGATATCCTGAAGGTATAAACGGTGAAATGTTTCCGACACGCCAACGGTCAAAATCCTGGCATCATTATGAATATGAACGGTCAGTAACGTAACGTAGCTAAGTATCTGTTTTGAAAAACAAAATTTGCATTCGAAATTGGAACGAGAATGGCACGAGCGCCCGAGGCGGCGCGCTACCGACCGACTGCACAATACACGCACTTACCATTACTTTTTATGCAATTTTCATAATTCGATATATGTTAATGAGTGTTATTTCATGAAAATAAACTAACATGTATGCAGTTAAAACAGTTCAAGGTTACAGCAGTCGAGATTATGGAGGTCATAGATAATTATCACTTTCTACAGACCCATGATCATGGTTATGGTAAGTTGGCATTGAGTTAGTATTTTCTAGATACCTAATTTAATAGTTAATAAGTGATATTTGAAAACGTATAAAAATAGTATTAGGTCGATATTGGTCATTGGTAGGCTAATAATTTCTCTCTTAGAGCTCACACTAAAAGTTTATCACAGTAGTTTATTTATAATGACAAGTTTGAGTTAAATTCGGTTATTTTGGTACCTTAACTCATCATCGGTCGTATTCAGGCTACGATTCAATCTAATTGAGATTTTATTAACGATATTATTCACTTCTGTTCCAATTCTCTTTTCAGGGTGTCCGAGAATAGGTCTTTAGTGTCGCTTGAAACTGAGTATTCGATTCAAAGTTTGCGTGCCGTCGCTCCGAGCAACGTGGTGTCAACGGCTGCCGAATGACTGACATGTTTACACCCATGACGGCTTATGCCATTTGACTTTACATCCATAGTATTATACAGAGTGATTTTGTTATCACTGGCAATACTTACAGGGGTGGAAGTACTCATCAATGTGAACAACTTTTATTATAGGGCTAACTCTGATATCGCGTAAAATAATACGGTTGCTTCATACATTTTGGTCGAGTAGGTATTGAACTTTTGTATGGAACAGCTGATAATTTTTTCATGATTTCACAGTTAGTCCTATAATAAAAGTTGTTCACATTGATGAGTACTTCCACCCCTGCAAGTATTGCCAGTGATAACAAAATCACCCAGTATATTTAAGTGTTTTAGGGTAAATTTACACACACCAGTCACTTCAACGTGACGACACAGATCAGTCACGCGGTGTATGGAAACGTCTGCCGTGACGGTGACTAAGTGTGGTTATGACGTTAGTTAATAGAAAAATATTTTTGGACGATTGAGAATGCACCTAGTCGTCAAAACTAGTCCCTCAGTTAGTTTAAACTGAATAGCTATAACTGGCCAGATATTTGATTAAGGTATTAAAATTATCTAAATCAACCACTCTCACACACACATACACAACACATACATTCTCTCAGGCACACATAACTCATACAATAGTGAGAGATTGGATAGGTAGGTACACTATACATAATACAACTCACATATTTTTGCTTGTTTAAAATTATTTTTCATATAATTATTAGTACCTGGATGATGAGCTTTGCTCGGTATTTTTTTTATACGACGTTTTCTAAAAATGACACCTAGCTAGATCGATTTATTGCCCCCGAAATACCAGGGAAGTCGAGCACGACCATTCCCAAACCCTACCGGAATTTGCCAATCTCTTATCACAACATTGTCGGTGCATGGACACGTTTTGTGTAAAAATAATTATAAATGTTATTTTATTAAATTGCGGCCTGTTTTGTTTCTAAGAGTAATTCTTCAGAAGTAGAGAGCTTTTTTTTTAATATTCTTACCTCATTAGATAGCTAAATAGGTGGGAAAGTTTTGTTAGATTTTGTACACTTCTTACTCCATTACTTTTTTTAAATTGGCATTTTAATCAATAAGAAAATAGATAAATAATTCAAAGTGATACGAGATTTAAAATATTGTCACGAAGCCATTGCAAAATTTCATCATTTTATTGGTTTTAAAAAAGTATTGGCATGTTGGGTGAGTACCAAAAAGAAAAAATGTTGCGTACTTTTTTTTAATTTGACTTTAAAGTTGTAATTCGGGATTTTTTGAGAAAATACTAAATTTTCAAATATCTCAGTAACGGTCAATATTTGTATTATGCAATATAGGGTTCATTTCGTAGCTTACAGTCTCTACTATCACGCCCTTAAAGGAATACAAGTAACCCTGTATAAGGTCCTAATAAATGAAGTACGGTCCTTTTGAGGGATGATAGTATAGGTCATAAGTATTCCGAAAATGATAAAATAAAAATATTCGGTCGTAATTTTAATGAAAAAATAAAAACCTGAAATTGTACTTCATCACTACTAAGCAGTAAGCACCATTAAATTATTTTTTTTTAAAATAAATATTTTACCACTGATTATGCTGTTAATGGTTTTAATTAATGCTTAATAGTGATTAAATACAATTTCAGTTTTTTTTTTCATTAAAATTACGACCGAATATTTTTATTTTATCATTTTCGGAATACTTATGACCTATACTATCATCCCTCAAAAGGACCATATATCATTTATTAGGACCTTATATACACATATTTATAAAAATATTATTTCCTTTTTAAAAGCTTTTATTTAAATATAATAATGTTACTCTAGGCTCATAGGCTAGCAATTAAACTCTCGAGGGGAGTTGGCGTTGTATGTCGAAATACAGTTATATCATTCCTTGTTCGGCAGTAGATCCTTTTTAACTTAGTTATTTAATAATCTATCCTAAGTTAGTAGATAAGAAAAAAATTATAACTTTTTTGGAAATAAATTATTATTATTATTATATAGGTGGCTGATCCCAGACGTATTACAGACTTGTTTCAATTGCCTCACTAGTAGTTTTAGCAAGTTCCCTGGTAAGTAGCAAGTCAATTCTAGTAGAGCTTCCATAAATAATTAAGAGAGTTTCCTTAACTTAGTAGCAGAATATAGAAAATAAGAATCGTATTATTATTTCATGAGTCCGCCGTGCAGCCAGTAAAACCAAACAATATTTATAAAACCACATCAAAGGGATAGTTTAAATGATCGAAAAGTGTTGCAGCAACATTTTCGCGCTTAGCAGTACCTATCCGTACTTGATGGCCGTCGGTCGATGAAGTATGTGTAACGAGGCAATTTGTATCAATGCACTGATCAGCAGTCATCAACGGAATCAAAGCAGCCGCCGCACCTGCTTATCCGTAAATATAGTATAAAAGCGCGTTTAATGATACCTCAATCGTTCAAATGACTATCTTATGTATATCACGATAAGATTGACTTTGGAGGTCTATACTTTGTGTGATATGAACTCTTTGTCAAAGGTGTCGTGATTTTCAGCCGCAAACCGCGGAATGTACGGCGTGCGGTAGTTACAGAGACGATTAAGGAAACATTTTTTTAAATAAACTTATGCACAACTAGGGACCTACTATATCAAAATTTTGCTAATAATTTGAAATAAATTAAATTATTCAAACGAATATAAAAGATGCCAGGCGGGGTTGCATCAATAATTATTGATCGACAAAGATACGGCAAAATAGCCTTGCTTAGCCGTCTATAAAGATGAGCAATTAAATCAAAACAACTTGAACGATTCTAAACAATACACAGATGAATAGGTTTTGTCTAGTTCAGTTGAGTTAGTCAGCTCAGGAGCATGTATAACACGGGATTGTTACCAGTGACAATGGACGGGTCGGCACTCGGCGTGCGGCCATATTTACATACGCCATTGACAACCCGATGATTAGGTGATTTTAATAAACAATCGTGTCATATCGTACCTATGAAATTGCTTAGGATTTTATCTTAGTACTAGCTGTTTCTTGCGGTTTCACCTGCGTTCCAGGGATAAAAAAAGCAAGAATAATAATTGCTTGTGGTCGTCTGTGATCAAAATTCGCCCATAATTAAACAAAGAGTAAATATATTAAGAATGTAAAGAAAGTCACTTCACTCATATACGAACTATTTTCTTTAAGTTTGTCTTTTCCGCGCTAAAATACCCATCGATAACGCATAGAGATGTCACGTCACGACTGACAGTGGTGACATGTGTGTGTGTGTCGAACGCATGGAAGCGTGTGTTTTTGAAAAGAGTATTTGCTGAGTTTCTGCCGGCTCTTCTCAGTAAAAGCAACCTTCCGAACCGAGCGTTAGAGTCAGACTATTCATAGCTTCATAAGTGCTTGTGAAGGCCTATAAAAATATTTTCATTTTCATTCATAGCGTTTCTTTTTTCCGCACTCTTACATATAAAATTTAACCGTGCCAAATTTCATACTCCTCCGTCCGCGTAATTTTCGTAAAAAGTGTACCTACTCAACAAAGTTTTTGCTTCACGTATTAATATTATTATAATCATCATTTTCCGCAATATTCGAGCTATCTAACGCAATTTTTTTTTTCAAATCGGATCGGTAGTTTCGTAGGTACATATTTCCACCAGTACCACTGTACACATTTCTTGAATTGCACCTGTGCGAGATATTATCTACTTCTATATTTTTTTTGGGGCACAACAAGGAAAACTGTAGTGAAACGAACGTAAGCTAGGTGGAAAAAAAGTACTGTCACTCACTTATAATTTTTAAAAGTTCTGTTATTAAAAATAATTTATAAATAAAAAATGAAAGTGAGATTAACAAAGGAACTTTTTATTTGTATCGTAAAGTATAATGGCTGATAGATAAAATCGCAAAATGAGTTTTTAGATAAGTAACAAAAGGTCTTTTATAAAGAACAGTTGAAAAAAATGTGTCGTCAAATCGTGCTTAGACTGTTAACTTATTGTACTGTAACTAGCGAGAAATATGTGCTATATTTTGATGATAACGGATTTTTATATTACATACTTTTTATTAAATTAATAAATTATAAAGAGAGCTTTCGTTTGATAATGAATGGGCAACACATAATTCTATGAATTTCAATGTTTGATTTCATATTTTAGTCCATGAAAGCAGAAAATTAAATGACTTTTTTTGTCCCTATTGCTTTAAGATCAAGTTTACTATTAGTTATATAACTCGCTCACTAGTACCCATACCTAGGTATAAC
The DNA here is from genome assembly GCA_951216915.1 of Tetheella fluctuosa. Taxonomy (NCBI): domain Eukaryota; kingdom Metazoa; phylum Arthropoda; class Insecta; order Lepidoptera; family Drepanidae; genus Tetheella; species Tetheella fluctuosa. The sequence continues at coordinate 4,783,985 of OX578224.1, forward strand.
CTCTTGTGAGTCTGGTTTCTGGTATGGCGGCCAGATGATTGTTTTTCAAAATCCGCTAGTCACGTTTACGTGTTCACAACCTTATAAATTGGTTTCTATGCAAATGTGTATCTCGTGCCGGCGACAGGTGACGTGCGGCACCCTTAATTGTTTTTATAATATTCAAATATTGTGACGTTTTTTCTATCGGTTTTTGTAGGCACTGGCGCGGGTGGCGAGCCAGGTGGTCCAGAAAAAACTGTTTCTTTCACCGTAACAGCTTGCTAGGCTTTAGTAAGGCATATGCATGTATTTAATTATTTCATAGTAGGTACCTCAATTCAAATTACCAAAAAGTGCCTGAATTAGTAACATACGCTGGTAAATATGTTTAGGTAAATGCAAAGATCACAGGTTTATTTTAGTATATCAATTGATAGCTTTTACAGTAAAAATAAAAAGTAATAACACATTTTATGTCAGTCTATCATACCTACATATGAAAATACTAAGGATACTAACAAGATAAGAAATGTTAAAAATCATCAAAACGAAAAGTAAAAATGACATCATGCTTGCTCATCTCACAGCTGTTGTGTACTTAACCCTTTAAAAAACTGATGATCTACATCAGTATGGGCTCTTCAAATCCCACAAGTGTCACGAGTCGATGACTTAATAATAATTCGTGCAGTTTATAATAAGCCTTTATGATTATTACGCAGGGCTGTCTCAAATCACCTAATAATAAATAAAATGTATTGTATCATGACAATTATCATGTAATTTAGGTATACCGAATGTAATTTATATAATTAAATAGAAGTAAAGTATGTACTAAATCTTTATAAATCTATTTTTTTACTTGACTTAATCAAATCTATGTTACTTAATTAATTATTAAATTTCTCTATAATTAGCGATCGATGTTATAGTTACATTACATAGACTGTGGTTATACTAATCGGAGGGCGCATGAGGCGCTCAACGGAAGCAGCGTATTCATTTATTCAAATCTGTTTGATTAGGGTACCATATTACTGCAGCAGACCTAATTATATTGTTACAAGTTTTTACAATTATATCTTAAAAAATAAATAAAAAGGTATCGGGCCAAGCCTGGCTCTTGGCGTGTGCGCTTAGCGTGCAACCCTCAGCGCGAGCGCACCTGCCTCACAATTATCTGGTCATTATTCGGCACGGAACCCGCGGGAACCCAAAATTAGTGCGTGCACAACCCTAACAGTGCTCTGCGAAGTGCATCACCCCAATATTACTTCAGGTAAGCTATTTACTTATGAATTTGAAGTGAAATATTTGAGGATAACCAGAAGGTAGTCCGGCTTATGACCCGAGAACCGATTTTTATCTCATAATTGCAGGTCTCGCGTTGAATCCTTCATTAGGGGCGTGGTGAGGCAGGGCGGGGGGAGTGGGGTTGTATAAGTGTGAGGACACAATGGGCGCCCCCCGCGGTATTGTGCGCTAATGTATGCGCGTGCGGCGTCGGCGACAGCGGCCACGACGCGACGCTACAACACAAACATTTCAACGCATCTAATTTATTGTCGTGTCGCACAGGGCCGAGCCGCGCAAAAAATATTTTCTTAAGGCATAGTACTTCTGGTTGCTGAAACGAATAAATGCTTTACAAATAAATAAATACCTACTATTCATATTTTGATTGATACTTCTGTGATTTTCAAGACTTACGAAACGTACCTACCTAAAATTACATACGAACGTCTAAACGTACCTAAAAGTAGGTACATCCGAAAGAGCCTACAACTTGGAACTTGAAATTGGAATAGGTACTACTTTTATTTTTTAGGGTTCCGTAGCCAAATGGCAAAAGACGGAACCCTTATAAAGTCAAAAGTCAAAGTCAAAGCCATTTATTCAGTTTGGGCCCTAGGAGGGCACTTATGAAGGTCGAATTTACTGAAGCCACCACCGGTTCGGAAGTCAGCCTTCAACTGAGAAGAACCGGCAAGAAACTCAGCAAGGTTACATTTTTTTTTTTTTTATAATTATCTGACTATTGGCTATATTTTTTCAAAAACAGCAAAATGTACAATACAATATGCAATTAAAACAAAACGAAAAATACCAATATAAAGCAAATAATAAAATGTAACGCAAACAAGTTCTTATTAAATAACAGCGAATACGCCAATGGCTAAAACTAAAAAAAATATATATATAACAAAGAAACATTATTCAAGGTTCACCTGTGCAGAGTGTAACCCATAAGTTTGGGGTGTCAGTGGGTAGGTCTTTAAAAATGATATTGAGGTTTCTAACATCATTTTTTTCTAAAATGAATAGTTTGCCCTGTAACTTCTAAAATAAGAGAATGATAAAACTAAAAAAAATATATGATGTACATTACCATGCAAACTTCCACCGAAAATTGGTTTGAACGAGACCTAATTAGTAGATTTTTTTTAATAAGTACGTCATAAATCGTAAACCGCTATTTACCTTTCATTCAATCAACTCAAATATAAAAAAAAAATTGGCAATAAGCAAGGTATTACAGCACAAATAAAGGAAAAATTCTAAAAAACTAAAAGGTGGCAATTTAAGGGTGTCCCCATACATACATAGTTACGCCAATTAATAAAGACCTCTGAGTTGTATCAGCGCTCATACAATTTAGAGGTCTAGTTTAATTGGCACCAACCTCAAATAAGGTAAATAAATAGAATTGTGCATTTCCCTTGATGGACGAACAATGGACGAAGTTTGTACGAAATCCTCGGTGCGCGAGTCCGACTCACACTTGTTTAATATTTGATTCATGAAATTTGTGTTTAATGTATTGTAGGTTCTTAATCATACTGTTCGTCGTGAAAATTTATAGGATTCATTAGAGTAGTACTTAGGCGTTCGTAGAATTGATATACACTTGTGGTAGATTGTGTAGTACCTAAGAAGGTAACTACCATACGCAATCACGATGTTTTAAATGCGGGTTGCATACATGCCTTTGAAACGAAACGTCACCTTAAAGCAAGTTCAATATAAAGTCCTGACCGTGGATGACTCAGTCGTTGAGAGTAATTTTGAATATTATAATATGTAAACTAGTTGTTGTTCGGTGGTTTGGGGCCTCGTGTTGTGCCTCTATACAATTAGTGACATTTATTAGAACAACGTCTGTAGACGGCTGAGGTGGATCTCGCTTATGAATATTTTTATGCCAACAAAGGATATAATGACGCATTCTTAATAAAATATAGAATCTTTGGGACAATAAAATAAAGTGGGCTATCGTATCTATACAAGATATTGTATATTTTTTAAAACTTGATAATTTGGACATTTTGTACCGGTCTATTTAAACTATTTCGTAGAATATAAATAAACCGGCCAAGTGCGAGTCGGAGTCGCGCACGAAGGGTTCCGTACCATTATCTATAAAAACGGCAAAAAAATCGCGTTTGTTATATGGGAGCCCCCCTTAAATATTTATTTTATTTTGTTTTTAGTATTTGTTGTTATAGCGGCAACAGAAATACATAATTCGTGAAAATTTCAACTGTCTAGCTATCGCGGTTCTTGAGATACAGCCTGGTGACAGACAGACGGACGGATAGACGGACGCACAGACAGCGAAGTCTTAGTAATAGGGTCCCGTTTTTACCCTTTGGGTACGGAACCCTAAAAATGTCATGTCAAGTCGTCGTCGTCAAGAGCGGTCAGAAACAAATGTTACATCCAATATGTACAAAAACTTGAATCTCAGATCTAAACAAAACTAGCATATTGATTGAGTGAAAATAAACGTTACATTCACATGCGGAAAATACATTGTGCATTTATTTTGAAATTTCATTATTTTTACTACAAATCCCTACACGAAACGAGAATATAAGTTCGGCCACCCACTGTTGAGAGATGAACCTTCGGCTCTACTCTTCAATTGGTGGCTGCAAAAACTGCATTTGCATAGACTGCTCGATGGTTGCCACGATAGTGGCCACCGCGAGTTCTGCCTTTGCATTATGCATCTACGAAGAATTGGATATGGCTAAAAAAGTTAATCAGTTATCATATGATATAATGTTATGCTAAGTGCTAATAAAACGCGGGTAATAAAGCGATAATCGGCAATATATTTAATTTATCTAGATATCCCAAATCCTAATGACTGCAGTCATCATCATAAAATTCAATTTCGACTAAACTTAATATAAAGCTAAGTCGTCACTCGTCAGAACACCTTGTATGCGACAGTCCCTGTTCTGCGACTATATTAATCGTAAAACAAAATGTGACGGTGTAAGAATGGTCGAGGATGGAATCCAGTAGATACTTATACATTACTTGTCCAAACAAGTGTCTTCCCCTAATTTTCCATGTTCCATGTTGTCACAAACATGAAACCTGAACGACTAAGAGATTCAGAAAACATACTTAAATGGTGTTAATATTGTTATTTTGTTTATGTCAGAGGGCTGACAAGCAGGCAGTTGGTCCACCTGATCGTAAGTGGTCTACCGTCACCTAAATACCAGTGGGATGGCCATTGTGTTGCCGACTTTCCTTAGATATGCCATTGAAAATTGTATGAAAAATTAATATCCTATTGTATCATTAAGCACAAAAAGCCGCATAAAACCTTGTATGTGGAAATATGTTGGTTTCATTTGTGAAGAAAAAAAGAACTTATAAGACAATTACAGTCACCTTTGCTCAGTATATATTCGTGGGTCCATGGCGGCGGTGACAAATGCCGATGCCACCCACTGCACGCACGACCCCGGCTGCACCAAGACGATCCAATAAATACAACATACACATTTATATCTGAATGTTTTTATTTATCTAATTGAATCCCGCTGCGTCTCACTTTGCTCTCTGATGACTTAATCCCGTGAGACTCCTGACGTAAATGTCTCTTATATTTTATTTCATTGCTATGTTACGATAAATAAAATTTAAGTGTTTACTTAAGATGCTTTATGTTCAGTTTATATTATAAACAAATGTGTGTTTTTGCTAAGCTTATACGATCACTAAGATAAAATTAGTGCGCTAACGAGTTAAGAAATCAAAATTGTTGCAAATATGACCTAAACAATTTCGATAAGATTTTTATTGAGATACTTAATTGGTCGGCGAGCGTAAATTAGAGGATGATATAAAAATGTTCCAAGGTTCATAGGACGTCCGAGGATCTTGACTTGTAATCTTTACGAGGGTTTAGGTCGTAACAACAAAAACTTTAGATAATAGAGATGAGGGATACCTCCGTTGGTATTTTAATTAGCAAAATGTTAATGCTTCAATTTGGAATTTATAAATAAAAAAAATTGCAACCGCCTACAATATACATGATTATATATATATTTGTATAATAATTATTCCGTATAATAAATAACGTAGGGTCTTCATACCTAAGTCAAGAGTTTGAATTATTCTTATCGAAATTAAATGAGTGTCATTTAGAAGAGATACAACTTGATAAATATATCTGATACCTCTACTTTCGGCTACCAAATATGTTTTGAACCTGTGGTCCATTATCTTGCCACATTCCAGTGGTAAAATTATTTATTTTGTGCGGGGCGTGAGTTACCGGCCGACCCGCCCCTTCGTTACTATGTTAATTCTTGCTACCTACAGAATACCTGCTCATCCTAATGCTGTATTAACAAAGAAAGCAGCTTACTTATATGATTAAGAGTAATTATTTTTCGAGTTGTTCATACCATTGTATTTTTTTACTTTTTGATTAATCCATTTTGAGATAATTTGATCATAACACACACTACTCTTACACCTACCTACATTCATAACTAAAAGGTTGTGAGATAAATCCTAATTAAGTTTTTGAATTCAGCGACATTATTGGGGGAGTGAATTGCCTCGCGAATGGGACGCGTGTCTCAAAACTACATATAAAATAAAATGAAATTCCAGGAAACGCGATACAAGTTATGGTGACATTGAGAACCTAAAAAAAAAGTTTTTCACCTATATAGCTATATATATGCTATAAAAAGCCGTTATAAAAATATTAATAGTAACAATAACAAAGCAAGGTGGACAATGTAATTGGTTATTAAAAAGCGCATATATCACGGGGCGAGGATGCGCGCGCGCCGCCGGTCGCGTGGGAGACACAGGACGTGATTTGTGAGGAACCGCTGGAACGTGACACGCCCCTTCATTAACATGCTAATGCCGATTCTGGATTTGGAACGATCCATGCTCCTATTGGATCATCGCGGTATGTGTTTGATGAAAATGCAATAAGTTTTTGAAAGCTATCTGAAGAATAATTTGTTGTTTGAAAGAAGAACTGTAGGTGAGTTAAGAGCATGGATCAGGAGATTTCTCAGAGCTTTCCTCATAAAACAGTGCATGTTCTCGTATTTAATTTTATGATGTTTTTTTTACTTGGTCTGTGTTTGACCACAATATCATCATGGTAAGTGATGATGTAGCCGAAGGTGGTAAGTACACAAAATCTAGAACGAATTGGTTCTCAGGTGCAACTGCCGGAACACACCAGAAAGTAGGTGCTTGGTGGCAGATTTTCAATTTGAGGGTTATTTCAGTCTTCAAAAGATTTAGTTTAGATCAGACTTTAAAATATATGTCTAATAACTGAGTAGAGACAGTAAATATTATTTTAATTATACCTAGTATTAACATTTACCATTATGCATTGTTTCGGTTCATTGAAACGGCTAAAGTTAAGGTTTGGGTAGGTGCGTACGGACATGGAGGCTGGTGTCGGGCATGCGTGTGGCCGAGTGGGGCGTAGCGCGTCGCGGGCGCAGCGACGACAATGCGTGCTCTGGTAATGTATGCGCGCCAGGGAGGTCCCTCCTGTCGTGGGAAGACGCTATCGTCGCGATGTAACTCTGTACATACGTGCACTTTCAGGCATTATATGTATTTTTGTAGTCTCGCCTCCACATTTAATTCAATATAAAGTAATGTTAGCTGTAAAATGTAAACAACGTAAAAAGCATATCGTAGTTTGAAGCCCAAAACATTTATTAACGTTGTTATAATGATTGTAATCGGTATTCATGAAAATAGGTACAAATAATTGTCACACAACACAACGTTCGTGACCTGTGAACGTGAAACAAGGCATCTCTTCTATCCACCCTCTACGCGTAGCGCTACGTCGTAGCGAGGCCGGCTCGTAGCAGGGCCGCTCGCGTGGCGCTCGAGAACGCGAACTCTCTTGCCGAATTTGCATAAGCTTTTTGTATTCCGTAATAATGTGGTGCGTATTTTAATTGGGTGCGATTAAATCTTAATAAATCGGTCGGTGTTCCCACACGCGTCCGTCGGCCGCTCGCAATTACGCTGGCGGCGTGTGTTGTAATTTGGTGATGGCCGCAGGCGAGACTCAGAAATTGCGCTCAGTTTCAGCAGTACACCTTTGAAGGCGAAATGCTAAAGCACTATGGCATTGCGTGTGCCCCACGACAGACGAATGCCGACCGCAAACCGGGGCCACTTGAAATTCACTCCTCAATTACCAATCGTAAATTCCAATGCGTCTAAATTAATTATGCCTGCTCTTGACTGTTATTTTTTTCTTAAACATTATTGTCTGCTTTATCCTAGTTATTAAAAAAATATTTACAATTTAAATAGAGTAAGTTAAATTTAAACTGTTATGAAGACAGGCTAAATTCCTCTATACTCATTAGCTAGTATGCTTAAATCTGTGAAGCTAACCACCGGCTAATTATTTGGGTTACCCAAAGAGATTATTTTCGGCACATAAACCAGCATCCGTCAAAAACTAATTTATATTGGAATGTGATATACGCGCGGGCGCGGCGTTGCCTGCGGGCACGCGCGCTCGAGCGGTTTTAATCACCTTACCCTAACTTAACTGATGTTAAAACACTACCGAAGCGAGGAAGGCGATCAGCCGCCGACGCAGGCGCCACGCATCGCTCTGATCCCATTAGACTTGGTCGCAACCAATCTCATCTTTTGGCTTTGCCGCCGGATATTACGCATTCAAACTAACCTTTTTGCTCGCGTGGCATACCTAATTCTTAACATTGAGAATCGATAATGTAAATCGATTAAAATGAGACGTATTAATAAATCGATAAAAGATGTCATCGGAATCGACGAGAATCGATTTGGTGATTCCCGTGACAGGTTTTTTATGCGTAGATTCCGTTGTCACGGTTGAGCTGTCAATGAGTGCAATTCTCACGGTTCCGGCGCCAGCGCCGATGATCGTGTTTCGTGAGCAACTAAAATCTAATTCCAAACAGTGGATTTTTTGCTTGCTTGTATTCATTATTAAGTATTAGAATACTTTATTATAATCAAGTAGAGCACATCTCTAAAGATTTTCGTAAATTGATGCCAAAGCCAATTTTAGGAAAACTAAAGTTAGTATTTTTTTTACCATAATTCATTGTTATTCGAGAAGCCACAATCCAATAAATTAAGTGCGCCGTGTTACAGCTTAGAATTGCCGAGGCAAGAAATGCTTGCGGCTCGGAAGCACACTGCACAGGTACGATTATCCGCTCCAGTGTGAAACGTCGGTCTTTTTGATGGTACTTAGACAATCGTCTCATACTTTGTTCTACGATAAAAATATTCAGTATATGAAATTTGTGTGCAAAATCTAATAAAAGCGGCCTATAGGGTTGTCACCTTTTTTATAAGAAATACTTATAGCATTCTCTAGGCCATTACCAGTGAAAACATAGTAGATGGTGAAACAAAAAAACATAGGTTTCCTACCTCTAAAAGATGTAAAAAAATAATAAATGGAAGATCGGGGGAGATCTTCCATTTATTATTTTTTTAGTTTCCTACTTTTGTAGAGCAGTTTTTCCTGCTAAATTCCTAACAGAAAGCATCTAGCATTTACACTTATGGATTATTACAGCTCTATAGTTATAAGTATAGAAAGAATAATTTATAAAGCTAGATTGGCTAGGTTGCCGAGCGAGTGTAGGCAACACGTTCGGTCAACATCCAACAAGGCGTATATGGACATAGGTCGTCTGTCTGAGTTTGCTCGCCGTCCGCCTCCGCTATAACGGGCCGTTTCTATAATATTAAACGCAATCAATCTGTCTTGTATTGTTTATATATGAACACCTCGATTTGATTTAATTCGTTTACTATTGTATGTACTTAATTAATGACGATGTCACTGACCGCTGTATCTACGCACCTTTGGAACAAGTAAGCAGCTGTGTAGTTAATGGAGATACCTACATTATGTATAGATTATAAGTAGAAGTCGAATCATTAGTTATAGTTACCTAAAAAAATAAACAATTTTCTCTAAACCTCTCTATTGACCATATCAGCTATTAGAGATTTTTAACTACAAGTTAAAACAACCAACCATAACAACCATAGTTTACCACCGTATATGTAATCGTATTTTGTAAAAAGAAAGATTTTTGGAAAAGTTTGTTTTTCAAATAAAGTAAAACATAATGGATATTTTTTTTATAATTAAACACCACCAGCGAATGTATGTAAGTAGTTGATTCAGTGATACAATTCTCAAACTTATGGAATATAAATACCTATTTGCAAGGACTGACGGCTGTCTTGAGGCGAGTGAGCTTGTATGAATGGGACGCGACACGACTCCAGGAATAACGGGACTCGGACCATTCCTTTCCCTCCGGATATACTCGTACTTACTGTATAGTATCAACAAAATTTCGAGCGACAGTGGTACTCCGAATTATCTTTATCACTTTTGATACAACGCCAATCGAAAAACTTAGATGCTTTTGGAGTAGAGAACTTGAGCTTAGAGGCAAAAATGATTTCCCTCTTCAAAATAGTAAAAATACGATAGAATTGATTCATGTTTGCCTGTTGTTAAAAAAATAAGTCTTAAAGGAGTTTCTTGGCTCGCGATTGGGACGCGCGTCCCAAAACAACATACTGGGAGACTTTTTAGTAACTGGCAAAACTTGCAGGGGTGGAAGTACTCATCAATATGAACAACTTTTATTATGAGACTAACTATAAAACCACGAAAAAATTATCAGCTGTTCCATACAAAAGTTCAATACCTACCGACCAAAATGTTTGAAGCAGCCATTTTATTTTACGCGATAGCAGAATTGGTCCCATAGTGAAAGTTGTTCATATTGATGAGTACTTCCACCCCTGCAAGTATTGCCAGTGACTAAAAAATCACCGTGTATAAAAAATATAATTCCAGGAACCGGGAGTCAAGATTTTAAGTGATTTTATATCGTGTAATGTAATGTTGGTAACTCTTTGATTTCTCTTTGTCTGCATGGTGCCGAGAGGCGTAGGGTTTTTATCAGTGACCAACTGGAACAGGTCTCACAGGTGAACATCAAGGTTGTCCCATAACCAGGAACGCTTCCAATTAATGTAAATGTATAATGAACTACAATAATGGACATGATAACAATCTCGTGAATATGCATATTGCTTGTATCAGACAGATTGCAACATGCAAAGGTAATGTCTTTATCGAAGTCGAGCTACTGCGATTGTAACAGCATGTATTTGTGACTAAGCTATCTTTTTTTTTAGCAGTTGAAAAAAATACAGTAAATAATGGAACTCGCTTGCATATCGGTGATTCAAATCACCCTGATACAGTGTTTTCACAATGTAGGTAGTATCAATTAAGCGAAAAATAATGTTGTTATTTTAATTACATTATTGATTTTATCGATATCTCGGTATCTTATAGTAATGTCGAGTATGGTTGCGTTGCGAATTGTCACCGCAGTCTGAACAACAGGCGGGATGGAGGAGAGCGGCAGGTGTGCGCGCGCGCACCTGTACATCGATTGTTGCATTCCACGCGTTCGGAGCTCCGTGCCGACTGACGAGAGATTATCAGCTTAGATTCTTCTTCAATCAATGAACACGCTCAAGTTTATTAACTTGTAATTAACGTATAAGCGAATCTCGCTTATGTGCAGTGGAAAATAGTTTGCTAGCCCTAACTGCATACGTTTAAAACGTTTAGTTCGTGTTATAAACATTTTCCTATAAAAATGTTTTGTCTAACATTCATTCAGTATAATCGACATCAAAACATATTTTCTCATAAAATTTACTTTTAGCATAAAATGACAACATGTTACAATTAAACACCGACACGAGAACAAAATAAAAACAAAAATATCATTTGAAATTATATTAAACTATCTGCATACCAAATTTCATCGAGATCGGTTCAGCAGTTTAGGCGTGAAAAGGTAACAGACTGACAGACAGAATTATACTTAGAATCATGTATAAAATATTGCACCACTTCTTGTGAAAGGGATAACCGATTGTGAAAACCATGTATGAGTGAGTCCCAAAGAAATTTAATTAATGCATTCCATTTACAAATACTATATGGACAGATTAGTTAATTAACATACTTGTAGGTAAGTTAGGTTTGTACTTGTACGTCATTAATCCGGAACGCGGGTGTCGCCGGACGTAGAGACGGACGTGCCCACGACTCTATGCATACCAATCGGTGGAGTTCCGACACACGTCAAATTAATTCAACCACTGGAGTTACTACTTACATGCTGCGAACGCACTAAATTGTCATTACAACTCTGGTTGGTTCACACTTTACACTTTATGATATTAGAACGAAAGGTCAGTTTGCGCTGGGAATGCAGTTACTAAAGTAAATGTAAGCAAATACTTGTAAACTCGGGTCCGTAAACTTTAGCAATTTATGCTAAACATAAACGACAACAATGTCTCCCTTTAAATAGAACGAATAGAATCAGATGCAGAGTAAGGTTCGCACAGCTAATTTTGTGAGTAGGTAGTTCTCACATCTTTAGCTAAACCTGTTTTAACGGTATTTGGGCACAAACATAAAATGCATCAAAGCTAGATAAAATATTTTGGAGATCTATGTTTTTGTAGGAGTAGGTTTATCCAATTATTTTTGTAATGGCTTCCTTTGCTAGTTTTACTCGTGCCAGTGCCGTACTTGACATGAAACTTTTTTTTTTTTTATAAAACTTAGGTTTATTTATATATTTATAACCAAAATAAAAAATACAATCTATAATATGTAGAAAAATTCCTCGACGCTGCCGCCGCTGCCAATGGGCGAGGTTCTTAGCAGGCTGGCAGCGTTTCCTCTTTGGTTAGCCAAGCTAATGCGTTGGTGGAAAATGCTCCCCACCCGTCGGTCAATCGAAGACTCGGTAAGTTATAAACTTGTAAGGATATTCTTATGTTGATAAACATTATAACATTATTTGGAAAAACTTTTGGTAAAGTCTATTGCCTTGAATTTTAAGGGGATAATAGTTCAGTGATAGTGTCGTTGGATGCCGCGGCGAAGTTCTTGGGTTCGAATCCAATGATGGGCTTGAGCTTTTGGTGAAGGAAAACATTGTAACCATTACATGGTGTTAGGGTAATTTGTAGTACCCGCCTCCAAATTGAAAATCTGTCGCCAAGCACACACTGGAGTGGTGTGTTCCGGCACTTGAGAGCCAGGTACCTTTTGGGCTTTTTAAAAATCGGCAACACTTTGGCAATGCCCTTGGTAGGATTGCTAATGTGCATAGGTGACAGAACCCACATACGCACCCCACATACACCGCTTGCTTGTCAGCCTTATGACATAAAAAAATATATCTAACTATGCCTGACATCTTAGTGATACAAAGCTGCTATGTCATGGATGAAAAGCCACAGCGATATTGAATAAGTAAACAGGTACCTACAAGTAACTTTGGTAGTTGCAGAATCTTGTACGTCATAGCCGTCTTATAAAGAAGTGATAGTTATTACCACAGACCATATTAGGAGTTATTCTACGGCACAGAGATTCTGTTGTGCAAGTGGCGGGAGGCAGTGGCACGCGGGACGGACCCGCCTGTTTGACGTTCCCAGGCGATAGCTGCTATCTCTTGCAAACACCACTTGTTTGAACCACAGCCGACACAGCCGGACTACTTTACACTTACCGATGGAAAACTCGATTTTCAATCTTATACACAGGAGATGAAGACCAACATGAATGTTTTTAAACGCACTGACATATTGGTGGTGTCATACTAAGTACACATATCTTAGACTGTAGCCTTCTTAGGACAGACACGCGACACGCTGACTTATCTATTGAAATTTTCAAGTGAAGTCGCGCGTCACTCCTGTTTGTATTTGCATATAGACAAGTGTAACTGTTGGATATCGATATCTTTTTTGTACTAGTTTATTTTAATACAACTATGTTCATAATGATACCTAATATATTTACTTAAAGGCAACCTATCGAGACCTCACTCCGTAAGGGATCATTAATTACGTCATGAGTGCGCTTCCACAAATAGCTAAATGACTAAAGAATACCATATTTAATTAATTGTCTAATTGAAGCTATTTTGAGGCACCTGCTCAGTAGTGGTCGATGGTATAGTGGTTTGCGGAGTTACGGACATGTGCAAGGCCGCGCAATAGGTCACAAGGCCGGCCCGCTAGCCGCACGCGCACGCGCCTGCACTCTGCCGCGGTTCAAGGACTAATGTTTCAGCTGCATACAGGTTTTATAATGCAGTAGGCCAGGCCAGGTATCGCTGCTTACTGCAGTTACAGATGCGCCAATGCACGTGCAGACATAGTGGTTGTATCGCGTTCCGTTTAACATAATTCTATGATATTAGACTTCAGTCATCAGTAGTAGCGCGGAAATATATACGAGGGTAGTATTTCTGCCATTCTACCGTGGTTTTATCATCTTATAATATATTAAAATACTTTAATTCATCTACACTAATTTCAATCGTATGTAGGTATATCTAATTTGGTAAGATGTTCAAACGACAGAATTAGTTTGAACAATTCGCAATACGAGGGGGCAAGCTCACAGAGCTGGGCATTGCAAATCCTTTACGACGAGCTGGCTGCATCTAAATCCGGCGACATCCGCGTCGCCCGCCGCTTTGTTGCGTTGTTCTCTTTGCTTCGGCGGCGTCGCGACGCTTAGGGCATGTTCGCACTTAGAAGCATTTGGATGTCGTCGGGATAATGACAATTGACATGCTAAATCAGACTACAGAGTATTTGGTTAATAAAGGAAAACAAGTATTTTAGCTAGTTACCTCTTAACTGTTTTGTACACGTAAATAGAAAAAATACTAAAAGTGATTCGGATTCTTGAACGTCCTTGGCAGATTAAATTGTGTAGATATGTTGAACTCAATTTAATTTGAGTACGGTTTTCTATGTCTACTATGTGTCTATTATACCCCAAAAATTGTTAAAATCTTACTTTTTGCTTTAATCTAAGACTTAGAACTTTACAAGAACTTTTTTACAGTTTTAGTTCTTGTCTTTGAATATATTTGGCAAGGTTATTTACCTAATTTGAGTTCATTGTTTCTCTGAGCGACACATAATCCATCAATAACAATTTCAAGATTCTATAGGGTCAAATCGAGATTCTTGAAAATCTAATTAATTCCAGATATATCAAAACTATCTCTATTCTTTTACAAAAGTCATCAGCTATAAGGACATAGGATTCTGTATGTCTTGTTTGTTTTGGTTGCGATTTTATTGCGCGTCGACGCTGTAGGCCACGGGCGAATAATTATAAACGAACCACTCGGCTCGGTATTAAAATAACCTGTATTTATTTTCTCTGTTTGTCTGCATTTATACGTTTCCTCAGTAAAACATATCATTTAAACACACTGGATTAGTGATGCTTTAACTGACTTGATTGTAACAAAAATATCCAGTATCTTGGAAACAACTGGAGAATTAGTCTCTTTTTTTAGACTCGAGTATCTTTCTTTTTCTTTTCAATGGCAGAGACCGGAAGTTTATGTTTTTATAGTTTAAGGCATATTCATAACTAATATAAACATCAAATACGCACTTGATTCAATATATTCGTAACCATTTTCAAAGCTAGATTATTTTGTAAGATAATTTAATCCATAGAGCGCAGTTCTCTTCATAATTCATAATCGATATTATAATGTATTCCGTGCCTGCACGTTTCTGAACAAATTCATTTTCATACGACTTCTGTAACATTGCTTGCTTTGCTTGTTGATAGTTGAATGTTGGCGTGTCGCACGCTATGATGCGGCAAAAGGTTGTCAAATTAGTATCAGCCTGGGCGGGACTATTGGCCATTGCTCTTTTGTGATAATCAAAACGTTCTGGACTTTAATGTGGAATGTAAATGAGACCAGTTGTTTCTACAGTACAAACACATTATATTCTAACAATTTCGTTGAATAAATTCTTGTAAATATTACAAGATTCTAATCTAACCTTATTTGAACAATGAAACTGAAGTAACATAATTGAAAGCAATGGTTTAGTTATAGAAGTAACAAATTAATGATATGCAAGATCTAATTCAGCTAACATCAGAATTACACATAAGAATGTATGATGGATGGAACTTGCAAAGATCTGTATCGAGAAAGTGTGTAACATTTGACGTTATGATGTAGGCGGTAGAACAATAGAGACAGGATGATATAGTGATTTCTAAACAGAAAAAGCACTAATGCCGCTACTGCCCGAAAGATTATGATAAGATGTGTGAGAAATAAAAAACAATAATCTAATGAGAAAAAATACTACATACAGAATCTAGTAAAGTAGGTACTTTTACGATTAGGTAAATAAATAATAATACGCATGGGTAACTGTGTTATTATATGAAGGGCCTACAGTTGTGATGCAGAGCATCGCAGAATACTAATCAATGACTGAATATTAGTATTCGGCGAATATTGTCACAAATGATAAATAAAAAATCAACGCATTTAAGAACTATATAGATAAGGTATTTAAAACATCCAATCCTATTACCGTCTGCTGATCCATTGGGTTATTGGCGAGATGACATGCATTTCCTTCGGTTGATAAACTCGCCCAAAACATTATTCTTTCATGCTGTATCTATATGGTCGCCTCGGAAAGGTTATTATCAACAGCTAGATTTAACTTTTTATTCTTAAGGTCTGATGGTTGTTTGATTATCTTGACTACATTGATAACAACACATTATCTTAATAGATTACTTAAAAGAGGTTGAGGTTGATCGAGTTCCATCCATATCATATAGTTAGTTCGTAGCACACACAGTGTTATTGTGCTTGTCGACAATCAGGAAGACGTAGACGGTACACATAGAACTGTGTAATTATGGATGGACGCATCAATGTGGCAATTGTTATGTATTTGCTGTGACCGAGAATTAGTATATGAGGACACACGTTCCCATGCGTCCTACGCAATAGACGCGTAATTATCGTACGATTGCGCCACTCCGATACGGCATTGTTCGACGTAATGCCTCCTCTAAATCAGAGCTGCTCAGTGCATCATGTGTGTACGCGGTCTATTGTCGCGGTTAGTTCACACGCACTCACTAAAATGCTCCCACGGACATGTTCACTGGTAGGTACAGTTTTAAGAACTTTTGTTTGTGAATCTTTGTACAATCCATTTCCTTACAGTATGTTTTAGTTAGACTTATTTCTGATCAATTTGTTTTTTTTTTCTATCAAAGTTATTAGATATTATTCCACTCCTGTACCATTGTGTTAGTGTTGGCTGTACCAGTGATAAAAAAAACTTCAGGAATGGAAAATTATCGTGACAATTATCCTACTATTGTTCTAACAAAAGCGTTATGTTACAAAATAATGCTTAGAAAGCGTTACGACTAATTAACAAGTTAAATTATTCGTATAGTTTTTCATGGTGTAGTCTTCACTAATTAGAGTAGGTACCTACGCGTGTCTTTATTATCATAATTACAATAATTTTACGCATTTAAGGGCTCAGAAGCGCTGTAGTTAAAAAGTTGACGCCAACGACCGCGATGACGCCGTGGTACGTTATATTGCTAAGCTAACGTAAGTTTATGTGTTACCCAACGAATTAGCTACCTGCTGATTGTGGGGGCTGGGCTGCTTGAGTTTGTTTTTTTCACTGATTATTATGTTTTATTTATTTTGCCGTCATACGCAAATATTGTCAGAGTTAGAATGATAATCAAATTAATGTTATAAATCTAAGTTTTGTTCTTGAAAGAGTAATTGCTGATATTATAGCCAGCTTTTTCAGCAAAAGAAAACTTCAAAATTACGGTTCACGCTATAAAAATCATCCTCCATATAGCATATAGCATACTCCATATAACATCCTCCATAGCTATATTTATTTCTCATTTTACTTATTTACCTATATAATAGATAAACATAATATATAGTTACTTACTTGTATAAAAAATCTTAGAAGGCGTATTTTTGCAACATAATGTCGTTAAGAATTTCTGTGACCCCATTATGACGTCCAACCAAATAAGATAAAGGCAACTTTATAATGGTATCATATTTCAGTGCGTATTATGCTAAATGAAACTTCGTACTTTATGTCCGTTCGTGAGTCGCGAAATTGCTGACATGACGTCATTGTCAGGT
The DNA here is from genome assembly GCA_951216915.1 of Tetheella fluctuosa. Classification (NCBI taxonomy): domain Eukaryota; kingdom Metazoa; phylum Arthropoda; class Insecta; order Lepidoptera; family Drepanidae; genus Tetheella; species Tetheella fluctuosa. The sequence continues at coordinate 4,801,420 of OX578224.1, forward strand.
TTGTATGTTGTAGGAAGTAAGCGACAAAAAAAATTACGATACGCTTTACTTTACTTTACGATAAAATACGCTTTATTATGCTCCGATCGATAGATAAGGCTTCATTCAATGCATAGTTTTGGCGTAAAGAAGAAATGACTTGAATTCATTCACTACCCACAGATGCTCTTATAAATACTATCAATGTAAGCCGGAAACATATAGCTTATACTGTATATCAAAATGCAATACAAACTAAGATGCCAGAGAGCAATGTGGCGGTAAAAACTGGCACGGGATGGGATGGAGCGGACGCGCGGTCACTTCTTGTCTTCTTACATTTCAGTTGTTAATGCGATCGTTCATAACCAACCAATGCTACGTGTTGTTATGCTTCCCTGCGATAATTATGAACGGACATTTTCAATGTTCAATTGTAACGGTTGGGACGCCAAAAGAAAAGGTAGCATATGAGGGAAGAACTACTTATTCCCGCTTCCGCCCCGCGGTTTCACCCGCGTTCCTGGAATGAAATGTATCCCTTGTGTGCCAAATTTCATGCAAATCCGTTCAGCTGTTCTGAAGCTGACTGGTAACAAACATACACGCACACAAATTTTCGCATTTATAATATTAGTAAGATAAGATAGAGTCAATAGTGAGCTTATAGAAGCAGATAGATAAAAACACCGACTAAGTTGATTACCATCGATACGATGCATTCCTATTTATTAAAGTACTAACAGATGATCAAGGAAATCTATTGATAGTAAATGTGATGATATTATGGAGAATAATTCAACATAAGCTCGTAAGGACATAGTAGCGCTCATTTCTTGTGCTCGCGCCGGCCGCCGGGCGTCCGCACGCGTCCGTCCGGTCGGGCGGGTCGGGCGCAGGTGAATGGTACACCAACCCATTCACCAGTAAAAACTACTTTTTGTCTCACATTCTCAATACCAATGATATTTAATGATCGTATTTACTGATTAAATAACATTTTGTTTTTTATGTTTTCATAATCGTCACAAAAATCCCAATATTTTATTACTTTTCAACCGTTATAAATAGTTTGAATTTTAAAACGGCTAAAACAATAATAAAAAAATGCTTAATGGCTGAAACCCATGCTTATGCTTGTACATCACGAACTTACCCTGGTTTTTAACCACCGACTGTTTAGCGATAAATGTTTCGTAATACTTTATGTCTAGTTAGAATTAAGAATAACATTTGCATATTTTGGGTTAACCACCTACACGCATTCGTATGTAATGTAATGTTTTACTTAATAGGACTTACTGTGGGTATGTTAAGTAATAAGATGTCCTTGTTTAACACATCAGAATGATAGCTCGATTTTTATTACCTAAGGTATCGTTAAACTCATGCCATAACAGGTCTTTATTATCATTTTGGATTGTTTGTTAGGTCAGTAAAAGCTTATGTCAAGTTTTGAGTCGATATTGAAACAATTGAATTCTAATCCTGGATTTTATGACATAAGGTTTTATTTCAATTACAGATTCTCGTTATATTCGGCTCATGCCTTGGAAAATATACATAATGATTGATACGATTGTAGATGTCAGGCAAGTTAAGAGTGGAGGGAGTTTTGCAGTCTGCATAAAGTTCTCCAATACAATAACGAACAGCCATCCAATTGTTCTGCGTAGCTAATTATTTCAAGAAACTAGTATGTCACTAGAAACGTGCCATATAATTGAAATGCAGTATTGTAATGGTATTTTGTATAGATACTTTCTTTGGCGAGCAAACTCCCACGTTTTCCTTTATCGGAAGCTTTCTCTGCGAGATAAGAACGAATTGACAATAATAGCGCATAATCGAAGAAAGTTTATGCCGACAAAATGTTTTAGTACTTTATTAAAGTACGATGTTAAATATATTATAGGTTAATTATATAAGGTTTAAACTAGTATAATATATTAAGAAGCCCGCATGCCTAATCAAGGCAATTTCCCCTCGGTCGCTTATCCGAAATATTTATGTGACCACCATAGTAATTACGAGGCGTGTATACCTACAAGTAAATAGCAATATAACTCACCACGATTACAGTCGGGCTACGTGAAGTATGGGCTATGACGAACTAATAATACACTTGGATATTGAAAATGGTAAAACATTACAAAGGTACGAATTGGGTATAAATACAGTTTATTATTCTTTTGACAATCGTTGTTACAATGTAGCTATCAAAATTATTTTATTATTACACAAACACTAGGGAATCGACCATTCTTAGAGATTTCCTTAAGGTTTATCTACGGTTTAGCCATAGGGCGAAAGGTTTATTATTGTCACCGATTGATCGATCTGTGGAGTTGTAATCTGTGCCTTTGAATACGTACCTATTCTCTATTCAATAGAGTCTATTGCATTTGCATTTTAAGATCTTTAGAAAACATCATCAGCAATCATTATTACGAAAGCAATATTAAAGGTTTAATTTTATGACGCTGTTTTATACCAAAAATATCTGAAAATTACGCCTACTACATAATTAGGTATTATGAAGTACTTATGATTAGTTAGGATATCAAACACAGGACTTGAATAGAGTAGTAGTCATAAGGAGTTGTAAATATATTAAAAAGATTAAAGCAAATATCACTGCATAAAAGGTATTAGATAAAAGACAAAGATTGAAACTAAAAAAAATATAGGTGAAAAATCTATGGTGGTCATCATAGATTTTCACCAACATTTTAAAATTTTACTAAACCAAGCTTGTCAAACTTTATAAAAAAGACCTAATTCGTACAAAAATTAAAATAATCAACAAGCTAACAATCTATCTTCGTTCATCATAATATTGGGGCCGGCCCATTCCGCCGCGTCTACGACCGGTACGACGATCACGGCGCGGTTTTCTCATTTTTCCTAATATGCTGCCATAAACATAAACCGTAATATAGCAGTCTTTCCAGAACATGCCAGACCTAATTCCAGGTCATTTTGCTAGTGGTGTTTTTAGGGATCCGTACCTCAAAAGGTAAAAAAAAGAACCCTTATAAGATCACTTTCTTATCCGTCTGTCTGTCCGTCTGTCCGTGTGTCACCTCCGATTTTCTCAGGAACGGGTGGACCAAGCAAGTTGAAATTTATACCAGATACTAAGGTCTATACCTAGTCCCTCTTAGGTGTATAAAAATCAAGGTCCTGAGTCAACACGGTAAAAAGATATGGGCAAATTTAGATTTTCGCGAAAACTTGTAAGTACCAAAATTAACCTTAATTTTCAACTTTTTTTATTTTTCGGAATTTTCCCTTTACTTGTGCTGTAAGATCTTGCTTTTAACCAAAATACTACCATATAGGTTTTGACCTAGAATTACGAAATTTGGCAAAAAGCAAGGTCTTACAGCACAAATAAAGGAATCCAAAATATAAAAAAAATGAAAATTAAAGGGTGTCCCCATACATACATAGTTGCGACAATTAATAAAGACCTCTGAGTTGTATCGGCGCTTTAGAGGTATAGGTAATCTAGCTTAATTGGCACCAATCTCAAATAAGGTAAATAAATAAAATAGTGCATTTCTCGTGATGGACGAACTATTTACATACTTATAAGTTTGTACGGAACCCTCGGTGCGTGAGTCCAACTCGCACTTGGCCGGTTTTTTTATATAATATTATGCTAATCAATCTGATTAAGCACTTATATTTTGTAACATTGTAGTGGGAAAAATGTAATAAGATGCTCAAAGATAGCAAGCATTTGTAAAAAAAACTAGCCTACACTTTATCTATAAGAGAAACGTGGAATTTAATACAAAAAATCCATGCTTTATACGAAAGTAGGTACATATTCGTATGGGGGCATCGACATTTTTGTTTTATTATTTTTACAAAGAAAGAAAGAAATATTTATGCTATACCTATGATTTTTTAGATATCTATAGGGTCAAGAATTTAGTTTGTACCTAAATCTAATAAAAAACATGGTCCAGTATTAAAAATGGTAAAGTCATACCACGTAGGTATTGCATTAGTATTACATACCGTATAAATATCGCAGAGATACATTACCTACTATTTTGTAATAGTTAGATACCTACCTATATTTTATCTAGCTCATAAAAAGTTCTGAAGTTCAGAGGATAGAAAAGCGAGAAAGAAAAATAGTTGTTTTGCCATTTATTTTTCTCGCTTTGTGTGATTTAGGTAAGTAGCTAAGTATCTTGGAAAACAAAAGTAACTTTATCGACCGATTCCAAGTATATAAGACGTTAAAATGGGATCAGTTTCCCCTAGTTTCATGTACAGTATGACTGTATCGGATTGCAATAAATTGGTATGGTTTGAGGGGGAATGTTGCGACTAGGGATTGCAATCCGGCGTCATTTTCAGTCCAGCCGGATCCGAACAGATTCCCATCAAAAGTACAAAATAAGTGACTTAATCAAGTGTCACTGCACTTATATGTAGGTAGTTTATAAAAAATAAATCACAGATATATAAAATCAACTTTATTTCCTAACCAATGTTAAGACAACAAGAAAACAATTAAAATTTAGTAGTGTAGTAGGTAACTAGTAATAATTTTAGACGTAGCTCAGTCTTTCTAGATTTCACTTTCACAGATAGATCAATTTAAAAGTAACAATTAACAATATTAAATATCAAGTAACTATAATATCTAATAGATACAAATTAACCTTACTTAATTAAATTAAATAAGATCAAAATCATCATTTGAGAATGCTAACAAACAAGTCTTATAGGTATTTATGACAGATACAATCATGATTTGATGAATCTGTCGAACGAATGAATGGCACAAATTATCACAATAGTGAGTTTAGAACTCTTTAGTTTAATCAACTTACGATAAATAATTATTTTAAGTAATAATTGTAAGAAAATTAAAGTATTAAAAGAAAATCAATATTCATCATCAAAAAAGATCGTAGAAAACAAATATTGTTAATTGTGTCATCAGCTAAACGACTTCTAATAGAGCTGCAAATATAGCCTGCGGCCGAAAAGGCCCTTTCGGCTTCTACACTTGTCGGCTTTATTGTCAGTAAATAATCATGAATAGCAGACAAGTATTCTCCTCGAACTCCATCGCTTTCAAATGTCGTCATTTCTTTTTTTAGTACTTTAGCTTTATTATTTTGCCACAAACTGCTAACACCGGATCCGGTCTTCGGTATATTGGTACCGGATCCGGTAACCGTTAAATGATGCCGAATCCGCCGGATTACCGGATCCGTTTTTCCGGATTGCAATCCCTAGTCGCGACGTCTTTCGCTTTTGACGGGTTTCGCTGAGCTTCAAAGTTATGTATGTATCTAAGAGCTATTGATTTAAGTTGTGTAATTTACTTATTATATGTCAGGTATTCGAATTATCAATATCTTGTAAAGTTTTATAACATCGGGTTAGTTCTGAAATAGAATTGAATGTGAGAAAACAATGTTTATATGAAAATGTACGGAATCATGGAAAACGAACGAATCTTTAATAAAAAGAAAGCCATAATAGACATGTACAAGTTATTTGGATAATGAAACATTTGTATTTATGAACACTTGTGTTAGTCGCGTCGCGTTTTGGCAATACAATGCAGGGAGGCCTGTATAGCGAAAGAGATGAGACGCGAAGAAGCGACAAACACAAAAGATCTATATTTGTACAGTCGAAACTACATCACGGCTGCCTAAAGCGGCGCCGACCAGTCTGAGTAATACTCATTTTCATTACATAGCTCTAATATCGTTTCTATTTTTATTAATTAATAACCCAAATCCGACTTCTGACCGCACGGCACACTATGAATATTTTTACCATTTTTCCTCCACTCATGTATTAAACATGCCTTTGCAATAACAAGACTGCAAAATATGAGGAGAAAAAACGTAACTTTATACGAAAACGATAATCTTTAAAAATGTTTGAAGAAGGTAATTTTATGTAATAGCTTTAAATAGACCATGGAGTCAACGTAACAAAAGAAGGCATGACGGGTAACATTTACCCGTAAATATATTTATTCTAGCCGCTATCTAGGCCAGAGGCTTGAAAGGAATGATCTATAGTGCCCAGACGTGTCAGGCTTATTGGCGCCGAGCCTCATTTTACCCAAAAAATATCAGCATTACACGCAATAAACACTTTTGTTTTGTTCGAATGAATACTGATAAAAGTAGCTGATAACGTTACAATTGCTTGCAATTATATGTAATGAAAGACTTAAATGTTAGTGGTTATTTATGGGTAGCGTGAAATATCCCTGAAAAGGAATGGATGCCAATTGTAGAGGACTCTAGACTATTCAAAAAAGCATTTACGATTTGAATGCGACACGACCAATTAAATGCAATTACACCAAATTCCATTGTATGTATGTTGTGTGCCCATTGTACTACAAAATTTAGGGTGATTTTACCTTAGTAGTTATATACCGTATTATAATCATCAAAAGCACTGAGGAGCAAGTATTGTTTGAATCGGAACAACATTGATGTCATTTGAATAACGTAAGGAAATCGAATGAACGCACATTCATAGTTAATCACGTGTGCCATCATTTATGACGGCGCCAATCCTTTTTTGGACAAAATGTACATTTAATTGAAAACTATATTGACTACATAGGTAGATGTTACATCGGCACAATTAGTTAGATATACGGAATTTTTCAAAATTATTAACCTGAAATCAAAGGTCCTAAATTTTAAGACAGTGAATGGAAATTATTTTCCAGAACGATTTTGTACATTGGCTGTTCAGTTGTTGTGTAGAGACCGGGACTTCTCTACCTACTCTTATAATACTGATGCTGCACAGAACCTACACATTTTCCCCCCGAGACAAAAGTGCATATGTTCAATTTGCGAAATTGTTTTCTTCAATAAAAGTGTACGAGTATCCCTTCGACCCTAAAGAAATAGGTATGTGTATGGTGTCATCATTTATGCCAATTCCCCTGTTCGTGTAGTTACTATTCGGTATTTATGGCCCTCGCTGCGTCATGGGGTTTCACGAAAGTATTAGGTTGCTTTGAGAGTTAAGTGAATTTTACGATAGTTTTCATGGCGGCAATGTGGGGTTGAGGTTATGGGCGGAAGTAACAAATTTATCGCTCTGCGTGTACCTATGTACATGTACACATATAAAACGTATTTTGCATTTAAAACGTAACAAAGAGTTTCCAATTTAGTTTTCAATTTTTCCCTTCGTAATTTTTAATGAGTGAAAATATTACGTTCATTGAAAATATTATTACCAACATGTACCTACAGCAAGAATTCTTGGATTTCAAATTAAAACTGAAATCTTTCAAAGTTAACTGTTAAATAATCGGATGAAAAAAAAACTGCTAAATACCACGTACTTATGTTAAAAATATTAATACATTTGCACATCGAGGCGAAATAGTTATTGTGTAGTAAAATAGACCACGGAATGTCCGCACATGTTAAAGTGTGCGCGAGCGCACGGCAGCGAGCACCTTTCGATAAATTAGCAGTGTAGTAGCACATGTCTTAGAAAAAATGCATTAACACCCGGCTAATGTGCCAGATTGATCCGTAGACCCTTGAATGGGTGCCAGCGCAGCATTCATGTATCATGTGGTAGGTACGTATATGCACAAAAAAAGATAATTTTAAACTAACATTAATTATTAAGAAAATCTTCATTATCAGATTCGATTAGACCTATTTATATCGATTGTTTACGTTACCGTTTGTATTTAAAAAGGTTGTAGCCAATATTAATTTTGTAAAACAGTAATTTACTATGTTTTAACTACAGTCTTTGAATTATCTAATAACTAATAAATAAAATAAGGGTACCAAGAACATTGATTTCAAAGTCTCTCCGTAATCTCGTAACTCAGCTTTTTTGTTTCACATTTTTTATATACTTTCCTCGCAATGATCCATAATCCAGCAGCTTATTGGTACTTGGGCACACGTGTGGCAAATAATTGTTTAGTTAGTGTGCGACACCTTGCCCACCAGATGTTATCGAACTGGGCCAAATTGTGATAGATCGCCTTTGTTAGTCCAATGTTGCAAAAGACAGGCATGTATTAGTGCCATGTCACAGTGTCTGCTTGTCGGAACTTGTTCTTAGGGACGAGTTTGACATGGTCTTACCGCAAGTAATACAATAATTAATTTATACAAAATAGTTTCTACTAGAATTAAGCTTACTGCTGCAGATATCGATACCTACAGAAAGGAGGTGCCCTAGAAAGATTTCTTTTGCATAAAAAATAATTTAAAATTCTTCTCAGTATTGCACATATATTGGGATGGATTTTTATTGTACCCACATATTAAAATTCGCAAAGATAGCATCTCGATTGGATGGAATGTGTAACTAATATCCTCATACTATGAAACTGGAAGTAAAAATGAAACGTTTAAAATTTGTGCTACATTACGCACCGTTCCAAATAAATAGCAATCAAGGAGATTGGGAGCGAGCGATGTAACGCCAAACTAGTTCAATGTCAGCTTTATGTTTGGATGTCGTAAGGTCGGTGACGAAGATACAGACAGATAACGTAAGTTTTTAGTCGAACTTGTATCGTATTACCTAATCTGTGATTCTCTGTGCTACTGTGAACGAGATAAGTTCACAGATAAGGTGGTTTCGCCAGGCGCTAGATTGTGCTCGTACAATAGGATTACAAGGGGAATACAATGGATCATGGCGGTAAAAGCGCGCTAAGAGCTTAATCTCGTTTTACAGGAGCTGCTTACAAATGTTGTAATAAGATTACAAAGCGTCTATTTGTCGCTAATGCTTAACTATTGAGTGTGAATTGAAACTTGAGATACCTAATTGATTACACATCTGATGGCATTATTAGTTTATAGATTGTAGAAATGTTAGGCCAACCTATTATTAATATATCACTTTCAAACAAAACATATAAAAACAAATAGCGAATATTTAGAATAAACTGCGTTGTGATTCGCATTATTACTTACATAAAAGTTAACGGTTAGAATAAAATGTAGAGTCAAAAGTACAGTGAATAAAAAAAACGAGTTTCGGTGATGATAGTAATCAATTAATTATAACGTAGGTAAGTACTTAATGTAAAAAACATTACAAAAGAAATGTAAACATTTGTAAAGAATTACGAAAGTGCTTAGATAAAAATAACATAAATAAACACCACAGCTTCAAGCGGTGCAGTTTGTAATGAGGTGCCTTCGCAAAGCGTGTCGAACATTTCAACGCAATCGCAGGATGCCAGATGTTCCGGACTTTTCTTGTATTTTCAATTTCGAATGTCCGTTTTTGATTACAAAGTATCTACTTGACACAGAATTGCAAAGTATTTTACAAGTCAGCTTGCGTTTTGAAACAACCATTTGATATTATATGATTGTACATTTTTATTTTGAAGCAATATAACTGATGTCGATTTAATTTTTTGTTTGTATGGTGTGTAAAGTACTTAGTCTGAAAGGTGGAGGTAAAAACTTGGATAAAATAATGCTTTCGATGAACAAAAGTAGGCACTCAATAGACCCCACAATCGTGTTGTGCCGGAAGCAGGTTGGCGGAAGGAGGAATTTAGGCGCGTGGCTTTTTGTAGCTCCACTACACTGAAGGGTTTCGCTGACAGATGGAGTCGATATTGCCAGCTCCCTTGTGGGTTATCGAATTATACCGCGAGTTTTTACAATTTATGCTTTTTATACTATAATTAACTGCAAGTGATTCAGTAACAGCCATTAAAAGATCTTGTCAAAGCAATCTAATGAAGTGAAATGATTGCATGTGATTGTTTTGTTTTATATTAACACATTAAAACCAATGTTGTCTAGCCTTTTTTATTTTTAAATTCCAAGGATAGGAATATTACTGCAAATTAAAACGGACACAAACAGCCCAACCTAACATAAAGGAAACTACTAAAAGTCCTGCCTCTGTTAATAATGCTTCCTGCGAACGTCAGATGTTCATAAATTGTGAAACTTTATTAAACTTCGCTTGCGATAACACGAAATTAATAACGACAGAGTCGATAGACGGCAGCTTTATATGAATAATTTGTCAACACTGACATAAAAATGAGAAAAAGTTCACGTGTATCTCGAAAATTCAAATATTTCTATTTTGGAACCAGCAAAAAAACCAAACATCTGTAGGACGACTTCCGTTGAAGCTGAAAACAATCAAAATGAAATTACAACCATGAAGTTTTTATTTGATCAATATTATTTTTTGAAGAGGGGTCTCCTAGACAACCCCCTCGTGGGTCTATAAATATATGCATACTAAAAGTAAAAATGTTTAATGTTTTTCATTTGGCACGCCCTCGCTGCAATCTGCTGCCTTGGGAGATCATTTTTTTCTAATCCAGGTGATAAATCGGCGGAAGCTCGGTCTCTCCCCCACAGTCCATTTAAAAATAACGATAATACTTATATCATAACTGTATGATCTAAATATACTCTCGCTGTCTCTAGTAGTAGATGGAGTACAGGATCTAAAGAAAAATACACATCGAATATAAAACTCCTCCTTTTTTTAAAATTCGTTAAAAATAGACTCTTTTCTTTCAGATGTTTTAAGCGCATATAGTCTTAACCACTAATCAAACGTTAATCAAGGGCATAGTTTAAAATTATGTGGAGTAATTCTAGACTCTTTTAACTGTGGCGTCTGAACAGCAAATAAAGCGGAAATGACCTATTAGATAGCAGCTGGTGAAACGGCGCGGCGCACGCGCAGCTGCCACCCAAATTTCGCCGAGAGATCGCGAAACGCGCGCCTTCCGTTTCCGGCCGATTGTACTTGCGTGTTCTTTTACTAAAGGGCATTTAAGGGTGGACATGAATTGACATTACCGAATGCCGCGGACAGGAGAGTTAACCCAATGTTTTTCATTTATATTCACGTGTCAAGCGGCCGTAGTGACATTTTAGCAGATGGACGTAGGTACAAAGCAAAGGAACTAACAACGATGTGTAATATACTTGAACACAACGAAATGTTAAAGAAGTGCAAAGAACAAAAGTTTTGAATCTGTAACTTCAATATACGACATCGTAGCTTACTGCGTTCACTCAGTCCATTCTGTGCTTGTTGTAGTGTACGGTAATTAAAGTAATAGTATGACGCTAGACAGGTTTACATGGTGGTGTCAAGTAACTCGGTGACATTGTGACAACACGCTACTTGACTCGACAGCCACGGTGACTTGCCGCATTGTCGACATCGACTGCTATTGTCTAGTAGCGAACTAGTTACTCTATCACCGTGACTTCAGTTCAACAATGAACGAATAGGCAACGGCACAAGCTACATTTGAATTGTGTAGGTATGTGCCTATCATCCCGGTAATGGCCGGACGAAATGCCATCTCTATTATATTTTTAACATTGTTATCGAAGCGTTAAATAATATTTTGAAGCAGGTGCTAAAAATACACGTAGTGTGACCGCAGTAATGATTTAGTTTCAGAGTGTTACGATTACTTTGTAGACCTGATAATTGGACGCTTTTGAAACAAATCAATGGGATCTGCATTCTACAACTGAAACTAATATGGACATAAAATACGTTAACTAGACACATTAACATGCCCTTTTGTAGGCACGACATTTACTCAAGTAGTATGGTTTTACAAGCTTGAGGCATTTTTTTTTCAATAAAGTTCCTTTTGCATTACGTTAATTTAGTAACTAACTATAACGAATCCGAATTGCAATGCATATATTTACTAAATCAAATTTAATTATGGTCGAGTATGTGTCTTATTTTTTTATGCCAATATTCTTTTAATAGAAATTGGGTGTAATCCACGGGAGATGCCTTCAAAGCTGGAACGCACGTGCGTATACGCACCTGCCGCCTCCACTCCCCACAAAAAGTTGGAGAAAGCGCCTCTGATAGATAACATGTGTGTTAGTTTTATGCTTGTATATGCTTATACATACATAGATGGCATAAGTTTTGTCTACTTCAAACAACGAGGAACGTCAAAAAAGATAAAGGACAAAAAGATCCATAAATTAGGTACATATAAGAAATACACATACCTACTTATTAATACTTCTATTGATGTCGGTTGTGAACAGATATTGTCCAAATCTGGATATATAGTTAATACTGTTGAGGTGACTATTTTGAGACTGTATTGCACACATTATTTTTATCTAGGTAAGCATTTGACGCTGGATGCAGGCTGCCCAAGACCGGTCCTATTGGAGATCCTTAGGGGAGGCCTATGTCCAACAGTGGACATCTTGCTGCTGAGCTGATGATGATGATGAAGCATTTGATTGAATTTTCATACCCTGTCCCAGTGAGCTTACAAATACTAGGCAGGGGTCACCAATTAGGTTTAGTAATAAAAAATATAAAAGAATATCACGGTCCGGTTGGTAGATGATGACTGGCTTCCAAGCTTAGATCCTTTCCTACAAATCCTACTATAATGTTACTAATATATCAAATTATTGTATGTTTGGATGTGCGCGGATTAAATAAAATATCCATGATGTGTACATTTTTGTTTGTCAAAATTTGGTCCGCACAATATAGGTCGGCCGGCGCCGCGGCGGTCCGGATCCGGACCGCGGTCCGCCATTTGGTGACCCCTGTACTAGAGCAACGCCTTACAAACATTTCTCAGAAATGCGTTGCCACTTGCGAGTTCAAAAGACGTGGCGTGGTAGTCTAGTTTCTTCTACCGACCGTCAAACTATTTACGTCAAAACGAGATCAAACTGAGAACTATGGCAGATATGCCTACAGGCATATACAAAGTGGCAACGCGTCGTCGGTGCCGTAAACAGCTAATCTAGTTACGATAGTAACATATAAGATCACTGCCCTATCCGATTGGATAGATCTTAACATCTTCTTATATTCGTTTTTCATTTAGATTTATTTCCTAGTTTTACATAAAAACTTTTTAACATATTACGGCGACGTTTAATGTAATTTGGACAGTAAACATTTTGCTTAATCACTGCTGTGCTGGTAATTACTACGTTTACGGCTGTTTAAACGGATCAATTAGCATTTATCGGACTTCCTTTTTCATTAATGCCATGTCGTAGTATCGTGTAATCGTTTGCTCATTAATGTTGTATTGGATTATATACTTAACTTTATATACATAACTTCCATTCCATGGTTTCCGGATAATATAGTACTTACATAACGTAGTTTTTCAGTTGATCTCTGGGATTTGAACAGTGGAAACCACATAAAGCTAATACATATCGACGCTTGAAAGGCAATCCTTACTAAGCGACAAAAATCCGTAAAATGAGATATATATACCATAGGAACCGCCAGATTTTTCTGCGTCGTTTGGTTTAACTCTCGTATCTCTACAACGAGTTTTATTGTAAATTGGATATTGCATTATTTGCGTCAAATCTCCAATTTTGTGTTTACTATGCGATAAAAAAAAGAGATTTTACGAATATCCAACACTTATAATATTTATACTACTTATATTATTAAAAATATGAACTTATTTGACTGAATGATGACTTTATTTGTTTACATTTACGTATTTTATATGTTATGAAATTACTTACAGTGAAAGCTCAGATATTTTTACCTATTTATCAAATGAAGAAAATTTTAACTAAGCGACATAAACAGCTCTTTATACAAGACGTGCTAGGAGACTTATTTTAATACATTGGATAGATAAAAAATATATTTCTACGACTGTTTAAATCATTTTAATCCAATAATTAGGAGAAACATTTTTTTTTTTTCAAAAGTTTTAACTTAAAATCACTCTCCTGTAAAGTTTACTCAATAAGGATTGCCTTTCAAGCGTCGAATTACACGTAGTGCTAAATGATAAGAGTGTAGTAAAACATATTTTTTTAATTATCAGGCATTATTGAAAATTTTGAATTTCCAAATAAATTTATTCGGAAATATAAAACAACATAGTGTAACACCTAAATTTAAACTAGTAATTAAACTAGTAATTTAGATGTAATTTCAATTAATGTTGAAGTATCAGGGACACGTTGTATAATAAAATACTATTAGGTTACCTAGTATGTAGTAGAATTGAAGGTCCGTTATAGAAAGTCAATCAAAGCTTAAATTTGGAACTTGTCTTTAAGGCATAAGGTGTATTTTGAGACTTGATTTAAGTTTTGATTCTCGTTCTTTAATACGGGCCTTAATGTATACGAATGGTTTGACAAAGAATGTTGTCACCAGTAATTACAAATCCTACAAAATAATGATAAAGTAAAATTTTCAAAATTAGGTACCTAATGCTGCAGGAAGCACAACAACCTATAAGAAGATTTCTGTCAATTCTGACGTTATACATACGAACTTGCCTTACCTATTTATTTCAAGTACTTGATGTACTCATTACCATGCTCGGAAGCGCATACATACGCATAACGTACGGGATGCACTTGAAGGGTTCATTGCGGAGGTTAATATAGTTAATAATAAGGGGAATGACAATAGAGGGACGGAAGTAAGCATGTGTCCGCCGGATATCAGACCACCATCGATCATAACATTAAGTATCCTACTGTGCAGGTACCTACGTCCACGATGACATTTACGTATCTTCTAATATATAAAATTCTCGTGTCGTAGTTAAACTCCTCCGAAACGGCTTGACTGATTCTGATGAAATTTTGTGTGCATATCGGATAGGTCTGAGAATCAGACAACATCTATTTTTTATCCCCCTAAATGTTAAGGGTAGTCCACCCCTAAATATTTGTTTTTATTTTTTAGATAAAAAACATTGATTTTATTTTTTTATGATACAGCATTAAAAAATACATACAACCCTAATTTTTCAATCCTCTACAATCAACCCTACTTTAATGTTTTTGGGAAGATTTTTATTTTTATTTTGTCATGACTTAGAATAAAAAATATTATATTAAGTCCTCTACGATCAACCCCTATTTTTCCATCGCGTTTTTTTTTTATAGCCGGTCTCCTGTCTTACTCACTATACAGATTTCGGCCATTTTTTGACTGTTATAGGTACGTATTAATTTTTCTGTGCAACTCTCATGTTAATTTTACTCTCATAGTAAATTTATTAATAACTGATAAAGACAGTGTTAACTCTCAGTCTATAATATAAATATGAATCGCTGAATCTGTTGCTGACCGCAAATCTCGAGAACGGCTGAACCGATTTGGCTGATTTCTTATTTGTTGTATTTGATGAAGTCTGAGGAAGGTTTTTTGGAGAGAAAAAAAGTAAATAATACGAGGAAAATAATAAAAACAACAATTTTCTTTTCCAATACAAACCACTCTGTCCCCAGCTGTCAAACATTAGACGTCAATCAAAACAAAACAATGGCGCGTTAGACAGAACGAAATCTGTCGGGGCACCTATTAACATAAAAAAATTAATGTTACTTTGTTTTAGAATATAGGGCAGAATAAGGTCTGCCGGGACAGCTAGTTTTTTTTATAAAATAAAATAGCTAACATATTTTGTAATATCATGACAATCAATTATTATGGAATTTAAATTTCAATGTTACAAGCTTTAGAAACCATAATACTTCAGCTCTGTTAATTGTAAATAAACAGGAAACGTTTTTGTGCGGTATGCAAAAAACATTTAGTTTCCCACGGGTTGCAGTCAATAGTAAACAATTGCATTTCCGCGCCTAAAAATAATTACGTGATTGTATGCGAGTGCGGCAGCTTAGGTGTATCATAGACTGGTCGATAGATATTGTTTATGACACCTTTTGTGTTAGGCCGCCTACACAATAAAGTGTAAAAATTGTCTGTTCTACGGTTTCATTGTAGGAGCACGTAGGGAACACCTTCGGGATAAAGTTAGTTAAAAACAACATTCTCACGTTCCGTTTCTATTGTAAATACTTAAACGCCAGGGGACGTCCGTTACGTTTCGTTTATCGCGACCATTATTCTATTATATGGGCTTGTGAAAAATAAACAAGTGTATGAAAAGCTTAATGAAAGATTTCTTAAAAAAATTAAGGTAAGAAAAAGTTTACTGATGTCATTGTATGTACGAAAGGCTTCGAGTATTGAATGAATTCTTTCTACAATCAGCTATCCGTATATCCGTAGTGCGGGCACGTACGACCGGCGCGGTAGCCTTTATTTAATTCATTAAAAATGTTTGTGATATCACAGATTAATTAAAAGCTTATAGATATACCACTTAATTCGAGACACCGCTGCATTATAACTGAATTATATTAAGGTCAACTCCAAAAAGCTTCACAGCTATTTGGAGAGTCATTGCGCAATGTTATTTATTAAATACTAGCTTCTGCCCCACGCTTTCACCCGCGTCCCCGAGGGATCTTATGTTTTCCTGGGATAAAAAGTAGCCTATGTCCTTCTCCGTACCATAGGCTATCTGCATGCCAAATTTCATCGCGATCGGTTCAGCGGCTTAGGCGTGAAAAGGTAACAAACAAACAAATTCACTTTCGCATTTATAATAGGTACATATTAAAAGTTAGGATTAATTTAAACAACTTTTATTATGGAATATTTTCTATCTTGGTTCGATATACTCTTGTATATTACCTAACTAAATTTAAGATATAAATTAGTTGATCCAAATTAGAGATCAAGTAACATGCAGAATTAGCTTAATCCATGCGAAGCGAAGTGTATAATACTCGTATTTTACTATTTAAATAATTATTATATTCTCCACAACACATAGAATGATATAGAGGGGCTATATGAGGTCCTCTCTACACAGATAAAGTATTTAATCTTTGATACAGGTGCATTGCGGCATTGTCTGCACCTACCTAATTTAAGTAATGGATCTCTATTTATTCGGACAATTCATTGACACTAATCATTTAGTGAAGTATGTTTGAATTACAAAAATTATAAGATTGAAAAATAAATCAAGTTTGTGATTTGTATGGATATTGACATTAAATTTACATAATAATATGACTATGAAAAATATGTATCTTAAGATCAGATAATAACTAAGAAAAATGTTAAATACATATGTCTGAAATTGCTAATAATCGTAATCAATATTTTCTACCAATAAAAAACATGGATTCCTTACCAAAATAATTCTATTCATTATACTTACTCTACTAGTGTGTACGAATTGCAACCGATTGTATTAGAAATCGATATCTTTATAACGTTCAAAGGCAACGTCCGCCCGCGTCCGTCCTCCAGCGGCCTTCCGGTTGCGGTCGGCGTTTCCACTATGACTCAGATATCATCAATGAACACCAAATGTTACCGGAACATGCCGGAACGGACCTACGGCGTTGACAACTCTGATTCATAAATAGTTTAAAGGTATGTCCAGTTCTGTTACGGCAGTAAACGAAAATACTATGCTTATTTTTACATTCCAACGATTCAATACAAGCAATATGGTCTCTTGTAAAGTGCGTGCGGTTCATATTTGCGCCGTACCTATTCATATATTTTGATGGCGATATATTAATTACAATTAAAATCAAGTAGTCAATTAATAATAGAGGTTTAAATCATTGACTATTTATTAGTACGACTGTATTGTTATCGGGAGTGAAAACAATTTGTTACACTTGCGTACGCTGCGCACGCGCCGGTGTCGGCATTGTTATTGTTTTGGTGCGTCGCTCCCTTTGTCGCTCATCCATTCACAGGTTTTTCAAGTGCACCCATTGATGATTGCTCGCGCATACTTATGTACAAATAACTGCGGAAGTCGTTAGAGCAAATCCTATTGTAACGCTTTTGTCTGCCGCATAATTCATATGATTTGAATAAACGACTAGAATATGTGCTACAATTAGAATACAAATTATCTGCTACCAATAAATAATCATGCTTTGAATATTAGTTAAGTTATGTAGATCTATATGTATAGTTTGTTGACTTCATTGGAAAAATAACAGCACATTGAATAAGTACCTTATTTTAATAATAATCATTTTCTGGTAATGGTAAGGCGGTTTTATCTTATTCAGTGAAAAATGTAAATGTATTATATTGTTACACAATAAGTTTGGGAACAACCTTCCAATGTTTACAGTTCTCATATTAGTGCTCCACATTTCGCACTTCACTGGTGTTGTTCAAACAATAGTAGCCTTGCTTCAATTTGTTCAAAAATGTTACATTAAACGTAACAATGCACTTAGCACGATTTCCTACCAGTGCAGTGGTTTCAACATGCACGCACGCAATATTATAATAATAATTGGGTGCAACTTTAACCGGTTAAAACCAATTATGAATAATTAGAATAAAATTAAAATATATTCCCACAAAAATATTTTTAAATGTTACCTAAACAAAAAATATAACTTGGTTGTTGCCGCTAAAATAAATGTTACATGTTATTAATTAGATACTCACGGGTTATCATCGACACTAGTGGCGTTATTCATTATATTCCTTCTGGGTGCTTGTTTGTCGACAATGTTGTATAAAAAAAAAGTCTAATTTAGAACACAACATGATAATCGCTAACTAATCAGACGCGATGATAGCTCAGTGGTAGAGCCGTCGAATGCCGTTATCAAAGGCGTTGGCTCGAATTCTACGATGAGCTTTCGGTGAAGAAGTACACTCTGAGGAAACCATAGCACAGTGATAGAGTCCTTGTAGTACCCGCCTGGCTGGCTACAACCATCAAGTTGAAAATCTGTTACTAAGCTCTACCTACCGGAGTGTTCAGCAACTGCACTTGAGAGTCAGTTCTTCCTAGGCTTTGTGTGTTTACCACCTTCAGCAATATCATTGGTAAAAAAACGGTTTATAAATAAAACTGCTTTGTTTTTTGCCGTATGCTGGTATCAAGATTAAAAAGATCCCATGAGACCGCGAATAGAAAAGCTCACGCCTCAATCCATATGCTAATACAATTGCATTGTTTTATATAGGTAACTGAATATAATGGTTGGTACTATGACTTACTTAATCCGAGTTATGTTCTATATCTCGGCTTAATTAACGTGAAAGTGATTAGTAGATATTGAAATCACTCTCTGATAGTTTCTAGTATTGTCCGTAGCCATCAAGCAATCATCTTATCCTGATATCATACATAGTCATGTTAACGTATTCATTATGTAATGCCGCGTCGTGACCAAGGAATGTCGGAACCCAGTAGAGCGCGATGTTATTTGCAATTCACACCGCGCGGCGCCTAACTACTTCACACCTGCATTTCATTTCTAATGAACTATAACGAAGTAGGGAAAAACTTATTTCAAAAAGTAATTGAGGTATTATAACTATACGTAAACAATTGGCGTAAGTAACGTTTTATCAACTCATTATCCTCATTTAACTTCCAGCTTAGAGGTGACATTTTCTGGTAAAGTCTTGTGCTACTGCTGGAAATGTAAAGAAAATCTCAAACTATAATAAAACATTTTCTTTTTCATTATTATTACTTAAAAATGGGTAATGTAGCACGAATGTAACTCATTTCAATATTCCTATTGGCACTCGTACGTTATTATGAAAGTGGTATCGTCGTTGCGTATCTCATTTGCAGTTTTTCGGCTCCCCTTTGTTCTCACTGTAGCAATCACTATTACATCACATCTTAATTATCTTTTGTTTGAAGATTGTATTGTCGATTTGTTCATTGACCAACTTCTTGCTTTATGCTTGTTTCACAAAAAATATAAAGTATCTGCACAAACAAATTGCAGCTTACCCATTCTCTACATTGTAAGCAAAATAATTGACGTTTGTTACAACAAAAGTCATCACTAGTTTTCCATGTAAGGAACTCAACAGTGTTCAAACAGAGCGATGCTTGTTACGGGAGGGTGTGATCTGTAACCGAGCCCTCTCCATTACTGGCGCGGACGCGGACGGGCCGTCGCGTCGTGGGTGCCGTGGGAATCAACGCACCACTAAATTATTAACAAAAATATTGACCCGCTGCCTACTTAAGGGGATTTGACCACTACATATTTGTTTGCGCTCGCAGTTTGCCGCTCCCAACAAATACGAGCGACCGAGGCGACGTGTCGACGACTATTTTTCGAAGTTTATGGGAAAAGTTTGAACGAGAACACTGAACTCGGGGTTGGTCAACATTTGGTGTTTGATTTGTATGAGAATCGAACTTTGTTTGGCGATTGGTGTCGGATTTTGTGGGGGACGTTAATTGAAATAAAGGTTCATAAATAATCACTGTCATTTTAACAGCTGATGAAGATGTTACTATCTAGATGAACTCTAGCTTTTTGTAATTTATTAATTGTCTAATGATCTAATAGTCTAATACTTAGTACTCAATAAGAATGGATTGGAAGAGTTGACTGACATAAAATAAATAGAAATCTTAATAAATTATTGACATAATACATGTTTCATCACGTTTTAATCCATAGTCTGTTCATAATCCTGTATTTCAGAAGAAAAACAGGATCAAAGATCATTAATGTCGATATTGGAAACCGTGACCTCAACCCTAATACTGTTACCCTTTCTTGAATATAGGGTTGGTAACTTAGCATCGTTAAGACAAAATGTTGTCCGGAATAAAGACTAGATAAAAAATATACCTACGTAAAAAAATGCCAAGATGGAAAATAATTTAAGCAAGGAATGTTTTTACTGTTGCTAATACAATAAAAGTGGTCTCGGTACGCTGAACCGAGTTGTTTATGTTGAACTGGATCAATCATTTAACGGTGCTGATGATCATAATAGTTTTGCCTATCGGAATTTCCCATCTGATTTCTGACAACACGACCTTTTTTATAAAAAAAAAAAACTAAATACTATAGGGACAACGCAAAAAACTTAATTTCCAATCAAGCTTGAAGTGTAAATAACAAATTGAAACCGATTAACAATTTAGACCAATCTAACAGAATTACCAATCGAATTCACAAAATGATTTAATGCAAAAAACCCTCATATTTATTCCCATGAAGATGGTTTTATTTATAAAGAACGGCCACTAATTTGATATCGAAGGACATAATTTAGAAATCATAGCTTTTTGTGAGTTACATAATCTATATCTTTAAAAAAGTAAAATTGTTTTACTAATCTTATCGGCAAAAAAATTACCAATATATGTTTGAAGATATCACGTATCGAGCTCTAATACATACTATAAAGCGAAAACAATGAATCTGTTTGAAAATCAACACCCGATCTTAGAAACATAATACGTAAATATTTTTTTTTGTATAGGCTCTCTCTGACCACAATCACACCATGAATTTGGCTAACGGTGGTAAGTATTTAAAGCCTGTTCCATTTAAAGGGAAGTTCTCAAGCTGTAGATAGCTGCCGATACTGGAACTTAGACGAAGATCGAGTATTTTTATTCCGAGGGATTCCTTTGAAACTGTCGATGAATCTGCGGGACGATAGCTAGAGCCAATTATTATTGTATGTAGCTAAGTAGGTAAAGCAGTAATCAATAAAAATATAGGTATAAAACCCATACGTGGGCATTGATTCTACTAGTCCTACTTAGAAAACTACTTTCTGGAATATGGTTTACAGTAAATAACCTTGTACATTTATTCAATAACAAAAATATAAACTCTTGCGATAAATACTCGGTTTTGTAAACAACCATAACGCTCTAAATCTAATATGGAAATGTTTCCATTATATTCCCGTAATCATTAAAAAGTACCGTTACAGTAACAGTAACGAAAATTAATTACTTTTATAAGTAGTGCAGTCTAGACAAAATGTTATAATAGTTAAGACACCTGTAGCGTTTCCGCACTAATAGGCACGACGTGCGACGTCTGCACTTCCACGCCATACCACACCACGCCACATCACGCCACGCCACACCACGCCACGCCACGCCACACCATGCCACGACGCGCCGAGTCAAGCCAAGCCACGCTGATCCATTAATTAACATCACTAAACATTAATTGGGCTGGTTCACGTGGACCCAAGTACCGTGGCGGTGGCGGTTCACGCCTGCAACCTAGCGGTTTTTTATTCCATAATAAAAATGCGGAAAAGCGGTTCGCACTTTGTTACTGCCGCTAATCTGATGAGAATCGTATTTGTTAGTCTTTCTTAATTATCTCTCCGTTATTTCTAAAGTAGAAAAATATAGCAGAGCATCTGTAGTGTAGCTTGATGTCTTTGTAGGCTGAGATCGTAAATAATTTTTGTTCTAGTGGTTTTACTCCAAGAAAAGAAGCCTTTCCACATGCTAGAAATTGTGTACCTTATTCGATTTTGAAAAAAAATCATGGATATCGAGAATTACTTGTATTACTCATGAAAGATTTACCTGATTAACGTGATTACTTTAGGTAGGTTTTAGTATTAAGGTCGCGCTAACCCCATACTTATTGTAGCAAACTCGATCATGCTCATTTATTTATAAGGGATATTATTTTGTATCTACTTTATACTTACTACTATACACTACCTACTGTATACTTTATAAGTATTTTTGTAAGTCTTGAACGTGTAAAACCGATTTTTCGGAATGATTAGAAAATGGTATATCTTTCAAACAAACACGTAAATTTAATGTTACCGTTTTTCACATTTGTTCTATAAATAAAAAATGCCACGAACTCACAGATTACTTAATAGACTTCGGTTCAATCTTAAGTCAGTTTTAAGTGAGATAATCGGAGAAAAATAGAGGACTAATTCTATTGTGTTTTTGATACATGTTATTATTAGTTACTAAAAAAAATTCTATTAGTCACTACTCATTTAAGTTATGCCCTGAGTTCTAGAGTAAGATAAAAATGAGTTACAGATGGTAGGAGTGTGTGTAGACGCCCGTGAGCTGAGGCGGCGGCGTGTGGCGCTGCGTAGCTATGACGACTGCCGGCAATCATTCAATTGATCGCGACCAACGCCGCGGGATTGCCTCATTATCCAATAAACACACGGCGCCGAGCGATTACAATAATGCCATAAACATGAGCTAGAAGGTCACATAATTATATTTCTTCAATAATTTTCTTTATTATATACCTATACAAATCACTTATAATACAATAACATTTCTCTACTCTACTGAATATGGTTATTTGTTTGTATTCTTCGATTAGTTTTGAAAAAAAATAAGCTTTATTATTAATATGAATTTACAAGTGTTATTATGTATTTAAATTCAATAAATTTATGGTAATAATGAAAAATATTTGTGTAAGGGATATGTTAGAAACGCTTATCTTCTAATATATAAAATACTCGTGTCACAGTGTTTTTAACAAAACTCCTCCGAAACGGCTGGACCGATTCTTATAAAATTTTGAGTGTATATTTGGTAGGTCTGAGAATAGGACGTAAACTATTTTTCATACTCCTAAGTGATAAGGGTGGTCCATCCCAAATTTATTTTTTATTTTTTTGGGCAAAAAAAATATTTTTATTTTTTGGTGATTCAGCATTAAAAAATACATACAACCTATATATACATATAAACAAAATTTTCACCCTTCTACCACCAACCCCTATTTTTAGAAACATATTTTGACGTCTTGCCGCCAATTTTTCAGTGACAGCGTTCCGTAATGTTATTTTCACGTGTAGATATTGGTACTTAATTATTTTTATTACTATTTATTACTTCTAAATTCAAACCTATAAACTTAGATCTCCTTGCTAAAAATAAAAATAAAATAAAACTTTCTACGCGCGCTTTTTTTATTAAACTACAATTAATTGAATAATATATTAACTCAGTGTGTGCAAAATTTTTGGAAATAATTTTCAATTAAAAAAGAGAAATACCTATAACGTATTTTATAATTGTGATAGGTAGGAAAAATAATAAAATAACAAATACATTATCAGTATACTGTTTTCTAGCATTAAGTACTTCAATTTGATAAGTTAGTCATTTTTTATTTCACTACCTACCAAAATATTCAATAGAAATAATTTATATGACAAAACATCGTTTGCCGGGTCAGCAAGTTTTGATATAAAAAATAGTGCAATAGTAATAATAGATAATACTTTTCCTTGACCATTAGTATGACCTTAGCAATAGGTAACAAACTGGCATACTTACAGGTAGCCTATAAGCCTTAAAACGTCATATCATACGTAACCTTACCTGTACTGGGAATTTAATATCATAACTGACGTCAACCAGCCAAGGTTAGGCAGGTGCTGACAGACGCATTAAGAAAAAGTTCAATAATAATAGTAATTGTGGGTCTATATTACTGGACACGGTAGTGGTACATAATAGAGCTATATTTATATACTACTAGCTTTCGCCCCGCGGTTTCACCCGCGTTCTCCGGGGATCTTATGTTTTCCCGGGATAAAAAATAGCCTATGTTCTTCTCCATACCATAGGCTATCTGCATACCAAATTTCACCGCGATCGGCTCAGCGGTTTGAGAAGAGGTAACAAACAAACAAACTTTCGAATTTATAATATTAAGTTACGATATTTGTGACTTCCCTAGTATTTATTTATATAACTTTTGTGGTGCGTAAAGCAAATAAAAAAAATTGTCACCAAGCAGCTGCATTTGAGAGTCAAATCCTTTATATAGGCCTGTACGTTGTAAAGAAAATTAATGAACGTTTATTTGTCTCTAACTAAATTTCGCATTCATTATAACTGAAAATTGCATCAAAATCGGACTAGTAGTATTGGAGAAAAGTGGCAACATTGATTTGCACAAATAATGTTTGCTGCAGCGCCCCCTGTTGAGCTGTCACCGTAACATCTATCTAAGAATATGCACCAATCAAACCCGAACCTATAACTGAAAACTGCATCAAAAACGGACTAGAAGTTTTGGAGAAAAATGGCAACATTGATTTGCACAAACAAACAAACATCCTCTTACCCCAAACGCATATACGGTCTCCGTTCCGTCGCGGGTAATTAAAAAAATAAGGCAGAAGATACAAAAAGGTCTAATGCTCAGCCACGGCTGTGGATAGACATATCGCACTACCGTTAATAACATCTACGAAGTCATTAGCACTTTCTAACATGAAAGATATAGTTTTGAAACATAAACCTATCACAGGTAACCGCTACATTTATGTCAGTACAGTATGTAGCCTCTCGTAACCATTTCGTAGCACTTTAAATAGGGTAAATACAATTGTAGGTAAGATTTAATTTGGAAGGTTTACCATAAGTGTTTTCCAGAACATATTATATTATATTATTCACACATTATGAATTTGAATAATTTTATGTAGTACCGAGGCCAGTTCTACGTGTTGTAATGTGAATGAACCGTGGCGCCGCGACGTCGTCGACGCCGGAAGAAGACCACAATTGCTCGTTATTGAATTATGGCATACGAGGAATAGATTTCGCACCTGATGTACTTGCAGTAGTCTCAATAAAATATACTTGATTAAAAATAGAATTTTGTTTAATTCTCAGTCAAAAACTATGAAGACAAATGACAATGGTTTTATACCGTTAGATGTCTAATATGTTTTTTGTTAATATTAATTTGCTTAATTAGTAGGAGCATATAACAATAACGATGTATGCTATTAACAGTAATATTCTGATGTTTAACTCTCGATCTAGTTTTAATTATTCAACACTTTTCAGATCCAAGCTTCAAACATGAAACAATACATGGCAGTTTTACAAGTGCCCGTTCTGCAGTCAGTAATCAGCGCATTTATGTAACATGGTGGCATAGTCATCCGCTTGGACATCCGAAGCATTTCCTCATTGTGGCACGCGCCGGCACTTGTATGCCCGTTCTCTTCTTTTTGTCTTAACTGTATGCACGTATTAACATTTGTCATGTTTTGTCACATTATAGTCTCTGCTATTTTGTAGTCTAGTAACACAGTGTAGGTTGTGGTGTAGGTATTTATAGCATATTGCAAATCTCATCTTTAATTGAAGTTTTTGTTGTCATTCAACTAAGGTTTAAGAACCTAATGAGAACATAATATAATTAATTTAAAATTCCGAGTAAATAATCGGATTCACTTTATTCAAATTATGATGGAATTTAAAAAGAATTTAAGGAGTGTCATTTGTCTCTCATTTAATTAACCTACGAATAAATAATTATTTATTCGTAGCCTACTACAAACAATTTGACATAATCATCTGCCAATGTAATAAGAGTAACAACAGTTCCGTCATATCAATGTATAATAATTGATTTTTACTATCGGTATCGACATAATATAATTTCAAATAACGCCATAATTAAAGTATGTACTATATATAGATATGAATTTGTTATTATCTTTTATCGATTTATGTAGGTATCGTTGGCCGTGATCAATTGATTTTACAGTTTTAAACTAAGTACATAATCGTTGCACACATTAGCAATACTAGCAATATTTCATAGTCGATAAGCGACGGTGGCCATATCAAGTGGAGCATCTGCTAGTCGTCAACTTTCTGACATAGAAAAAATCTCTATAAAAATGAAATTGAGATAAACTTTGGAATAATTATGAGCATCTAGAATTTCTCTAAACCATTACTAAAAGTGACCGAATACTTTGGGAGGAAAACTTAATGGAGAACAGCAAAAGTCAACGCTTTGTCAACACAGGAAGATAGCAACGATTTCTTTATTGAAGCAATTTTACTCGTACCTACCTAGAGTGTGTTAGTAACGTGCGTCACGTCATCTCAGTAGTTAGTTCATCCAACTGGCTCTTATTACCTGCATCCTGTCTCCAGTTCCCCGCTACCTACACTCGGAGACGATTTAACACTGACCCACATTCCAGGAACTCTGAGATAATCAGGTCGATAGTCAATCAAAAGATATCAGGAGATCTGGCATTGTTGCTGTACCCATACAAATTATTCATTGAATTCAATTCAATTGCAAAAGCAAACTATGCACTCTCAAACCAATAATCCACATTTTTTTCCAAACGATATAACCTTATTTGTCGAGTCGAATCGGCATCGCTAAATACAGGGGACACAATGTAAAGCTTTTTGTGCCGTCCCATTGAATCAATTTTCAGTTTTTTTGCGCAGATTCGGAAGCCGCAGGTAGGAAGCCCTAGATCCGGGTCCTTTGTGTTGCGCTATTTCTTGTGCTTTACTAATGTTTACAAATTCGCAATTTGGGAAGCAATAACTGTCGAAACACATCAGCTGTGATATGCGGCCAATTGGGTTGCACGCAAACAGCTCTCCACTTTATTTACGTTATTTACATTGCTAACATCTTGTACAAATAATTGTCAGCCTTGTAAATATATAATCATTGTTATTTACATTATTGATGTTCCATACAGTTGTAAGCATGTACATATTTCAGGCCATTGTGACGCAGAAGTATTGTAGAACATTCGATTAAATCATAGATATTGTGAGTATACGATGTGATGGATACCGACGACGTTAAAGGGTTGCTTCATTTGACCATAAAATATTGATCATAATAGATTTATTCCACCGTAACGTAATTATTTCTTCCTTTATACGCTTTTAACTTATTGAGTAATACTTACTTATAAATAACACATCAACAAAAGTCACTCAAAAATAATTGTTACGAATAAGCAATTATAAATTGTAAAGTTGGTCCTTTAAGCCGGATTAGAGTCTGATTTGAGTGTAATTCGATGTGAAATTGAATATAATAGGATGTGAAGCGCAAATACAACTATGAATAATAAAAAAGGGAAACAAACAGTAGTAGTTAAGTGTCGTCAACCGTGACTGTTGCATGAATCGGAGCGTCGAGTGGTCGCCGCCGCCATCACCGTCGCATCGGCATGTGGCGGAACTAACAAGTCGTATTAACATTTACCGTATTTTACCGTAAACCCGTAAAGCACTGAAACACGCAAGTGGAACGCAATCGTTTTATGTATAATTTTATTAGACTACAATATTGTACACTTCACTTAGATGTTTATGTTTAAATACATAATAGGTATTATTTTTATTATTTGTGCTAAGTAAGAAATCTCTGAGATAAAAATAAAAGTAAATTGCCAATAAATCTGTCTGTTGTTACTTTACAGCTTACTTAGTGAATTCAAATTTGATGTGAGCAATGACCGAGGAACTTTCGATTTTTTCTTATTTTTTGGAAAGAACATTAAATTATTTAGAACCATGAGAAAAATATATACACAAAACTTACGAACAGTAAAACTCAAAACAAATAAAATATTTTATTATGGGCTCTTTGTTTTGAGTACTTGTACCTGATGAGAAGAGAAATCATAATAAAATTGTGGTTCCCACTTAATTAGAAGTGGCAATTATAATAGGCGTCGATAACCTGACTTTAATAACTGTAGACCCTGTCTTTTAGCTCGGGTTAGAACAATACAATTGTTATTGTTTGAAAGTAATTAAATTAGTGATTTTTTTTCATGAACTGTTGAAAATGACTTTTCGTCATCCAATAATTTTGTAGTTCTGGGAGAATTCCTATCTAGGTATCTAAAACACTATTAAGGTCGATGGTCGCCATTTTGAATTTACGAATGTGTAATTAATTGCTCAGTTTCACATATAAGTAGGTAAATATGAGCATTTAGAGCCTAGTGTTGCATTATCGATACAAAAGAAGAAAGTTATAGTCAAATGGCCATACTCGTTACAGTATAATATACTCGTTTCCTAAAAGTGGGTTATTTCCATTTGTGCACGAGTAAGCAAAAAGTTGATGACGTTCAATTATCGCGAGGCGGTTGTCGTTTGTTGATTAGGCCGCCGCCGCCCGCGCAGTCGCCGCCGCCGCCCGCGCCTCCAGCGCACCAGCAGTGGTAATGTTTACTTTGTCTCCTGCGGCACGCTCCCTATAATCCCAAATAACAAATTATGAAACGGATGAAAAACTCAGGTTAAGCTGTCGGCGATCCCTAAACATAATGTTTGATTGTGCTCTAATGACAAGGCGCGGACTCCGAGTCACCTTTTGTGTAAAGCCGACGCAGATAACTTATGCACCGTAACAAAAAAGCGTTTATCTTCAACGTCATAAAGTCGAAAATGTTGTAGTTTCGTAATCAATGTTAGTGTTTCTACTAAGGAGGTCCTGGTAATTGAGCAATCATCTACTCTAGTCCGTTGCGGTAAGCGACGCATCGAAAATAAATGAAATTTTACTATTTGTTTTATTTATTCAGGTTTTGTGTGTTGTTTGTGTTTTAGTGAAGAAATTAGTTTACTATAGGTAACTACATAGATGCATTGATGTGTGATGATGTTTGGTCAATACTATAATAGGTGGAGTGTGTCATTTGTATGGGCCTGGCCAGATTGATTTGTCTACATACCTTACATACTCGCGTTGAATTCTTTTCTTCAGAACGATAGATAACTTAGTTAAAATTATATGAACAACCAATATAGAAAATTTTCACTCTCAAAAAAAGGATCTCTTCATACATACACCTAAATTTAATATCGTACCATAAACCAAGAAATATTTATAGGACTTATTTATCGAAAAATGTCCAAATAAAAAATGGATGACCCGTCCCGTCATATTCAGAACATTAATTTTATAAATCCAGAATTTGCTGTACTTAATCCCTGCATAAATTTCCAAACGGTTCCAATAAAAGTAAAAACATTGGAGTAATTGGTTTAGCTAGTTAACCGACCCCCAACAAAGACGTTCAGCATACAATGGTGGTAGCACGTGGGATGACGTGAATGGGCACTCATTGATCGCGGCTGTGATTACTGGCGCCCGATGAGACACCGACTATGCGCGAGCGCACGAGCTCAGTAGCTACAGATATATAGTTTGCCAAATAGTCACATATCTATTAGGTACCATTATTATCACTGTATACTTTAAAAGTATAAGTAGTAATAATTCAAACTTTTCAGATTATCAACATTTCTGACATTGTGATTGATATTTGTTTATAAATTATTAATTTATTATATCATAATTTATTACGCTATGACATTATAATAATAGGCGAAGTAACAATACAAGACAGGATGTAGGCTGGTGAGCTAAGGGGCAATAACACGACCTTGCGAATGTCGCCGGATTTGACGTGCATATAATTTGACTCACGCAATGATTCATGGCTCGATAAATATTTAAGAAACACCTCACAAACTATCTCCATGACAAAACAGCCGCGTTTATACGACTCACCTTTATTTCACAGAAACAAATCGATAGCTCTGCTGTCCTAAAAATATCCCTTTCAAAAGATACCCAATCAAACATCAAAGAAGGAGTCAAACCGCTCGTAACTAATTTAAACACCCGATACGTAGGATTAACGCCAGGAAATCTGACAACAGGATACGTCAATTTAAACTAGTCGAAACTGAGAACGAATATGCCAAAGCGCACCTTCCATCTATTGTTATTGTCGCCGAATGTATTAATTCGAGCGCTGTCCGTTACTTTTTTAACTCGAAGTTTTATTTGTAGTATCTAATAGAAGCAGTATCGGATGTTGTACATCTTTAGGTGTAGATACTAGTACGTGGTGCATTGAAGTGGCAGGACGTGAGCGAGTAACAAAGGAGCTCGTCTAAACAGGCCATTAATAAGGAGGCGGCTCGCGGGTTCCGCTCGGGACTTCCGCCGCATTCCAAGAACTGCTATCCCGGGACAAGACAGGAATAGCAGCGCTGGTTCTGGTACTCCGCTCAACATTTCAATTGCAATCAGCGAGAAGCAACTTAAGCTCGCTGTTAATGAAGATATGCTAGTTGAATACATACGAGACACGAGTGATACTTTCATTGCCGATAAAATGCTTACCATAGATAGCTCTTGTTATTCTTGCTTATTCTATTTTTTTTGTAAGCATACATGCATTTAAATAGATAATATATCCTTTAATTTTTAAGAATAAGACTTAACGCTAGTAAGAAAAAAAAAAACATTTATGACGGCTCAGTCAAGACATCTCCATCACAGAAATAGGCTAAGGATGGCAATCTCGGAGATCTCTGCATGTTTACACTGTATCATCACGTTTTACAAATGGAGACCATTTTCTTCGAAACGTGAGAAAGAAAGAGATGGACGCCGGCCAGACCACCTTGTTAGTGGTAATCGGTTTACGGGCTTTGTCAAAAAATGTATTTAATATAAATTATAAATGACATTGACGGTACGAATGTGAATTTGCATCACTATATCGACAACTTATATTTGAGAAATCAAATCAAATCTTAGTTTAAGCTATTTTGAAAATTTTTAACGTGATTTGTCTTTATAATTCGCCGTAATCGGGTGAAAATTGTATGCAATAAGTTCTAGAACAGTGATTATATGAAACTAATGGATATTCCTTCATCTTAATGTACGAGTAACTATTATAATTAAATTATTATTACTTGCAATTTTAATCAACGTTATTAATTATGATGTGCAATAATTTGTTAGTTTATCGATACGTAAATATCTGCACCTCACTAGAGTGCTAACTGCTACCTGCCTCTGATTTTGTGATTTATGAACAGGATGAGAGTTTTCACATTGCATGCTGAGCTGATGCACCGTGAATAAGTTGTTTAATTATTTTTATCTTTATACTAGCGTGACAGCTAAATATGAAGTAGAAATATTTATATTTATTTATAAATTCGAATTAATTTCATCAAATTACAAGAGGTGTAATAAAATCGATTAGAGCTTTCCGCACGACTTTTACAGCCGAGTTTTTTTTTTGGTGAGCGACGTGACCATGGATGGCGTCCGAAATATCAGTATCGGATTATTTGAAAATAATCGATCGACTTATTGATCGCTACCGATTCGGAGCGTATCGTTACAATCCCGCACCTGCTGTCACGAGTCACGACGGTAGATCACAGCAGCGGTTGACCGGTGACGAATCGATATTTCAACGTTGACGACTTCATCGTTACTGCGCTGAGTTGTCGACACACCAATTTTGATTATTCACGACCTTTGCAACTAGAATTTCACATTAGAAATAGAATTTAATTTGGTCCATTTTTATTCTTTTCAATTACGTTACTCTCAGATTTGGTTAGGTATTATACCTAATAGAGTTGTATCAGTTAAAAATTAGATATTACCTACTGTTATAACTAGAGAGGGTTATTTTTAAAAATGAACTGGGTTTTTGGTATGGCTACAGACCACCATGACCTGATATTTTGATAACATTTTATTGAGATATTTTAGATCGCAGATCGCAGTGTACGCAAACCAATAAAATCCTCAATTCCAAAACTCTACCTGTTTATGCATTTATGAACTATGTTACCATCTAAATAAGAATAACTATAGAATGTTTGATGTAAACAAGTGGTAATACTAAATGCTGGCGTTCGTAAAAGTGACAAAACAAACACATTCCGGTCGTGCATTCTAAATCAGCGTAAGAGGCATAAAAAGCTTTTATAAGTGTATTTTATTCCAAAGGTATTGGTTCTGATCTTGTGATTTCGTATGAACATAATAAAATGTAGTTTAGAGCCATTTTTCACGTAAGTTGGAGATGCGAGCTGCGGGGGGCACCGACAAAGCTCCCGAGGCCCCGTGGGGCGGCCACCGGCCACTGTTTCCAACTGCGTGCGTGTGCGCATACCACACAGCGATTTTGTAATAACATGACACTTTCAGAATTACCTTTGTAACCACTTTATAGGACCCGACGGCCGACGTATATAAATAAATCTTTTTATCAGAATGTTTATTTTATTATTAATTTCAAACATCAATAAAATGGGCTCAGCCCATAGTTATATTATTACAAAAATTCACAAAAAAATTATAGAAATCTCTATCTCATTCGTCTACTTCCATATCTGATTTTAATTAATCAATAAAGTATTAGTAAAGATTTAATACCGAAGCTTCACGTGCGGCGCGACGGGTCGGGTCAGCGTAGGCTCGTGTTTTGGTCGCGCCCGCCCACGCTACATAGCATATTGTCTACCCACATGCAAGACGCGAGACGAAGCGGAGACGTGATGTCACGTTTATCAAATGTACACGTGTAATTAAGGTTAGTACACTGCGGTTTAGTTATCCTATTCACCTTCAATAGAACCAAAGGTAGGTGAACCTAGCTACCCCTCAACAAACTCGGTAACACGCGTGTCCGCAGCACGCACCCGCCCGGGCTTGATTCAAGCAACTTTACTTGCAATGTTTATATTTTGTGTTTTTTTTAGTGCCGTACCTTAAAAGAAAAACGGAATTCTTATAAGATCACTCTCGTGTTCTTCTGTCACAGAGGTTTTTCTCGAAATTATTTTTTAAGAGATACGATATCTCTCTAGAAATATAAATCACCCGTAATAATATAATAATAGTATAATTTGTCTGTCACCGAAATAGTCGGTGGCCTATTATATACTTAGAAGTCTGTAAACGTTCGGATAGAATTGCAAGGGCATTAAAAATTTAAATCTCTCTAATATTGTGACGAGAAAAAACCGGAACTTCCTGCGTCTTTCAAGTATTAACGGATTATAAAGCAATGGCCCACACAGATGTATTTAGCACTGAATCCTTTACATTTGGCATTACAAAATACATCATAATCTCTTAGCGAGTGCGCGACAAAGAGCCCCACTTTTGTAGCGCTACTAAATGTAGAGTAAACAACACATTAGACGACACTAACAATTGATTATAATGTCCGGTCCGGCCACCTATGTGTGGCTTATTTCAGACATTTTCTCGGTAACTCGGGGATTAAATAAAAGAGAAAGAAACAACTTGTGTGGCGGACGTGTAGGCACAGTAATGTGCGCATAAAATTTAGTTCCGCTGCATTGGATCGGTTATTTGATGATTTTATTCATTTGTATCCTCGAAAAGTAAATGTGACAAAAACACACTTGATCCTTTTTGGAACGCATACTTTTATTAAGATACTCATCTTAAGTAGCTCAATCCGATTTGGAAATGCAAACATAAAATTGTAAAACATAAAAGGAGGGAAGAAGGATTGTACTTACATACATACATGTGCCTACGTGGTTATTGTTCTACAAGGATTTGACAGAGAAGTGGGCAATGATATCATTAGTTTTTGTCGGAGTCATATAGGATGAGCCATCCACGGACCATTTGGGAAATTTCAGGAAATAAAATTTGCCCTTTTGAGCATATTATTTGGTCTCCTAATCTATATGTTTAGGAGATATGGAAAAATTAAAATAATTCAGTTATTTATTCATAGACCACGCGCGTGGTTGAAAGTGGCGGGGTGCGAGCTTTGCTATTCTCCGAAACACTGAACGGATTTTTATGGGGTTTTCAGAAGTAAATTATTAAGTTTCACAAAATAAAATTATCGAAATGAACGAAAAAAAAAATGTAGAATATTTGTCTGCGCGAGCGAAGCCGCGAGCGAAAATCTGGTACAAAATTAAATGCTTTATTATATTCATATCATAAAGTAATAGAACAAAGGTAGTGAATAGTGAGCAATAAAGAAGAAAGGTAAGCGCGCCATGGCCGTGGGCGTGAGAAAGCCGTGAGGGCGGGGGCTGCGCGGGCGCTGCTAATGTTCAAGTCAAACATGCACGTCTGCACTACTAGGCGCTTTTGTAACACATTAAATTGTGCGACTCTTGTTGACCTCACCAGTTCAAATTAATATACGCAACGTCGATAACTAGTGTCTATTTCGTACTAGTGTAAGATATAAAGAAATATGTGCACATGTAAACGAATATTAAGAGTCGGAAAAGTTTCTAAAGCTACACTGACGCCCTTGTCTTCTCTTTTCGACCTTCACTGAGTTAGTCATTTACTGCTATCTAAAATTCACGATCTTTTTATAGTTAAATTGGTTTGAGTTTTCAATAAATTCAATCCAAATCTATGTAAGTACGTACGAGGCGGTGCCTATGAGCATATTGTATTCAGCAGGAGCATGCAGTGTGACCAACTCCCAGCACTTGAATGTGGCAGCGCTCACTTAGATCCTTATCACCTCTCTCTACTCTCACGTCCGCGTCACATTGACTAATTGCCTTTGCGCATCCACCATGAAATTATACCATTTAAATACGTATATTTTAAAACAATAACTTAAAATTATGATTAATTTTAAAAGATTTCCCACTCTCTTTTGTAATTTTAAATTTAATTTTAAGCTACGTTGTTAGTTGACGGGCCGGTTGGCGTGGTTGGTAAGATACGCTATCTATCACGCCGCAGGTCGTGGGTTCGAATCCCACTCAGGACAAACATTTGTGTGCATGAACATGTCTGTTTGTCCTGTGTCTGGGTGTAATTATCTATATATGTATGTATTTACAAAAGAAAAGTAGTATATGTAGTATATCAGTTATCTGGCTTCCATAGTACAAGCTCTGCTTAGTTTGGGGTCAGATGGCCGTGTGTGAGGAATAATGTCCCAGAATGTCCCAGAATTTAAACACAACATCGTTATAGTCGTCATTTAAAGAAACATTCAGTAACAATCTTAGTGTTGGTAGAAACAAAGGTTTTTTTAATATAAGAAATATGAGAGGGTTGCCATTTAATTATCTTTTTGATGTATAAAGATCCGTTTGAAAAATATAAAAACTCATATTTTTTTTGTTATCATTAAAAAAAACTATCACCGAAAATTTGGCTTTATATACAGTTTACGAACAATAGTCAACCCCTGTTAGTCTGACTACAGCATCCTGCCCTGCTCGTAATCCGACACGCATTTGACTGGCTTTTTTCTTCAATCAAGATTTCATTGGACTGTTTCTTATAGATTGAGGTTCGGTTTCAGTGCTTCTCTTAATTGAAAACTCCCTGAGAACGGCAGTTTAAATTGTCAGTGAAGGCACAACCTATTATTATCTGGACGTCAAACACATACTAGTGCGGGCATTAGGGGCGTTTACCCTATATTTGTATGAGCATACCTGTTAATGATAATTCGCAACGGTGAGCTTTCCCATTTCATAATCATCGTGTACCTACGCATTCTTGTTTAATGATGCAATAAATGTATATTTTCTTTGCTTTTGATCGCTACTTTCCAGCTTTGTTTATTCTTTATTTGAATTCACTAACTCCTACACGTACATGTTTGATCGAACGGTTATTGGTTTAAAACAGTATTTAGGATTGTGATTGTCCGTGGTGGCGCGGCGGCGATGATCCGCGGCGTAGAGCGAGCGAGCAGCAATCGCCCGCGGCTGCATGACGAATCCAATTAACAGCACTAACGAATGCTGTCGGACGTACACTATTTATGTTTCCTCACAGTCGCACTGTAAATATTTAGTCCGTGAGGCGTCTGGCATCGCCCTTCTCTTATCTCTTCATCGAGCGCGTGAACGATTTCATGAGCAACAGAGAGTGCGCCCACCGCCGACAACGTACAGGATACAGGTTTGTAAATACTGATTAGAAAGTGGCACCTCGCTCGACGAGCGCCTCTTGAAAACTTCCTTACGCAGATACCTAATATGTAAGTTTATTTACGTCGATTCAGGAAGCAGACACGTGCTTTCAGTATCATAGAGCGGAGATAGGGGCGCAGCGTAAATCAACAAGCGCGGTACATGAGACGTGGTCGCGTGCGCGTGGGCATCGACAGGTGATGTCGGTCGATTATCTGCTAATTTATACGCGCCGCTCAACTTCTGTTCTCTCATATTATTCATTTCGACACAACGCAAACGAGCTCGCTAAATATAGAGAGCGGCATTCCATGGACAACGCGCCTTGTTCTCAGCTAACTGTCGAATTGTTTTATTATCCTTTTTCGATTACAATTTCTTATTTTAAATGCTACTTGTTTACAGAAGAGACTAGATGGTGGACTCCTATTTGGAGCAATGTTTATTGTTGTTACCGGGGTGATGTCACCGGGGCCGGGACCATGCCATCATCATGAGGGGGCCCGTTTTGGAATATTTACGATCGACACCTCCACATATTCGCAACAGTTCATTCACCGCAAATGTGAATGTCATTGTCAACTCAGACTTATCTATTTGTGATCTGATGAACATATCCGTGACTTAATGATTTCGCTTTGTTTTGTACCTACACATACATAACATAGAAGGTACCTTTTGCATATAATAGTGTTACGCATATAACAAATTTGGCAGTGGATTTTCCTATGATTGCGTGTTACCTTCATAATATAATAATATGTAACTACCCATACATAATTATTAAGATACCAACTTTATGTTCAAAGTAGCTCACAAATTAATAATGTATATAGGATATCATCATGACATAATAAAATTTGATTACATTTATAGATTGATTCAAAATTATTGTGTTAATTCTTCAAACGACCTTCAGAAGACACAAACTTCCCATGGTGATTTCAATACTGTTACGTCCATAACTTTGTCCAACACAGCTGTTTGATTTCGTGATAGGGAGGCATTAAATAAAGACATTTCACTTAACCCTTTTATTAGATATCTACGTAAACAAACCTATTGCAAGGGCACAGGTGCGTGTGAACTCGCCGCGCGTGAAATTACTGGAAATTTGCTCCGGTGTGGTCTTAAGAAAAAAAACTGTAACGATTACACGAGCCATCAACCCCCGCCGACGATTCGCCACGGAGACCTCCGAACGTCATCATCATTTGTCCCTCCGGTACGTTGCACCTCGGAGGGATGTCGCCCTTTTTTGTCCACCCAAAATTTCCATGATAACTTTACTGAAAGCTAAATATATCTACTGATTCTATATCCTAAGAAATCAACACAATAATTTTCCCACGATCCAGCTAAAATTAATAAAATTATAGAGTTCAACCATTCCATGTAATTGCAGGCTTCTGTTCGAGACAAACGATCATCATTTAACTGAAAGAATTCTGAATTCAAAAGTCTGTTGAAGTGAATCCTGTGGCTAATTTCGAGTCGAACCCTATAATGAGCTTTAGAGATTTCGGTGAAGGAAGACATCGTGAGCACCAAGCACGGTGATAGGAAAAACCCTACCCGCCTGTCTGGCCACCACGCCAAACACCCTGCAACTGCACATGCTTTTAGGCTTAACGTATATTACTTTCGCTGAAAATTATCACCACAGTCACATTATCACTTAAAATTTATGAACTTGTGGTCAAACAAAAGCCTATCAAAAGTTTAAGAAAATAAAATTAACATTTAACAAAAAAGTAAAACCAACTTCAAAACGGTTTGCACTAAAAAGTATAAAATAACGATATTAGATCTCGTTTTGAAGTCAGTGAAAGTATTTGACATTCTGGAACACGTGCTTCTCTTTCCTGACTTCAAAACGAGTTCTAATATCTAATTGAGAACCTCCTACTTTTTGAAGTCGGTTAAAAAAGGTAAAATACTTAAATTATAGCAACAAATGAGACAAATGAAGAATATGCAAAGATTTGGGAATCATAATCAAAGAAATTCATAGTTCGTTCAAGACGTGGGTACCAATGATGTCATGTAAGATAATTCAAGTCTGTCCAAAAGCTTTATAAGTAAATACATAATTATAGTTCAACACTAGCTTTACGCTTGCCGCTTCGCTCGCGCT
The DNA here is from genome assembly GCA_951216915.1 of Tetheella fluctuosa. Lineage (NCBI taxonomy): Eukaryota > Metazoa > Arthropoda > Insecta > Lepidoptera > Drepanidae > Tetheella > Tetheella fluctuosa. The sequence goes on from OX578224.1 coordinate 4,839,792, forward strand.
AACTTCATAAAAGTTCTATAACTTTTTCCGTCAGAAGATTTCAATAAAAACCGGCCAATTGTGAGTCGGACTCGTGCACCGAGGGTTCCGTACAAACTTCGTCCATCGTTCATCCATCACGGGAAATGCACAATTTTATTTACATACCATATTTGAGGTTGGTGCCAATTAAGCTAGACATCTAAATTGTATGAGCGCCCATACAACTCAGAGGTCTTTATTAATTGGCGAAACTATATATGTATAGGGACACCTTTAATTTGCAACTTTTTTATTTTTTGGAATTTTCCCATTATTTGTGCTGATTTCTGATTCTAGGTCAACGGGAACTACCATATATAAATAAAAGGGCAAAAAAATCGCGTTTGTTGTATGGGAGCCCCCTTAAATATTGATTTTATTTTGTTTTTAGTATTTGTTGTTATAGCGGCAACAGAAATACATAATTTGAGAAAATTTCACGGTTCTTGTGATACAGCCTGGTGACAGACAGACGGACGGACGGACGCACAGACAGCGCGAAGTCTTAGTAATAGGGTCCCGTTTTTATCCTTTGGGTACGGAACCCTAAAAAATTACCTAATAATATGTTGCCCTAAGCTAAACTTTACTTACAAGTGACAAACTCCATGGTGATTTTATAGATTAGCGTGTTCAAAACTTCAAACAGATAAACAATCATAGAAACAATCAGACAGATAGAATAAAATATATAATGGTCTCTCTTTGCATTATATTATTAAATTAATGAGTTTTAAAGCTACTTATATTGCTGTCTGTACTAATAGAATAGGTAAATACTTACTTATCTATTGTGATATTATGTTGCTGTTACTTACTTTAAACAATAATGTCCTCCTAGAAAATTAGCATAATTTTTTATTGGATTATCAGATTGCAATGAATTAAAAAATATATGTTACACTAATATAGGTCCTATTTATGTAATAAAAATCGACAGTATTCGGCATATAATATTTATGTGATGCGTGTACAAACAAACAGACAAAAATGTTAGGATAGGTTTCTATTGATTTATCCCCTACAATATTTTTCAAATATTTCTGATGTACAGACACGCCTAGACATTATATGTATAGAAGATCTATGTGTGGGCTAAAGTTTTTACCATATTTTATCGCTCTTTTAGGCCAGGCACTTCTTATTGGTACTGTTCACAGGCTGGCTGAAATGGCGAAGGTGACTTATGGAGGTACCTACCTACTAGATACACTACTCTTGCATTATACCTGCTATGAATTTCCTGATTTTTAGACGTTGTGAAGAGGCAAGCCAGATGCAAAAAACAAAACCGAAATGGTACGTTAGTACGAGTCGTCCCATTAAAATAATACTTATTATTAGTGTTAATTGTGAGGTTAATTATAAATAAGTAGGTAACATAAGTTTTGATAATAATACACGGTTCTATAAGTGCATCAGACCATCATGTTAAATAAAGACTTGTTAGTTATATAGTACTTTGCATAGTTTTACAAAGTCCCTGAGAGTGTGCACAAATGTACCGCCTTTGATGTGATTCACAATCAAAGTGTAAACGGCATTTAAGTCGCATGTTTCTAAACTGTGTATAGATATCCTCTTTGTATGATAATGTTGATTGTACATTTTCGAGATCACAATCGTGCCGATGGAAAAAAGTTGTAAAAATCACCAAATAACTGGCATGGACCTTTGGAATACCTTGCATTGTGCACCGAGAAACAATAGGTGATATAGAAATTAATGCTCCGATCAATGTCAACAAATAGCCGACGAAATACTTTTTCCGTTATTATCTTACTTAATTGCCACTTGTTTTGTACCAAAACTATGTTAGCATCGATATAACGATATATTAAGTCCATTAAGGTGTGTTTTATAATGTAATATCAAGCAGACGCATGTACCAACGGGTTTGCTGAAAGAAATTCAACGGAAATCGTCAGCTCCGAGACTATCATTACTTGACCCCTGCCTATACCTATAGCATACATACGCCAAATTAAATTACAGTTTATATAAAATTTCCAAATGTATCCGTAATAGGCATAATTTACTCGTTCTATTCCTTTCAAATTCGTTATTTAGAGGATAAAATTATGCCACCATTTTGAATAATATACCTACCTAGGTCGGTATATGTATAGGTAGGGTTTTCGAAACTGAAAATATATTTTTCGTACAACTTGCTCAAAAAAGTGACATTCTATGCCACAAAAAGCGAACATAACAATAGTCATTTTTAATCTGTTAAAAACAGGGAAAGAAAATTGTACTGAATTTCATTCATCCTCTAGGGGTAGAATGTGATTTAAATTTGGAATACTTACCGAAAACTACATCTGTGTTTACACCATTGAGTTTGTATATAAAGCATTACACATCTTTTTGAAAAAGGAATATACGCATTTATTATGCAACAATAAATGTACCAAACAAAAATGTAACTCTCTCTATCAATAATAGGGAATATGCATAAAATTTAAATTTGTCTCAAATATTTTTTTCTAGATTCTTTATTGTCATTACATTATACTTAAAAGGTATTTTTTTTATTTAGTTATTATTTAAACCCAGAAAATATTACATAAAAAGTGAAAAATAAGGGAGGAAAATTCAAACTTACAAAACGCGTCACCATTGGTCGAAACGAAATGTGACGTTAATTGTCACGTCATTGAATTTATCGGCGTCGATATTCATACTGTGTTAAAGTAGTGTTTGTGAGAAAAACTGTTTAAAACTGTATTCCTGTGTGATTACTTGTGGATATATATTTGTAGTCAATCGAGGACGATGACAGAAACTGGTTTTGTTAAAGCACAATCAGATAATCTGCCGAAAATAGATGCATTTATGATGTCAGCATATTTTGCATCAAATCTCGAGTCTTTGCCTTTTAACTACAGCCATTCTTTCAACTGGTGGTGGCATATTCCGTTTTTGACACAAAAATATATGAGGAACAACTCCTTTCTTTAACCGTAGATTACATTTTTCTCCTTTCTGTTTCATTATGTTATATTCAATATAATTAACTGTATCTTCCTTAAGGCTAGTCTCCCTAAAATCAGTGTTCTTGCGGAATTTGTCAGAAAAGAAATATTGTTTTTTAGTCATCAGAAAAACAAAAATTAAATATATTTTACGTTATTTTAAAGTGTGAGATTTGAAGTTTCTAATGCATATTTAATTTTTTAATTTGACGCCACTTTTATTTGCTTTGTGAGGCTTTAAACTTACCTCTATTTACGTTCCACGCGTAGAGGGTCTCATTCATGCACTCGCCACGAAAAAAATATAATAAAAACAAGAAATGTATTCAGATTACATTTGTCGGCAATTCCTTTACAATAATCTTATCTAGTTACTTTTTTTCAAAATCGTCTCAATTTCTTATTTAAACTGCTTTAAAAAGTTATAAATTTCTGAATTCGACCCTTGCAACATATATTTTTTTCTATTACAAAGTAATGGTTTAGAGAAATCACACTTTAACCACTCCGAAAGCAACTACTTATCTGTCGAATAAAAAATATATGCATTCAAAAAATCATTTGAAATAAATTTACCGATACAGGACTTGCCGACAAATGTAATCTGAATACATTTCTTGTTTTTATTATATTTTTTTCGTGGCGAGTGCATGAATGAGACCCTCTACGCGTGGAACGTAAATAGAGGTAAGCTTAAAGCCTCACAAAGCTAATAAAAGAGGCGTCAAATTAAAAAATAAAATATGTATTAGAAACTTCAAATCATACACTTTAAAATAACGTAAAATATATTTCATTTATTGCTTTTCTGATGACTAAAAAAATATATTTCTTTTCTGATAAATTCCGCAAGAACACTGATTTTAGGGAGACTGGAGCCTTAACCTGAAATAAATTATCAATCATTAAAATTTCGTAAAACCGCAATACGGATAAATAAGCAAGATCTTTAGATACATTTCTAAATAACTTTTGTAAACAAGGCTAGGTTAGTTTTAGACCAAACCTCCTATTTTCACACTAAGCTGTACATAAATATATGCTATACTTACGTTAAAATGATCTTCACAACAAAATAGAACCGATAATGGAGATACAATATCCCTTCTCATCATCTTACACCATTTTTTTCGTAATTTCGCATCGCATGGAATACGAAAAAACACTTTATCGGGTGTACTAATAATAGTGTTTTTGCACTTCGGTACCATACAATACTTGTAAGATGGTTTTTTAACTACTTCCATGATTAGTATAGCAATTAAAACTGAAAATACGTATGAAGTAACTGAAACACTATAGTAAACAAACGTGGGATATAACAAATGACGTCATCAAAAGCGCGCGCTAAATGGTGGCGTTTGAACGGCTCAAATTTATTCAAGGTTTTAAATTTCACTTTGAAAAATAATTTGGCTCTTTTCAAGCCTATTTATATTTTTTTCCATGTTATAAAAATGTAAATGATAAATTTAAGAAATAAAAAAAAATCATGCATATTCCCTATTGGACCAATGTTTCAAATGTTAACTTTTACTTTTAATTCTCATTATTTTTAATAAATGCTTATCTCATATTATTATTGTGTTAATTTTTTCGCAAATGGTACGAAAAGTAGAGTATTTTCCTAGGTGATAAAGCTGTCTTAGTCTTGGGTGAACTTAAATCCCTCGCTACACTCAGGACTCGTCTTAAATCCCTCGCTTCGCTCGTGATTTAAGTTTTTAACACCCTCGCTGCGTTCGGGAGTAAACCTCGAGTCCTTCGTTACGCTCGCGATTTAAATCGTCACCCGCGACATAAGACACTGCTTTATCCCCTTGGTTAATAATCTACTATTTATAATTTTGTTTAAGAAAAAAATCAATAGGTAGGTACTCTTCTCATTGAGGCCTCTCGAAAGAAAAGAAACGAGCTTTCTATGCTAAAAGAATTGTCCTTGCCATTCAGCATGGCACCTAATGCTGCCATCGTTTTTGGGATGATTCCGTGGGGCTGCGATTTTGCACAAATTTTCTATTTATAGTTTTAAATTTGTTATCTTGTATAATTGAATTAAGGTAATCTTTTGAAGTATATAAATAGGTAATGATAATCTTTATACCACTTACAAAAGAAACAGATTTATTGGTGATATTTTAAGACGCTGATATATTCTTCTTTGTTTTATCCAGTGTAAATAAAATCAGAGTATTTCATCAAGGGTGTGATCAAAGCGAGCGACCGGGGCGGCGGGCGGCGCGCGGCGAGCCCCGACCGGACCGGGCGCCAAGATCGCAACGATATCGTCGCTAGAACAGTAATCGTCAATAAAATCTCAATTTAGATGGCACCGATACCGTGTGAGTTACGGACGGACAGTCCGACCGAACACGAAAACTTACTCGACGATGGAATGTGCCCCGCGACAGGACCCGCTAACGAATTAGGCACTTATTCCTTTTTTTGTTTCCCTATAGGCATAGTAGGTAGGTACTTTATTTATATTTGTACTCAGAGTAAATTAATACGAATACTGAAGAAAAAAATAAGGATTCGTCAAAACTAACCGAATGAACAATGTAGTCAGGCAGTGCTGTACCAGCAGTCACACAGCTCTGCTCGAGGGTTGTCCGTCGACTCGACAGCGAGATGCTTTCGCCGCCACCTCGGATTAATGACGGCTTGACGCCTCACCGACAGCGGCACGCCTACGTCTATTTATTAAGAGACCTTTCCTCTTTTTTCTCCCACCCCACTGGCCAGTCACAGATAAGAAGGACATCAAAGTGGGCATTTAAAAATAAATTTGTCGAAAGTGATAAATGATGGATATAACTTTTATTATTTCAAATTAAATTAACGATCCAAACGGAACGTCTACCTTTTCTCACATTAGAGGGATCTTATCTGGAATGATTGCTTCCATTACCTTGGAGAACGGACACGTTGTTTTGTAGGTGAGGGAAGATAAAGAGATTAATGCGTAAAGCAATTAATTTTGATTGAGGTGTGTTTTATTAAGTAATTGTTTTTGTTCCCTTGTGGATTTGTTACGCATCATGGAGTTCTGATTTGTCGATTGTTTGTACTAAATTGTATTTCAGCGAACATTGTAATGGCGTTTAATTTGTCGAAAATATATTAAATGTATTATTATGTTAATTGAAATAATAAAGATAGTAGGGATACCTATCTAATGTAGGTGTTAATTTGGTGAGAATTATATATTACGAGTGTTCTAAAATTATGTTTGGCGTGTCGCTCGTTCCCACAGTGAGCTTTAATACATTTTCCGTGTTCCAGTTAGCGCCCCATAAATTGATTAAGGTCCGCGGCGTCGGTCAAAAGTTTTTTGTGATGCAAGACAGGTACCTAATACTTAACTGCTGCCATTTTAGGGTTAGCAAGAAGTTAGTCTTAAACCAAAAACGCTTATTCTATATCAAACTTAAACCGCATATATGGAGTGAGCTAATTTCCTGTTAGGAAATTGCTTTACCGAGCGAGTATACGATTTCCCTAAAAGCTTCTGTTCCAGTCACGGGTGAAACATCAATCATTTACGTTCGACCGATGGTAAAACATATTTTCATAACAAAAGATTGCTAGTTTTTACAGAGAAATATTATACAATATGTATTATGCTATTAAATGACTGTATATTTTGGTGTTTTGTATTTACGTTAAATGAAATTTATATATTTAGGTCCCCATTTTTATTTATGAATACACTATTAAAAATGATTGTTTAATTTCTATTTTTATTTTCGATAATATCGATATAGTATTTCTGTTTATTTGATACATCATTCATTGATTCAGGCGGTGTTCAGCCTTAATATGTGTTATGGAAAAAATGGTAATGGTATTTCGGTGTTAAGTTTCCTTAATTTATCTTTAACCGAGGCAATGAAGTCAGCCAGTAATTTAGCCCAGAAGTATGGTAGGTATTAAAAAAAAACTCGAGGTGACAATATAAATAACAATTTGGCCCACCCCGTTCGTATGTGGTTCGCCCGGATTAGCATAAGAATGCCGCATCATGAACGCCCACGAACCCTGCACTGTCCCTCGTTGTCTCTTTATACGACGAATTTAATTTTGATTTACGACTATCCGAACAATTGTACGCAAAACATCTTCGATGAACGCCAGGACTAATACAAATGTGAGGTGACAACAGCTATTCATTGTGCTTCTTTAAAGCTTTGGGATGGAAAATACATATTCTACTTTTAAATTCAGATTAAAAAGCAGAGGTTAGACTTACCTTCATGTTATTGATAGTTGACAGTACTTAGTCACAAAAGAAAAAATGCTGCATCCCTTTGAGCATATTATGTACTTAATCAAAATAATTCTTTATCACAAGTGATTTCAAATAACTCACAACTTATTAATATTTTAATTAAATACAAATTACTTAGGATTACATTTAAATAACTTAATTAATAAATACAGAGGACGATAATTCACGACCGACATTAGGTTGACCTAAAGTGCTACTTAAGATTCTTATATGCAAATATTGTTAAAAAAATATCACATAACTTCGGCGAATAAATTAATTGTGGGTTCACATGAGTTTGGCATATCTGTCCATTAATGTGATGTATGAGGGTAAATGAGGCTCCTCTAATTACTTTAAACAGCTCATAAATATTATTTCAACACAAGTTTCTTTAATTTATTTGTAAATGAATTAATAAAAATGATCGTTAGATACTCTATTTAGTATTATAAAACTTCCGAAAAGCTGAGATTTGATCACCAACGTATTTAGGTAATAAATAAAGATTAAGATCAGCCTAAACTTTATTCTTTTATCAGAAATTAGGTTTCCACTTCGCAGTTTCACCTGCTATCCCCCATTTTAACCACTTAGAAGTAAGACCCTACGTTACAAAAGGAATAATATCCTCCTTTAATGGTTCTATGACTTATAGTTTAGGTTCTGCGTGTCACTCTCAGTCAATCAATCAGTCAGTCAAGACCAGTGGCAGATCCAGGATGTTAGTTTGGGTGGGAGGGGTTTGACCCAGCTGAGGGTAGGGTAGTAGGATAATATCAAGTTTAATTTGAGACTTGTTAGGGGTGGACCCAGGTGGACTTCATCAGAGCTGAAGACTGGCCGTCGTCTAGTCCCGATCTTAATCCGCTGGATTATGATTTATGGTCAGTTTTAGAGAGTACGGCTTGCTCTAAACGCCATGATAATTTGGAGTCCCTAAAACAATCCATACGATTGGCAGTGAAGAATTTTTCCATGGAAAGAGTGCGTGCTTCTATTGATAACTGGCCTCAACGTTTAAAGGACTGTATTGCAGCCAATGGAGACCACTTCGAATAAGCTTTTTATATTTTAAATTGTTTTTTATTTATGTATTAAACTAACATACTGTAAAAGTAATAAATATTATTTGCAATAAAAAAAAATGTTTTTTCTTTGTGACAATATTTATGGCAAGACTAGGTATTTACAATAATAATCACACACTGTCCTTTTATATGCCACTGTGCGTGCTTGTTATTAATTCAACTCTCTTTATCAAGCTCTAACTGAATTCAAATAAATAATAAAAGACGATGCCCAGTGTTAATACGCATTTAAGATAATATATTTAACCATACAAAAATAAATGTCCACCTAATAAATCGTGCCGGACCTTATCGTCTTTCGAGACGCGACAGTAAGGACCCGATAAGGGTGTGGGTACCTTTTTGAATAGCCGTTTCTGTCGCTTAACTTTTGAGTTAACGTTCAGTTTTCCGTATCCAGCAGGGATGGGACACATTTCGTGTCAAATCTGGGTTTAGTGACTTGCGGAGATTTCGAACCCGCGCGAGCCAAGCGTAATCGGCGTAGCATCTTAATTTAGTTGTCTTGTATTGTGGGAGGCGGGCGGCGCGGCGCGGGCGCTGTGGGACATAACCTAACCCACTGCGAAGGTAAAGGATGCCGTGCCCAAAAGAAGCATATATCGCCGTATTTATTACACGTGCGCGTAAAAAAAGAATTTATGGGCTTAATTGGGTAGGCATGACTGATAAAATACAAATCCAAACTAATCAATACTAAACTGACGTATCTTCACGTAGATTCCGGTATTCTAGAGAATAATTAACATTACTTACCAAATTGACGAATTCCTGAAACGTTATTGCATCACTGGTTGCACTTTGGGCTTTATCCAAGAGTATCTGAAAAGGATTACGTCCTCTATTTCAATACAATAAAATACATATTTGCAATGATTTCTTTTTTATTATAATATCATTGCATATTTTCTACTTTTTAGGGAAAACGATAACCGCAAAATCGGCTTTACTAGTCTAAGAGATGTGCACTTGTATCTATTTCCATTTTTTTTTTCTTTTAGCTATTTATGTTCAGTCCCAGGTATAGACTGTACTTGACGTCTTATTGACTCCGGAACTCTACCCGAACGTGGGTTCCGATATACGTACATGGTCGTATTTTTTTTTATTGCTTATCAAAGTTTGTAGGATTCATCCTAGGTACACCTATAGCTATCCATGTCGATATTTGACTATCTGCTACATGATCTTCGTAGATCATGGACGACACATTTATCTAAATATTTCCTAGTTTAAATTGGTAGTATTTAACATAATATACTGTTTTTTTTCTAACGCTATCGAGTTTAGTTACACTAATAATGAACTGGAGGTAGAGGCAAGGCAAATCGGCTACTGGTGTCTCTACCAGTAGCCGATTTAGCATTTTCCTGAAAGTGAGAAGCCGAGAATTCTATTACCTAAGTATCAAACTCCTTGGTCTCTGTCCGAGGAGTGATTCACTAGTCTACAGTGGATTTGTTGCCCTAGATATGAAAATGATTTTGGTGCTATTTATGCACACAGTTCATGAAACTATCAATGATTTTGTAAGATTCGCTCTGATTTTTTTTTAAATCTTTATTTTCATTTTACATTACAAAAATCACAAACGAGAAACAACATAACAGATATATTTATAATGTCAGTTATGTTTTGAGAAATTAGGATACATCGAAGTAAATTAAAAAGGAAAATGTCGATAAAATATTTTATATTTCCATAAAACGCCTTTTATGAGCTATTCTTTTATAAATTTTCAGGGGACAATCTCTTTTCAAACCAGCAGTACATTGTTCAAAATATAAGATATGCAGAAATCATGAGAATATACGAGCACATTGAGAACTTTCAAGAATATATTCGTAATCTGGGCACTTAAAAACGTAAAAAATTACGACGATATCCAGGGCAACAAAAAAAAAGTTTTTTTTTGTAGAGCAGTAATAAAAATAATATTATTTTAATTTATAGAATTACGAAATTACCTCTCGTTTGTGAGTTGGCACCTGCGCTATGAAATCTGGATGTTGAAGAGTTTGTAGGAAGTCCGGCCATGGAATCTCTCCGAAACCCTCCGGGTCGAACTGCAACAATGATCAGTCGCATTCTATTACTATCCTATCCAACCCTCCCCGATACGGTCACGTACCAAAATGCTTAATTACGATTCCATCGCAGTATCCCGAATGTCATAATCACGCACTTCACACGTCAAGTGTGTCGTTCACTTATAATATTTTCATTCGCTTCCAAAAACAGTGACACAAAAAATATGAAGCGCCCCTATCTTCAGCTGGTATTATCTCAATGTCCCGTACGTGACGACATATCGTTTGATCTGAGGCGCTACCGCGTCCCTTTATATACTTATAAAACATTTTATGCCCCTGCTTCTGTACATTTTAATCAGTCAAAAACAAAGAATATTCTCTGAAATTTGTTTCCGCATCGTAAACGACAGTTTTTTTTTTTTTTATTAAATATGCGTGTTAAACGCAAACCTTTTTGTGGAAATAGTCGCCAGGTTTACGAGTATTTTGGTGTAGGTAATACACTAATTTAAAGTGGAGTTATAGGGTATGTTTACTGCTAGGTACTTTAATTATTATTATTTTTATTTTTTTTATACTTTGTATAGGCTTGTGTTTGACCACAATCTCACTATGGTAGATGATGATGTGGCCGAAGGTGGTAAGCACACAAAGCCTAGAAGGATCTGGCTCTCAAGTGCAGCTGCCGGAACACACCAATAGGTGTTTGGCGACAGATTTTCAACTTGAGGGTGGTAGCCAGCCAGGCGGGTACTACAAAGTACCCTACCACCGTGCTATGGTTTCCTCACGATGTTTTCCTTCACCGAAAGCTCAAGCTCATTGTAGGATTCGAACTCACGACCTTCGCCGCGGCGTCCGACGTCACTACCACTGAGCTATCATCGCCTCAATAACGTCAATATGGCCGATTGGTCAGAGGATAACAGCTGGGGGTCTACACCGAAAAATGATAGGTACATGATTCACGTATTGTCAGTTCTGCTGCAATTCCATTGGCTCATATTTGAAAACGATTATCGGACCATCGTGTATCGTTTTTCTGACCCTCTGACTACAACCTCAGAAAACTAGTCAAAATCCAGCTTTCAATAATCAGATTGATAGGTTATTTTGATAGCGTATGGTACACAAGGTAACCTTTATCAGACAAAGAAATACGAAAAATAAATTTAGTTCTAAATAATAATTATGAAAAGAAGAGCAATGATAATTGGGCAGAAATTGTTTTGCAAATAAAATTATCAAGTTGGCAGGACAAAAAAGGTTCTTATAATGTGGATGCTATTTTGGTCGACAATAACAGGTAGTGAAATAAAACAAAGGCATCATCAGCGAGATGCGCTATCAACAAGATTTGTACGATCGAGGCGCAAAAACGCCTGACACTATTTCCCGCATATACTTACCAACATATTACCCGCGACGGAACGGAGACCGTATATGCGTTTGGGGTGAGAGAATGTTTGTTTGTTTGTGCAAATCCATGTTGCTATTTTTCTCCAAAACTACTAGTCCGATTTTGATGCAGTTTTTACGTTTATTAATTTTACATGAAGTTATTTTACTCACCCGATCAAATAGGAGGCGCCACTTCTGAAAATACAAAACGGTTTTGTCAATACGTACTAGGTATTCGTGACGATTTAATGATGCGCACAATTTATACAGGGTGATTTTGAAATGGTATGATGAATGCATATGAATGCAAAAAAGTATTGTGCGGTCGGGGGATCCCAGCCAGGAGCGAAGTTCAATATATAATAAATATTGCAGCAATTGCAAGCATTTATAGCATAGGCTACCTAAATTATTTATTTATTTAAATTATATTTTAATAACTCACATCATGCATCAACTCCCTTCGGATCTCCGCCTCGTCCAATTCTGAACCGAGATCGGTGTGGTCTGTATCATACAACGGCTCTGCGGCCCGGGACAGTGACCCCAAGGAATCCCGTGCTGAAGCAAGGGATCCTGTGACAGTTGGCAGCACTCCTGCCTCGATCCCGGATTCCATGGAGGTGTTGGTAGACAGGAGAGTGGCGGCAGCGGTCGGTGCGCGCATCTCGCCACCGCCTGCGCAGCCACTCCCCACCCACACAGACATTTTGCTGGCAACACCATCCACTTGGCTGCGCTGTTCTCTATTCTTCTGTTGTTTTTAAGGAAGTAGCTTGTACCTTTTTCTTGGTGTTAGAGCAGTAACTAGCAACTCTTTTTTGGCAGTCGTGTGTGCTTTCGAAGAGCTTAATATCATTGAGGTTTTCAATAATGTTTAGTTTTTTGGTAGATAAAGTTTTCGATTAGATACATGCAAGATGCGAGGGACAAATCTTATATCGCACTATATAATATTTTTAGACTGATTATTAAGTGAACACTTTTATTGTTGTAATTTCTACTGTTGGTTGATTATTCGCATCACAATCTACAGAAAAATTTGGACAGACTTAACAGAACAAAGATATTTTGGACGTTTATTAGAACTTAGAGTAAAGTGTGGACTGTGGTGGACAGAAATGTGTAGTCATTAAAACGACTAAATTGTATCTAACTCTAGAGGATTGGAGGAAGAATATAAGGCACGTTTTTATTCTTTCTTTGTCCGGTGCACCTGAAACAAATTTCTTTATAAGAAACGGTTGATGTAATAGGTACAAAGTCCAAGTAGGTAGGTGATTTTTTCAAAATTAACAACAACTATTCTTTACCTACCTACCTACTTAAGGAGCATACTAACAAAAAATGTTGTTTAGTTATTTGTTCTAATCAAACCTTTTGTTAGATCGTTAAGTACTTGACCTTATTAAATAACAATTGATTTTTGAATATTGAGCTTGCGTTCAACGCTTTTTATTTTTGAGTCCTTACTACTACGCAACCCTTTTCTGAACTCTTAAGTAGGGGTACTTGCAAAAGGGGGCCATATGAATCATGTTAGAGTTAGTTACGTAGTCAAAATTGTGTTTTCTTACCATAGAGATAGGCAATCAGCTGAGGGAGGGAATAAGTAAGTGAGTGCTACAGACCAGAGGGCTTCAACCCTCTTGAGGTTGCCATGACAACGGACCGCTATTTCATACCCCACTTAACACGAGGCATACCTTGTGCTTAGGCACGTGAAGGCAATTCGATTTTTTAGGTACAAAATATTATTTTATTTAATAGTTATAAAGTTACATTGTGAATTTTACTCCACAACTAGGTATCTAGTAGATATCTCTTAAATATTATGCTACTGCTACTATAGACTCCATTCAAGTAAGAAATAATAAGAATCTACCGTTAGTACCGTATGATTAAATTACGGTCAATATACATATAAATGCTATAAAAATATTTATTTAATTACTTAATAATTAAAGTTTTACTAATTTAATGTGTTTTGCGGTAAGTATTCATTGAACTGTGATTAAAAAATAATGTTTACATTATAAAGTAGCCGATGACAACAAACCGTAGTTCTAAACTAACATGACCAATAGATAAACGTGCAATACTAAACACTCACCTTTATAATTTCTCTAATCGTTCACTTTACTATCATAAGGGGGACTTCACACCGGACTCCATTTCCAAAATTATTATAAATGTTTCGTGTCAAGAACACATTAGGCCTAAAACACGATGGACATTTAGTTATACGTCAAAACACATTGTGTGGCATTGGAAGTGCGAATGGCGTCCAGATTTCAGCGCATGCGTGAATGTATTCAGAATTTACAAGGGTGCAAGCTATGAAATATGTAATGAGACCCTTTTGTACACGACTGCCGGCCGCAATCATGTTTGTACAGTATCTCTTTTGCTTTTAAGTATTTAGGTAAGTACATTATTAGTGGATCATTGTATTCCTGTACGATTCCAAAAAAATTTGCTCACAAATAATGGTTTTCTTCTCACAAATCACCGTCCCTAACAATACGAAATTGATAGGTACGAAATAAATAGATTAGAGAAGTATGATGCTATATCTATTTTTGTAAATAGAACTTCAGTATAATCTCAGTCTTTCGTAGTCTTTCTTCCGGTTGCTTGCCATTCGCTTCCAATCCAATCAAGTCCGCTTTGATAAACGAAGCGCCTGCTATTTATTGAATAGCATAAAGTTTCCAATCAACATTATTTTACTGCTCTAAGCTAGAGTAAAAGTGTTCTTTGGCTCGGGTCTTACATTTACACTCAGTAAGTCTTTACATTACAGTAAGTACCTACTTTTATAGTACCAGTCACATCTCGACATAGTTCTGTGGTACCAGGTAAGGTTTATTCAGTTGTAAATTAATAATTGTGAACTAATTACGAAGACAATATATTATTAAATAATCATTGAATCGGTATCTTAACTTATTTATGTCCGTGAACCTAACTTACACATGCACTTATAAAGTCTCGAAGTTACCGGTAACGGCGCGGTAACGGTAGAGAACGCTCCTACCTCTACCTACCTACATAATCATCATGTATGCAATGAAGTGAAATAAAATGTCCGTAGATGATTATTTTAATTCAATCCAAATTCATTGTAACATACAATGAATTAAAAATCTAGGAATTTACCGGAAATACTATAATCAGTTTTTAATTTCTGCTATCTGTACCAAAAGATCAAAAGTTTTTATTTGTGCTAGCAACATTTAATTTTAAATGTCACAGTAAATTTTGCCGTGAAAGTTGTGTTGAGAAAAATTATGTAATTTTTCAAGAAATAGAGCGTGAAATTCCTGTTGTGGAGTATTTTTTTAATATAAAAATACCTTATTATGCCTACTGGTCGTGCTGTACTGTTGTTGAGGCGTTTATCGACGGGTGATAATAGGTTCAAAGGGCTCAATTTAAATCAAAATTCTTCCAAGGAATCGCTGGTTGTTAACCCGGTTTCCAGTCACAGGGATTTGGGATTACCGAAAAGGTAATTTTAATTATATATAATTTGAAACGTGTTGACGCAAAAAATAAACAATAGAATGTTTATGTTGTTGTTTTGATGACATGACCTTGTTTTTGTTTACAAGTCTTGTTTACGGCCGCGCGGCCATTGAAAGAGAATGGAATTAAAAATACCTTCTGTAAATAATGCAATGAGGTCTATGAACCTATTTTATAGTATCTTTGAATAGTTGCTGCCTACCTAATACCTAACCTACCCTAGGCAGTTGGTTGGTACCTACCTACTTACCTACATACTATGTGTAATAAAGAAATCCGGCTGTGAATTATCACAGGCGGATTTCTTTATAAGCCAACTAGGTAGGTACTATTGTGTAATATTATTTTTTATACAGCTTTTCACCTTAAAATCTTATCCACCCAGGATCCATTCTCTACACCTACTAAAAATAATGTTGTCTATAAATCAATGTTTGTCTATTTGTAATGAACACTAATGTGTTCCTATACCATAGCCTATATAACTACTAGCTTCTGCCCCACAGTTTCACCTAAGTTCACAAAGGATCCTTTGTTTTCTCAGGATAAAAGTACTCTCTATGTTATTCCAAGGTATGATCTATCTATGTGCCAAGTTACATCCAAATGCTGTTTATGTGTGTTTGAATGACTAACATCCATACATCACAACTTTCACATTTAATTTTATTATTGTAGGATAATACAATACAACTGTCCAAATCATATTTTTTAAATTACATGCACAACAGTATACTGTCATGTTCATATTCTAGTTAGGTGGCTTGTATTTTTACCTATTTATCAGGTTAATCAACAAGCATACATTTGTTACTGTTTAAAAAACTTATAATTACCAATCAGGCCACAAACAATAACTATTACTTCAAAGTTTGTTTACTTTTTAGGCTCTCAACATTTGGTCAAAATAACATATCACACCCTCCACTTACTAGAAGCTTCAGTGATAATAAAATAAAAATGGCATCATCAACTGTTGAACCACCTGCAAATCAACCAAAACACACAAACCGTTTGGTTACTGAAAAATCCCCCTACTTACTTCAGCATGCCCATAACCCTGTTCAGTGGTATCCATGGTGTCAGGAAGCCATAGACAAGGCTAAAAAAGAAAATAAACTCATCTTTCTGTCTGTGGGCTACTCCACATGTCATTGGTGTCATGTCATGGAAAAAGAATCATTTGAAAATGAGGATATTGCTAAAGTGATGAATGAACATTTTGTCAACATTAAAGTGGACCGTGAAGAACGCCCTGACATTGATCGTGTCTACATGTTGTTTATAATGGCAACAACTGGAGGTGGTGGCTGGCCCATGTCTGTCTTCCTTACACCTGAATTATGCCCAGTAACTGGTGGCACGTACTTCCCACCCCAAGATCGCTTGGGAAGACCTGGATTCAAATCTATCTTACTTTCACTGGCTCAAAGGTGGAAAGATAACCAAGATCAGTTTCTGGTAGCCAGCACTAATATCATGGGGGCGCTAAAAAAGATAGCTATTGTGGACCCTGACAGCTCTAATTCTGTTCCTGGGGAAGCTACCTGGGATAAATGTGTTCGTAGATACATGTTTTCTTTTGAACCACATTTTGGAGGTTTTGGGACTGCTCCAAAATTCCCACAAGCGTCCATATTTAACTTCCTATTTCATTACTATGCACGGGATAAAAGACATCCTGAAGGAAAGAAATGCTTGGATATGTGTCTACACACACTGAAAAAAATTGCTATGGGTGGTATCCATGATCATGTATCCAGTGGTTTTGCCCGCTATTCAGTCGATAATGACTGGCACGTGCCGCATTTCGAGAAAATGCTTTATGACCAGGCCCAATTGACAATGGCTTACACTGATGCATTTCTTGCAACAAAAGATGAGTTTTTCGCCGATGTGGTTCGTGACATCATAAAGTATGTAAACAGGGACCTTAGACATGAATTTGGTGGTTACTTTAGTGCTGAAGATGCTGATTCTTACCCAGTACATGGTGCTCAACATAAGAAAGAGGGAGCTTTTTGTACATGGGAGTATGATGAAATTAAATCACTTTTGAATGACAAGAAAGTTAATTCTATTCCCCATATGGATGTATTCTGTGACTACTTTGGCGTAGAAGAAGATGGTAATATATCACCAGAAAGTGATCCTCATGCGGAACTCACAAATAAAAATGTTCTTATCATATATAGTAGCAAAGTAGAGACAGCTAAAAAGTTTGGTTTAACCTTAGAACAATTTAATCAAATTATCACTGAGTGCATTGAAATTTTGTATAAAGAGCGTCAGAAAAGACCGCGTCCTCACTTGGACAGTAAAATGTTATGCTCATGGAATGGTTTGATGATAGCTGGCTTGGCCCAAGCTGGCCAAGGATTAGGGGATAAGGATATCATAGAGGATGCTGTCAAAACTGCTCATTTCATAAAGAACAACTTATACAATCCATCTACGAAAACTCTGCTGCACTCTTGTTATAGAGGTGATGATGGTGCAGTTGCTCAAATGTAAGCATCATTCAAATAAATTAATCAATCACTAGCTTTTGACCACCGCTTCGTATGTAACTTGCTGGTTTATAAAATTAATTCATGAATTATGTCATACAAGTTCACCTTGCTAATAATAATTTTAGGGAACAACCAATCAAAGGATTCCTGGACGACTACTCATTCTTAATCAAAAGTCTTCTTGACCTGTATGAGGCATCCTTGGATTCACAATGGTTGCAATGGGCACGGGAACTGCAGCAGACACAGGATGAATCCTTCTGGGATTCAGTCAATGGGGGATATTATACATGCTCTGCTGAAGATAGTACTGTGGTTTTGAGACTTAAGGAAGGTGAGATAAAATAACATGGATGTTTTGCAATATTTTATATAATTTGATAGATTTATTAAGGAGCGAGAGAGAAGTGATATTATTTGGGATATTGATAGGGCTTTATTAGCTTAAATATTTTCATGTCTCATTTAGAACTTAAAATAAAAACAATATTATGATATTTTGTCATTATAACATACATGTTGACGTGGATGTGACAAGCATGCAACGCAATATTTTTATATGGGTACCATGCAGGAAGACTGGTGCGAAAGCTAAAGCCTTAAATCAAATAAAAAATAATGTACTTATTGGATAATATAATTAATAAAGAGTGCTAAATAATGATTTTATATGTAGAACAAGATGGAGCTGAACCTTCAGGGAACAGTGTCTCCTGCCACAATCTTCTGCGACTGGCGAGCTACGCAGCCAAAAGCGCGGACAACGGCCAGCCTGAGAGGGAAAAAGCGGAGAAAATACTTATAGCGTTTGCGAAGCGCTTGAACGACTCGCCTACTTCCCTACCCGAGATGATGTCAGCTCTTATGTTTTACAACGACTCGCCTACTCAGGTATATATTTCAAAATATACATATTTTATTTATACCATATTTTTGTAAAATTGGGAATTATATTTATTCGTTTTTAGGGATCCGTAGCCAAATGGCAAAAAACGGAACCCTTATAGATTCGTCATGTCTGTCTGTCTGTCTGTCTGTCTGTCCGTCCGTCCGTATGTCACAGCCACTTTTTTCCGAAACTATAAGAGCTATACTGTTGAAACTTGGTAAGTAGATGTATTCTGTAAACCGCATTAAGATTTTCACACAAAAATAGAAAAAAAACAATAAATTTAGGGGGTTCCCCATACTTAGAACTGAAACTCAATTTTTTTTTTTCATCCAACCCATAAGTGTGGGGTGTCTATGGATAGGTCTTTCAAATGATATTGAGGTTTCTAACATCATTTTTTTCTAAACTGAATAGTTTGCGCGAGAGACATCCAAAGTGGTAAAATGTGTCCCCCCCCCCCTGTAACTTCTAAAATAAGTGAATGATAAAACTAAAAAAAATATATGATGTACATTACCATGCAAACTTCCACCGAAAATTGGTTTGAACGAGATCTAATTAGTAGTTTTTTTTAATACGTCATAAATCGTAAACCGCAATTTACCTTAAATTCAATAAACTCAAATATAAAAAAAAAAAGTTTGGCAAAAAGCAAGGTCTTTTAGCACAAATAAAGGAAAAATTCAAAAAAATTCAATAAGTTGAAAATTAAAGGGTGTCCCCATACATACATAGTTATGCCAATTAATAAAGACCTCTGAGTTGTATCGGCGCTCATACAATTTAGAGGTCTAGCTTAATTGGCACCAAACTCAAATAAGGTAAATAAATAAAATTGTGCATTTCCCTTGATGGACGAACAATGGACGAAGTTTGTACGGAACCCTCGGTGCGCGAGTCCGACTCGCACTTGGCCGGTTTTTAATGTTGGGTGCTGCTCATATTTTGAGGTGCTGAAGCCGTGTATTTATATCGAGAGTAACTTCTATGAATTTGATGCGCTTACCGTAATCCTCTTCTATATCTTTAATCTTTGACATCTACATCCATGTCGTCAACGGGAGAAATCTATCTCGCAAATTGTTTTAGCATACGAAGCGTCGGCTCAGACGCCCTGACTAGATACAACACGATCGAATAAGAAAAAAAAAATGCATATTCCAGGTGTTAATAACGGGCGGTAAGTCGGACCCGCGCACCATGGAGCTGCTCCGCGCGGTGCGGTCGCGGCTGCTGCCGGGCCGCGTGGTGTGCGTGGCCGCGCCCGACGCCGCCTCCGCCGACTCGCCCGCCGGTATGTCCGACATACGTGAGTCACATGCTATACAAACAAACCGTATGCACATTGACTCCTTTATTTTGCTTTGCATGCCCTTTTTTAACTGCTAACTGTTCTTATTTTGATTTTTTTATGCAAATCTGTACTTTGCTCTGTAATAAATATGCTTGTTCTTAAAGCTCCAGTCTTCCTAAAATCAGTGTTCTTGCGTGTTTAGTTTCGGTAAATTTATTTAAAATGATTTTTTGAATGCATATATTTTTTATTCGACAGATAAGTAGTTGTTTTTGAAGTGGTTAAAGTGTGATTCAGATTTTTTTTACTTTTTAAAGCAGTTTAAATAAGAAATTGAGACGATTTTGAAAAAAAGTAACTAGATAAGATTATTGTAGAGAATTTGCCGACAAATGTAATCTGAATACATTTCTTGTTTTTGTTATATTTTTTTCGTGGCTTGTGCATGAATGAAACCTTCTACGCGTGGGACGTAAATAGAGGTATGTTTAATTAAAGCCTCACAAAGCTAATAAAAGTGGCGTCAAATTAAAAAATAAAATATGTATTGAAAACTTCAAATCTCACACTTTAAAATAACGTAAAATATATTTCATTTATTGCTTTTCTGATGACAAAAAAAATATTTCTTTTCTGATAAATTCCGCAAGAAGAGAGACTGGAGACTGGAGCCTTAACCAATATTTTTGGAACGAAGTTCCTTTACGGAGCTTGCGGTAGAAGTTAACTGGCAGAAAAGGGAATCGTAACGAAAAAGCGTTATACAGGGTAATGGAGATAATACTAGGGATGGGCCGAATATTCGGTTTATATTCGGTATTCGGCATATTCGGCAGATTTACCGATATTCGGCTAAATCACCAAGAAAGTGTTTTTTAAAAATCGTACATTTCACTTTACTACGATCTTCTTCACATTCCCGAAAATAAGTCCCTATACTCGATCTCCTTCCCCCACTCATTTTTAGGCACTCAATTATAAATCCAAGGAAAATAAACTATTCAAATATATACTTTTCAAATAAAAAATAACCAAAACAAAAGCACGCGGTGACGTTTTACTCTTTACTAGGGGTAGGTTCCGATATACACTGCGAGCACTGTAAGGTGTGACGTCAATTTGTATACTGAGAAGCCGTTCCTTTATAGTTAGCTATACTGGGTACTGCTTAAAACGGAACGCAGGCCAGTATACTGTCTGTCATCCATGTACCTACTGTCGTTCTGGACGCTGTTGATCACGTGACCAAAGCACTGAGAGCACCTTACCTCAAAAACGCCAGTGCTCACAGTACAAAAATGGCGGCGTTTATGACATCATTATGTTTCCCTAGGATACTGCGGCAGTATACTGTCAGTCCATAACGGAACGAATTTCTCCCCCTTTAGAGCACTGAAGAGTGCTCCCAGTGTATATAGGAACATACCCTAGATGATGCAATAACAACAACGGGGGAGCGGGCGGCAGGGTCCGGTGCCCATCCACGCGCTTTACGTGAACAAGTTCAGACCTGTATTGTTTACCTAAGGGAATCAATTATGCTAAACATCCGGCTGAATATTCGGTTCGGTAAAAGTTCGTCCAGTTCACCAGTTTTGTTGCTAACAAAATTAAAATTAATATTTCCGATCATAAATTCAAATTCAAAAATCATTTATTCAGTTTAGGCCCTAATAAGGCACTTATGAACGTTACAAATGATTCTACCATAAAGCTATAAAATCCTCGAACTCATCATCGCTTGTTTAGAACGGGGAAGTGATCCGTACGTAGGCTCGTTTTTTTGACTCACCATTTTGATGTGGCCAAATTCCAGCTATAAACTTCTAATCTATTTTCCAGTGTTAAGCCGCATCAGAAGCGGTAGCGGTGACGTGCCAGCTGCATACGTATGTCGACGATACTCGTGCTCCCTTCCCGTCACCGATGTCAAACAGTTGGAAAACTTACTCGACGAAGCTCCTCAACCACCCGCCACGCCCACATCTAATGCCAACTAAACTTCTATCATTTTTATCTTTGACCAGCTCAATTGCTATGGTTGATCACATACGAACGACTGTCGTTTGAACGACGATTGAGACTATTCAATTTACCAGATTGAATATTTGTTACATCCATACCGATAGAAAAATAGCTTTAAATCGATATTAATATTAATGTATGGACCTAATAATCATCTTTATCCCATTCAAATAGAGTTGCCAATAGTATGCAAAACGTTAATAAGAAACAAAAGAGCGACGCACTCCTAGCGTCAACTCTATTTAAGGCGCTGTGAGACCAAATATGCGTTTCTTTGATTCAGTTGTATGTAAAGAAAATGAAATAGTTTTAGTTCGGAAAAAAGAAAAATAACAGTTGACAATAGGTATATCCTAAGTTCCAGCGGGCTTCAAAACACGATTGAAATAATTTCGCTCGTTGAATAAAAATCGCAAAGTTACACCATTTTCTTACTTTTATCGCGTTGTATGGCTATAATAAACAGTATTTTAAGAAGAAAAATATATTACAATGTTAGTCATAGTATAATCTATCACACCACGATTTTATTTTGTTTTTTTTTTATTTCTTCACTAACAAAAATGGACCCGCTCAGTCACGCTACAGCGCCTTAAATCGAAAAAGGACAAATATTACGTAACCCTAGAAATGAGGGAATATTTTTCAGATTGGTTTGAATCGACCGACAAGAAGATTTAAAGCAGCTCGGTCGATCAAGTTACTCGCGCTCCATTAACTGACAGGTCGCAATGATGATAGTCGTTCATGTAGGATCAGTCTGGCTAATGCAAAATTAAACTTTAAGCACGTGAACATAGAAACTATTTGGAAGTAACTTAAGCTGGTAGTTTGCTGAATTTAATTGTATACATTTTAGACTTCTGTATTTCAAATTTCCCTAAAATTTTAATTTATCATTCTATAGTTATTTTAATAAATACGCTGTATGTAGTTTGTGTGACTACTCACATTTAGTTATTATAGTGGTTTTAATGACCGAAAGTATAATGTTCTTATAGTTGATTGCTTGCTAGATGAGCCATAAAAATTACTAACACTATGTAATAACCTAGTCATTCAATTTAGGTGAAGCTAGGTAACACTTGAATTCTAATACCGTTATTTAGACATTGGAATCCTATAGTTTGTTATAATAGAATATACAATAGTTAACAGTAATTTTAAATCATAATGTGAATAATTGGCTATTTGATATTAGGATGATTTTCTAGTGGAACAGAGACAAGCAGGAAAACGCCATTTTCTAAGATACTGAAGTCATAATATGTCTTTAATCTCTGTAAGTATGTTTTTGATCCAATAGGATCAGCGCCCTAAGTAGGTTTAGAATAAACTCCGCGTTCAATATCTCGACAATAAACCTACTTGACATTAATTTGAAAATCTTCAATTTACTAACCCATGCTACTGTACTTATGTACCTATTATATCGTATTATCTTAAATATTTGGCTTAAATAAATGATAAATGATGTCTAATTATTGGTTAAGTGTGAGTTATTGATTTGTTTTAAACTACACAAAAGAATCTCAGTATCTCGAACACGTAATTAAATCTCACAATGTTGAATATTATATATTGAAGGTGACTTAGATTGGTATAATTGAAAAATGAATAGTCTGATATAGATGTGATACTGTTAAAATATTATTATTCTTAAAAACGGTTATATGAAAAGCTTGTAAAGGTTTCAGAACACCGAGCTAACTGACACAGTGTCCATCGGCTAACTTCGTCTAAACCAGACCTTTACACGAGATATCGATCAATCTAAAACGATTTATTGCCACTAATATACTATAGGCTGCCGCTATCGAGTTCGGTGAAGCGTGTATAGCAATTATGTGCAATTCTATTGGTTTATACTTTTTTAGATCCGCATCGCTAACCCCAATGGACAGGCAGCTTTAGCGTTATATTTGTTATTTTGAAATACAGTCCAACATTCGGCTATAGTAAATTTAAATAATGTCCAGAGTTATTTGATGGACACGCGAACGAGTGTGAACGACTTATATCGAGTTTATGGTCGTCAATTATAAGTGCAACAAACAAATTATTGTTATCTGATTGGATTATACTCAAACTCTTGGCGTCATATAATGACATAATTGTTTACTTTAAGTTTATACATTGTTTGTGTATATTATTTATTAAAAAAAAATATGTGTACGTGTGTAACGTAATGTTGCTTGAAGCAAAATTTATTTCAGTTTGTGATAACTTAAATATATTGATTATGTTAAAGAATCATTTGTTTTATTAAAATCTCATGAGATTTTTCATGAGATATTTCCTAGCTTACATTCAAGGTGTTAAAAAAAGGAAAACATTATTTGCATAATTATGTTCTTTATTTTCACAATGATAGATCTATTGTGATGTTTGTATGACTTCAAACAGTAGACATAGATAAGTATGTTGATATTTTTTTGAATAATATAACATAAATTGAGGGGTTTGGGTACACTGAGCATTTGAACATTAATTCTTGAGATTTAAAAGCCGATATTTCAAGGACAAATAGTAAGCGATGATTTAAAAATAAGCGCACAATTTTTTCTGTTATGGATTTGATGAAGATTCAATCTCCGTACCGCAGATTTTTTTATTACATCTAAATAGTTCTTGACTTTGCTGTATCATATCGAATATCGTATCAAACTCGAGGTGGAACGGATTGTGTCACCTATACATTTGAAATAACGTACGGTAAATTTATCAATCAATTCAACAAAAGCCGGCGCAGAAGGGATTTTTGTCCGCGAATTGAGTATTATAGTCCGCCGTGTGCGATATATGCTGCAGTTCTGTGTCCGTCTGCGCAGACCTTGAGAATCATTGAAACTAAACAAATATTTCTATATATTTACTGGCCTTTCACGCGCTATGAAAAGCCACATAACGCAATATTCTATTGTAATTTTACAGGTAACATTTAAGT
The DNA here is from genome assembly GCA_951216915.1 of Tetheella fluctuosa. NCBI lineage: Eukaryota > Metazoa > Arthropoda > Insecta > Lepidoptera > Drepanidae > Tetheella > Tetheella fluctuosa. The sequence goes on from OX578224.1 coordinate 4,864,788, forward strand.
TATTTATTGGGTATCAAGTGCACAGTTCTATTTGATATTATTTCTTATGTCTAATTTTTTGATCGAGTAATAAATATGTATACAGGTTTATAAACTGATCAATTGATAAGTCATTATGTAAACGTAGGTATTTAGCAACACCACGCCAATTACATCATTATTATAATATGGACTAATTTCAGATACTTGATTAGGCTCGGATCCGAATCACTAAATTATATTAAATGCAAATTATATGTATTGTTTCATTTTTATGTACTAGCAAGTGGTAGAGTTTATAAATTTGTACCTAATAGTAAAAAAAAAAAAAACAATTACCCATCATGGTATTTAAAATTCTATCAACTAGACCTGCAAATAATACAATATCGCTGAATAATTTAATTACTTTACATCACTTACTAGTACATACATTCAAGCATTAATTGATTTAAAAAAACGACACACTTCCAGAAATGTAAAATCCATACAACTAACTACATTTTAATACAAGTCATAAATATTAAATATCACATTAAGCTAATGTCAGTTCAGTCATAGGTTACAAACTACATTTAAATCCATCTACACCAGTACACGCGAGAGTAAAATAACCAAATACTTCATATTTTAAAACAAAACTAATGAATCTTGCCAAATACAACATAACTTGAAAATATTGTTTTAAGTATTATAATTCTCTGAACCGTTTGGAGCGGAAGGATTTTTTTCCCAACAGTGGGACAAGCCTGATAATATTATTTTTGTTATTAAATTAATATGTTAACTTGAAATAAATTAATAGTTTACTGGTTACGGTAAGAACAGATGTTTATATCTAATGGAATATAAACGTTGACCATGAAAGTGATTTTACTCTAATGTGTACACAGCCTTATGTAGGTACGTAAGGATGAATTCCCACGGTGTGTGGTTTCACAGACGCACACGCCCTTTTCCTAAGCTAACTTACACCGTACTGCTTACATCATCATAACTAAATAACAGGGCGAAGGTCTCAGAACAAAAGACGCCCACGGACCTCTATATTGATTTTCATACGGTAAGCGATACGTTATAAATTCGCTTATGAAATAAACGTGTGCGTCCATAAAACTAAGCACCAGTGGACCCCACTATAATACAAGCATTATTCACAAATCTGAATTTTCAAACATTTCTTTACATAGCTCGAGCGAAATGCAAAAAAAGAGTTAAACAGCGAGGTAGATTGAAATGTTTGTTCCATAAATAATCATAATTACAAACAGATGACATACACAAACATAAAATAGGTACCTTTATACTAGGAATGACACGCGCTTGGCGTTAATAGTATACATCATTCATAATCTTAGTTACATTAATTTCCCTTATATAATATACAATTTGATTAATTCTCTTTAATTTAAGAATATTTTATCGAAAAACATAAAACTGATCGAGACCAAATATCACTAACTAATTTATAAATATGAAGGCCCATGAAATACAAATTCACCATCAGCAATAGTTGTGACTACACTAGAAAATTACATTCAGTTATCAACCTAAAATAAAGTGTATTAAGGTATATATTTACCTTTAAACTCTTTACTCGTGAATGGGACGCGCGCCCCATCTATCTATAAGAAAATAAAATTACAGGAATCGCGAGTCAAATTATTAATAGAAAGAATATTATAGTGAAATTTGCTGTATGTTTTAACTAATTTGTTGGAAGCTCAATAAAGCATTTTCGTAAAGTGAAAAGTAACAACTAGTTGAGAAGTCTTTCAGTGTTATATTGTGGGTAATTAATAATATGATAGGTAGGTATATTAACTGTCTCCAACAATTTCGCATTGTGAGTAAGAATAAAGTCTACGTGTAATATAATTACATTAAAGCTTAAGTCTAACAAATTCGTGAATGATTTTCCAGAAAACATCAAACGATGATCATCGACTTTTTCTAACATCTACGCACTAATATCACGAGAGGAAACATGACTTTTTTTCTTACTTTAAACACATTCCAATCAACACATTTTTCATTATAAGTATACCTACTTGAAATCAAACTCAAATAAATTTGCCTTACAATACAGTCACATACATGTACGACTGAATGTACATTTTGTGAGATAATTTAATGATTTAAGAGACGCATTCATACTCCAAAACAGTTTTGTGATAGAAGAGTAAATACCTGGAAAACAGAAACATTATTTAATAAAAAAAATATAAACGCAATGTATTTTACGGTTGAGAAAAAAGAAAACATAATACATACCCTTCACTATCTAGTACCTCACGCAACGAGGCACGGGTGATCATGTGGTCATCGCACTTGAACCAGCTTCCCTTCATCTGCCTCACGTAAGCAGTGTAGTGTCCCGCGTCGAGTGAACCCAAATGATTAACTACAGCGAACAGCGAGTAGCGATTGTCCTCGAATATGCCTTCAGGAGCATTATTATTATCCGCCGCGCCCCCGTCGACGGCACGACGATGTGTCGACATAAAAGGAGTCATATCCAATTCGGCTGGGAATGACACAAAAGCCGAAATCTTCCGATCGATTTGCGAAGAGTGCTCGAATCGTTTGAGATGGAAACTCGCAACTATAGGCAGAGTTTCTAAGGTTAACTGTTTGGTTGACTCACGGTACGCCCGGCAGTTGGAACACTTTATTTTAGCGCCTGACCCGAGATGTTCGGCTCGTGTGAATCGTTCTAAGCAAGCTTGAAGTGAGCCTGGACCAGCCACGTCGAGACTTATATCCCAGAAAGGGTCAATGGTGGTCGAGACTCCTGAACAAGATGTGCATACGACGTCGCTCTGTAAGCCGCCGGTGAATATCTGATCGATGATGCAGTTGCATCGACCATTTTCTTTCTTCTCTGTGTGTGTGTTCTCTTCTACTCCATTCATGCAATGTCTATAAAAATGAACATTCATCAAATAAATAAGTCATCGGCGATTTACGAGAAAATAGCCAGACCAAAAGTATGGAAAGGATTAAGTTCCGACCTAGAACACCACATTCGCTTCAAATATAAAATAGCAAAAATCATACATGAAAACTGAAACATTAAATGCGAAGTGACTTTCAACAATGTAAAATACACATCAGATTCAGCTAAATATGGTATATACTAACTGTAGGCTGCTGTTTCATCTGTGTTCCTGGCATACATTGTAGCTATGAGACTAGTATTCACATTTGTAATTTTAATAATGATGTATAGATAAGTGAATTTTAACAGCAAAAATTCATGTTACATATTTTTATACCGATCACGGAAACCCAACATACTTGGCAATGATTGATCAATGAGGTATTTATTTGTTACTGGGATCTTAAACCCTTGATGGACATTCCGTGGTTGACGTCAGTTATAGTTTTAATATTAACCTGTGCAATACATCAAGGGTAGCGATGAAAAATTCATGAGCGTCCTGTTGCTCATAGCCGGCCAAATGTCGAGCGTGAGTCCAGATCAAATGCAAGAGACGGTGGAGAGTTAGAGGTGTCTTCGCGCCGGAGTAGAACTCCTGGAATTCAAAATATACGTATATGTATAATTAATTTTACCTATAATGTAGTTGAAGTTAAAGCACATTTTTTTATTCGAAAAAGCAATCAGTCTTAATCCTTTTCCATGATTAAAAATATTCAGGTGGCAGGATTAAATCATAGATCACTGAATGTGCTTGTTACACTTATGAAACAGTACCTTGAATGACTGGCAGCCAAAGCACAGCCTAAAACGGTTGACCTAGAGATTTGAATTTTGAAGAAAATATTCTATGTGCACGAAGAGGTATTCCGAAATTCAACTCCTATCGCGGAACGGGAGGTTTAAATGTGAAATGGGCTTGGGTTTGGCGATCGACTGACCCCAGGAGAAATTAGACGAGGCCGAGGTCATTACTTTATTATAATACCAAATTGACTAATACTTTACCTGGAACAGCTTAGAAACTTCACAGACGAGGCATTTACTAGAGCTCTGCGCCTTACACTTGTGTTTCTCAGCCAGGAAATAGTCTCTCAGCAAAGGGGTGTGAATTAATGCCTGAAAATGATGAAAGATAAAGGTGTGATTTAATTAATAAGAATAAATAAAAATGTTTATGTAACCACATAAGCGATATCTCGTCAGAATTGGGATAGAATTTGTAAATCTTTACAAACAAATTTAGATGAAATAAAATTGATTTCACAGTAGACACATATGCAGGGGAATATTAATATTAATCAAATGATCAACCATATTTTTGAAGTAGGTGGTACACTAATCTATTAATTAATAAATAGTCGAAAATAGAATATTTAAATGAACCCACACGAGATTATTACCGTTCCCATGCGTCCTTAAGAAAACAATCAATACCAAGTTACTAAATATAACTTTCCTGGGTGTGGCTATTTATTTTACCTGTTTCCTTTTAACAAAATTATTTGTTCAACATATAGTGGGATTCATAATGTTCTGCTGAAAATCAATCCTCGTTATTGGCGAATTATATTATACTGTATAGCACGGTGGTAGGGTACTTTATAGTGGCCGCCTGGCTGGGTACCACCCTCAAGTTGAAAATCTGTCACCAAACACATACAATTGTGTTCCGGTAGCTGTATTTCAAAACCAGTTCCACTTCTAGGCTTTTTGTACATTCGGTCACATCATCACTTACCATGGTGAAATTATGGTCAAATACAAGTCTATACAAAAAGAAATGTGCCTGCTGCGCAACAGCAAGCCAACAGAAATGTTACTGTGTCAACTACATTATCAGTGTACTAGATAAACTGAGAGCATCTATTACTTACTTGCACAATACAGTTCATGAAACAAGTGGAGCCTAGGTTCTGCAATCCTCGGAGTCCAATAGTGGTGAGAGGACTGATGAGGCGACGTTTACGGAGACGCCCGAGTGCCATAGCTTCATTGTTGTTAGGAAGCCACGGCATGAACGGTGCGCTGATTCCTATCGACCTTGATTGAGGATGACTATGAATAAATAACTTTTGTAAAAGACATACATGAGTTTTAAGTTTGCAGTTTTAATATAAGATATTATAACATAAAGCAATTAGTCATTTACAAATCTGAAGTCATTTACTGAATGGTTATAAATCTTTATACTTTATTGTAAGGTGACATAAGAATGAGACCCTAAAACTGTCATTCATTAAAATAACCAAAAAGCACAACATACTTTGCCTCCTTCATCCGATTTTGCATTGCAATCTCAGTTAACTCCCGATCATAGATGTAATCTTGGCACTGCACACAGTAGATATTTCCATAGCTCAAGTCCACATATAGAAAGTGTTTCTTAGACCTGGAATGTTCTTGAATGTGTCCACCATAGCAGGCAAAGTAGATGCAATGAAGACAGGAGTGCATACGTGGGCCTGGCAGGCCACAGGTGAAACACAGGCATGCTGTAGCCTGTGAAAATTATTCATTGATATAAATTAGAAATGAAAACAATTACAAATCATAAGTTGATGACATTGAGTTTGCCAGCTGTCTAACTTTAACATAGTACAACTAAAAAAATAAGTGATAATACACTAATTTTTAGAGAGAACCTATTGAATTGTAGCATGACAGCATTAAGATATTGAGGATTTGAATTCATTAGACTTGTCAAGGTTTTTTGATGTTCACACTGGTAGGTGTTTGGCAACAGACTTCTAAATTGAGGGTAGCCCGCCAGCAAGTACTATGCTCAACTCGTTGTAGGATTGGAACCCACAACATTTGTAGCAGAATCGAATGTCATTACCACTTAACTATCATCCCCTTAAAAACATAAAACTTTTAACTGAGAAAATAATAACAACTCTATTTCATTTCAAAACACATTAGGAAAATAAAAGCCAACTTTAATACCTGTATAAAATAACACAAGAATGCAGCTGAGTCACATCTATAAATACACTACATCATATAATACTGTGTTATCACAGGAATCTATATCCATACTCTCAATCTGTTACTTACATGGCATAAATTTACCACAGTGCAAAATCAACAGCTGCAACAAGTTGATCACTTTGAGGGAAGACAATCAATGTTTATTTATACTATAGCATTCATTGATCAGGTAATCAATAGTACTCAGAAACATTGGACTTATTGCATGGAACAATAACACACCAATCAGTTGAAATCACGCGACATCACGTCCGCTTCGGAAACTGCTTACAGTAAAACAGCTGTTTTGAGGTCAAAGATAATTAATCAGCTGATTATAATTTACCCCAATTTATTACTTCGTACAGATGATGACAGTGAAAAAGCTAAGTACATATTTTTACGTTATACCCCCTGCCCTTATACGCATAAGCTAAACAATAGGAGAAAAAAATCCTATACGCTTTGATCGAGCACAGATTTTATAATAATTACTAAATTAAAACTTGCCTTGTATCTTCTAGCTTCAAAAGAGGTACACGACACAAAAAATGCATGCACGATTTTGTATGGGTTTGTACCCTTTGCAGCCTTGAAATTATTCAAGTGTATGCACCCATTGTCATTCATTATTTCGCTTTATATACACCGGTTTGGAAATCTTCTTTCTTGCGTCGCAGATTGATTACCAAAGCATTCTAATCTTAACGCTCAATGTATTTTTGTTGAAGCCAATAAAAAAAATTACGTTTAGCACAATGCAAGCTCGATCACCTAATACACCTTTGACAATAATGAATGAAAAATTGAAAATGATAGGGCAAATGGGGGCGTGTACTTTGAAAAATACGCAACCAACGCAACTCAAAGCGCAGCTGATTTGTTTTAGCGAGGGAGGGGGCCGTGTTGCCAACGCGCAACGGTATGTGCCATTCTCGGCATTCTCCCGGTAGCTAATCTTTTGCAAAATATTGCCAAATTATTAGATTTTTTTACCCTAAAAAGTAAGTAGAAGCACAGCGTAATTACATACAGTGGTCTATCGCGTTTCGAAGTCGAAATAATGCCGCTTTGTATGTATAGGCATTCGTGCCCCAAGCGAGTGTATGGCAGCTTGGGCTCGCTACCGCCCCTCTCTCACCCCGCAAGCCCCGCAAGGTTATAGATATTCAAAGGTTAGCCGACTGTAAGGCCGGGAATATACGTCAGAATTTTCATCCAATAGTCGGATCCGATTGTCTGATCCAACTATCTGAAGGCGTTGGAGCCATTACTTTATTTGACCATTCAATACACGTCCGATCCGATAGTCGGATAGAAGTGTATTGAATGTTCGCTAGTTCAGACTATCGGATCCGACTATTGGATGAAAAAATCTGATGTGTATTCCCAGCCTTAGAGTTACATAGACTGTGGTAGAAGTAACTGAAGGGAGGTAGATTTTTTAAATTATAAAATGTAATAAATTTAAGAAATCTGTATTATATGACAATATATTATATGTCTATCGCAACACCATCTTTTACTGAATTTACCCAACTCCTAAAGCTTGCTATGGAAACTAGATAAATTATAAGTACCTATATCAATACTTATGTGTATCTACATAAATACCTACTTCCAATGTATAAATAATTACACCAAGACTCAGAACAAACAGACATGTTCATGCACACAAATGTCTGTCCGGTGGGAATCAAAAACACGACCTATGGCGTGATAGATAAATAGGGTATCTTACCAACCACACCAAAAGAGACTGTAGTAGGTGCGTTAGGCAACAAATAACAGGATGACCCCTTAAAGTCGCTTGAAAAGTAGCTAAAAATTTTATATTCTATACCTACTAAAATTAAGTTAATGACGAGGATGAAAAATTGACAGTGCCAGTGATTCAGCTCACTCACACAGAGTTAATAATAATAATACCGGTAAACTTTTGTATGGAACAGATAATATTTTTTCTTGATTTCATAGTTAGTGCTATGATAAAATTTGTTCATATTGATGAGTACTTCCACCCCTGCAAGTATTGCCAATGACTAAAAAATCGCCCAGTATAGATAGCTATTCCCTTCGGTTTCACCCGCGTTCCTGGGATGAAAAATAACCTATAACCTTCCTTAAGTTTTCAAATCCGACTGGTAGTTCCAGAGATTAGCGCGTTCAAACAAACAAGAACTCTACTGCTTTAACCTCCAAGTAAGTCACAAGGATCTGATCAGACTATCGAAAGGCGTTGGAGCCATTACTTTGTTTGAACATACATCCGATAGTCGGATCGGACGTCCGAGTCGGAAGCGGGCGCGAGGCGTTTACGATTTTATTGCCGTTCCGATTGTCTGAAGGCGCGTACTGCATACTTCTGGATAGAGACAAAATAGACATCCGATTCAGCCTCAGACTTGGCAGTTGATTATAGCAGCGTTGACACTGAACGGATCCATCGTTTTGGTTCTGACAATGGGCAAAAATTACGACATTGAACGGCTTATTGTAATATAATATAATAATGTATAATTATTCTTTTATATAGAAATATTGTAAAATGTATTCTTTTTAGGCTAGATTTTTTATAATGTTATTGATTTTGATATTATAATGTTATAAAAAAGTTATATTAAGATAAAAATAAGGCAATGATAGCTCAGTGGTAGTGACGTCGGACGCCGCGGCGAAGGTCGTGGGTTCGAATCCTACAATGAGCTTGAGCTTTCGGTGAAGGAAAACATCGTGAGGAAACCATAGCACGGTGGTAGGGTACTTTGTAGTACCCGCCTGGCTGGCTACCACCCTCAAGTTGAAAATCTGTCGCCAAACACCTATTGGTGTGTTCAAACAGCTGCACTTGAGAGCCAGTTCCTTCTAGGCTTTGTGTGCTTACCACCTTCACACATCATCACTTACAATAGTGAGATTGTAGTCAAACACAAGCCTATACAAAGTAAAAAAAAAGAAAAAGAAAATAATATAATATAAATAATATATAATATTATTTGCCTGTGGGACACAGGCAATCACGACAGACAAAGAAAAAGATTTAGCCCCCCGAAAATTAGGTGAAGGCATGATAGCTCAATGGTAGTGACGTTGGACACCGCGGTGAAGGTCGTGGGTTCGAATCTGAGCTTGAGCTGTGAAACATTGTTACTAATATCAGGTGTACTATCAGGTGGGTCGTAAGCTTGTTCGCCACCTAAGTACGGTAGTATAAAAAAATAAAAATTGAATGATTGAGTTATTAAAAAAAAAACTTCTCCAACGTTTATTTTACCCCCAATAGTCCCCCCAAATCTCTCACAGTCAAAAGAAACCCCCGAATTTGAAGGGAATGCCCCCGATCTGGCATCACTGATTGGTACAGAAAAAGTCTGACGCAAAAATTGGACGTGTATTGAGTAAATACGATCAGATAGTCTGATCAGACAATCGGCAACTAAATCTGACGTGTATTCCCTGCCTAAAGCTTCCGACTATCGGAAGTTGGCGAACATTCAATACAATTCCGTCCGACTATTGAATTAGACGTGTATTGTATGTTCAAACAAAGTAATGGCTCTAACGCCTCGGATCGGACTATCGGATGAAAAAATCTGACGTGTATTCCCTGCCTAAGAGTTGGCATTGGCAACCCTGCCCCGCATGATGATCGTATGTTGTTGGCTTTATACTCAAAGCGTATGTTGGACGAAGATGTAGTAGATAGTTTTCGTAGATAGAGAAGTCACTCTATCTGTAGAGTTGTAGGTAGGGTAGACTATGTTGTATGTATTTACCATTGAAACAAAAACAAAAAACCCTTTTAGTGGCGAAATATTGACTTTAATGGCTGGTGGATTCTTCTAGTGGTTTAGTAGAACTCAGTTTAGGGATACTAAGCCACTAATACGTATCAAAATATAATATTTCTATTTCAGGAGTAATTACTTTTACTGTGCAATAGGCAACATTGATCCGTCAACGTATCGTATCGTAACGAACCATCACTCTCGGGATATCCCCCGTAAAATAGTATAAAATATATTTGCACATTGTTATTGAATTATTATAATATTATTATTGTATGTTGTTTTACTGATTGTTAATATTTTATTACGTAGTAATAAAATAACGTAGTAATAAAATAATCTTAAAGTCTAAAAAATATTTGTGGAAAATTAAGCGATTATGATAGAGTCGTTTTTTTTGTTAATGGTTTTCTTGGTGGTGTTAGAAGTTTTAGAAGTTGAATATGGTGGAGAGCTAGCTAGCTGTGGGCAACACTTTAAGTAGTAATGTATGTATGTATAGAATAGTAAATAAATATGGCCGCCAGTTACTTCACAACGATGTAAACTTTTGTTTACTGTTTTTAAAAATATTTTAGACATGATAAGTGAATTTGAGAATTTGTCCCTAGCAGGAAATAATGCTGCAAGTAATCATGGTGATCCTTTTACTCACGCCGGTACGTGAAGTTGATTTTTTCTATTGTAGACGTAGAACAAGTTGTTTTCCAATTTATAACATGACCTCAATGGCTAAATTTGGTTTCTATTACACTTGTATGTATATGGCCACAATACCGTTGCTTTCAGAGTTGACACCTGAGCAGCAGAAGACTTTGATTGATATAAGGCGTCGGAAAACTGAATTGCTGTTGGAGATACAGGTTTGTGGAACTCTTATATGCTTGGCTTGGCTTCACTTATCTTGTAATTACCTGTAATCAGACAGTAGATATTAAATACTTAGCACATACTACTAGTTATACAATACATGCTTATTACACGTATTTTATTGTGAACTACAAGGGCACAATATAATTTGATTATATTACTATTATATGGCTATGATGCCTTGTTACTTAGTATCTGAGTGACATCATGTTTAGTTTATTTATGTACTTATTGATGGTCTGTGCATCATAGTCAAGAAATTCAGTGTTAACAAATGAACCCACTGACCAATTGTGTAAGTAATTATAAAAATTGGACAGTCTAACTAAACTTAATTTTTATTTTTATAAAACCATCAATGTATGTTACAGCTTTGCTTATAAGAATAGAATAAGTGTATGAGATATAGAAAGACACCAAACATATATGTGGCCTCTTAATCGACTGGGTATAAAGATGAGTAGCCACTAAATAGCAGTTAGGTATTCAAAATAAAATGACTATGATCCGTCAACCACTTTGAATAACCAACATGTTTTCAGTGCAGTGGGCACTGAATATGTTTCAACAACTAAGTTTCAACTTTATATAAGACATTGTAAGTGAATTCTTTATTGATAACTTGGCTAATTCCCATTTGCAAGCCAAGGTGTTAAGATCTAAGTTTTCACATATACAATTTTAAAGTAATTGATTAATATTATGTCAATAGCATAATAATTGGAAATAAATAAATTTCATCAACAGGTAGTGTTAGCTAGCAAACTTAATTCATAACCATAGATAGAGATGGCGCTTTAGATAGATTTTCATATATTTTTATTAATAAATATTTGATTGTATAATATGTACAAAGGAAATTAATATCTTTTCAAGGAAGTATAAAATAAGGGAACCAATATTTAACTGTATATTGAAACATTATTAATTCTCACATTCATTAGCATTACTCAAGTCAACTACTTAGCTATGAGGCACACTATCAGCTAGTGAGTCATTTATCCAAATAACTGAAATAGCTAGTTATCTACCCACCCACCCAGCTACCTCTACACTCTTTTTCATTTGATCTATGTATATTGCTGTTTTAAATGTAAATGTAAAGTTATATATTTTTCCTTTTTTTTTTGCTTGCAATCATAGGTAAGTACTAACATATCTGTGTAAAAATATGATGATGTTATGATAAATTATGTTGTGAAAATATTCGATTTCATGCATTTTTAATAGACTTCAAAAAAGGAGGAGATTTTTAAAATATGTCAACAACATAGGTCAACAAATTTAACCAAACTGTTTTAAGCAACCCGGTAAAATAAAATAAAAACCTGTTGTATTGCTGCTGGGATTACCTATAATATTTAACAGTTTTAAGACTGAACACTATAATTTTTCATATTAATTTATTTCAAATGGTCTCCTAGGTAGGTATGCGCTACAATACTGCCATCTGAAAAACGCGCGAACTGATTGATAGCTAGACAGTCTCAGTACTCGCGCGTAAACAATGGTGAATATTTAAAAGTATTTTGTTTGTTTTTGTTAATTACGATAGGTTCGGAAGGTTGCTTTTGCTGAGAAAACCTGCAATAAACTCGGCAATAACTCTTTTCAATTTTTTTTATGTTATACGATATAATACCAAAGCTAGGTAAAACACTAGATTTCAGGGTGACAATGAAACTATTTTTGACCTTCACTCAATAAATTACGGTTTCGGCTGAAACTAGAAGAGGAGCCAAATATTCAGTTTCGGTTTCCATTTCGGCTGAAAATCGTATTTTGGTCGAACACTAACCTTGTGTGTCTAAAGTTTTTTGTTTAAAGTTCCTATAAAATGAGTGATACTTACAACAAAAGGAATTATCTACTAATTTTCTTTTCTCACATTCTTTGGTTTTTTTAATACAAAACTTGACAATCATTTTAAAAATCCTGTTCTTAGTTTCTTATAATTTTATAGATCATAATAAGTCTATGACTTATGGCCAAAATGTACGAAAAATTACCATTATTGTAAGTCTAAATATCTGAAATATTTTAGTCAGATAGAATTTATCTATATTGATGAAAGACCATAATATTTATTTATCTTTTTTTACTAGAAAAATAAATAAAAAAATACTTCAAATTCCTATATTTTTTTGGCTCATCAAAGAGATTTTATTGCATACAAAATTAAATTGGAACCCAGTTTTTATTCAATTGTCTTTATTTTGAGGAATCCTTATAGGTATATATCTACCTATCTAATATTATTAAGGTCCTGACAATAATTTTTACCCTGAGGGTTATTTATTTAAGAAAATTTGAATTAGTCTTGTCTTATTATTATGTACTAAGCCTGTGTCTGATCACAATGTGGGGTGGTAAGCACACGAAGCCTAGAAGGATCTGGCTCTCAAGTGCAGCTGCCGATATACACTGGTAATGTTAATAATACCTACTTTGGTTGTTTATATAATTTTTTATTCCTCCTTTTTTATTTTCCCCCTTTCTTTATATGATTCACTCAATGAAACTCAAATAATATGCTTGATATCATATTACAATATAAAATAAATAATATATGTAAACTTATAAAATAATCTTAGTTAAATAGATGAGTGGGTAAAAGTCATATACTTTCACCATAACTAATATTTATAATCGGAGGTTGGACTTGTTTATTTTTGGTATTAGTGACTAAATTAATTTCTTCTTGTTTTAAATATGCAAATATTGATCAGGTAGCAACTGTTACATAAATCCAGTTAAATTTTGTTAAATATTCTGTTTTTTAATAAGGTAAGTATGTAACATATGTTTATAAATTTATAATTGATTTAAAAATGGGAAATACCTGTTAAACCATAGTGTTAAATCTTTCGTAATTTCCTAATAAATGTTATCAGAACTATGCGAATTACTTACAGTTACAGAGTACATGTAATGTACAATAGAATGCATGCCTGTGAGGAAAATATTTAAAAATAATGAATAATACAGAGTTTTTTTTGTCACTGGCAATACTTGCAGGGCTGGATGTACTCATCAATATTCAATGAACAACTTTTATTATGGGACCAACTCTGATATTGCGTAAAATAAAATGGTTGCTGCATACATTTTGGTCGAGTAGGTATTGAAATTTTGTATGGAACAGCTGATATTTTTTTCGTGATTTCACAGTTAGTCCCATAATAAAAGTTGTTCATATTGATGGGTACGTCCACCCCTGCAAGTATTGTCAGTGACTAAAAAATTACCCAGTATATCCATCACATTTTTAGACATACCTAGTTATAAGTGTCAATATTATCTAAAAATAATTTATACATGTTATCAATATAATATCTAAATTATGTAAGCTTGGAAAGTAACAGGAATGACCAATTGTTGACAATAAGATTTGTACAGTAAAATCCAGGCACATAAAAGCTTTCCAAATATCACCCTCCCCTTACAATTTCATTCAATACGGCATGCGGACCAGTCTGACGTAAGCCGTCAATGCACAACTTGGGTTGGGCTTACTACACTCGGCGAGGCTGGTTGGTTGGTTGGTAGTAAAGTCAGTGAGGCACAGGCCGCGGCGTCGAAGCCACGCGTCGCTGTAGTTAAATTCCCGCTGGTATTATTATCACTTAACAACCCAGACCTAGTGTTGTGAAATACGCATTTATAAACGTGCTATAACAATATAGTGAAGTGCATCTAGTTAATCTTAACGTTTTAATTCATCAATCGTGATTCTTTTAGTGCTATTAACTCGTAAGTTTCGAAGACAAGTGATAAGGCGGATAAGTGGAAATTGCTATGACTACGTCGTCGAGGGTTACATTTTGTTATTGTATTGCCAATTTGATGGTTTTTATGAAGTCGCTATCTTCTCATTCGAATTCTATTTACGTTTAGCTCGCTTGAATTATATGATAAGTACCCTATGTTTAAACGATGCAAATATTTGCAAAATGACGGTGGTAATAGTTTAAATAATTGCTGGGTCACGTTTAACCTTCATGCATTGTTATTGCTAATCTCCGATGCAAATCTTTTAAATTAAATCCATACTTAATAAATAAATCATGCGTATTTTGACGATACGGTATTTGTTAAGAATTGGATTTTGAAAAACATCCCAGTCTCTACAAGGCTGCAAATGATTTTAGTAAATTAATAACTAGTATGAAAAACAATTTACTGTCTTATTCAATATGCGTGTCCCTAATTTCTGATCCACCTCCAATAAAGTCTTAGGTCGGAAAGTCCTCAATAGTTAAACATGTTCTAGTGAATATACTGTGCTAAACAAGATTGACTGACTCATGGTCATCCTTCCTATGAGTTTCGGCATAAATACTAATGGTGACATTTGGTCCTTAGAGTAGATACCCCCTAATCCAGTATAGGATTTGATTAAATTGTAATTTTGAAGATAAAGACAATTACATAAAAACATTGCTAATTTATGTTACTAACATAATGTATTAAGGAATAAATAAAGGAAACAATCTCATTTTACAGTCGCAATTTACCAACTTCTGTTGTCCTTAATATGAGTGTACCTAATTCATTCAGTTTGTTTTGGTGAGATTCACAGTGTTCCCTGAAACCGGACAAAGTTCGCGATTCATCGTTTTTATCACATTTCCTTTACCGCTTCCGCAGTATGCTGCTGGCTCCGATAACAAAACGGTCCATCTATACCTACATACATTGTTACTTGCCACAAACATTTGCAATGCCTGCCAAATACTGACAATATTGGAAAGACATGAAATCTGAAGGAATGTTGCTTGCACAATTATACAAAATGTCTGTTGTTTATTCGACGTTGTTTAATATTTTCATATCTCAATTATTTCGTAATATTCCGCAGATACCAGGTGATTAAAATGGCAACACGTCGTACGTACTACGTACAGCTCATAGGGCATTTAAATACAGCAAATGATTAGCTCCTTATTGAAATTTTCCGAGTGATCTAATCTATCTTAATTAAATGGTCATTAGTTAATCGGGGTACTTAACAATTTCGTTAAGTAATGTAATTCTTCTTAGGAGTGCGATTTTGTTTAGGTACACTACGATCATAATAGCATTTTGTGTTACTATTATGTTAGCAGTGACGTCGGCCTTGTCACAGACGTGCAGAAAGATAAGCGTTCTACCTTAGGTATACTGTAGTAATGTAATTGTCACGGTGCCAAACACCGGAGGCGCCCGCGACTATCTTCAGTCGAGTGCGTTCCTTAGCGGGAAGTGTATGGCGCGCGATGTGTTTTCATGTTCGCCTGCTGTGCGGCGCGCTGTGGTGGCCCCTGCTGGTACGATGCGCTCGCGCAGCACGAACCTACGACGACGACTATGAACAGGTGTGTCAACGAAGCCGCTTTATGTGCACTAAGCATTCAAACTTCTTTGTTGTGTAGCTTCACCTCTTTTTTGGCAAGTATTTCGATGCAGGATTTTTTGGCGTTCGGCGACGTGCAGTCATTCACTTTTCCACTTTATTTGCTTTGTTATGTATTTTTGGCATTTTTTTTAAATCATAATGTGTTGTGGGCTTAATAGGTAAAGTGTGGCTGCAATCATCACTAATATCGGTGCATGGTCGGAGTCCGCGTTGTGTAAGAGTGTGATGTGCGTCGTGCGCCGGCACTCGTGAAGTAATGTTTATCAAGGCCGGGCCGGGCTCGGCAGAACCGGAGCGACGTGGATCTGTCTCCAACTGGTTCTCGTCACTGAGACGCGGTGCTGGTCGGCGAAAACGCGAGGAGACTGCCGTGCCATCGGGATACGGGTCACTGGGCAGGCGGAAGGATGGCACACAGCCGCGTGGCAAGACCAGATCGGCCTGGGACCTTACCACCGTCACGAGACTGGTCTGTATATTACCTTCGATCATGTTATGGATAGTCTCAGAATGACGTGAGACGGCACAATGCGCTGGAGACCACATTTGGCGGTTTTCCAAATGTGCTGGATCGATCACGCTCTCTGCGTCTGCGTATACATTTTTCTCCATTCCCATAATCTCAAACCCTTATTAAAGAGCATCGGTGATACTCTTAATAACATTTGCTTTGTCAGCCTTTGATTAAAAAATAGTGTGCCAAACATTTGAAGTGAATGAAGTTTTTTAGTATTATCAATATTATCATACACACGCATGATTTTAAATTGTTATCAGCCGATATCGTTCCCATTTGCTACCAGCTAGCACCAACACGTAGAAACGTAGAATATGTGTGTGTGACTCATAAAATATACCACAATTTTGATTATTATGGAAACAAACAATGATTCACATTACTTAATTAATTGTTTATTAAATTATTTAAGAATAACTGGCAAAATTACCTGGTACTAGATTAGAACCCATTTGTAATGAATCTAATCGGTGCTGTATACAGTATACTAAATTATTAGGATTATATTTATTTTTACCATTGCCACTCGAAAAAGGGCATTTGGTTCACCGTGAGAAACCGATTACCTATTTATGTAATAATTTCGCGATAATAGATCGTCATTTTATTTCAAGCAAAACTCACTTTATGATGACTACTCTCAGGTATCTGTCTTTGAATGGCCAATGGCACTTTCATGCCAGTTATTAACTTATAACGAAGTAGGTACTTGCTAGCTAGGGAGCTCGCTTTATGTACACAGTAATATCAAACACTTGTTTGAGTTTATATTGTTTTAGTGATCTCTTTGTTTGTCTAACAGATGTGTTTGCATGGAAATTATAACCCCAACTCCATTTAGAAACATTCTTTGAAGTTATATGTAAATGCATATTTTTTTCTGAAAAACACTGTAATTTCCTTGAAATAATATCAATTCTTTCTTTCACCGTAAGCGAGGATAGAATAAAAGTGTTAAACGGCATCAAAGGATACTGAAGTTTCGTAATATTTTAATAGTAAAATATATTAAACTGAGAAGGAATATCTTCCGATCTTCATGTTTTGTTGCACGCATTTGTTCTTACATAAAATTCCACTCGTTCAGTATATCCATAGACGTCAAATATTATCAAAACAAACTATGTGATAGTGACATCATTAAACAAACAGTAGCTGAACTGAACGTATGCTTCACTAAAACAATGTTTATTTGACCTAATAGTTCACAGGGTTTAGTCTAAACTGAACAATGGCTAACGTATGTCGCCCATATTGATTTTTACTGCGGCCTATGAAAATCCTAAACATAAGCTTTACAAGGTGAGCTGGAGCTTCTGTCTCATTAAGAACCAATCGGGATGCATAGTTTTGAATTGTAAACATACCAAATGCAAATATTCAACCTAGAAAAATGTTTGCACTGTATGTCTTCATGATTGACATTATTTATGGTCACTCGTACATGTCCTATATTATGCAAATGCGCCTTTTGTTTTCACAGAGGTTTGTTTCGTTTTGCTTGTTCATGTGTGATGTTATTTGCACGAAAGTATTTTCTATTGAGTCATACTTTAGTCATTACTCATATTCTCGGTTCCATAACCCGTGCATGCGCCGTTGGGATTTTTCACAACATTTAGGTGCCTTATACATAAGTTTTTAAGTACCTACCTAATGCCTTGTGGTTAACGCGCATAAAACAGTTTGTCCTTATTATTTTCTTATTACTTAGGTACTTGTTTTGAAGGACTGAAAGTAAATTGATTATAAAATGGCCATAGACATATTCAATGAATTGACAGTTCTGGAACACACACATAAAGAAAAAATGGTACTCGGTGCTGGTCCAACGCCAGTTTTGCAAATTATTATGCAATGAATGTATAATGTCAGGTCAAATTTCGCCAGTTGACGTGAAGCGGAATTTCATGTCCCGTTAATGATTTTTACGTTACTGTTCACACGTTACATGTATTTCAATTTTAAACCAACTGTGTTACATGCATTGATGTATTTGCCTTTCGTGACTCGGTGGAATAAAAATTTTACATAAAAGATCCGTCCATGCATAACGCCGTATATATTCCATTATGCCGCACATTCTGCATTGAATCGAGTCGTTTTGGTAATATACGTCCTTTTTGTTGTATTCCCAATGGATGTAGTTCAGGCACATTATTTGAGCAGAATTTAATTCAGAATCGCTACTGCAAAAACGGGCCAAGTGCGAGTCGGACTCGCGCACCGTGGGCTCAGTAACTTCTTTGGACGTATAATGTAGAATGTAGTGTATTAAAACAATTTGAGGAAGAGAGAGGGAGAGGAAGAGATAGAGAGAGAGGGAGAAGGAGAGATTACAGTAGATTCAGATAAATTAAGCTGTGATAGACGGACAGACAGTCAGACACACGAGAGTGTATTTTTTCATCACATGGAATGCAATATTGATATGCTTATATTTTAGGAAATCTGTGAATATACCTAATTTATTATTTATTTTCTTCAAAGCGCAAAAACCCACACAAAATCTTTTACCTACACTTATAACCTACACAATAATATTAGGTATCTAAAAAATTACATAATGTCAAGCATTTAAGTGGAAATGTACGAGCTATAACATTAGTGTCTCATAATTTAATTGGTGAAGTACCCCAGGAGAATATAAAAGTGCGGCGCCAATAGATTTCTGTTAGGTCATAAGTACATAAAATACTACATATATGTAGTGTATATACTACAAGTACTAGAACTATGATAAGTTCTCGTTATGTTATAGATAGTGCTTGCGGTATAAACAACAACACAAGTAGAACCACTTACGTCATTGGCATGGCATCGGTCAACACCTTTGTCATGATATTCATCATTATTACTAATAATAATTTATTGAAGCAATAGCATGTTTATATAAAGGTGAAATACCTTACTGCCTATTTGCGTGTTAAATTATCAACTTACCAAGCATGTGCGCACGCAAATATTTAGCCGTTGATTTTAGAATGATAAAAATTAAAGTATTATTTCTGTAGGTTTTAGTAGTTACTTGACGTCAGTACTACATACAAATTAAACCTTTCTGTTTCGTGATATCAATAAAATATCTGTTAGTTATTAAAAATATAACTCATAATATTAGAAATTTTTTTTTCAGACAAATCAAGTCTCCGAGAGTAATTTGTAGTTAACTAGGTTATTCATCATAATAGGCTGGATTTTTTCGGTTGGTTTGTTTAAGAAACTACATTTAGAGCCGACATCCGGATCGTGTTTTGCTCGGATACGCAGGTCGAAACAGTTATGTAAACCTCAATTTGCCAATTTGTCGCTATTCCGAACTATTCTGCAGTTAGTGTTGCATGATGGAATATAAATTTATCATGGAGAATTGTATTACTGTCTTGGAAAAGGGTTAATTTAGAAATAATGCATTGATATAATGTGCAAAATCCTGCAAATCGGCGTATTGGAACACGCGCAGTGCAGGGTTCCGTAGTTAGTACAATGTGGTACAGTCAGACACCTAGGACTCAATATAAATTCGAAGGAATTATTTATTGAAAAGCGGTCGTAGACTAGTAAAGCCAACTTAGTGGTGATACGTTTGTCTTAAAATTCATCACATTTTGCGTAAGTTTGGTTATGTGATATTGAACTTTTAGGTAATTAGTTTAGAATGTTTATGGGAATTTCGATACGCCATTATCCTGGTCTCGCATTAAAGCATTGTTCATAACTATTGATTATAAAATAGGCTTGGTAACACGATACTATGACCTTATCCACCTTTATTTTGCCCCGCCTGTAGCGAAGAATATATTATTATATTACCTGCGTACCTGTAGTGTGCTTTGGTGGTAATGAGGTTTGTTAGCGTTGGATGCGCGACGTTCGCTGCCTGTCACGTTTGACACATCGATTTGTCACGAGTTTGCAAATCTTTTTGCGATACTCCCTTGCCCTACTCTATCTGTGTTGTCTATATCTCTATCTGTGTTGTCCTCATTCAGAAACATTATCAGCCACTGGACTACCACCGACACGTTCGATATTTCTAAATTAATAATTTGACAATATAGGATTGGGTGTGGCTGCTTAGAAAACGGAAGAAATGGCGTGATTTGAGGTAGATTTATGGCCAGTAGTGAGCTGCAAGAAGGTTGATTTGTCAATAAGCGATGATAGCTCGATTTTAATCGGTGTTATGGCGGATAAATACATAAGTTGTCGGGACCATAGGCCTGGGGTTTGTCAGGCGTGCTCTGTACTTTTAATTTTAGGATATATTTTAACGCCAATGCTTTATCAGACAAAGCATTTATTTTTATTGATATTGAAACCCATTTTGTACATGGTAAACAAATATTTTGCCAGTTTCTAATAGATTAGATATATACAGTCGTTTGATATAGGTAATATTTGATATAAATTATTTATTTATGTAGGTATATTAGTTATTTACACAGATATAAATAAAATTTTAAAACTCAAAGTAGATTTATTTATTTTAAACAATAAAATTTAAAACCTAAAACGACACAAAGGAGCTTCATGGAGACGTTTCAATCAACACCGACACCCGACGCGACGGGTAGGGCAGGGAATACGTTTGAATGGAACCGTTCCAGGAATAGCATTCGTCAAGCTTAGACTTGGGAGGGGTGCCTTGACCTTGTAGGGGAGGAGGGGGAAGAGGAGGTAAGCTCCGCAAACTGCAAGCATCACGGTCATCGACTCGCCAGACTAGTTTTACTTGCATTATGATTTGCTTTTATCTGTATCGGTGCCGGTATCGATATCTTTAAGCTGAATACCTCTAAATTGCACCGGTTTTATTAGATAAAACACGGTTTATGTTAGATAACGGGATTTAAAATATTGAATTTGATAGTATGTGAGCATTCCAAATGCTACTAAGTGATAAGTGGACGGAAGCTGCGATGAGTCATGAATATTTAGCACAATTCTTGCAAGTGTCAAGTTAAATTCTTGCTAAATAAATAATACATAGTGACGGTATATTATTTCTTTTTGTACTAAAATATTTCTATGTATGATCATGTATATGTTCTCAAAAACAAGGCATAGGCAAGTTAATGCTTACAAGTAGAAGCACATGACATAATTATCGTAGTTCCAACAAACCTGTGCATACAGAATCATGTAAACAGTTACATCATTGAAAGATAATTTGAATGGAATTAGAGTATGGCTTAAGGTTTGCAAATATGGAGTAATTGAGGAGGAAATAAACGTCATTGAGCCTGAACCTCTACAGTGGCATAAGCCATATGCCATTGGGATCTCTTACCTCTCTTAGCGTTATTTATATACCTGTTCGACTGTTACTATTCGAATTGCAAAATTGATCGTTGTCGCTGCTTGTAAAATTTATTTACTTTTGATGCTATTTCATACAGATATGTCTAAACATAGTAGTGACACATACATTTAGGAAATCACGATAAATTATAGTCTCAATGAGAAATAGTCCAAGGGTTTCCCCTTTTTCACGATTATATTCATTTGAATGTTTCGACCTAGAAGTTTTTTAGTAGACGCAAAAATATAGGTTTTTCTGAAATGAAAGACTACATTTTAATTTATTTATTTTATGCTCGCAAATACTATTTATGTAGTCACATATTTTCAGATTTGGCAAATTGACAATAGCCGGTCAAACTAGACTTTTTACATTTTGGCAATGTCTATGAATGAATTAGGATCGCCTTTTTTTCTGACTTTGGTACCAACCAATAAACCTGGACCATATTGTCTATTCTGTGCCTGGACGTCAACTTACATTATTAAACTTCAGTTACCGATAATGTTGGTTTCATACGATTTTGCATTATAGTAGACAGTTAACCTACCATTAATTGCAGTAATTACAAACATGTTAGGTTTCTTTGTGAGTGACGATTTCTAAGTGGTTTCTCTTGTAAACATTGCAACAAACATTTATGGAGGAACAGGACCAGTAATTCAACACGCGATGGTCTTATATGCCATCTTTTTGTGAAGGGAAAGGTGAATGCGAATACGGCTGGTTGTATATCGAAACGATAAAAATCACCACAGACGAACAAAAGCCTAGTACATTTTTACATATCATTTGATCAAAATCACGCTATACCCAAATAATTCTAAATGTTCTGTAACTGTGCCCAAAAGCTCTTATTAAATAACAAATCATTGGTTCCTAATGGTATAAATAATAAGCTACAACTAGACTAGAGGCCTTGTTGTCGTCTAGTTGACACAGTAAGTTTTACGTGGTAAGACTTTTTATAACGAGCATTCCAAGATAAAGTGAAAGATATTTACTGGATTTAAAAGTAGTTCTCTATATCGACTTGCTGTGATGATTTCTAGTAACATATCATTTTATTTCCAGGTCAGTAAACATCCTCGCTCTACTAATGTTAGTAAATAAGAGGCTATGGTATTGCAGATAGTTAATTAAATATTAACATGAGTAAAGTGGATCATATGATTGGTAAAATAGACAAAGCTATTGATTGATTTAATATCGACTAGGTACTAACTCTGATATATACACAAGTAATATACATCGTAAAGTTCAGGTCATATTAGATCTTTCTCTCCTTGGCTCAAATAGGTCTGCAACACGTTCTCCACACCTCTATACAATTATCTACATAGGCATCTTGAATTTTATTGGAAAAATACTATGCATTCCTTGGTAGATACGGAATGTAATTTTGATTCCTTAGATATGAATATTGCTGTTTAGCATTAAAATGTAGTTTCCCATTTTCAATTCTTGCAAGATATTCATTTGATCGATAGCTACACCACCGAGTAAATAGCTATACTAGCTCATACTTCACTTTATCCCCTTGACATTTCAAAGCTGTTTTGTTTGAGACTGAAATGTTAACTGGGTGAGAGATGCAAGTAAGGCCACTCAAAATATCATATATATGGAGGAATGCATTGAGCAACAACAGCCTGTAGGACTCCCATGGGGTTCACTAATGCTCCGTTGAAACCCCGCTAAAGACATAATTGCCCTCATTTTACCCTAGACGATCCCCTTGCCAGGCACTATTTGTTAGGGGACGATAAAATATCACTTTCTTTTTGCATATTTTTTTGTATTGTCGCAGTAAAAACAGTGCTAAGTCCTTGACCGTCCTCGAATACTCAAACAAGCCTTCAGGCATACAGCAGGTAGTTGCCCTTTTTACTCGACTACTTTGAAGAAAACGTTAACTTCTCTATGCATTTTGAAACTTTTGGGTTAATATATTGCACTATTTAAAAAAAAACACGTGTAAATAATAGTATTCAAGTATCTCTGGTTCTTCTCTGCATTGTTACATGACATGTCGTGTTGGGATGTGTGTGGCATGTGTTTCATGTTAATGTTCTATTTTTTACGTCGACCTTGTGTTTCCTTGCTCTTGAATTCTAACAACGATTTTGAGATAATGCTAGGTATTCGTAGTATTTTTACACATCACAATTTTATCCACGTCTTGTTATTAACAATTATGTTATAGTACATGTTTGTAATATTAAAGTAATCAACGACTTTTTAACTGAAGATATTTTTTCGCGATACACTTAATCCATGTGCCTTGATGCAGTATATGTATATCATCTCCTTATACTGCATCAACCACATAAGACCGGGGACTATAAATCTCGCTTTTATAACAATAAACCTCCAGACTGTATATCTATTTTACTACTTTATCTTTACATACAAACAGATCTGAAAAAGGTATCGAAGTTCAAAGATCACGGTCATGGTCGTCATAAACAATATTTGGTTATACAACATATGCCTCGCCATTTGGTATCCTTATCAGACCACTTGAGATGAAGTAAACATCAAAATAAGCCAAACAAACTTATCTCTACACTCTTCGTATGTATTTTAAGTGCGGCGATTAATTAATTGGGTCTTATCTTAATTGATGTACCATCAGTTCAGAATCCTAAGCTACTTTACTGCAATGCAGTATATATAATTGTGCATGTAAAGTTTTCATAAATTGTATTCTATAAAAAGCGCTAAGGCAGCAGAACCAGACGAATTAATTGACTATACACGGTACGTACTCTATTAATTAAAAGAGGAATTAAAATGACGAATAGATCGATGTTATGAAATATTCCAAAGTATTAACGTCTTGGATCGCGTAATATCTATCATTTTTAGTGATTACAGTAATTTCGAATGTCAAAAAATTCACCTAAATAAGATATGAAATCCTGCATGTTGAGAAACTTCATTGGCCGTTGTTAAGTTAAGGCAGTTGTTAATTTAAGTACATATATTTTTTGCTCAGATTTTTATATACTCTAATTTCATTCTATCCAAATGAAAGTTGCTCAAGCTAACCATGTGAATTCGCTCGTGTAGCTGCATGTTCTATAATATCAGTCTTGATACTCAGTAATTGCTGTTGCTCAGGTCAAATGGTAAATTATCCTTACGTAAATTGCAATTTGTTATGTTTCTCACAGTCTCCGTGAGAATGTTAGAATGTAGGCGTGTCTACATTGATAACTTCATATTCATTCTTATTGTACTTGTAAGTATATTTTAAATTCCGGGAGACTAATATAATTGTTATTCGACGGGCATTCGATGATGTCGGCATTCGGATGGGTTTTCATTTTTTGATTAGCGTTTCAAATCTCATCAACGCTCGTTTCATATCTCGTTGACAAAGCCGTCGATAATATTTGTGGGGGCATTGACCGTCACCTTTGCATGTGTAAAACGCACCACCGCTCCCATACGAACTGTCTCATTAGTTCCCTTGGCAAATATTTTTTTTGCTCGTATCCCAGTTTGACCCTCGTTCGATATCGAAGTATAATGGTGCACTTGTTTTTTTGTAGGATGTTATACTTAGTGAGGACTTAATTGAAATGAATTTGTTTCTTCTTTTATTTAATTATCAATGTGAGTCAAGTCTCCAACCCGTTCTATTAATTTGTCAATGTATTGTAGATTTTTCGTTGGCAACGCATTCTTTTCTGCTTATTTAAATACACTTTTCATATTTATATTTGCATATGGCATTGATTAGCCAATCGGTGTGTAGGCAGGATTATTGTACACAGTAGTTAATGGATTTCAGCTATTGTTTCCTTTGTTGCAATGACGTTAGTATATAGATGCCAAGAACGTAAGTTTCTAAATAGGTATTCATAATATTTTAATATTTAATGCGATAGGTGAAAATCTTTGAAAGAAGCATGTTCGACCGGTGTAGACTCATCATATATCAATGTGTCTTCATCTTGGTTTTATACATATTCCAGTACCAACGTAGTGAAATGTTTAAAGACAAGTGACGTAGAAATCATAAATTGTTGAAACTAGGACGACATACATATCCATACAATGCGATTCTATCGACAAATCTACGTGGAGTGGCACGGTTCGCGTGGCGCTTTAAATCTCTCTAATGTCTCTGGGTTCTTCTTCCCTTTTTGGCGTACTGCCAGAATTACAAACGGCCTTAATTTACACGCGAATTGTTGGAGCCTGTGCTCAGCTAAAATCTTTGAATGCTGCTCAGTACTCGCCCAGTGACCGCAGGCCGGAAATGTGAACCCATTGTCTGTAGTTTCGTTTTTTTTATGTATACTCGGAGTTGGTTCTGTTGGGGTCGCATCATTCAGTTGCAGTCTACTATTGAAATAATTTGTATGCATTTTTTCATTTGTAAAAGCAGAAAGTGTGCGACATCCGCTTACTGCAGATAAAGTGGGATATTTTTATGAGTAATCAAAAACCTTGAAACCTCAAGCCGTTATTGCTATTCTCGTTTTTATTTGAATCGAAATGCTTGTATTTATGATTGTATTTTTTTTTTCAGGTAAGTGTTTCACTTTACAACACACGTTCGTCTCCGATGCGGTAAGAATATTATTTACAGGGTCGCTACCTGCAAATGAATTGAAGGGGACAAAGGAATTTTGCCGAGGTAACGTTACTTTCCACGTGTTACTTAAATATCTTGGGAGTGAGTGCGTGGGTCAAGAATGCAGTGGCGACTGCCAGTCGAGGTCGTGCAGGTCATCCCGGCATCAAATCAATGCATATGAAATATTAAATATTATATCTGGTACTGCTGCCAATATAGAAAGAGACTATTCTCCATTCATGTTCGGAATTCGAATTATTACTATAAGAATAATAATAATTTTTCTAAGACACAATGTATACTTAATTTAAAGTATCTACCTGTTATGCTCTTTCGTTTGAGCAGACAGAGTTATGCGTCTTCTTAGAAACAATGAATGCTAGACGCAAGCAAATTGCTATTCTGAGTCATCGGTAGGTATTGACTTTACTAAGTTAGGCATGCAGTTCGTATTTCGTATTAAAAAAATGTTTGTTTGTACTTATTCGCGGTTAACATTTCACATACCATGCATACTGTAAAAAAACTTGACGGTTTCCAGTTTCGTCGACATAAATTAGTAAACGAGAAGTTAAAGTAGGTGAGAAAAAATAAATGTTTTTTAAGTCGTTTGTGCGTGGCAAGCTAAAAATATTTGTGTTAATGCTAATGAAACAGGTAAATGCGAATGCTTAAGGTATGGAGGAATGCCCTTGACGCGACTTAATCCTCACATAATACAGGCATCCTATCCATATAAAAATCCTAACAAAAAGAAATAAAAATATCTCGTCTGGTAAATTTTAAGCGATGAGAGATACCAAGTTTATTAAATATTGTCAGTTTTATATCCTCCCAGGATATAAAAATTGCCATTGAAACCATTTTAATTTGCTTGCGGTGTATTGGTAAGTAATATTAGTTATGAATCTTCTTCTAGGCTGTGTAAGTCAAAAGTTTTTCCCCAAAATACATATTCTTTTCCGGCACTTAAAACATGAATCATGTTATTATTTTTACACTTACTTATTTTAACTCACAGGAAACACGCCGGTCTGTTTTAAAAACAAAACATAAAAACAAAGATGTATGTAATAAAGGGTTATACTTCAATCCCGCATGCTGTAAACTCGTATGTAAGGAGTAGTAAACAAGGACGATACCGTAACCGACCACCTTCAGATGTTATAACAGTAAAAACCTATCACGCTATTATAGGCCTTATACACCTTGATATAGTGCTTAATAGGTGTTTACTTATTTAGTCAGGGTAGAAAATTAACAATGTTCCATGAATTTTATATTAAAACCTGTAGCTTACATATGGTCTGTGTTAGACATGTGTTGGGATCATATTATGGGACTCCAATCTTACAATTATAGTATGATGTTACCTGTCAGCGTTATTATACGAATTCTATGATACAGAGAAATAAACAGGAAAGTCAAAATGATGACACGCACAACTTGTCATCGCAATTCGCTTCGCTGCCCTCGATCTTACGTCTCAATCATTTATTTGCAAGTGAATGGCAAAGACTTGTTCGAAACTTATTTACGTCATCTCATTGATTCAAGTTGTCAACAATCCTTTATATAAAGACGCGATATGTTGTTTACGCAGTTACACCTGAAGGTCAGGTTCTCATCTCATGTCGCTTTGTAAGGAAATTCTTCATCGATTACCACATCCAGTGCTAAATACGTTGGTACAGAATGTAGCTGTGGTCGATTCAAGCAAGCATTTGTTTTCTTACATTCCATATTGTTCCAACTATTTGCTTTAATAAGAAACTTTTAATTCTATACAGAATACGAAACTCATTGATAGAACTGAAATTTGTTATTTGTTGACTACGGCGTCTTTTAGATACAGGAAATCAATAAGTGATTTGTCTTATGCTGTCTTATGCTCCTAAATATCAAACCAATGTGTTCTCTACAGGTAACGAAATATGTATTTAGGTACTATCTATAAATTTCTTTCAGTTATGTCCAAAGTTGTGTAGTAAGCCGTGCTATAGTTCCGGAAGAGATTGCAAAAGTTATTGTGGGACAGAATCTTGTTTCGGTTGTCTGCGAGTAAAGTTCTAGATTAAGTTTCACTGTTGGCTTAAGTGTTGTCTCGGCATTGTTTCTAATTAATTATATCAGGGGTTGTTAGTTATATTATCTTCTTTATTGGATGCCTCTTGTGGAACTTTTGTTTATGAACATTGACGTACCCCTTGTTACCGCTCAGCTCCGTAATGGTTGAACGAATTTGGATGAAACTTGATCATACCTTGGTATAACATATAAGATACTTTTTATCCCAGGAAAATATATCGGTATCGAGCAGTATCGCGAGTGACACCACCGGGAGAAAACTAGTGATAGCAAATCAGGATAAGATATTATAGATCGGTGAAGAAAAAGGAAAAGTTAGGAGAAGGCCCAATGTAGTACGAGCTGCGCACTCTTACCCCTCATATTTATTTGACATACTACATATAAACTAAAAAAAATATTAAATAAATACAGAAATGGACAGAGAATCGTATTTATTAGTTTTTCTGATGACGTTTTAGTGGGATATTGTGATTTTTTAAATTAATTGTTACGATATTACTCTGGTTACATCAATTCTCCGTAACCTTCAGTTGCAGAGTATAATGCAAATACATTTCAGATAGCGTGTTCGACCTCGCCATTTTACCAGTTAAGTAATTGTTAAAAGCATATAGGTACAATTTTAGATTAATTTTGTTTAATCATTTAATTACTTAGTAAACATACTCTTTCTCTATGGAGGTTAGCGGGTTGACAGTGTGATTGATCATTTAAGATTAGATGTTATGTAGTAACCTACATCTGAAATACAGTTTTATAAGACATTGAGGAAATAGAGACAGGAGTCCATTCATCGTAATAAATTACGTTTTACATGAAATATTACAAGTGAGTTACACAATTAAAGTTCTGTAAAAATTTACCAACGTCTGAGTTAATTAGAGCAATAAATGCAAATGTACCGTAATGTGAATAATAATAACAAAGCTGTTAAGTTTAAAACATGTTATCAAGTATTGGTAATATTCAGGAAATATTTTATTATAAATATTATTATTGTGCTAAAGTCCAAGCATAAAATGATTCACATAATTATCATTATGATTTATGAAAATTTTACACGCTATGACACGCATAAGGTCCCTTAAAATTTTGTTTTCTAGATATGTAACTTTTAACATTAATTAGGTATGTTTACCAAGATTTTGGTATTATATCCCCAATGAAAAGTTATAGTTTTATGTGTCCACTAAGTTTCAGAATATAGTAATTTATTGTACTTTCGCCTTTATTCAGCTCTGAAATGTATGAATTGTGAAGTTAATTTATTTCTCTCATAAAATGAATATCGTTGTCAAAAAAAGTTGAATGTGTCTGTAGGACGATTCGCGCCCTGATAGGGATCTCGTAATTTTGTATATTCATAATGGAATATACATACAACCCTATAAACATAACCCTTCCTTGGCAGTCGGGTAGAAATGAATCCGATAATGCAAATATCACAGTTCATCCTAAAATGGCTGCCATGCAATAAATACTAGAAGAGTTGAGTTGGCACACAAAATGCCACCGCAATGGCAAATATCACTGGGCCAGTAGAAAGCACCGAAAATATACCCTGGCTTGGCCAAAGATATATTGCTGAATTGCTTATAGGTATACAATTATACTGTATTAAAATTACAAAGTAATGCGATATTTTTTCTGTAATGAATATCATCTATACATTTTAAAATACTTGTTATATTATTTAATTTATATTAAATTAAGGCGACGCCTTGAAGATTTTGGTTGCAAGGATACCGATTTTTCTCAACAATGACTAAAGCGAACGAAATGATTTTTTTTGTAAGAATTCATCATGCATTTGACTTTATTTTGTCCATTGTAAAACACGATTGGTTAACTTTTATAACACAAAATAATTAATCAAAAAGACCTCTTTAAAATAAGAGATTCCAATTTTACCGACACTGAGGATCGATTTGAGGTTCCAAAATTTCTACATATATTAATTGAAACTGATCCTATAATTTGTACATAGGTTTTATGAAATATATTTGTAGTTTTTAAATTAAACAATAAAAAGCATTTTGTCGCATACGCCCTTTCCGTTTACGCGGGTTTTCTATGAGAGGTCGCTATAGTACGGAGCGGGACGCAGCACTTTGAATTTCAATTTTTTAAGCTTAACGCGGCGTCATCTTAACATCCGCCCTGTTTTATCCGCGTTACCGAGGTTTTTATGATTTATTCCAGAATATGAGAGTCAATTGCGTATTATAAAATTGTAACAAACCTTGAAGCTCCATTGTCTCAAATTTTTATTGAGCAAATATTTTTAAGGGTTTATAAGTGGGTATGTGTTCGGACCACAAACTACTCAATTGAACCTTTTAATATATCTATGACCTATGTTGTCATCGTACAACTATTCAGTTGGTACTCTGTTACTGGTATGACCACGAATCATTCCCAATTATTTATTGTAGTTCAGAACCTGAATGTGAACTGAATTCGTTTTGCATCAGTGTGTGAAATTAACGGAGCATTAAAACGTTCTCCAGCTATGTTACGAAGGTCATCAAGTCAGTATGTACACATTGACAATAGTATAATTTGCCGGTGCGGTTGGGAAGATTGCCAGATATTGGTCGCATTTCATTTGAAGGCGAAACAATTTAGTGGCATGCAGCTAAAACCAGTTCACCTCATTTAAGAATAATAAATTAGTTTGATTATGCGTATGAGGTTTCTATGCATTTCCATGAAATATAAATAATGCTGAAAGAAGTATTATGATTCTTGACAGTCTAAAGTTAATAATTCCATTACAGCAGCTTACAGTCACTCACATAGCACGTAATCCATTGTTGTTCAATTCAAATTCATTTTGCCTGTATAATTACCGTTATTGCATAATTCATAATTATCGGAAAATGCTCGGCCCTTGTAAAGTAGGCTATAATATTTATAGCTTGGCATGCGTTAACCGACCCATTAGCCGATGAACCGTCGTTAAGGGCTGAGTAACGACCTGTAATCTATTGTTAGAAAAGGTATATGGACGTGATTTAAAATTACATGCATGAAATTTTTGATCTTTTACAGACAAGAATATTTGTAAAACAAATATTTATCTTGTAGTTAATTTATGTTGTTCAAGTGTTCGTGCTCCTCTTGTATTTTATTTAACATCGTGGTTTAGTATTTCAAATAGATTTATTATCGTGCGCGCCTTTATCGGTTATTTAATGATAGCGTTTAGAAGTTCTTCTATATTTAGTGCTACAGTGTTAATGAAGACAGTTTTGGTTGACGTGAGAGGAAAGTGTAAACGTGTAAACACTCATCTACCTAAGCCGAACTATTTAAGTTCGTACATTGTGGGCATTGTGGCTTATATTTCTTCACGTGAATTAGGATACTCACGTGGTTTATAACGTCTGTATGTTGTAATTAAAATCAAATGCTTATTGTGAACAGCTTCAATGTCGTTTGTATTTAAACTACTTATCTTATTATTATCAAAAGTGCGTATATAATCATAGGGCGTGATTGATATGAATTGCCAAATGAGTATAAATATTTCTGAAGTGAAATTCTGCAGTCGCGGCACAACGGTGACTCGTATCTGTGTAGAAAATTGTATCCAATCGACACTGGGAAAGTGAATTAATAGGGGAAAGTCTCAAAAGGATTCGCATGCTCGCTTTCTTTACGTGACTCCAATGTAACATTCAGGAGCCTTGTTACAATTACTAATGTTTGTTAAAATAAAAATAACTAGAGGTCTCGGAATAGTGCACCTATAACGGTACCTAATCTAACAAATCTTTGCGATATTTTTCGAAATTGCCTGTAACGGTTAGCCTGGCCTAGCTTTGACTAGTAAAATCACACAAGCATGACTGATGTCTGGCAGCATCGCCAAAGTAGAATAAACATTTTGGTCGAGAGTTATCTTAGCACGTATTTTATACATGACAAAAAGGCCTTTAATTAACAAGTGCAGTGGTCGGCTATACGATCGCAACTATCTCCAATTAAATAACAGTCACTAATACGGTTAGCCCATAAACGACCCATAAGCAATTTGTGAAATTGCAAATAAAGGTTTGCAGTTTGAATTATATGATTGGACGTGCATCGTTCATCTTGATGTAGATTTATAGTTCACTCTCAATAGGTTTCATGGAAGATGATTGCATAAAGAATACAATTGAAATTGCTAGTATGAAGAAGTGATTTGGCATGAGTAATATTGCTCTAGCTGGTATTTTTCCAATTCATGTTAGTGTTGTTTTGTCAATTTGTCACACACTTAATTGAGTAAATATTATGTCCCATTAGATACATTTTCGTCACAAAATTATGTACAATACCTATACGAAGATTTATTTTACTCTTAGATTTTATTTAGAACGCAGATACGAGTCTGCAATTTAAAATTGCTTCATTATACTATCTGACTCGAAGGGAGTTTAAATATGTGGGTCACGTGCCACCCCACCCTTCTATTGTGCTCTATGGCGGTACATGGTATACATATTTTAAAACTTTTCACTGATAATTCCACCGTTTAGTGTCTCTCTAAGAATGCTTAGTAGTTCATGTATATACATAACACATTTCTTGATAATCAATATTTTGAATTATGAACGTTCGTACATCTGTCTTAGAAATGTTAATTGAAATTTGATATTCATACGTGACGTTTTTTTTGTCATGCTATTTTTATAACGTAAAAATTACGTACATATTTCATTTCATTATACCATAAATAGGTACCCATAGTATTTTTGTAAGATGAGAATCTTCCTTGCTACCACGTGTTTTCTTTGCGGGGATAGTTTAATCTTGGGTAATTAGTTACATATGGTGTGTCAATGCACACGGCATAATGATCGACTATTTATTAAATTAGTTATTTGAAAAATTAATAGAAACCTAGATTCATTCGCAAACATCAGGTCAAATATCAATTGTGGATTTGAACCTATCAATTTAGGTCGGTGATGGATGTGGGCCCTTTTTTACCGTCCTAATAAAAGTTTCATTGATCGCCGTCTGTGTTAAATTGTGTTTCAATCATTTCATATGGCTAGCGTATTAACTTTGATTTGAAGTGATTGTTCAGATTTTATGATACCTCCAATCATTTTATATCTGTTTTGTTAACAAAATTGCATTGACGATTGCCGTAATATTATTCGGAAGATCGCATTAATTACGCCTATTACAGAACCGTGCCATAGCCGTAGCGTGTAGTTTAGATCATTTATCGCTATGTTCGACTAAATTATAGAAAGTTTTGTGACTAAAATTGTTACGCAATTTTTTCGTCGGGTCACACTTTGTTTATAATAACGGATGTGTCAAAATGAAATGTCACGAATATAATGAACAAAATCCATCAGAATACGAATAAGTATATAAATACTCGTTATCTAAAAAAAGTATCACTAGCCCTTGATACAAAACTAAGCTAATTAATGTAGCGAACGACCCTAGCCTTCAACATTGTGACTCCAAATAAACACTGAGTCACTTTTGCCAGATTTGAGTCACCATTGTTATATTAAATGCATATATACCACTATATCAGCATGTATCTTTCTGTTATGTTATATTATATCCTCAACTTGCTCTTTAGTATTTTCAGCACGTGTTGTCGCTATTTTCTTCACAATTGCCACAACAGTCGGTTATTTGTGTCTCCGCTATTTATACGGCGTGAGTCTTAATCGCTACCCATTACTGGCCTGCTCACATCGCATCCAAATGAGCCGACTGACACAAATCACAGAGCTTTATGAAGTTCCTTTGTACTATATTATAAACTAAGAATCGATGCTGATGATCTTGCTTGAATAACAATTTGCTTAAGCTATGTTGTATCTTTGGAAACGTCGAAATCAGAAATTGTCCGTTGTCGACTCAATGCGTCTAGACGAGATAAAGCCTTGATCGAATGGCTCCCTGAACGTAATTAATCTGTGAATGCAACCGACATTACTCGATCTTTCTTCGAAGTTAGAAGACATTGTTCGGTAAGTGGCGTTGGTTGACCAGCGTTCCGTTGACATTAACAAATGACACTAGACACCACGTTTTATTAACAATACCTACTGAAAAAATGCGAATTGAATCGTCGAAATAATTTATTTCGTCTTTGTGATATTGAGATCTCAGCCTCTAGTGTCCGATACAGCACATTCACTTTTGATATTAATTCGATAACGGTGAAAGGTTTATTTATAAATCCACAGCGAAAGTGAAGACTTGTAGTGTTACTTTATTATTGCAGTAAAAGCTATACATACAATTATCGTTGTATTTATGTTACTGCAATCTCTAGCTACGCTATCATATTTGTTGCACTTTACTTGCCAGGACAATGCTGATTCAAACCTTTCATATTTTCAAATAGATCAAGTGTCAGCTTGTTTACAGCTTGATAAAGCAACCATTGTGTTCAGTCTTGAAATAGCTACATTACGTACTGCCGTAGTTGTGTCTCACAGTCTCGCCACCATTGATTTATGCATAGTCTGTACGATTTCTTTTATTCTCGCTAATTGACTTCCCTCTTAGATTTGTGGAAACAAATTGCATAATGTTTTCATTATAGCACCAGTAGAACCTTTTCATCTTAAAATAATAAAGTATAGGTTCTATTCTAACACTTGCTCTCACGGGCACTGAAGTGGTGTATAGTATCCGGCTTTTTCCCTATTCTCATAGGAATTCAGACACCTGCTGCATTTGCAGAGTAAAAACCCGTCTAGACGGGTGGCATTAACGACACATACAGTACCAGCCATGCCAGAGCATGTATTGATAAATCTAAGGCAGTATTCAAGTAATTGTCAACCCTATCGTTTGATATGAAGGGGTTGATATTCGAATCGAGGATTCTCACAAAGGGCTCATGGCTCCGTTAGGGGTGGCGACTATAAGCCTTCTGAAATTTCGTTTTGGAAATAAGTGTGATATTTGTATTGAAAATAATAACCTGAGGAATGAGTTCTATTATTTTAAAGTTGGTTTGATATCTTTATGTCCTTTATTATTCCTGCTCTCTCACAGATCAATCGGTGAGAGAGCAGGAATAATAAAGTAGATATTAACAAATTTATGTTTGCCATAATAATACCATAAATATTTTTAAAACAGTTTTCTGTAAATTGTAATACAGCGAATAACCTCCGGAATACTTTCGCCTCTATATCATCGTCTAGACAAGGAAGGCCGATATCATACCTCTTAGGGGAATAGGTAGCGGCCCGCAAATTACGTTAGCGCAGCTAGACCGTAACGGTTGTGACTAGCGTGGCGCATTGTGTGCATGTTTGCCACACTATATTGTTGGGCTAGCATTCTTTAAACAGTTTATTTTGTGCTCGAAGCTTAGATCCATGATCCATGAGAAATATAAAATTTTACATATTTTTTAAATTTAGCAGCTCTTATTAGATTTGCCACTTTTATGTTTTCTGATTTTAATCACTTATAGTTTGTCACTCGAGTGGTAATTATATTTGCCACGTATAATACGACGGCTAAATACTGCGAAACAAGAACCTTCTGCAATCTTGTTAATGTTATATTTCCAAATTATGAGAAGCCATAGAAAATTACACGCGCCTATGTGTTTATTACATACCTGCCAATATTAATTATAGAGAGTATAGAGGGAGGGTTTTGTTCACTAGACCTTGACTTGTTTGAGGTTAATACACTTGAGTGTTATGGTACATAATGCTTTGCTCAACCTTCCGTTAATGAATATGGAAATTGAGTCCACTATTAAAAATCATGGTATTGTGAAGGATATTGTACAAATAAATTTTTGCGATATCATTTCAAATATTTGGTAAATTTGTCCAATATACTATGTATACACCTACAAATATACAAGGTTTTCGTTTCTCTAAATTGAAAGATAGAGATAGCAAAGAGCTAAAAACTACTCGGTGCGGCCATTGTTCCCGGTTTTTTTGTCTTTGTGATTTTCAGCTAGAATCCCCATTGTTCAAGTCAGTGGGTGTAATAACTAGCCACGGTATCCATTCATTCCGTAATTAATCCTTTATGAGGGCAACTGAATGTGTATTACGGAAAATTAGTCTAATTTTCTTTAGCAAGAGGAAAAATATTTTCTGCGAAATTTAAAATATTTTGCGATAGTAAACAACCTTTATATTATGTTCATTAACCGTTCATGATTTTTAGTTTAAAGTACAAAATTATAATAATAAGGTTGTTATTTTAATATAATGCGTTTGATAGTGTTAGATAATTGGCAGCCGGCTTTGCTAAATGTTCTCTCGTTTAGTTGATTATGAAGATAAAATACAGTCGGTACGATGGAAGTTATCTCGAGACCCTTATATTTTCTCGGTATCTGTTTGAAAGACGTTTGCGTTTAACTGCCGTGGGAGGTAGGTACTTAATTTACAAAATTTCGGCGACCATTCCAGTTTAAATGTCAGATAGGATCAATACGCTTTATAATGTCTTTGACTCCAGGCTTCTTATTACTTTAAATTACATGAAAACTTTGTACGCCAGTTTAAATGGATGCACCAACAAACAAACAAAGCTTTTATGAGCATTGGATGACGTCAAACCTCAATAGGCGAGGCGAGCCGGGTGACATTCTGAATCCGATACTGAACATTCCGCCAGTTGAGTTGGAGTGTTTGCAGCTGCCATGTAGAATGCTTCGCCATTGGGACTTGCGGTTCGCCTTGTGGTCGCCGGTCTCGTTACCATACATTTATTTTATCTATGACCTATGCTAGGAATGCTAATAGAATTAAAAGGCTACTTGATAACAAACCATAACTAGAAAGTTGTATAACGATGCAAAACAGTTTAACATAACTCTTTGTTTTTCTATTGCAGCAACTCAAAGATGAGCTCGGTGAGGTGGTCGCTGAACTGGAGGCATTGGACGGGCAGGAGGAATGCAAGCAGAATAGTAAAGCCAAACAGATGAGCATAGGCAGAAAGAAATTTAATATGGACCCTAAGAAAGGTGAGCTGCTTGAAATGAATGTGGTAATTTTAGTGTAACAGAGGTTAGTGTTGGTTTAAATTGGCAAGAAAATAATATGAGAGTTTGTTGCATTAACAACTATAACAATTAAGATTCTGCAATCGTGTGGGATAATACAGCTCCTGACTAATCTTGAGTTGTTTAATTCATTTAATGGAATGTCGCATGAGTATGTGTAATTTAAATGAAATGATGGTGAAAAACGATCAGTTCCCAGTAGTGTGGTATTTGATGCGACAGGTGTTGTGTTCCCACGACCAGTCAATCGACATACCTAACAAATTGTTCTATTCCTGCAGCAGATTGTTTTACACCTGCCCAACTGACGACCTCGAGTATGGGCTTCTGCTTTCAATTAAATGCATTAGAAACACACATTTAAATGTAATTTGAAATCTTTAGTCAATAATTTTTCATTACTGGAATTCTGTGATCCATACCTAGTAAATAATAATGATTGAAACTAATGCCTATTAGTCACTATAAAATGCTAGGGTAAGCAATTCCAACATATTATCTGCTGTTCAATACAGTCTTATGACATTTAGAGCTAGCCGAATTAGAATCGTTATCTCTTATTATCGTTTCATTAGAACTGCGCCTGTTAGATGAAACGAGGTTGTCTTTATCTTTATGCGCAAGGTGATTTGCACCTTAACACCTTAATATATATCTTCGAGTAGAGAAAAATCCTTGGGTTACGTCACCTTACTGAATATAAAAGTTTAGCCACCAAATTTGAAGCCGCATTATTAGTAATCTACGTACGTAGGTGTTTTTGTTGAAACTGATGCAAGGCAGGGTCAAAACCATAACTCAGGTAGAAACCCTAAACTTAGGCTGTGAGTAGGTACAGTCACGTGCACAAATATATGTATACTTAATAAAAAAAAATTATACTTGATTTTTTCTGAAAGTAAGTACTTACTCATTAAAATTTTATGATGTTACGAACATAGTACCTATTATCGAACCAATGATATGATATAGGTGTTATCTCAAAGTTGCTATGGTTATTTCACAAAAATACGCTTTACAAATTTTACTATGTGTAGGTATATATATTTATGCTCGTGACTCTACCTAACCGAAACATTAAAGTAAGTATATAAACTTCATGATTAGATTGACATACCTGCTGCTTGATTGTTATCAGAATTTTATCTCTAATCTACGTTAACTACTTATAAGGAACCAAAATAATGAATAAATTGGCTTAGGTACTTAATAATAAAACCCATTATGGCTTAATTTCTAATTCCATTGATATTCATCTCTTAGAAGATGCAATCGGTTACCGTATGTACATCATGTAAACAACTCCGACAGAAGTTTGACTTGATATGGGTTAGATTTTCTGCAAGTAACGGTACAAATTATTGAGGGCTGATAGTAGGGTGGGTATTTTATGTGATAATAAATCATCGCTTTCTGCGTGTGACATTAATAACTTTATTTAGAACTGATCGTACTTTTACTTCTGGCATAATGCATTACTTAATCCGTATTGTATAATAACTTCCACCCCGCGGTTTCGCCCGCGTTCACGAGGGATCATGTATTTTCCCGGGATAAAAAGTAGCCTTATAGCCTTCCTCGATAAATGGGCTATCCAACACTGAAAGAATTTTTCAAATCGAATCAGTTGTTCCTGAGATTAGCGCGTTCAAGCAAACAAACTCTTCAGCTTTATAATATTATTGTATATATTACATATTATATTAGTATAGATTATAGATACATCTTGGATTGAGATAATGTCATAATTTACCATAGTTTTTGATGATGATTAACCAGCTATGTAAGTGCTCTTGTTGTGACTTCGCTATAGTAGAGTAGGTACAATTAAGGAAATTCACTTTTAATATTTTATTTCATAAAGCAGTATCATATTTAATTAACTTTTCATAGAACAACATTGTATTCAGCGCACCTAGTTCTAGTGAACTGTTTACTAAAGTCAACTGTTTCCTTGCTAATTGGGTCACGTTGACGGTAACATATAACACTTTGTGCTATATATGCAACTGAAACCTTGCTGCACCACTGAATACGTACTCCAAGTCGGGCTCACGCTTGAGCATCACTATCGTCAAGAGACATAAAGGACTACGTACACATCCGACCTCTGGACGTACAATTTCCTAATGATGTCCAAAGAAGGATACGTGCCCATACAAATCTGATTTAGAATGTACCCGGGTTTACGGATGGAACTATTTAATTTGCTAACGTTGTTTACATCAAAGTTTGACATTCAAACTCGTGTCCTCAAGCGAAGTGAGGTAGTAACTTTAAGAATCGTAATATCCTGCTCTATAAATAATCGATTTCACTGGATTTTCTATGCTTTCCTATACTTATGAAGGGTGATCGCTCTTTCTAACTTGAGTACTACTTATTCCAATTTAAAGCAACAGCGAAGTATACTATCAATCATTATTTATCTAGTTTCGCTATCATATTACATTACAATATTATCCTCCTTCATCGTATGTTATATATTTATTTACCAACTTATATTACACATCTTAAAGTAAATTAATTAAGTATCTACATTTTTTTTTTATATGCATCAAAAACATTTATGGTTAAAGTTTTCATTTAATTAAATAAATAGTTTCTTGTGTCAGGAAAGTTATCGAGGTGCAATTTAAGCTTAGCATTATGAATGCCATAAGTAGGTATGACATGTCCCTATGTTAATTGCATAATTCCTTGTGCTCTTTTGCATATTATGCACTATTGCATGCACAATTCAAATAATACCCTACATAGCTCGTGATGTTGATGGCTCTTTCCCCAAGGAAATAAATTATTATAAGCCTTTGTTAATACGATAATTTCCTTGTTTTATACTTGAAATAATAAGGTTTTTATGTCCGTATAATGAGGTGAGAAGACCGTTCCAGTAATTACTAGTAACTAACTCATGCGGATCTATTATCATCAATCATGTATCGAATCAAGGTTACAGCTACCTTTTGCTTGCTAAGTTTTATAGGTATAACCCGCGTCAATTTGTTTATGAACCCGGTGTCGTTTGCAGAGTGGCTACTGGCTACTAGCACCGCATGCCACCGCTAACAAGCTCGTTATTGTGGTCGACGTCCCGCCTCGCCTCAGCCAGACTCCTCCAGACTCGACGGTTACGACGATCCGTCATGGTGCTATCAGCAAATTTGCACGCCCCGACGGTGAAGGCCCTCTGGTGCCGAGATTTTAGAGCAGCCGTTATATTTGAACTACGTCGTTATCTTTCCTCGCTCTCAAAGAAGATTTATTACACATCCCATCGCTTTTAAATGTAAATAGCAACGCAGCATTTTGAAGGATATAAAATCAAATATTTATTTACTCTCAGCAAATGTTGATCATAGGATGAAATTCCTAAAAAAATACATTCCGCGTATCGCGTTCTTTTGAATCTTATCAATTTAAACAGACAGCAAATATCTGATTTCTAGAGAATTTCGTTCGAGTCACTCACAACTGGTTGGCATCGTACGCTTGTACCCCATTCGGGTTACAGAATAGGGTATTTGCCTGTATTCAAAATAAATTATCCAACACTTACCAATGTATAAAACATCTATAAAAAAGGGGAAACCACGATTATTTTATTACATTTATCCTTATTATGATTTTTAATGACCAATCTAACCATAAAGAGTATGCTACATAATTATGACGTCACATGCTTGTATTTCATACAAAACTCCATATAATCCTATCGTTTTGACATTTCATAAAAAGTTGCTGATTTGAATGTCAGTCAAATACCCTATTGGTGCGGGGGAGTGTGACGTCACTAAAAGACGCAGAACGTTAATATTCTGTACGCAGTGCTTGAGTGACGTCATTTAAATTTAAACTGCCAGCCATTATTACGATGACTGACGATTCGCTATCGAACATAAATAATATTAGATTGGAGCCTTTTTGTATGAATTTATAAAAGGTTTCATGTTTTGGTTCGTGACAATTTGAAGTACTCACTTCTATGAAATGAAATACATTCGCAGCCAGGCAAGCACTGACTTACAACGTAACATTATGCAAATCGCATTCTCAAAGCTTTTTGTTAGAAGGTCGAAGTATTAAGCATTCACCGGAGGGCATTGTTCGAATAGAAGTTGCATTCCATTGCACTTACGATTTCAACGCAAATGGTTTCAGAAACGGTCACCGTGTGCTTTTACGGAAATGTTTCTAAGTTGACGCCGAGTGCTTTTCCTTCACGCTGTTAAGATATTCCCTTTCAAATATTAATAAAAAGACATGCGCAGTGTAAGGTTCCGTAGTCAACACGATTTGGTACAGTCCTAAGACTGACACGAAAAAAGTCCTAAGACGAAAAAACCTCAGTCTGAATATGAATTACAGGAAAGTTGAATTAAAAACGATATGCGCAACATCTCTGTTGCTTATATTGTCATCGTATATTATACTGAAGTCTGCTCGTATACTAGTAAAGCCTAAATTCAAAATACATGCTATTACTCTATACTTAAGTAATCTGTGAGTCAACTTTAATAAAAATGGTGAATATAAAACGTGATATTTCGTAAACGAATCTTTGTATCAAAGAAGAAATAGGGAGGCAGCCCTCCATATTTTTAAAAGATCTTTTTAATGATACCCCATTCGATATGGTACGCGGACACAAACATACATGGAACTTTAATTAACCAAAATTCACCCTAATTATGTGAATATTGGCTAAGACTGCTTTGGTGCACGGTAACACTCGAAAGAGTTTATGTTACACGATAATTATTAATTAATAGGTAATGTTTATGTAGTTACAAATAAATTTAAAAAAATAAAATCTTTATATGTACAGTTTTTTTTAATGATTTTATTTATATTTTGCTTAAATTTAGATATTTAAAACTATCCAAAAGCCTGTCTGTCTGTTTGTCATGGTCATTTTAGTTTCCGAGTGAAATGAGCATGACAGCCGGACATAACGCAACTATAAGGGCTCCTTCTTTGAGTATGGAACCCTAAAAAAGCCGCACAAGTAGATACATATCGTAAAGCAAGGGTGTAAATAAAATAATTCGCATGAGAGGTTATACCGAGCACGGCGTGATCCGGTTGCAGAAGGAAACGCTCATACCTTTATCATTAATTGAGATGAACTTTATACAGTTATCTTTTAATTTCTAGCCATTTTTCAAACATCATACCACGTTTAAGTACATACTACCAATACTTTCGTTTTCTATATCGAATTGACTTTCATAAAGTCGAAAGAACATTAGTCGCTTTCGCCCGTCACGGGAGAAGCAATTTTTTTACATTTGTTCAGTCTCACACGTGATCTGAATTTGAATTAGGTACTCCAAAGATTTATTCACAGTCTAGTCCCTGGTAAATTATTTTTAACTTTTATTACTAAATCTTGTTAGGACTTTTTTATGAACTAAACCGTATTTTGAAATTTCATTTGAACATAATTTTATATTCTATGTCCATATAATTGTAGTCGTGAGTTTTTATTCGAAATATTTGGTAAAATTATATTATCTTTGTTCGTACATATTGCTTGGTTTGTACTAGAATATAGTGCATGGCAATAACCTGCTTGCAGTCGTGTAGTCTAGACACAGGTATGTCTCAGTGCGTGCTAATGACAGTCTATAGGGGCAGCATTTCCCGTAATCAACATAGGTGGACGTTTCATTAAAGTAATTATTTGTGTCTAACCTCTCTTTAAAATTGTTGTCATAAAGACGACATTTAATAATTTTTATGAATGAAATAATTTTATGAGGAATGTTGAGTGGGTGGGTACATAGATCTAGATCTTATGTACTAAGGTGGGGATAATAAATTATCAAACCTAGTCTTCAATAATAGTCGACGACTAAAATTACTACCCCTTCATGCTAAGGGGCTTTAATTTTGGTTTGCATTTCACAACAACTAATAATCTCCCATTTCTTTCCAGGCATAGAATATTTATATGAAAATGGACTACTCCAGCGGACAGCGGAGGATGTGGCGCAGTTTCTTCACAAAGGCGAAGGGCTAAGTAAAACAGCGATCGGCGACTACCTCGGCGAGCGGTCGGAGTTCAACGAGGCGGTCCTTCGGGCCTTCGTCGAGTTGCACGACTTCACGGATTTGATACTCGTACAGGCACTTAGGTTAGTTTCTACTACTATAAAACACTTATAAGCTAGAAACATCCAGACTAATTTAAAATGGTATATTTCTAGTAATTTTCTTTGTTTAAATTACGACGTGGTAGTTAAAAGTAGTACATAGGTAGGCATACAAAGCCTTGAAGGTAACGATAGTAAAATTCTACATAATTTTACTACTTAGCTTGTACAATGTATGTATATGTTAATATTAGCCTTGAAGTGTAAGTGTAATTTTAATTTGAAAAAAGACATTCAAATGTACATAAATTATCTCTTTCATTTTACGAATTTTCTTAATATATAAATATGACGCTTACTGGATATATAGCATTAGTTTAGTTGTTAATTAAAAACCAAACAGAAATTAAAAATATTCAATTAGTCACGGCT
Source organism: Tetheella fluctuosa (assembly GCA_951216915.1). Taxonomy (NCBI): domain Eukaryota; kingdom Metazoa; phylum Arthropoda; class Insecta; order Lepidoptera; family Drepanidae; genus Tetheella; species Tetheella fluctuosa. Next base: position 4,908,805 of record OX578224.1, read on the forward strand.
TGTATCGAAACTAAATATTTAAAGTAAAGCGATTTAATCATTTGTTTGCGATTCATTTATGCCTTTTAGAAAACAAATAGATAGTTTAATTATTATCTCAAATTGTAAACGCGTAATTAAGATATCTGTACATAAAGCATTAAACAAAGACGAGCCAAAATACATATATATTTTGTGAAACTGAAACTGGTAAACATGATCTTATAATTATTTCACAGAATATAAAGCGTGCCAGAAGTTACATTGAGATGGCGAAATCATCAACCTCGCGGAAATTATCTTTATTTATAATTACTTTCTATTCTTGCAATATTTACTTTCTTCCGTTTGATAAGATAATATAAGATATACCACGTAACGGTCAAGTATATTGTTTTATCATTTGAAACGGCTATAGTTTTGTCATTAAATCAAGTTTTTACATAACGAATAGAAAATTATTCAAATGACCGAATATTATAAATATGAACGGGGAAGTCTCAGTGTATAGGTTTATTTCCTTATATACGATTGTATTGGTCATTCGAAAAATTGTACTACTGATTCAATATTGAATAATTTTAAATACCTATAATATGGTTTGTAAGGTGTAACATTTAGATACTTATTTGGGTTTCCCATTAATAACTACAGTAATAAAACACGCGTAGCAGCCATGCCATCAGAGCCTATCATAACGAGTCTCGAAAATTTCGTCCCCTCACAGACAGGAGACTAGTCAGAGACTGTGTGTAAGAGCGCTAAATAGGATTACTAATTTATAGTATATTAACAACTAGCTTCAGCCCCGTTTCACCCGCGTTCCCGAGTGTCCTTATGTTTTCCCGGGATAAAAGTATCCTATAATAATATGGTATCCAAAATATATTCGATCCGTGTGCCAAATTTCATCCAAATCCGTTCAGTATATAGTATGCGTGAAAGAGTAACAAACATCCATCCATCCATTTTTACCAACTTTCGTGTTTATAATATTAGTAGAAAGAAACCAATAATTGTATTTGCCAGATATTACTGCCATCTCTATACCATTTTTATTTGGCTATTTTCTTTTGTGTTATAGTGACAATACAAATTTATATATAAATATCTAACTTTTCCAGACAATTCCTATGGAGTTTCCGTCTCCCGGGCGAAGCGCAGAAGATCGACCGTATGATGGAATGCTTCGCGCAACGCTACTGCCAACTCAACCCGGACATATTCACCAACGCTGACACGTGCTACGTGCTGAGCTTCGCGATAATAATGCTGAACACATCCCTACACAACCCCAGCGTTAAGGACAAACCAGCGCCGGAACAGTTCGTGGCCATGAACAGAGGCATTAATAACGGTGGGGATCTACCACAGGAGTTGCTCTTGGTAAGTTACATTGATTTAATATTCATGAAGTGAAGCTTCTTTGGGTGCGATGACAGTAAAATTTCAAGGTCGAATTTGATTGCTACGTTTCATATGTAACGTTTCTGACGCAAAAAGGACAGACATAAGGTATTTGGCAAGAGAGACCACGATCTCAGGAAAGAGATGGGAAAGCCTAGCAGAGAACGGCTGTCGAGAACATTTCTATTGTGTATTGGGTAATTACTTATCAGGCATGCTGATTATAAGGTTTCTCGATAGAATTTATGTGCGATTAACCAGTGTCTAGTTTAACAGGAATTTTTAAGAATATAAATTAAATTATCCGGTGCTGAGTATAGGCGCAGTTACAGTTAATTTAATTCAATTGTAATACACTGTTTTAGACATTTTTATTCGACTTCAAAAGGAAACAAAAAATAATAATTTGAGCTTATATTGTTAAATACATTACAACAAAACATATTGTTTTAAAAAAAATATATGCCAAGCAATTAATTTATTTCTGTATGGTAGTTATATAAAAAATAAATATTAATTTTCCGATTGTGATATTTGTACATAACATCCGTTGCGCTATCGCAGTTACAGTTCTGCGAAAAATAAATATGGGTACCGCCTGTATCAGTAATCTCTATGCTAACACAAATATGAATTATAAGTAATTTAAATGTAATGTAGCGGATTTTCTACTTTAATTTAGTTTTACATTTTTCATCCATTACCATCAAAGCTCATATAAATAAGTCCCCCACCACAGAGGCATGGATATCCCCAACGAAATTGATAAGGGATTTGATTCGAAAAATATGGCACATAATGAAATTAAATATATTTTAACAGACTTTTGTTGGGGAGCATGATATGACTAAATATGCTCTGACATACAAACTTCCTCACATAATGTTTTCATCTACAAATTGAAACAAAGCTTAGTTTTTAACATTCCTATTTAATCTACAAGATTGAATCAAATCAAATTTGAATGATTCAATCAAAACATTAAATTGCACTTTATTAAAGAAACCAATATCTCTATAGACACCGATAAAGTGATATGTAACTACTACATTGTGGGTTAAATTGACGTAGACGGTAAACAATCAGAAGTCATTAGCAATGTTATCTGCGAAGTAACCGACTGGACGCATGATAAATGTATCAAGTTATAACTATACAATAAAATAAAGTTAGTCTTGATTGAGTGTCTTGATTATTCGGTGGTTTTTTATGAACCGGATTTTTTGTGCTTGTTTGTGTGGTATATAAAATAGATACGGTCTTTGAAGACAATTGTTTAATGAAGGGTCATTTCAAAACCATCTTACCCTCATTGATATAGTATAAGGATTATTGCCAACGAGTGAGTAGTAGATAATGGTTTTTAATTGTCACAAATACTAGGCTACGATTTATCGAATATTATGAAACGCGTTTATTTGTATACCAACTTCGAGGTAATGCAGAGATTATTTTGCAGTGGTACTGTTTGCTCACTTGCTACCTAATGCTTGATGTGCCAATAGATTGATGTTTGGTCGATTGCTATGTCTTTCCTACATACGCTAGCAGAGAGAGACCACCGTCAATGTAATAACAAACGGCTTCAACTTCGACGTTCTGGTCAGTGTCGTTGGGAGCAGTTTGGACACAAGCGGCCCAAGACAATTTGTTGAATCTATGGAATAGGTCTATGTTCATCTGTAGGCTATGACGTTAGGTATTCTTAGGTTTAATAAAATTATATTTAGCACATAACATAGTACAAAGCTTTACATACTGAACGATTAATCAGCATGAATATGATTCATTACCAACCTAGAAAGGACTCATCAATGTATAGGCAACCATAGACATACTTATACATAACATTATTCTAAAACAAGCATTTTAATAAGATAAATGTTATAACGATAGGTTGATGGTTATATAATTGCGATGTTGTTTGATTTCAGTCATTGTACGAGTCTATAAAGACGGAGCCGTTCAAGATTCCTGAGGACGACGGCAACGATCTCATGCATACATTCTTCAATCCAGATAAGGAGGGGTGGCTGTGGAAGCAGGGCGGCAGGTAAATATAATATGCTCTTAAATAAAAAACAAAATATTACATAATTGCGATCATATTGTTTATCGTAAGAGCAAAAGTTTATCGTATATTTGTTAATTAAAGATCTAAATATAGCTTATAATTAATTTGAGTGAATAGTACCTATTTTAGTTTGGTATTAAAATCCATTAATTACGTGAGGCGATCCATTACTCGTGAAAGAATATTCGTTCTAATTCAGTCCACGGGACTCATGCATGAATGGTCTCAAAGAGTGACAACTGGAACCAACATGTTCATGTGATTTTCAGTAAAATCATCTGTTCAACCTCACTCTGCTTTAGCCACTATAAACCGTTGTTGCGAGCACACAAAAGCTCGGTAGTTCGACGTGTGACAATCATTGAGGGTTAAAAATGTTAAAATATGTGTATAATCATTGCAGATACAAGTCGTGGAAGAGACGGTGGTTTATATTGAACGACAACTGCCTGTACTACTTCGAATACACGACCGATAAGGAGCCAAGAGGCATCATTCCGCTTGAAAATATATCTGTAAGTACCCTTTGCACACAGTATCAAACTTGTAAGCTCGTAGTTTGTTTAGCAATGAGAAAATATACCTAGGACATTCCCCGCCATAGAAAAAATAAAATAAATAAAATTGAAACAGCAGTTAGTGCACAATATTTATTCTAAGAATGTTTCGTCTGAGTTTCTCTGTGATTTTCTTAGTTAGGTAAACTTTAAACTAAGGATCTCCCCCATTATACAATAGGTTACGATGATATGATATATTGATGTAGAATCAACAGCCGTTACCGTTTTCTCTTCCTTTTTCTTGTTACTTGGGATTTGACTATATTTTTTTTGTCTCTACATGTGTCATAAATACGGTGATTAAAGTTTAAAACTCCACGTATACATTAATTAGCTGTGCCCCCTATAACCTTCCACAAAAAGGGCTATCGAAAGCAAAAAAAAAATGGACAGATAGTTTCTGAGATTATAGCATTCAAACATAATTTTATAATATTAGTATAGCTAGAGACAAAAATTTCAACTATACTTGAAAATTCGTGTTCATGACATATTTAATTTGTATTCCAGGTCCGACCAGCGAGTGATAGACAAAGGCCGCACTGTCTAGAATTATACGCGAGTGGCGGAGCTGATCTCATCAAGGCCTGCAAGACGGATTCTGAGGGGAAAGTTGTCGAAGGGAAACACACTGTTTACAGGTATGTACCTATTAGTATTTAGCTTTATGTCCTACCATTGCACACTTGGTAGTTGGAATGCCTCAAAAATATTGGCACACAGTACGATTTTAAACAAAATCTTAAAACTGATATTTATTTGTATTTAGAACTGCTTTGGCACGCGCTACGATACTCAAGCGATACTGCTAAATGCACGGCTAAAAGATAATTCTCACGTTCAATATTGAGAGAAATAATTATTTGTTATGGAGTTTGACACGTGCCAATCATTAGAATATTGAAACAATTGTTATTGGCAATGAACTTCGTTGTTTTGATAATTTATCGCTGTTACAATGTTAACAATAGTAGCTTAGCTACGTTAAGATAAAAAAAAACTGAATGAATTACAGTTCAAATACTTTGAAAGTTAACCATATTCTATCACTTACTTAATTACTTATCACTTTTTTTGCAGAATGTCAGCAGCTACAGTAGAAGAGCGAGACGAATGGATCGAGTGTCTCCGTCGCTCCATCAGCCACAACCCGTTCTATGACATGCTCGCCCAACGGAAGAAGAAGGCCCAGCATAACGTGCATTCAAGCTCACACTAGTCAATGACTAGAATGTACTATTTTATCCTGGTGATACAAATTAATAGAACAGCTATGTGATAGTGATGGACATGGCCTGTTTATCGATTTTACGAGTGTCAATTTTTAAGTGAATATTAGCAAGTGAATCGATATAATCGTCCACGATGTAAACCTTTGATTTTCAAATACGCAAGGATTTTGCACATTTTGAGACAATTACGATTGTTTGTTGCCTAATATTTTAATTTATTAGGCCGCTATAATTTTCAGTATGGGTGTGGTCCAATTTAGTTTAGTATAATTTATTGTATTTTATAATTAGCAACTTTAAAAAATTCAACATTTATCACGATGATTCTTGGCCACGTTCTTTGAATGATTTGAAAATTGGACCATGTCCCGTCACTTAGACGTCCATCTAAAGTCAACAAACGTTTTGACATTAGCTATTAGTCATACTCCAATGAAAATGTGATATTTACAGTCATGATAACAAAAGCAGTTACTGCGCACACAGACTGCACGGCATAGCATGGATTTTTTTATCTGACCACTAAATACCGAAGATATATGATTGTCCACAGTATTCCTTTGAGACGACTATGAGATTTTATTAACTTATGAAATTGTCACTAAAAATCTATTGCAATGATATGCTCTTTGTGTGGGTCGGTCATTTCACAGTTGTTGCGTTATTGTCCATGTAAATAACGAAGGTAAGACTGAAAAACATTTTATTAAAGATTTTCTTTAAAAGGGACTGAGGAAGGTGCCATGAAAAAGACTAAAGTCCCAAGAATGTTGGCCGTGATAAGAATTAGTTTGTTTCTATACGAGTAGAATGGAGTCAAGATGACTAATCATATGACAAACATTTGACATGATTTTGAATATATGCAATGTGATTGGCCAAATTCATTTCCACTTTGCATGTGTAAAAACAAACGCTAATGTATTGTTTAAATGTACTGCCAAGTTTATCAATAATTTGAAAATGAAAAACCGATTATATATAAAAGTTGAATTTCTTTTAATTGATTCTTTCGCTCTCGTTGCATCGACAATAATGCGTCTATCCACTATAGTTTGACTGTTATTTTCTTTTGTCAAACTATAATAGAAACATAGACGGAATTGTATTCAATGAAAGTATTACTTTTATAATTATTGTAATGAAATATACAAAATAGTGTAAAGTAATACGTGTATAAATAAATAGATAACATAGGTTATTGTAGCTTAGTATGATAGCCACCGCTTTTACCTTCATGTGAGAATGTAAATAAGGCTTTATTAGTAAGGTAAGTAGATATCATTTTGGTTAGTTGGCACCTTTTTCCTGGAAGGTAATATTTGGTTCAAGGCAACGAAGTATAATTAGTTTGATTGGAACCGAATGCGTGTTCGATGAAAGACCACCACCACATTCATAAAAAAATACATTAAATATTTATTTTCTTTCTTATCTTTGAGAAATAAGGTGCATTATTTATTGGTCATATACAAAATCGTTAAGTTGAACATTCCTTCGTTATTCCTTCCTTTCCTTCGAATTTATGGAAGTCAGAGAAATGGAGATTTTGACATTTCATCCTTATTTATCATAATTCATTCTAAAATCTTCACTATCATATATCTATTTTCTCTGTAAATATTCTTATCCTTAATCAAAATCATGATCAAATAAAAATTGAATTGGAATAATGTTTGTTTGTACTGTTTCATGAAATCTTTAGGGAATATGTGTAATGCAAAGATGGACTTGAAAATAAATCTTTAATTAATTAATTTAATATCATTAAGCGATCATTTAAACTAATTTGTTTTATGTTTACATTAAAACATTAAAAATAAAGCAAATTGGTGTAAAATACGTAACATGCAATAAATAAGAGAGTTTTCATTCGTTTTCTTGGTATTTTTATTTAGGGAACAGTGCCTAAATTCATTGATCTGTAACTAGTTTAGCTTTAGTGTACGCTGTAAATTCGCCTCAGATATGTTAATTTATCTCAATTGTAATGTTTTATATGACAATGGATATGTGCATAATAATGGTGTTGTAAATAATTTTGTAAGAAAATGAATATACATAAATAAATATCTTTATTTATCACTATGTTTTTTTTTCTTAGCCTGTATGCAACGATAACAAGACAATTAAATGTTTTACTATTCTAGTGAGTTAGAATAGTCAGTAAAATCATAAAAAAAAACGGCCAAGTGCGAGTCGGACTCGCGCACGAAAGATTCCGTTGCCGTTTTTATAGAAAATGGTATTTCTATAAAAACGGCAAAAAAATCGCGGGCCTAAAATATTTATTTTATTGTGTTTTTAGTCTTTGTTGTTATAGCGGCAACAGAAATACATAATTTGTGAAAAAGTTCAACTGTCTAGCTATCGCGGTTCTTGAGATACAGCCTGGTGAGAGACAGACGGACGGACAGACAGCGAAGTCTTAGTAATAAGGTCCCGTTTTTACCCTTTGGGTACGGAACCCTAAAAAAGTCGTCTATCACGTCTTTGGCTTCATCACGTAATATTTTGTTACTAAATCAGCGCACAGTGGCTACCTACCTAATAATAATAATATACCTATGGAAAATTAACTGACGAAGTGAAATTCGGAAAATTCGTATAAATAAGTTTTGAATAACATTACATACGTATAGGGAATCATCATTTCAGCACGATTCCAAAAATACCAGTTTCCGCCCGCGTTTGTATTCGCGTTCCCGGATGAAAAGGTAACCATGCTATAAGCTACCTGCGTGCCAAAATTCATCACATTTGTTGAGGCTTGAAGAGGTAGCGTTTTCCAACGACCTTAAGGCTCCAGTCTCCCTAAAATCAGTGTTCTTGCGGAATTTATCAGAAAAGAAATATTGTTTTTTAGTCATCAGAAAAGCAATAAATGAAATATATTTTACGTTATTTTAAAGTGTGAGATTAGAAGTTTCCAATACATATTTTATTTTTTAATTTGACGCCACTTTTATTAGCTTTGTGAGGCTTTAAACATACCTCTATTTACGTTCCACGCGTAGAGGGTCTCATTCATGCACACGCTACGAAAAAAATATAACAAAAACAAGAAATGTATTCAGATTACATTTGTCGGCAAATCCTCTACAATAATTTTATCTAGTTACTTTTTTTCCAAATTGTCTCAATTTCTTATTTAAATTGCTTTAAAAAGTTATAAATTTCTGAATTTGACCCTTGCAACATATATTTTTTTCTATTACAAAGTAATGGTTTAGAGAAATCACACTTTAACCACTCCGAAAACAACTACTTATCTGTCGAATAAAAAATATTAGCATTCAAAAAATCATTTGAAATAAATTTACCGAGACTAAACATATAACACAACGAACGCTGTCAATTCCCAGCGAAATTGAATGGAATTTTGATGCATTTTATGTTTTATTTGTTTAGTTTCGGTAAATTTAGCTCAAATGATTTTTTGAATGCATATATTTTTTTTTCGACAGATAAGTAGTTGCTTTCCGAGAGGTTAAAGTGTGATTTCTCTAAACCATTACTTTGTAATAGAAAAAAATATATGTTGCAAGGGTCAAATTCAGAAATTTATAACTTTTTAAAGCAATTTAAATAAGAAATTGAGACAATTTGGAAAAAAAGTAACTAGATAAAATTATTGTAGAGGATTTGCCGACAAATGTAATCTGAATACATTTCTTGTTTTTGTTATATTTTTTTCGAAGCGTGTGCATGAATGAGACCCTCTACGCGTGGAACGTAAATAGAGGTATGTTTAAAGCCTCACAAAGCTAATAAAAGTGGCGTCAAATTAAAAAATAAAATATGTATTGGAAACTTCTAATCTCACACTTTAAAATAACGTAAAATATATTTCATTTATTGCTTTTCTGATGACTAAAAAACAATATTTCTTTTCTGATAAATTCCGCAAGAACACTGATTTTAGGGAGACTGGAGCCTTAACAAGGTCGTCAGTCTACCTTGTGAGTGGACGTCCTACACTGCGCTTGCCGGTCCGCGGTCTCCACTCCAGAACTCGTCGGAAAACGTTGGATACAGGCCGCCCGAGACCGGTCCTATTGGAGATCCTTAGGGGAGGCCTATGTCCAGCAGTGGATGTCTTCCGGCTGAGATGATGATGACTAAGATAAACTTGCCCTAAAAAGCAAGATTAGACTATACCGCGTGTATCCGTCCCGTCATGACGTATGCGAGTACCGTGTTCGCTCACGCTGCTCCAAAACACCTCCACACCCTTCAGGTGGTTCAGAACAGATTCATGCGCAAAGCCACGAACGTCCTGAGCCGAGGTCGAGCCCCACAGGGGGCACCCTCAGGCTACCATTGCCCTAAATTTATTTTAGTTTTAAGTAGCGGTTGAGAGCCCTCAGCGCTCGCCGCAAAGTCCGCGTAAGGGTGGAAGAAGGTCCCCTGGACCCACCACCTTCTGTTCCTGCCAAAAAAAAAAAAGATGACTAAGATACTACTAAAATTTCCAGTAAATAAATGCTTTTCTTTCTTTCTTAAAGAGGTAGCAAACTTTCGCATTTATAATATAATATTACTAGGTTTCCGCCCTCAGTTTCATCCGCGATCACCTATTTTATCCCCTGAGGGGTAGAATTTTGGAGAATCCTCTGTAGTTTATGCTCTTTTATGTATACCTACAGATTGTTACTTTAAATAATACTTTCATGCCCATTATCACCGCTGAGGTAAAATATATCTGTGTAATGTACCGTACACGACGTCCCATTATTCACAATTTCACAAACGATACCGCGTAGTTTAATGCAAACCGCGGTTTGCACTAAACTAAGCCGGGGTGCTTATTTAATTATGAGTTACCCAAAGAGTACAAACAAAACATTTACCCGAACATTTGTTTAATTAATTCGTCGGACCGTGACGCCTTCCTTTTCCGACGTCGGTGTCGGTGAAACGTTAGTTACGCAATGATATACAATACATACATACTGCCTTGTCAATTATGATCATGATCGACGTTTATACGATCACTTGGTTAACTATATATTTATTGGTATATTGTTGTTTGTCGTTATACGGTTTGTGTTATACTTTTTTTTACCATTTATGTGTTACTACAATCTCATTATGGCAAGTGATGGAGACGAAGCTTAGAAGAAACTGGCTGACAAGTCGTGCAGCTGTCGGCCAAAACACACGGGTAGGTGTTTTGCGACAGATTTTAAACTTGAGGGTGGTGGTCTAGCCAGCTAGGCAGGTATTACAAAGTACCTTCCCACGGTGTTATGGGTTCCTCACGATGTGTTCCTTCACTGAAAGATCAAGCTCAATCTCGGAAACGGCTCCAACGATTTTCATAAAATTTAGTACGCAGGGGGTTTCGGGGGCGATAAATCGATCTAGCTTGGTTTCATTTTTAGAAAACGTCATTTAAAAAAAAATACTTCTTTGAACGTTGTGGTAAATCTACAATTGCCTGATTTTTAGGGTTATACATCCGATGATAAAACGGAACCCAACATGACCTCATGAAGACTATATCCTTCGAGACAGATACATCGTAAGCTGCCTACCCTACCTCCTTGAAAAAATATCACTATCTATCAGTAATAAATATGATATAAAACCATAACTTTTAATTAGAATAAATATAGGGGGCGTTGATATAAATATCTATTTTAATTATCACGATTGCTTACTTTTCTCTAATGTTAATCACTCTCTGTTACAATTTTGTTTATCTCTGAAGAATGCATCTTAGTTCAATCGCCGCTTTAAGTATAAGATTGAATGTGTTTTAAAAACAATAGTTCCATTACTGATATCAACACACTTATTAAAGACCAATGATCCGTTTCTTACACTTAGGTATTTACGTCTGGATGTATACTGCAAAAGAAACGAGTACGAACAATTATTGATATTGTAAAATAATACCTTTAAATGATAGGCTAGACTCGTCTATGCTCCAATTAAACTGATATTGTAAATTTACAAATTACGTTTGCTTTACAGTCTGAGTAATACAATGGAATCGATGAATCACTAAGCGTTCAGCTGTAACCTGTAATGATCATCCTTTGAATTTCACGAATAGGTCTGTCTGTACATTCTTCGAAAATTGTTTATGTTTAAAACATTTTCGGAAAATTCTTCGGGAAGCCTTATTTTTCCGCCAGAAAAAGTTGATTAACACACGATTTCTTTTTTTAATATTTTAGGATTTTTTTTAATTCAAGTAGGTGCACAATCCCCAACTATTCATAAAAAGTCATTATTATATAAATTAACAACGTTATACAAAGTTTTCAAAAGTTAAATACTGCCTATTTACCTGTACTTACTTTTATTCGCACAGCCATAATTATGTCATGGAAAAACTAGTTAAAAACGTTTGTAACGCCTAATTAAGGAGCGGAGAATTTGGGTCATTTCATTGCAGTGCAAGTGGTCGACGCTATGCGGCAGTAATCAGATTCGCCAACAAACATTGCAACTACGGTCAAAATATTTAATATGGGCCATCTTCGTGACGTCATAATGTTTTTATGTCAAGGCCACAAAGGCTACCGAGATGCATGGCAAGCCTTTAGAGTACATGGTAAGTTGTTAGCATAGTAGTGACATGTCACACAAGGACCGGTTTTGCTACTCATCACTATAGTGTCACAATCAGCAGCCAGTTAATAAAAAGGTTATATAAGTACAATTTTGACCGAAGATGATATTTGAAGACGACAGCTTTCTTTTTCACTAAATGAATTTTGTCAAGTCCAAAAAAAATCATCGATATAAATTAAGAATTAAGGGGACTAAATAAGTTTAGTAATCGCTCTACATACTGAGGTTATCAGTTACGAGTAGAGTAGAGACCGATGACTTCAAAAAGAGCAGCTGAACTAGTGGAAGCTCCTCGCGAAGGCCGGAAGGTTTCGGTTTTGGGTGTGGGTGAAAAGGTCAATGATTTATATAAAATGGATAATAGCTACTATTAAATTATGCATACTTGTTAGGTAGGTCCATAATATTATTATTATTGGTTTGTTATAATTATGGCAATTTTGTCACCATATTATTTTTAAAAAAATGTATGTAATAATATAGCCTATAATATATAATGCCTACGATATCTTGTTTACAGCGTCGTTGAATAAAGGGAATAAATAATACTTATAGATTTATATTGATATTAGTATTTATTTATTTGTTATTTTATTATTTTCAATAATAATTATGCACATTTCAAGAACACAACACGGGTCATAAGTTAGTATACCATGGGTATTAGACGTTTATAATAAATGTAAGAATGTTAAAAGAAAATTATTTTTAAACACTAATAGGTTGTATATCTGCAAATACATTAAGAATATACTTGCAATGTTCCAATAAATAAAACAGCTGCTCAAAAAATATAACGAATGACCCACAAAACAGTGTGTGTAATGGTTTTCTATAAATTGTAAAAATCTGACTCACCTAAGAATTATACCGTAATTACTAATTAGTAAAATAGATTAATTATATATATATTAAATGGGCTTGCGTTTGGTTACAGAGAGACCCATCATGAAGGAAGATGGACGATGACAAAGCCATGATGGTATAGTGGAAGAAACAATTCACTCTACCTTGAAAGTACTTATATTGTAGGAGTCAGGAAACAGACGACAGAAGCAAGTTCCATACACCTTTACTTACACGAAATGTAACATAAAAACGCTAATATATATGTTTTTTTTCATGATATTATCGTCATTCTTGATATTGGTCTTAGAACAAGGATGTCATGATTATAAAAATCTACCTGTCCCTGAGTTCTCAGGAATAAAGTAGCCTATATTTTTTACCATGCCATAAGGCTACCTGCACCCCAAATTTCATCATGATTTTGTGTTAGTTGTGCCGTTGAGGTGTCAAAGGTATCAAACAAACTGACTTTCGCATTTATAATATTAGTAAGTACCTTAATGTAATTGCCATAAAGTCACAAGATGTGAGGATAATCGCCGTCTCTCGGGCAGTTACCAATCTCTAATCAACAATTAAAAATAAATCAACAAAGGTACTTCAATTGTACCTCGCTCGATTTGGGAATCGAACCCAGCACCAATGGTCTCTAGCCAAACGCTAAATGGGTCGATCACAGATCTAATATTATTCCTAACACTAAATGGTGTGTAGTACCAACATAGGTACCTACATATACTTTTTCCCAATAAATTATTTTTATTCCTAAGAATTAGGTACCTAATTATCATTTTTATAATCCAACATCTTTGTGAAATTATATTTAGTCCACTCAATGTTTTCATGAACGATGAGGTCACTTTTTTTGTCAGTTATTTTGGTGTATTTAGCGGTTGTCACGGTTGGTTTGAGTTACGCTTCACGGTTTCGATTCCCAATGTTATGAACCAGACATAAATTGAATCAGACGCTCATTTAGCATAGACTGCAGACAGTGCACTTGGATGTTACAAGTACTCGTTGACAAACAATAGCTTTTCAAATCATATGCAAGAAAAAATCTGTTTATGAAATTGCATGCAACTTAAAGTCGAGGAATAAATTATGATTGTAATTATTCATAGTCGACCAATAGTTAATAAATTACAAATATTACTCATAATTGATTTTTATGTGCACGTGCACGAATGATACTTAAACAACATCTAAGATTATGAAACTGTAAAGTAGGTACCTAGTGAATGCGCATGAGCAGATACATTGATAGCAAGTCATAAATTTACGTATTTCTTATAAGAATTATGTTTCATTGCTGTTAGATTGATTTTTCTGAGGAGTTGTAGTCAGTAGTTTTTTTTACTATGTAAATATGAATCATGAAAATATAAGTGAGTAATGTCCCATTATTTTTTTTTAATATTAAAGCTATTTATTTATTTCCAACAAGTATTACAATAAAAAATATTTTATTATTATTATTTTATATAATTTATGATTATAAACATATTTACAATTAAAGTAAAAAATACAAACTATGATATATAGAAAACATCCTCAAAGCCCTCGCTGCTGTCGATAGGCAAGGTTCCCAACAGGCTGGCAGCGTTCCCTTTTTGGATGGCCAAGCTTATGCGTTGATTATAAATGAGTAGCAAAGGAGTGAAAATCAAAATTACATACGAGAAGATAGAGACTTGATAGAAGAGAATGTAAGAAGTCGCCTCCAAATGATTGGGAACAGGGCATGAGTCAAAGTGGGCTTCAATTTTATAGAATTTTTCAAATTAATCCATTTTCATCCTGGAGATAATATACTGATAAAAAAACATCGTTGTTTCCAGAAGTTTTAACCAGTTTAAACCTCCTAATATTTGTCGCAATTTATTTATTTAAAATATATAAAAGCAATTAGAGGTAAAAAACTGCTATTAGATCGTCACCCGCAGGCATTGTTCTCAAAAAGCTGGCGACGTTACCTCGTTGAATTTCGAGACTAATACCACGATAATTATCGTGCTAATACGTTGCCTGAGGTAAGTGCCAGCTCTTTGGTCATAATAAGGTGTCTGGACATCTCCTTAACCAAACTGTGTGCCTCTACGAACCTTTAAGAAGTAATAAAATTAGTAAGAATAATTTTATATTTTGTATCATAGACAAATTCATATAGTTAAACCAGTATTTTTTTAGCCCCGAAATGGAATGGAGAAGGTATATTATATGCGTTATAGGTAAGAGGTTGTTAGGGTATGTATGTACCTATATCCATATTCCGTTCATGCGTAATAAACAGTGGTAAAGTAGAAAGCTTGTAGATATTACCTTCGTTCTGTTTGTTTTACCTATTCCGTCTAAGTGTGCCCACATAGTTATCGAATTCCTTAATAACTACGTCAAGCCAAGAATAGCGTGTCTCCATGATCAAACGTGATATTGTTCAATTTGCTAAGCACTTAGTGTAATGTGCATGCAAAGAATATCACCGAAACGTCATTGTTTTACTTGTAAGTACACTCGTTTATATTTGTCGTTGACTTTCCAAGGGGAAAATTTCTGTGAAATTTTAATAAAATGGAACAGTATGAATACTAGGTAACACATTCAACCTTTAGAATACCTTCACAACTGTTATCACGTACTTAAAATAAATAGTATTACAACGATTATTTCTTTTTAACAAAAAAATGTGCTCTTGTAACGTTTCCGCTTATTTCTTTGAAGACATTAATATTTTTCAACTACCTACGTATAAAATTCGTGATGTAGTTAAAAACTTGGTTTTCAGTAGGCTAACGGAGCGGGGTTAGTCCATCGCCTGTCAATATTTAAAAAAGAAAAATCATCTAGAATTAAAATTAATAGTAGATTATGCATCAAGGGGATAAAGTAGTGTAGTAAGTCACGTGAGACATATTGGACCCTCGGCGTAGCGAAGAACTCTTAAATTTAACTCCTGAGTGAAGCGAGGGAGTTATGTAGAGTCTTGAGTCCGCCCAAGACGAATACAGGCTTTATCCTCGAGGTGAATACTCTACTTTTCATACCTTCTGCAAATTTTAACGTTCCAAATTTAAATCACTTTATATCCTTAGGGATTCCATATAACTTTATATCCCTTGGGATAATGGCTTGCTTTACGTTGAGATTGTGTGATATGTAATTGTGGTAATTGTACATTGTCGAGCAGGTGGTATGAAAAAATAATAATTCTTCTTCATTTAGTTGCCTTTGTTACGTCTCACGACCATTTTCACAGGGTCAAATACCTGTTATTTCCATAGAAAGGCTTTGTATTACCCTAAAAATAAAGCAAGTAAAGTTAGAGCTGCTTCAAGTAGATACTTACGATCAAAAAATATCAATGTCTGTTGTAATTTGATTCTTAAGTTTATGAAAATAAGAGTTTAAATAGCTACATGTGGAATAATAGCACGTTTATTCACAACTGAAAGTAGTCACGCAATGTGTTTGTACATAAGTGGATATAAAGAAAGAGTTTGTTTTATTTTTTTCATAACTACTATTTAATTTTTATACTGAAATATATTGCATTTTGTATATCTTGAATGGTTAGTTTATTCACACTGCGAAGAATTTTGAACAAGGAACCTACTTAGGAACAAAAACATGACTGAACTTTGGGGCAGTTAGCAGTGAGGCCTATATCGATATGGCTTTGTGTGCATACCACATTCGGCCACATCATCACCATGGTGAGATTGTGGTCAAACACAAGTCTATACAAAGTAAAAATATATTTTTGTTATGATATTCTGAAAGCCTGAAAACGTTCTAAGTCAACGTTCAGTAAAATACGTATTTATGTTTACTTTAAAATGACAAATGTTTATTTTCTTTGTGTGACTTTCAACCAACCGTGGTTATTATACCAAGGGCAAAAAAGTAGGTATTATTACTATTAATCGTAGTAGTTTTTTAGTAACGCTATTTTCACTAAAACAAAGGTCGTCGATACGCATAAAAATAGTACTTATTGCGTATAGTAAAATACAGCAAAATAATTTGGAAAACTTAGTACTTAAACTAAACAGGGAAGACAGTTGCATAGGATAGTTATATTTCCATTAGGCATTCGAAAAAATGGAAAAGGAATCTTATACATTTCTTGACGTGTAAACGCAACTATTGCGTTCAGAATTGGAACAGCGCCCCTTGCGAATACTCATGGAACTAATTTCTTTATAGATTCTTACCAAATATTCACACTATAGCCCGTACGTAGTACAATTCGTTATATTTTCATGATCACAGCATTCACAGCTGAGGCCACTAATACCCAGAAATATTACGAGTTATCAGTTACTAACATCACACATAGTAGGTACAGTATCTCAACTACAATAATAATTATTTGCAAAGTCATAAAAATGACTACTTTTACTGCATTGTTAACTAATATGATAAGTTTCTTTGTCTCAAAACTATGAGTGATGATAAGGTGATAAAAACCTAGATCATGATCGAAATCACAGCCATTATAAAACTATTTGCAGTGATGTATGTATTCTGACTTACTTAGTACAGAATTTAAGATAGTAGGTAGGTACTGGTGATAGAAAATGATGTAAAAAAAACAAGGTAATCAGGCAATAAAAAACAGTATCGTACATTACAATTTAGTAACAGACAATAACAATTTCAAAGTAACGGCACAACAGCTTCTATGGTTCAACGGCCATACGTTAGGCAATTATTTCGAATATTTTACATCGAAGTTAGGTAATGGACAATCGGTTGCAAATCGATTAATTTGAACGATTCAAACGTTTTCTAGTTTGCGATTTGTATTTCAAAAAAGTGTTAGATTTCTTTCGTTTGCCTTCGGGTCAATTCTTATTTTACTTTCTTCGGCAACTTCCTGTTCAGTTTGTAGACGTTATTTGGTGATATTGAAATCTAATATTATTACTGCTATGAAAATGCAGTTTAGATGTTTGTAATCATCTCTTATTTATTGTTAACTGGTGAAACTTCCATTTATCTTCCTATCACATGTAATTCAGTATCTAAAAGTGACTAATAACCGCTTTATCTAAGCAGTTATTAGTTAATTAAAAAACTCTTAAATTAATATAAAGTGCATACAAAGAAGACCTTAGGGAAAAGCAAATTAATAAATAGTTATAAAAGAGAATATCTAATAATAATTCTAATAGAAGACATACAGTTTTCGATTATGGAGTAAAGGCAGAAGGTCCAGGAAGTTCACTAACTCATTCATTGCACTTTTATACAGTGGAAGTGAAGCGGAACACGTCCGGTATAACATTACAACTTGGTAGCAATTCAAACGGATGATGCGTGATCTATGCAGTTTTATAACGTATCGTATTGGCAATAATGTGCGGTGGCGGAGCAGGAAGAATTTCGTGCAATGACCTTTGTGTATATTAGCACGCCGCCGTATTACTATGAAATAAGGTTTAGAATATGCGATGAGGGCAATAGCCGCAACTGTGCGAGCGCGACGGCGATATACATATATATTTTATAATATTTTATTTTAATACGTACTTTTGCGCGAGCGACAAAGTCAAGTAATTACGGGCATTGTACGAAATTCTTTCTGCTCTACGACCACACTTTACCACACGACCACAATTATAGATACAGACCTAATTATGGTTATAGATTCGAGCCTAAACGAAAGGTCTGCCTGCATACTTACCTGGTACTATCATAGGCTTCGAAGGTAGAATATGAAGGGAAAATTAAAGGCTGTCTTCTTTACAGATGCTAACAAAAGATAGTAGTCATATAAAGGGATAAACTATTAAATCGCATAAAAATCGTCTCTCCTTGACAATGTTCAATCTATTTCGATCAAACTGTGTGTACCAGCTGATTTTTTATCTGTTTTTTTTTTTCAAATGATGTCGGTCAAATTGGTAAACGCATAACCATGAACTACGCATTATCTGGCTAATGTACCGCTATCGCTGTTTATCACCAGAAAATACACAATTGACATACAATAGACAGAGGTATAATAATTATACGTATTTAAGTAATTAGACAGGGTGCCGTAGCGAAGTTGGGATGGTATGCCCAGCCAACAGTTGCAATGATCAATGTATTCGTTCATCGTTAACATTTATCTAAGCGTCGTCCTGTTATCCGTTGTCCGCAAATGTAGGACTACGAATACAAGGCTACGAAAGCAGGACCACGAGTGAAGGACTACGAGTATCTACGAATGCATGATGGCAATACTACGAATGTGGTAATACCACTTCAAAGAAAGACACGTCCCCGAGTTAGCGTCTACGAATGTAGCGCAACGTAATTAGGTAATTCAGATCAAGCATGCATATTCCGTTTTTGACATCCGCGGGTACAAAACAGATTTGGTTATTTTAAAGTAAGAAGTAAATGAAACAACGTCCATGATAACGCGACTAAACACGTTGTGATTGATTTACAATATGAAATGCTAAACAAAACAAACACGCCAGCTTGCCACGAGTGTGGCGAGAGATCGAAATCGAGATTCCTATTGGTTAATCGGCGTAAGTAAGTGCGCGGACAGCATGTGCCAGTCGCTGGTCTTGTTCACAATTTATTGCACTACATCCGCATCCACAAAAGCTCCGCGTAGATTTATTGGAGATGCTAAAAATAATGTGGAGGTTCTATAATCTTAAACAAACCCGGTAGTATCTTAGATATAGATATACCTTATAGTAAAATAGTAATAATTTCTCCTTGTCTTTTTATATTTTTCAGGGTTACTTGATGGCATCGACAATAATTATGTTTATCACGATAAAAACTACAATAGTTCAAACGGCATTGAGACAATACAATGGTTTTCACAAGCTTGACTTTTTTGTAGAGCTACTTGTTGGAGTGTAACATTCAATTTATCGATTGTAACAACATAGTGTGAAATTACGTATCGACGCGGCGCTGACCACGTGGTTTCTATTATAATTCTGGATTTCAGGTTATCACATGATATCCTAGTACCTAGATGAAGCTTAAAAGAAAAAAAAAACAAATTATTATTATTCATGTTCCTCGAGCTTTTACATGAGCTTTCGTGTTTAAAAGTAGCCTATGTCCACTTCGGATCCAACCTTCTGTAAATTTACGTCGAAAAAGGTTTTGTAGTTTATCTGTAAAATTTGAGTAAATAAACAGACAAAATTGAACACTTTCACATTTGCAATAAGTGATATAGATAGATGTCAGTCCTGTCTCCACTCAAGTGAGTGTCGGCCACTTCACTTGCGTGATACATTTTATTTGCATTAAGTCTTTAATTGCCAAACAATCATAAGATAGCGGTTATTAGGGCAATAACAAACTAATTAGGCGGTCTGATAACTCTGGCGAATTGATTTTATTGTAAAAGTCGAGAACGGTACTATGGGATGGCAACAGGGTCACTCGTAATAAGGGTTGCCAACTATGAAATGTTACAGACCCGGAAAATCCGGTAAAAGCGTAAAATGGAAAGAAAAATATTTGTCTTATTAAATCAACTGAAATCATCGATATATTTATTTATCGATATATTAACCGAATAGGACCTGCGTCCAAAAATTACCGACAAAAAAGCTACGTATTGCAAGTCAAGTCAGAACTTAAAATATAATTTAACCATTACTTCAAGGTCTTGCTTCGTTTTTTAAATCATATTTTTTATTTGATTATAACATTTTTACCAATGTTATTGCTCTGGTTTAGTTGTCCGTTAGTGATGGATTGCACATTGCTTTCGCCAACTACAAGCAATCCGGAGATTTATGACACTGATCCGTAGCCGATATTCAAACGCTAACGAAACCCGGAGAGGTGGCAACCCTACTCGGGATTGTCTCGTCTTATAATTGATTTCTACACTACTTTATACCTACTAAGTACTTACTCTAAATATTTATTTATAAATAGCTTTTATTTGATAATAAAAAAAAAAATTAACTGAGAAGGTTTACGGGTTGCGTCCAATGACCTTCAAAACAGATGTCTCTTTGCTGTCTATATCGTAACAAAGGATTTCCAATTCGAGAAAGAGAGAGAAAGAGATTATTTGTTTCAGTTTTATTTAGTAAAAAAAAGGTTTTTTTCCATTGATGCCATCATTGTCTCCGATTTCAACCTTGTGACGTAATTATTCATTTATCTATAAATGCCAGGTGCTAAACGATCTTCTATGGTAATATGTACCTACTGTGGTAACAGTTAAAAGATTATCTCATATTATTATCTTGACCATCAAAACAAAAACCTTATATCTAATTAATTTACTGTTAAATATCTTGTTATATATAGTACTAGCAGTCCCCCGCGGTTTAACCCGCGTTCCCGAAAAAAAAAGTTGTCCCATGTCCTTTTGCCATACCATAGGCTATCTGCGTACCAAATTACATCGCGATCGGTTCAGCAGTTTAGGCGTAGAAAGATAACAACTCACATTCGCATTTATAATAGTTAGGACTAGCTTCCGCCCCGTGGATTCACCCGCGGTATGTTTTCCCGGAATAAAAAGTAGCCTATGTGTTAATCTAGGGTGTCAGCTACCTCCATACCTACCAAATTTCATCAAAATTGCTCCAGTCGGTTGAGTGTGAAGAAGTAAGAAACATACAAACACACTCACAAACTTTCGACTTTATAATATTATTGTGATTACTTTTTCCATATAAAAAAGGCATATAAGTATCATAAAATAAATCATTTCCTATTTAAGTTTTTATCTTTTAATATAATAATCTTAATATATTCTAAATTAAAATTAAAAACTAAACTACTTACAAATAAAAAAAATGCCCCAAATCACTGTCGAGCGGAAGAATGCCAAAAAGGCTGGCAACATTGCCACATCAGTTTTAAAACAAAATAAGACTGTTTATATCCGGTTTTGTTTCTACTGGTGATTTTGAGTAAACTGCAATGAATTCCGGAAAATGGTATGTATGGTATAATCTTCTGTATAGTATACATATAGAAGGAAAAGGTGTCTGACTGACTGGTCTATCAACGCACAGCTCAAACCACTGGATGGATCGGGCTAAAATTTGGCATACAGATAGCTATTATGATATGAGCGAAAGGATTTTTGAAAATTCCACCCCTAAGGGGGTAAAATAGGGGTTCGCGGGTGAAACCGCGGGGCGGTAAGCTAGTAATACATATTCGTACATAGTACATGCATTGTAGAATATTTATTCATATGTAGGTATTACAATAATAAATATATATAAGCAAATGTTTATTGGAGTCATTATCATTATTATCATACGCACATCTAATTCAGGATAATACTATGTTTATTAGTATTTTCATACCTTTTTCCACCTTGGAACGCGAGTGGAGCCGTGAGCTAAAACTAGCTATCAGCCCGAGGAATAAGACAATGAAACAAGATGACTTAGAGTCTATTGTGTAGATATAATTGTGATAAACAAATATTTAGATAAACAACAACATACTGGTACAATTGCACTAGGAATTTTAAACAACATTTTAAAACGTAAGATTCTTACATTTTATAGGTATCATCTTTATTGGCTTTTCGCCCACAGTTTTACCCGTTTACACAGTTCTTACTAATTAATTAATAATGAAAATCTAGAAAGTGTAAATAATAAGTTATAATAATTCTAATCCTAGCCTCCTAATCCTAACTAATATTATGAAATACTAATGTGAGTTTGTTTGTTTGTACCTTTTGACGCCTAAAGCGCTGAACTGATCGCGATGAAATTTGGTACGCATATAGCCTATGGTATGGAGAAGGACATGGGCTACTTTTTTTCTCGGAAAAGCGGGTGAAGCCGCGGGGGACAAAAAAAAAGCAATATTAGTAATTACTAATACTAATGAAAAATAAAAACTTTTTTTTCATTTATTTCGTTGTAAATTTGTTCACTCAGCTAAAATAAACAATGCTGACTTTTATTTGAAAATATTTTCCATTAACTCGCGCTTGACCGGATCTATTTTTGTTTAAAAATAAATTCTTATATGAACTGACTCAAGTACTCTTCATATAATAACGAGGATAAAGAAACTATATATATTTTATGAATACTACCTACCTATAAATAATAAATTATATGGGAAATTAGAACCATAAAAAAATAACAATGGAGTCTAACTTTATCATATAAACAAATATTCAATCTTCAAAAATAAGTTTATCTTTGACTTAAAAGGACTGACGCGACTGTTTGCTTATTGTTTATGATTTTCAGTGTTTAAAACAAACATGCCTGTTCTTACCAAATAAAATATAGTAGAAAAAGTTTGAGTTTGATCGATAAACACAAGTTGCATATAATATCAGTCTTATATTGTATGTATTATATATTAAACAAATGACGTAACAAAACGTTCATGTTCAAGGCGAATTGGTTATTAATAATTCATGAACTAAGTGTTTTATTTAGGTACATACAGACACGCTACGGGTTTTGTCAACAAAATTGAATGGCGATCAATGATTGTGATTCCGAGCCATAATCCATTTGACCTTCAAGCACGGAAGAATCACCTGACTGACGGAATCAATTTGAACAGATGATTAACGGTGCTGACTAATAAATTGTATAAATATACCTAGCTACTAATTTCTGCGTTTACGAGCTTGCGTATGTTGACATGCGATTTGAATAAATAAATATTCTGGGACATTATTCCTCACACACGGCCATCTGACCCCAAACTAAGCAGAGCTTGTACTATGGAAGCCAGATAACTGATATACTACATATACTACTTTTATTTTGTAAATACATACTTATATAGATAATTACACCCAGACACAGGACAAACAGACATGTTCATGCACACAAATATTTGTCCTGAGTGGGAATCGAACCCACGACCTGCGGCGTGATAGATAGGGTATCTTACCAACCACGCCAACCGGCCCGAATGATTGAGTATACCTCGCTGTAACCGTCTAGCAGGTTTCCCTCCCGATAAAAATTATCTCGATGCCTTTAAGAGCCAGTTCCTATCTAAATTTAAAGATACGAAGGTGAGAGTGTGGTCAAACGCAAGTAAAACAAAGTTCTAAAGTGGAGAAAATTGGTGCTATTCGTATTGTGAACTTGTGGAAATAGCCTAGAATATTGCAGGGAAAATACGACTGGAGGTTAATATATGAAAATTATATTCATATAGCAGCATTAACTGTAGACATGTTCACTATTAATTTATTATGCAACAAAATATTAATATCCTTGCAGAAACATAAAGTCGAATTGAGAACCTCCTCCCTTTTTTAAGTCGGTTAAAAATAACAGTATACCTCGTCAAATTGTATAGCAACTGTCTGTATAGTCTTGCAAATAATTTGATTAATTAAATATTGCCTTATAAACAATTAAATATATTTTAGTAGTTACTCGATTAAAACTGCACACTTCATTATTTTTTTACTTTTTCAGTGTCACAATAAAACAAGTCATTGTGACTTGTGCTTGAGATAACAATCTAACCGTCTGAAGTGATGAATTGGTCGATGATGGTACCAAAAAAAACGATCAAAAAAGGTAACAGACTCTCAAGTGCTTTAACACAACCGTAAACGTTGGCACAGTTTATCGATACCCTTTGTAAAACTGTGGCGTTAGAGTTTAGTCCGCAACTAACGAACAAATAGAGAACCAATAGGGTATTTTACTCTATATGAGAAAAAATCCAAAAATATACAATTGAGATAGCTTAGGGCCTTTTAGCTGTCGGGAAATGTTATTTTTAGTTCATAAAATAACTAAATTAATTTCAAAGTTCACGAGTGTCAACCTGATCAACCAATCAGCGCTTGTTGTGCAACCAACATGGCGTCCAGCGTTTTCGTCAAATTACCCGCGAAAATTGAAATTGTAAAATTGAAATGCATTTTATGGCATTTGTCGATTGAATAAAAATTGTGTGTTTTTTTGTGGTTTATTAGCACCTTAGGATCGAATTGAGATACTTTTCAAAAATGGGTGTAATACCCTATTTTTAACTGACTTTAAGAAAAAAGGAGTAGGTTCTCAATAGGGAATATGCATGATTTTTTTTTATTTCTTTAATTTATCATTTACATTTTTATAACATGGAAAAAAATATAAATAGGCTTGAAAAGAGCCAAATTATTTTTCAAAGTGAAATTTAAAACCTTGAATAAATTTGAGCCGTTCAAACGCCACCATTTAGCGCGCGCTTTTGATGACGTCATTTGTTATATCCCACGTTTGTTTACTATAGTGTTTCAGTTACTTCATACGTATTTTCAGTTTTAATTGCTATACAAATCATGGAAGTAGTTAAAAAACCATCTTACAAGTATTGTATGGTACCGAAGTGCAAAAACACTATTATTAGTACACCCGATAAAGTGATACTAAACAAATAAAACATAAAACGCATCAAAATTTCATTCAATTCCGCTGGGAATTGACAGCGTTCGTTGTGTTATATATTTAGTTTCGGTAAATTTATTTCAAATGATTTTTTGAATGCATATATTTTTTATTCGACAGATAAGTAGTTGCTTTCGGAGTGGTTAAAGTGTGATTTCTCTAAACCATTACTTTGTAATAGAAAAAAATATATGTTGCAAGGGTCAAATTCAGAAATTTATAACTTTTTAAAGCAGTTTAAATAAGAAATTGAGACGATTTTGAAAAAAAGTAACTAGATAAGATTATTGTAAAGGACTTGCCGACAAATGTAATCTGAATACATTTCTTGTTTTTATTATATTTTTTTCATGGCGAGTGCATGAATGAGACCCTCTACGCGTGGAACGTAAATAGAGGTAAGTTTAAAGCCTCACAAAGCTAATAAAAGTGGCGTCAAATTAAAAAATTAAATATGTATTAGAAACTTCAAATCTCACACTTTAAAATAACGTAAAATATATTTAATTTTTGTTTTTCTGATGACTAAAAAACAATATTTCTTTTCTGACAAATTCCGCAAGAACACTGATTTTAGGGAGACTAGCCTTAAGGAAGATACAGTTAATTATATTGAATATAACATAATGAAACAGAAAGGAGAAAAATGTAATCTACGGTTAAAGAAAGGAGTTGTTCCTCATATATTTTTGTGTCAAAAACGGAATATGCCACCACCAGTTGAAAGAATGGCTGTAGTTAAAAGGCAAAGACTCGAGATTTGATGCAAAATATGCTGACATCATAAATGCATCTATTTTCGGCAGATTATCTGATTGTGGTTTAACAAAACCAGTTTCTGTCATCGTCCTCGATTGACTACAAATATATATCCACAAGTAATCACACAGGAATACAGTTTTAAACACTTTTTCTCACAAACACTACTTTAACACAGTATGAATATCGACGCCGATAAATTCAATGACGTGACAATTAACGTCACATTTCGTTTCGACCAATGGTGACGCGTTTTGTAAGTTTGAATTTTCCTCCCTTATTTTTCACTTTTTATGTAATATTTTCTGGGTTTAAATAATAACTAAATAAAAAAAATACCTTTTAAGTATAATGTAATGACAATAAAGAATCTAGAAAAAAATATTTGAGACAAATTTAAATTTTATGCATATTCCCTATTCGGTTGTATATATATATACTGGGTGATTTTGTCATCACTGGCAATACTTGCAAGGGTGGAAGTACTCATCAAAATGAACAACTTTTATTATGGGACTAACTGTGAAATCATGAAAAAATTATCAGCTGTTCCATACAAAAGTTCAATACCTACTCGACCAAAATGTATGAAGTAACTATATTATTTTACGCGATATCAGAGTTAGCCCTATAATAAAAGTTGTTCACATTGATGAGTACTTCCACCCCTGCAAGTATTGCCAGTGATAACAAAATCACCCTGTATATATATATATATATTATTTTTTTATTATAGGTTCTTGAAATTTTTCCCTATGAAGATTGCTCAAAAGTCCTCAATTAATTCAGTTGACGCAATAATAATAGAAATTATTATAGGTATCGAAGAGGAAGATGAAGCATGGATACCTTCAAAATAAGGAAGTTACCTTGGAAAGACCCTATGTGGTGCAATGTCGACCTAGAAACGAACAGGAAATGCAAAAAATACTGGCAGAGCTTTATCTAGTTTGATGTCTATCTTTTGGCGCGGTTGTTGACACTTCAGTCTTATTTTATGATCTACTAGCTTTTACCCGCGAGTTCATCCACGTTGTTTAGCTTTATTAAATCGTATATGTAACTCATTTTTGTTAAATACTTTTTAGGTTTTGCCATTTTTTAGGCTGGATATTCGTGAACACGCAATATACAGTTGAGCGTTATTATTCTAAGTATAGTTGCATATGGGAAAAATAGGTTTGTTCTAAATGTGCACATCTACTTTAAGTGTTTGTCCTTGAGCTTTGTTAATAGTCGTCAAATGATATTTTCAGAGAGAAATGCACTCTTTTAATTTAGAAACTCTTTTTTAATTTAAACTCAGCTCATGGGAAGGCAATCCTGATAATTCTAAAGAGTTGAGAAACTCGACAGGGTACGATTATTTTTTCCAATAACTTCCAGAAAAAAAAATATGTTCGGGTACGCATTCAGTGATGTGCACTTCACCGCACGCGCTTCGTGTGGCGCTTGGCGGGTCTCACGACTCGTAAAGAGACACACGATGAAAGCTATCTCTTTGCCAGCGGTTTCTATGAATTATGGATAGTATAAAGTGTAGTAATAAATGTGAATTTTGAAATTATCCCCTATTTTACCCGTAATTCTTTATTTCTTACCAAAAGCCTAAATATGAATTTTCATATACCTAACATGGAAATAATGGGTAACCCATACAAACTTTCATCCTCTATTAAATTATTCGTAAACTTTATAAATATTTATACTGGCGATGAAAACTAGTTCCGAGATAGTGTTTAAATCTTGCTCTTGCCTTTATAATCTTTATCTCTTCGTGATATGAATTGAAATGTTAGTGTATTTAAAGTAATTCAAAGCGTTTTACTTGTTGTCGCATTCAATTATATTTTGTGTTGGAATCTGAACCACTTCCCACTTACCGGTTTATAACAACTACAAAAATTCCATTGAAACTTTCATTGAGTATATGCAAGTACTTTCTATGTTAATCCTCTCTAATCAAAGTGCACAAAAAATGTTCGGTGAAAATCACACAGTTCCGGATCGATCAATTAAACCAGTTTCAATTTAGTTTTAATTCACTTGACACTTGTCTATTGCTCTTGAAACTTGATTTTAAGTTCAATGTTAATTATCACCAATTACCATTTTTACATACAAAATTAGTTAAAAGGTACAAAGTATTTTAATGTGTAAGTAATGGATAAGTATACCTGTGGGACAGAACGTTCGGCATTCCATAAAACGACAGTTAGTTACATTAGGTACCTTATATTAACTACCTACACCACTAGTTTCTCGATGTGCAAAATAGTCAAGGATTGTCAATTACTTTCGTTAACTATGATAAGCTGTAATTTAAAAATGGTTAAAAATATTAACGTATCGCCCCTGTTACTGCATAATTTTTTTCGGGAATGTCAGTCATTCTGTTCCACGCGTAATAATGCGTACTTACTTAACAAAATGTCGTTTGTGTTTTAATTTTTTAAATTGCTAAATGTTTCAAAAACTCCATCGTTTTTTTCTCTATCTCTATGTTACTTAGTAACATTATCTGTCGAGATCAAAGTTCAAATTTGAGCAACGTATACTGAAAATTTATATTTCTCGTAAACTCCTTTAACGTCGCCTGCCAGGCTTTTAAGGCCTACAATATGGATCTGTGACAACCCTATGTAGTAGCTTTGACAATGTGCGCGAGGTCATCGCCTCGTTAACTTTGGTAAAAAAATACAAATGAGCGTACCTCTGAAGCCTATTATTATCAATTATCATAGTTTGCCTCCTTCATTGTTACTTTGTTAATAGAAAAAGAGAGGTAAATGTGGGTAATGGTAATTCGTTAATTTATACATTGCGTGTCAATAATTAATAATATTTATTGATAATGCATCACTCGTATCAATAAAACTGAAAGTGATTCTGTGGGAATCGTGGAGTTCTGCTGGTTTGTATCGGACTTTTAAATAATCCGATCGATAAAGGTGTAGTTTTTTTAGAATATAGTATCGTAAGCGATGATGCAGTCAAAGGTGCATAAAACCTAGAAGGAAACTGGTTCTCAAGAGTAGCTGCTGGAACATACCGATAGGTGTACTTTTTACAAATTTTAACATGCGGGTACTGCAACGTACCCTACCCACCACAGAGCAATGTTCACTCAAATTCTCCTTCACTGAAAGCTCAAGTTCTTTATAAGATTCGAACCCACGACTTATCCTCGCCATAATTACTATTGAGAACCACTCACTCTCTTAATTTTTACGGATTATCGAGATTGGAGACGATGTCGGCGATTATCTCCTAGGATCGTACAGAACAAAGCTTAAATGAAGCAAAAATATATAAGATAATGCTAATATATTTTTCTATATATAAACATACAGACTGATGCGTCAGTCGGGGTACATAAAGTGCACATTGTGAAGACATACCTACCTAGTCGAAGTATATGTATATGCGCACGTAATGGCGTGAAGGTCTTATGTATGTATGTATGTAGCTATAACACATCCAATAATTTATTTTATATTATTGCGGCGAGTAATATATAAACTTTTCCATACATTAGCTGTTCATAGACTGCACAGAATACCTATAAGTACTTTTAGACGGTACCGACACCTAGATGGTTCCATGACCGAATGTTGGAAGAACCCTTAAAACTTTCAACATAGAGTTAATTTCTTAAAATGTTTTGGAATAATTAATAATGATATTTATGTAATTTAAATAAATGCTAATATATAATTTTTTATTTTATTGATTTAAATATTCAAAACTAAATAGTTGGAATGCCTCTTTTTTTCTATGTCAGAAACCATCGCAGGCGTGCGCGCAGCTTACCAAAGTTTCATCACAATTGAATTAGAGGAGAGGAGATTATTATTATTTTATTAATAGTATAGGAACAAACCTTGATTTTTATATAATAGATATAGGTAGATTAGCATATATCTATTCGTAGGCTTTTGAAGAAGGCGTAACTTAATATGATAGGAGGTATGTGTATATTTTACATTCCCATATGAACACGACTTTGTGTAGAGTTAAGGAAAAACGCAAAATAAAAAGATTTGAAACAGGCGGTATACAAACAAAGTTCGTAAAATTATGTGAACTTTTGTTCGAATTTTTTTAAAGGAACATAATACAACGAGGACAATCAATCAAATTATATGGAGAGTAAGTAGGTAGCATTTGAGTAAGGAGGGGGGTATCTGGGTAAGTGATATTTTTATATAGGTACTTAAATTAAAAAATACATTTAAGATTTCATTTCGACCTTTGTTTGTTTGTATTAAACACAATATGCAAATCAATTAGGTATTCAAAGAAAAACGTTCTTACTGATGCGGATGCACAATAAGTAATCGATTTTGCGTCGTTGTTTCG
The DNA here is from genome assembly GCA_951216915.1 of Tetheella fluctuosa. Classification (NCBI taxonomy): domain Eukaryota; kingdom Metazoa; phylum Arthropoda; class Insecta; order Lepidoptera; family Drepanidae; genus Tetheella; species Tetheella fluctuosa. The sequence continues at coordinate 4,939,001 of OX578224.1, forward strand.
CCCCCGTCTGTATGAATATTAGATTGACCTACCAAAAACACAGACAAGCTATTAAATGTGATGTCACGTTACTACGTTACTTTGCGTGCCAGATAAATGAATATACTGTGAATTTTTGTATGTCTTGGTATAACAAATAATAGAGGATTTTGAATAAAGTATTCGAATAATTTATTCATTTCAAAATTGAATTTAAATTATAACTGTATATCTATATATTATAAATATTTACAAGTTCAATGTTTATTACATTAATATTGGTACCTATATACAACGTGTTACAAAATACCCCGTAAAAAATATAATTAATTATCAAAGCCAAAAATTTTGTCAACCCTAGTAAGCTGTCATGTCAGGGAACCAGATTATTTAACAGAAAGGCCTACGTACCTATTTTACCTATTAATTGTCTACTTTAATAGTTTTTCTATTTTTCATTCATAAATGTTTGCTACCTCAATACAAGTATGTCATTATACTCAAGTACTGGCTTCAAAAAATGTCAAGTTGGAAAAAAACTATATGTTGTCAATTTACGATTATTATTTTAGGTAGAAATGTAGGTACATTCTGCATAGTTTACTCTTTAATTTTACTGAAATAGGGTTTGCACATAATAATTTTTTTAATTTTTTTTGGGGTATGTTATACAGAATGGACTCGTTATAAGGCCCCATTTAACCTCTTTTCGGCTTTACAGGTAGTTTTGTATCTAACAGGCGGATATGCTTGTATAATCAAGTAAAGTAAAATAAATAATATATTTTGTGCTTGTTTCTGTACGTCCTTGTTTAATACTAACAAGATGGCAGTAGTGACATCAAGTTAGCAGTTTAACGTAGTGAGCACGAACTAAGTTCCATCCAATGTAAATAAAAAAACTGTATAATGTGATAAACACGTTTATTCAAGAGTCACACTAACACGTCCATACAACAAGCAATCATACAATATTAGTTACAATATTAAGTATATTACACACTTACAATAAAATGGACATAACTTGATTTACCCATGTTTAACTAGGTAATTACGCTATACATTATATTGACGATTCGATGTTCAGACTTTCAGTGTTGGACATAACTTAGTCTGATGTTGTTTTTTATACATAACTTATTATTATTAATATTCTTATATGAAACAGGTTTCAAATAAATATATGCGTCATGCATCCCTAACTTAAGGAAATTCTTGGAATGTTTATGGTAGAGCCATGTAGAGCCGAATTGCGGATGATCGCGGCATTTGGCAGCATTCACCCTCGACCTTTCGTCTAGTACTCGCACAGGTACTCCGACATGACTCGTCTTCGACACGTTACGACCTTTTACGGAAAGGTCATGCGAAGATAGCTCAGAGCTATTAGTCTAAAATTATATTCTATCAAAATAAACAAAGCTTTATCTACATGCGCATTATCACTGGGAAGACCTGAGGTCGGGTAACTTTAAATATTTGGTAATTTTACGCATCAGTCCGAGCGTCGCATAATGAACACTGGTTCAGGGTCGAGAGTGGACCGCGACCGTGAAACTTGGGGAGGACTAGGCAAGCAGGTGAGCCAGCGCTAGCAACGACAGCGACGCAGTCAGCGTGGGAGCGGTCGCGGCGCCCTGCTGCGCCGGCTCCGGTGGCGTCAGGTCCTCACCGAACACGTAGCTCTTCGAGCCCGTATGCGACTTCAGAATTCTATAGTTTACTTCGTTCAGGGCTACTTGATTTTTAACGAAATTGTACAGCCTGTTGATTACTACGTATACGTTTCCGTGATCGTCAAAAGTGAAACGATCCACCCACTGTATGTAGTTTGGATCGCGGGCGATTGTACGCTGCCCGACGTGGAAATCGACCGTTGAGTTCCATTCCACAATGGTCGAGTTACCTATTAGACCGAAAAATAGCATGCCCGATGAGTCCATCTTCATACCGTCGGTTTGCGAGGGTTTCGATCCTAGATCGGCAACATAAGGGCGTAAGGCACCGTCCCCTTTTTCAGCTAGGGACTCGTTACGTAAAACTGATGCGTTTATCGCGTACAAATGAAAACTGGATAAAGGACAGTAGTAAACAATCCTGTCGATACTGCCATCTTCCTTCAGGTACTGTGGGCCGAGGGCGATACCGTCGATGTTCACCGGGAGACTGACCGATGTGCCGTTGATGCGGAATATTGACGCCTCAGATATAGATGTCATCGACTGAGTGTCGCGAAGTTTCCAGGATTTTTTATCGCTGCGACGGAACACTATTATTCCTGGGTCGACGGCGCTGTTGTCGGTTATGTAAGCGTAATCACCATCGCGATTGTCCACAACGAGATCGTTTAAGTATGTAGTATTTGAGTTCACTACATCAGGTGGGAATGGAATACGTTCCATCACGTTTTTCCCCGTTTTGAGGTCGATAAGAACGACAGTCGGCGGGCACTTGGGGTCTGGGTTTTGCGTAAGCGTCCCGACACGTCCGTTGTCCAGAATCCACATAATCCCATTTTTATCAACTTCAATGTTCTGCACAAATTGCAAAGCATCGCAGTTCCCGATGGCGTTGTCACTCCAACTAGGGAACGGCTTGAGCTTGGGTGCCGTGTCGCTCTGCAGCACCGGAATCGTGGCGAGCGTCGCGGGCACACCGTCCAGCAGCCTCGGCATTGTCAAGAACAGGTTTTCGCCGTAGAAGTTTGAGCCAGATATTAGGACGTTTTGTGGTATGTATCGGCTCGTATTGAGGTAGGCCTCTCGGTCTTCCGGGGAGGCCCATTCGAAATCGATGACGGTCCATTCGTAGATGACGCGGAATTGTTCACGTCGCGGTGCTGGGGCTCGCGGGAGCGTATCGTTCTGTGCGGCCGCGGTAGCGACGACGGCGGCGAGGAGCACCAGGGCAAGCATCGTCAATGTATGCGCGGCGGCGGTAGCGTGTGGCGCGGTCGGCGCGGTCGGTGTGACTGACGCCGGAGCACCTCTGCTAGAGTGACTTCTCTCCACAACTGTGGAGCGCGCCGCGCGTGACCACAACACCGCGTCATTCCAGCCAACAAACGAAAATAAAACAATCGAACCCTCAGTTGATATTTTCTATACAAATAAAAATAATCTTTGTAGAAATACAATGTAACGCGTCGTACAAAACGTCTCGACGGTGTGAGTTTGTTTATATTTCGGTAGGTATGTAGAGTACAATAGCATAAAATATAAGTAAGGGCGCATCAAGGTCACGAATCTCACCCCAATCCAGACGAAGGGTCCGGCTGTCTAGGCGGTTACATGTAAATATAGCTGCGATGTAAAGGGTTCAATCGACATAGTAGGCGATAGGGTGAATTCAGTCAAATGATTTAAGCATAATTACCTAGTGCGTAACACGACCGGAACTTAAGTAGAATAGTTACATCGTAAGTAATAACGTAGTTTGCGTGTTTATAATGAAAACTAAATACACCGAGGTAATTTAATGGCGTGTTCAGTAATGATTGCGGACCTATCTAAAGTGATATTTTTTTAATATTAAATAATCACACCGTATTTTAAAACTAGGTACCAATTTATCACAGTAAGTAGTAAGTATTTATGATTCAATAGGTATGTGATTCAAAACATTATGGAAGTAGGTACCTATGCAGCAAAATATATGTATTCCCTCACAACATAAATAAGTAGTAGTATCAAATAAGTAGTATTTATGTTGAATGGCTTAAGGCCGTATACGGTAAGTAACTGATTCACAAAATTGTAATAAAATATTATATAGAAAATGTAGGTAACGAAAATTTATGTGTGACGGCGCGTGGCGTTTATTAATAATTGAAAACGGGCAAGTGCGAGTCGGACTCGTGCACGAAGGGTTCCGTACCATTATCTATAAAAACGGGAAAAAATATCGCGTTTGTTGTATGGGAGCCCCCCTTAAATATTGATTTTATTTTGTTTTTAGTATTTGTAGTTATAGCGGCAACAGAAATACATAATTTGTGAAAATTTCAACTGTCTAGCTATCGCGGTTCTTAAGATACAGCCTGGTGACAGATAGACGGACGGACAGACAGTACAACCCCAAAAACTTAGAAGCTTGCTGTTTCAGACTGTCCTGTTTAGTATAAAGTTTTGTTGAAGAAAGGCGTTATAATATATAGTACTTAAATTTATGATGCAAATCCTACTTACAAATTATGAAAACTCGCTTTCAACTGGTTATAAATATTTAATTATAATACAATATTGTATGTAAAATTAACATGGAACAATAGTTAGCTATACGTACGAGATGTAAGTAGGTGGCTATATTCAATCTATTTGGCATGTCAATATTAATGATATGCAGGTTTCTTCAAGTTCGTGTCAAACACCTCACTGACACCCACTGCAAATAAAAATGATGACGTTATTATGTACAAGTACCTATAAGTAAGTATGTTATAAATTATTATATTCTGGTTTTTATTTGACTAGAGAGAAAAACTGAGGGTTAAAGAGCGATATGTGCTATTAACATTCAATAACAACCTATTTACAACACATAGTCAATCCCCCTAGTATTGCAAGTCTAAAGGCGGCGTCACCACACCGCCTACCATCAATTTATAAAAGAGTATAAATAAAATAATTGTTCATATTTGCAATGACTAATTAATATTAATAAAACCTATTAGTATTTGTAAACATTTTAGATAATGCTCGTTGCCCACGTAATAATATGTTGTAAAGCTCTGCGCAGATACTGTTGCGTATGTATGATTGCTATTTTTCTACAGTGCTTTATCAATGTTCACGAAGGCACGTATAGATGGCTTTCATTCCAATCTGGCTGGCCGAAGAAGAAAGCTTTACATACTGCTAAAAAAGAGGGTGGATGTAGTAACAGCATTCTAAACACAGTACTTACAACATGAAGCATAATACACGTGATCAGAAATAGAGTAATATTAGTTACTGTAAACTGAGACATATTCTATCGCAAGATATTTTCTTTTATATTTCGTAGGTTTTACGCCAAAACAAATTTTTCAACCTCGTTCATGGCAAGTCGCACTGTAGATAATTAAAATAAAGTAGACTGTATAATAGTCCTATGGTGTGGACATTTACAATGACGAGACGACCAAATCATCACAGAGTAAGTACTAACCAATTATTATGCGTAATCAAAGAAGATTCATTTGTTACTTATAGGAATTGTTTACACGCAGCATGAAGTGGTATTAATATTCAGTAGGCTGTTGTGTCTACTTTGTGTCATCATTCATGTCATGATGACGCATATCTAAGGAACTTAGTTAGGACTCAAAGAGCATAGATCTTCACTTTGTACTCATCGATGAGTCACATTAAGTACTTAAACCAATTTAAATGTGTTAAGATTCATAACGACACCTAAAAGTAAGGTCTTTCCGCATATGCATAGAATAATTTTATTTCAGGTGCCTAGGTAATATTCGGTGAACCTACACTACTTACCTACTACCTTTAGTAACTCCTGACCTCCTCCTAGGACAATGTTTTGATTTTGTTTTTTTTTCCTGTTTGTGACGTTTATCTATCGAAGAAGAAAGAGAACGTAGTAGCAGTACCGAAGTAGAGTTGTTCTATGGCATTGACTTCAGAAGTCGATGTTCTATGGAGACCACTTGCATGAGTCAAATTTGTTTTGCTAGCTCCATCTATTTTTATTTTCCATCAAAGATTACAAAGTATTAATTGCCATCTATCGTCGAATAAAAGAACTACGATGTTAGTACCTACGTTTCTTTTCCCACCAACAGATGTCTAGTCCATAGTACCATTAGGTACTCATCAACTCGTGAGTTTACGATGTAGATAATTTGCTGGTTTATTTAGACCTGTTATAAAGATATTTTTAGGAAATCAAATAATTATTAACATGTTTTGGTATAAAAATAATAATTTTAGCTTATACTGTAACTCCCGTATGGTCTAGTGGCTAGGATACCTGGCTTTCACCCAGGAGGCTCGGGTTCGATTCCCGGTACGGGAAATTTCTTTTTTTCAGTCATGTTACCAATTATTATTTATCTTTTGCCTTCAACTATATGTCGGAAGATTTTCGTGTTAAATGGTTAGCAAACAGAAGTAACAGCAATTGTCACGAGAACCTAAACAATAATTATGTTGAATGTTTCCAAATATATTAAGTGTATTACGTTGTATGGAGCCTGTGTTGCTATAATACACACATCATAATAATTATGTAAATTACGTGTTTGATAGAATGGTACCTTCGTTTGTTATGTGATTTGTCATAAACTTCCGAAAATATGCTTTGAACCGGAATCGCATTGAGTTTTGGCTTCGATGTTCCGATTTCAAATAGTCTGAAACAATACAATACAATACAATACAAATATAGGTAGGTACTTTATTGTTGACACTACATTACAACACAGAAGTTACAAATTATAATGACATCAAAGTGAAAACAATTTAGGCGGCCTTATCGCTGAAGCGATTTCTTCCAGGCAACCTAGGGTAATAGGATAGTTTTATGATTGGTGGGGTAACACATAAATACCTACGTAAAACATACACTACTTCATAATTTAAATCCTAATACATCAAATAAATAATTTTAAGCAATAATAAACTAATACTAATAAATATAATAATAAACTAATAAATACAAAAATAAACTAATAAACATGTAAAGAAATTAACATATCTACAAGACAAGGATTATAAAGAATTAAAGTGTGAAATTACAAGTGATTTGACCTTGTCTTATATTCAGAGGAAGAGAGTTCCACAGACGGACAGCTTCCACAGTAAAAGACTGAGCATAGGAGTGGGAAGTATGGGAAGGAGTATTCAAACGATAAACATGAGAATTACGAAGAAGATGTAGTTGACAACTGTAAACATCAAAACGTTATTTGAGATATGTAGGGGCACTAGGAACAAATAAAATAGCGTATAAAAGGGAAAGGATATGTGTATTCCGGCGAAGGCCGATGGGAAACCACTTGAGTTGTGACGAAATAGAGAGACATGAAGAAGACCAAATGTGAGCAAACTTATACATACATTTTGAAGTCGCTCAAGTTTATTTAATTGCTCATTTACAACATTGTGATCTTTTAGAAATAATTCCCAAATAATGTGATTGAAAGAGTCTAAGGCTGAGATATAGGTAGATAGGTACTTCGACATTGCCCAGACTTTACTTTCGAGTTAGGATAAAGTCAATATTTAATAAAAACCTTCGATTCTCCGAGTGTGTTCTAACTAGTGAACCAAAACAGTAGACGCATGAGAATTCGCAACGCGTCATTGTAAGCATTGAAAAGTGTCAACTTCACCTCGTCACTGCACTTGCCAAATCTTCGCGCAAGCATATTGCATCGATAGTGACTGATAGTGCCTGTCTTTCTCGCTCAATATCTTGGTCATCCTTGTTATAAGTAGGTATATGGCCCAGATATATGAACCGCTGCACAACGCGAACCAGCGCGCCGCCTTTGAAACATTAACAATCGTAGTATTAGTATTAAACAAAATCAAGAATATGAACTTTTATTCTTATCTACTTATAATGACAATTCTTTTAATCAGTCGTTATTTACTTAGCCTAAAAACATGCTTTCGAATAAAAATCATATATGGAAAAACAATAAAAAGCTAAATGCAACTCGTTTCAAGCACAGAAAATAATACGTTTTATATAAAAACTTTTTCCAAAAAACAATTGACATCATAAACTGATGAAGAGTTTGAGTCATGATTACTCGTTATTACCACAGAGTTATCACTGTTATTTGACAATGAACCTTTCACCCGATTTCGATGAAATAAACTTATTCGAAGCGCCAAGTCACGGTAAAGATTATAGATAATATTACCGTGGCCAAGCCTGCCTAGCCGCATTAAACAGATTAAATGTGGAATGTGGAAGCTTCATTAAAATCGGTTTTAAAGGTCATCGTATGCGTGTTCAAACAGACAGACAGACAGACAGAAAAAGAAAAATAATCTCTTTGCATTCTGTCACTCTTTCTAGATCATCCACACTCCATTTTCGGTAAAAAGTATATTGAACAGACGGGGCTTCTTTTTTTTAGACACTAATTAACATTAATATCGGCACCTAACAAAAGGCTTTTTTCATCTTCATCTGTACCCTGAATTTTAAGTGCGTCAAATAAATTGTGTGGCAATTCATTGAACGATTATTTGACGCAATCATCATAAAGCTACATTCTTCAGATATGTTCCAATCAAATTAAAGATTTCATTTATTATATTGCCATCTATCGTTGAATAGCAGAACTACGATGACTAAAATTAAAGTAATAAGTTTTTACAAACGTAGTTAATTTTTTTATCAACAGATGACAAGAACACTCGTTTCCACTAGGATTTTACTAGATAATTTATTTAACTATTTAAATTTTCGTTGAAGGATGACAATAATAAATACTTAAATTATACCCATATTTTTTATATCAAAATATATTGATAAACGTATTATAAATCAACATGTTCGTTTTATTATCTAATTTTAACTTTTTAATTTTATTTCCCGTATGGTCTATTGTTAGGATAACAGAACTAGTCAGAGCTCACATTGCTTCGACCGGAAGTCTCGGGTTCGACTCCCGATACAGTTAATAATACTATTTTGCATCTGTGCTACCATTCATCTCTGCTCATTGATCTAATAAAACTACCTATACAACGGAGAACTGACTGAATTATGTCTAATCATTTTCTTGTAGATTTATAATCGTAATGGTACTTCTGAAATAGCAAACAGAAGTAGCATGCTCTTACATTATTGCAGCGGGAATCTAAACAATGTGCTGAATGTTTCCAAATCATAATATTTACGTTGGAGCCTGTGTTGCTATAATACACTCATTTATATCGTTGGATTTAAGAATAGAACCATCTTTCCAGATGTAAATTACGTGATTGACAGGATAATACCTGCGCTTGTTTGAAATAGTTTGTATAGTCATAAACTAACGAAAAATGAAATTGCATCATGCAGAATTTTCCGATGTCAAATAATGTAATTGAAAGAGTGCGAGAGTGCATTGAAAAGTCTAGGAAGTGATATAGTACCTACCTATACTATTTACTCAAGTGTGTGTCTGTTTACTTACGCAATAATTATAATCAGAAATACCTATGTATGTTGTTGTTATCCGTATGTTAATGCTTGCTTCTACATCTTAGACTCGTTCAACCTTCACATTGGTTTCAAAATTTTCCGTTACATATAATTAAGTAGGTACTATAATTATTAATTATTATTCGTTACTTACGCACAAGTTTTACATGAATAAGAATGACAAATTGTGCAAAATACGAATATGCATAGGTACCTACTGGAGTTTACTTGTTAGCATTAACACAATACAACACAATGAAACGGACGCTTGTAGATTCCTCAATGACATGTAATATTGAAAATCCATTAAACTTATTAGAATGCCAGAATACTGAAATCCTAATAAAGTAATATTTATTTACGTATTATTATTATTTATTTATCCTTTTGTATTAGTGACTCAAAGTGGATCGGCCTGCGACACCAAATGGAAGCGTATATTGATATTGAGTAGGTATTGACCTACCTTGCTCATTGAATTAATCCAACAAATTAAAATAGTTCCTCTACTGCTTGCATCCTGGCTGAGATGCAGTATACTCATGAACAGATTAGGGTCACTATAATCACTACTAAGGGTACTTTGTAGTAGGACTTTATTTTTTAACCAGGAAAATCCTCTTGGATACCCCGCGGCTCCGGGGGAAGCTACTGACTAAAAACCTGAGGTGTTCCTACATGTCGCTGCCGGCTGGGTATACGGGGGCGCCGAAGCATTCGTCCGCGTACCCAGCAGCGACGGCCTGGTGGGAAGCCTCCTCTTACGTCGTTGTTGTCGACGGTGGGGACCGGAGCTCTTGCCTCCACCGTCTCGCCTTGGGTATCGTGCGGGAACACACGGACATATAACCGAGCCCGATTGTGACGGGCCTAGGGCTCAAGTGGGGTAGGGGAAGGTGGGGCTCCGGCGCCCTTTTCTCCTGCGGCGGATCGCCAGGGGGTAGTTTCCTCCCTGATGCGTTCCGCCGCCTCCTTTGCGAGCATAAAGCGCTCGCAAAAGGAACGGAGTACGCCCCACGACCTCTCACTGCCAACGATAGCGCTTATCACGCTCAGCAGCGAGAGGTCATTCCCCATATCGGCGCAGAGCTCACTGCACTCGCTTGCCTAGACTGGGCCTCCTCCTCGAGGCACCCGTCACAGTGGTGGCACTTGGCGGTTGGCTCTCTCCCGGCTATATGCCACAGATACCTCCCAAAACAACCGTGTCCCGAGAGGATCTGTGTCAACAGGAAGGTTAACACGCCGTGCCTCCTCTTCAGCCACTCCTCCAACACTGGACAGATGGCCTTGTTGGTCCACAGACCCGCACTAGGGTGCTCCAGCCTGGACTTCCACTCACCTTACCACTCACCTCATCTTACGTGGTGCCGGTCTTTCGCCCTGGGCCAGTGCCTGCTCGCGTCAGAAGTATACTGATTATAGTATCCTGACTGGCAAATGTTGAAATTCTATTGCCAAGTACTTATTTGGTTAGGTTGTACGGTCAGCCACCCACTGTATAAAAATAAAGTTTATGATAAAGTTTTTGATTATGCTACAGTACAGTTAACCCCAGTAAGGCTTATGCGATGCGTCATATCCACTCTCGAATAAGGTATACCGGTTAAGTGACGTTAGACTGTCGGGTATTACCTTTGCCACATCTTGCTCCAAGGCTCACCCACATCGTGCTGGATGATGACGTTTTGTTTACCTCAGGATTACCAAGTTTTTATTATGGTCTAAATATAAAATCTATAACCTTACCTATAATTAAGTTTACAGTATTAAAGCCCTAAAATTTACTATACCTACCTAGACGGTAGGTATAGTAAATTTTAGGGCTATAATCAGCCAATTAATGAATTGATTCTGATATAAAAATGAGTGACCGTTACAAAAGGTAAAGAGCACGATATGTTCAGTGATTATACGGCTAATTGAATGCCGACGTTGAAGCCATAATGGCTGATCTGATTTGTCTGAAACTGATATAGTAAATCGTATCCTGGAATAACATGTGGCCACTATCCTTTACTACACTATACTATAAAAATGCGTTACTGAGTTTCTTGCCGGATTCTTTTCAGCGAACCGGTCGCAGTGGTAGAGTCAATTGTAACACTAGCTTCTGCTAAAACAATAGATCATTCGGAACCGCGTTTAAACATTAAACCGTTCCAATGTCTTCCCTAGACTGAAAGTCTTCTATGTTATTCTTAATTTGTTCATTTATTATGGTGTGACACACATCCTCACGAACTATAAGAAGGATACGGTAGTCGTCGGATTGGAAGAAACACATTCGTTTTCTTTTTAATGAACTAGAAGATGTCCACCAACTTAGAGTGCCTCTCTAGTCATTTGTAAAGATATGGATTGTTATTTAAAAAAAAAAAAACAAAGCTTACTTACTTAACTGACGAGCAGGTAAGAAATAGAACTAAGCAAGACTATTGAATTTGTACATAGAGTTACTTAGAATAGAGAAACTTAGATTGTTTTGAAAAATTGTGCCACACGCTTGTAATGTAATGTATTCCGTGTAAAACGGTCTGTCCCCGTTTTTATTACCTGTATGTTCATAACTCCGTACCTAATTCATAACAGGTGGGGTATTATTTGACAGTTGTGTTTTAACGTTAGGAAAATATAGTGTCTACTGCTTGTAATGAACACACAAAAATAATTTTGATGTTTGATTGAGCATTTTTTTTTTAAATGGAGTGAAGCTATTACAACTTGTATTACAAAAAAGGTAAAATTATCAATTTGAAAAAAAATAGCAACCCTATTGATTGTTCGGGACTGATAACTATGGAATGGGACCGACTGGACTTTTGACATTAACGACAAGTGTGTCTGAGACAAAAGATAGAGTCCTAAGTCTGCAGGCGAATATTACATTTTTCGTTTAAAAAGTTTGATGTTCCTTATCTCAAAAATTGTTAAGTTTCCAGCATTTATTCCTTATATAACACATAAGCTACCCAATATGCTCTGAAATTAATGTTTCACCTTTTTTATCCCTGTATATGCAATACGCAAACAAACTGAATCGCGACATAGCTTACATACCTACGCCTTACGACCTTCGGTTTTGAAGAGCACGAGTAAGGAGGTAGTTTCTAAGAAACACTAACTTTATAAGTACCTAAGTAGTACATAAGTAACTAATTGTGGGTACCTAATGAAGAATTCATGGTATAATTTTACGCTTCCTATATAATCGTATAATTCTCAGAATACGAGGTAAATAAATAAATAAAAATAAATATTCTGGGACAATAAATGTTGCTTATTTTGCGTTATCTTGATATCGATTGTTAATAAATACTTATATTTTAATATGGTTTGATCATTTTTGATGAAACAAAGTATACTATACATCTATATTATAACCATAAAACTTTATGAACTTCACAGGTGCGTCCTATCGGACCCCAGAGTGAACAGAGTTTTTGATATTTAAGTATTGGACTTACTATTTAGCTGGCTCCTTTTTAATCTTAAAAATCTAATCCGTAGTATACCCAATACTCTATGATCGAAGGCCCTTTGTATTGTAAGCCTTCCATGAATGAATAAACAATAAATAAATAAAACTAATAATTAGGTATATACATAGGTCATAAATATATCTGTGGTAAGTAAGTATATTGATCTGATGGCAGTTAGTTTAAGTAACTGGCCACTACGTTAAAAACGAATAGACTGGTTCAAACAAGGTGCGGTTTAAATGAATAAGATTAGGTACAGAACTCTACTGGTTTCTAAAAATCTAGAACCGTAAAAGGAATTAGTACTTGGCGCCAGTTATTCTAAGTTGGCGCCGTTTTATTCAGTCTGTGGCGTGATTGTATCGTTTTTATATTGGATATGTATGTGAGTTAGATAACAGTTTCAACGAAACGTACCACGGGCCTTCCATCATCACACCTCGTCGTATTTATTTTTTAACGGCTGCGAATATACAGTGTTGGATTTTGCGGCGTTCAGCCAGTCACCGCTCAGACAACGGTCGGTCGACATTCGCGTCGCGCGCACTACAATAAATTTTCCCGCCGCCAATTTAAAAAGAGCACGTTCTGAATTCAAAGTTCCTTACCTAGCCATTACTATTTCGATTATTTCAAAATATGCCTAAAATGAAATAGTTTTATTTTGATAAATTGCGTTTTGTTATTGGGACATGTGCTAAATTGTGAAGTAGTGCTGATGACATTGCTAGCCTCTTAAAGTGCCGTTTCGCGTGTAAAAGTTCTGTGATAGTATATTGCTGTGAGACTTTAATAATATTTTTAACTTTAACCAGTGTCGTAAACATTTATTTCCTGTCGTCGTTTCGTGAAGGTTTTTTCGCGAAACATTACATAAATATTTCTTTATGATAGGTCCATATATGAAGGTGAGTGTTTTTTTATGTTTTTATTGAATTTTCTATACTTACGTTTTAGCATCTTCTTCTTATGGAAAATGTGTCGATGTTTACATAGGTTATTATTAATAGGATGAAGTGATTGTTCGTCAAAAATACCTACACACCGATGTTCGCTTCATCTGTTATAAATATATTTAAAGGTTAAGTTAATTACGAGCCTGCAGTGGCCCGCACCTGCATTCTATTATTCCAGTCTGTTAAAGCATCTGTTAGTCTATACTTTATTTTTAAAATATAATATCTCAAGTAGGTACAGATATGTGAAAAATATTTTTTGTTTTCAACTTAACATTGAATGTTCATGAAATTAATGTAATTAATCATTGGTTATTGTAAATATTCCGAGACAGGTAAAGCACCTGAAATAATTTGTTTATGAAAACCATGGACCCTCGTCGCTTACAGAACGGTCACGGCATCCCAAATTTTCATAATTACCTTTGTTATTTACGTGTAGGTACGTACCTAATATCATTATTTTTGAATAATAATGCCGTAGGTAGAGTATAGAGATAAGCATTATCCATATAATTTGTCAATAATATTTAGCTATAATTTAATTTTTCTCGAATAAATTAGTCACTCCTTATGTAAAAAAGTAACGGTACTATGTTGGCCCAATGACTTTATCATACATAACAATATCTCTGGCACTAGAAGACTAAATGCCCACTAAATATAAACGTAGTAAATATGTAAGGGGTACTTAGTTAGTAGGTACTACTTACATATAAATATTAATGAGATATATTTAGGAATTCCAAATGACCAATTTCTTAACGTGATGTCACCTACCGATTAATAATTTATATTCTCACAGCCACAGTTTGTCAAAAGTATCAAGTGAATTTATTTTTATTACAGTATCAAGAATACTGTAATAAAAATAAATTCACCTTCTTTCCGTCGTCTTTAGAGAACATGGGTATACGTAAAAATATACCGGTTATTTTAAATGTGACTCATGAATGGGCTAGTATTCGGCAACGAAATCGGAATGAAACGGTTACATACCGTTTCTTTCGTCTGCGTATGACGATATAATTTGCCTATCACTCAGGATACTAGTTGTTCATGCAATTATAGTCACTAAATGTCTATTATTAAAGATACTTGTCGTTTAATTTTATGTTGACCGATTTGTCTGTAGCTTTATCGGTCTTATCACTTGTATTAATACCTTATGCCAATCGTTTTTGCATTTCGTACTTACATTGTTTTTTGATTGGAGCATATTAACCGTCATGAACTTTTAGCATTTTTTTTTTATTATTTATTTAAATTACGTAATTGTATAAATCGTGTATGACAAACAAATATACCTACCTACCCGTTGCAATTATGCAATCTATTACTAGGTATAATGTCGTCAGGGTTTTGTGGTTTATTTATATTTAATGAAAAATTAAAAAGTATTTTACAACAGCAACTTATTTTATACTAAATTGTATTGACTATTTTAATTCTCATAAATCGCTACTCATAATCGTCATAGCTCATACGAATAATTTGTCATTGACAGAAAGTTCGAATATTAAAACTTTAATGATAAATGTGAAAGTTTGGATGGATGTTTGTTACGTAATCACGCCATGCCAGAACGGCTGAACGGATTCGGATGAAATTTGGCAGAGATAGGTTATAGTCTGGAATAGCATATAGGCTACTTTTTATCCCGGGAAAATAAAAGATCCCTCAGGAACGCGGGAAAAACCGACGGGCAATAATATAATTTCTCTACATATAAAAGCTATGCTATATAATTATTTACACGACTGCAGGCAGAGTAGTTATCAGAACTAATTTAACAATAGTAAGTAACCGATTTTCATCTACTCATATAAGTATGTAAGTATATGTTTTTTTTATTTCTTAAATATTAAACTTATAAATATACAACGCGCAACTTACAATAAAATAAAATATCGTCTCTAAATATTTCACTCTTTAATGTAGAATTTATATGGTTTATTAGTACAAAAATGCGTTGTTTTTCCGTAGAACATACTTAAAGGTACATGCAGCAATTTTGTTGTCATTTGTCAATGAGTCTCGTAAATTCTGCTAAAATAAAAAACCTGGGGACTATGCCAGCCAACAAGCAATTCTCAAGTTTCCAAGCAACTAGTGTATTCCAATCTCAAAATAATACCTACTACTTGTACCTAAGTACAAAATTTGATAATTTGAAATTGCAGTAACACTAAAAGTAATTTTATAATGCTTGATCGAGGATCTAACTAAGTTACTTACAAATAGGTATCAGTTTATTAAGTTCCTAGGAAAACTGTTTGAAAACGTTTTTTACTTGTATGTAGGACGGGCAGAATTTTCCTATAAAAATCTTACTTTTCAAATTATCGGTATATGTAGGTATGTTATGCAATGAGAATAAAGCCACACAAAACCGTGCAACTTGTTATGGAGGTCATACACTATTATATTATTTTTTAAATTTAAATAGTAGGTATTAGTTGTGGTTGCAAGCTTGACGTACCGGTCACGTTACGTTATAGGTAATATGTTTGAATGCCAGATGATTTATATAACGTGAATAGCTATACAAGCATATATTAAATAATTTTTTATCGATATATTATAGACTAGCTGTTCCCCGCGGTTTCCCCTGAATTCCCGGGATAAAAAGTAAACAGTAAAGTAAAAGTAGTAGAATGGCGCTTTCAACAGCAAAAATATTTTTTCAAATCTGACTGGTAGTTCCAGAGGTTAGCGCCTTAAAACAATCAAACAAAAAGCTGTTTTCCTATTGTATTTTTGTTGTAAGTAAATAAATAAATAGCGATTTTATAATTTGATTATTACAAAGTTTAAATGTAACACCTGAAAATTATCGGTACCTAAAAATATCTTAAAGGAAAATCAAAAAAGGAAATTAAAGAAACAAAACCATATTATTATACAGTTGCATACTGACAATATAGCTCTTATTCAATTAAAATGATTCAAAAATATCGAATGAAACACTTTATATAGCTTTTCGAAACTTCATTTCGGAATTGGGTTTCACAATACTTATACGAATTTATTCTGATTTACGTTTTCTTTGAATAATGATCATCATCCTATTAATAGCTTATTCACCTCTGAGAAATCTTAATGAATCATTTATCGTATATGGTAACCTGAAGGACAGTTCAATAACCCAGGCTTTCCAGTATTTTCAGGCCTTATTTTAGATATTTTTCTCGTATTAAGTATTTTGCTTGAACATATATTTCTTTTTTATAAAAGTTTATGTTTAAGATAAAAAATATACCGAGATTGATATACAACCTTGAGTATAATTTTATATGGTAAGTATGTGTTGACCCTTCATTCCTACGGTTAGAAACTAAAGGAACAAGTTTTGAAGAAAGTTGCAGTCTTCAATAAGAAAAAAATGAGTTTAATAGGAAATAGATACCCTCATCTAATAAAATAAACTCAATATTTTTTTTATTTTTTTTTACTTTTGTACAGGCTTGTGTTTGACCACAATCTCACTATGGTATGTGATGATGTGGCCGGTGAAGGTGGTAAGCACACAAAGCCTAGAAGGATACAAATACAAGGATACTAATACAGTACAAAACATAGTTACCTACTTATACAATTGAATAAATTGATATCGATGAATTTTTAGGACGAACCGAGTTGCTTCAACAAAAAATATAGCTATTTTAGGCAATTATAATCATGGTTTGCGCATTTCCATATCGCAGTCTGTACAAAAACGTCAAGTTTATCATTCATACTATAATTATAGTGTATTTATGTTGCCAGTAATTTAAACACAAAGGCAGTCAAACGCAATTGTCGGATCTCCCGTGGATTGAAACTAAAAATTACGAATATGAAAATTCTGCGGCCGCTGCGCTAATATTTACTGTACATTGAATTGGATTGGTAGAGCCAAAGTGTAATGAGAATATTTCATTGATCATGTTCTGTGAAATGTAATAATGATAAATAGTTCTTGGGTAATTTACCAACTTGTTTATCGATTTAATCATGACAGAAATTCTATCGTCGTAAACCCTTCGTATATGTGCATAGCTTAGCGTGCAATGTAAGATTAGAGTAGGTACAAATTAATGGAGAAATCAGAAAGGAAAACGAAAACGGTCAAGAGCGTCTTGGACACGCATTAATTCTCTTAGCGATGTGCCCAAGAATATTTATTTGGAATTACAATTCTCGGTTTTCAAAGTATGACAAGAACAGTACATAATAAACTGTTTCATAATTTGTGAACGATATTTCTATTTCTGTTGGTATTTCTAGTTATTTATGATCACAATTTGATACGTACTTTGTTAATATATGGATTTGTAATTAAATTGGCGTCAATAACCAGAGGCATGTTCACAATACAATATAAACAACATTTATGTTAGTTTTATGATTCAAAGTGGGAGTGAGGGCATTGGTGTACAAAAAAGGGGAGGTATTATGACGTCATTGGTATTCAATTGACACTTAGCAGGTTTTTAATAGGTAGTTATTATTTTCTATGTTTAGGATGTATGAAGATAAATGCCTGAGAGAAGCACAGCATTTACTTTATCACGGGTAACAATATGGTTTCCTTATTAATATAAACAATATAATATCTTTATGTAGATACTTTCTAATATTAAATACCCATTAAATAATTTTACCGGTTCGTTTATTCATTTAGGTATGTAGTTTCTCTAAGAATCTATTCTAATTATGTCAAAAACGTGATGGTTTTTTTTTTGTGTAGGAGTGATATGAGTCAAAGAACACAACTCTTGTCACAACTTCCCGATACGGAAACCAAACGCTTCGATGATGACAAATCTGACGCTTGTAATCACACGTCCTAGTCAAGGTCTAATCAGAGTCAGTAATTAAAAGTGACAATGTGGCATTTTTAAACTGTAATCATTTGTCAAGCATACCTTATCAAATATCAAGACATTGCTAGTCTTGCACGAGTATAAATTAGGAATTGTAAATTATATAACTCACTTGATGGTCTTATACTAGCAATCCTACTGATAATTCTGGTCCAGAAATAACGATCTCGTAGCATTCGTAGCGAGGAAAAATGCTCTGGGTTTGTACAGCCAGGAGCATAAATATATACGCACTTAGAAAAAATCGAAAGCAATTTTCTCGTAAAAACTGTTTGCAAGTTTGAAATAACACCTATATCATAATAGTATTGGTTGGAAAATACTCTATGTTCGTAACACCATGCAATTTTAATCAATAATTTTAGAGAAAATCCCTTTTGAATTTTGCTTCATCTGTATATACTTACCTATTTATGCTCATGGCGTAACACTGTTGTGACGTTTACCTACATTATTTCAACTGATTATGGCGTGTATGTAGGTCATACACACCATATGCATACGCACTAAGTTATTTTGATATTCAGAACAAAGTACAGTTTTAAGGCGATGATAATGTCGTTCGGGTTCGAATCCTATAATGAGCTTGAGCTTTCGGCGAAGGAAAACATCGTGAAGAAACCATAGCACGGTGGCAAGGTACTATGTATTACCTGTAAGGTTGGCTACCACACTTGAATTGAAATTCTGTCGCCAAACACAGTGGTGCGTTCCGGCTGTTGCGCTTGAGATCCAGTTGCCTTGTAGGCTTTATAAAGGTCGGCAACACATTGGCAATCCTCCTGGTATTGCTAATATCCTTAGGCCACGGTAGCCACTTACCATCAGGTGGACCGTCTGCCTGCTTGTCAGCCTTCTGACATAAATAATAACAAAAAAACTATTTTTTATACTTGCTTATTTACTTAAATATATTTTTTTCGTGACATATGAAAGTGGTTCCAATTCGGTTGATTCGTTGATGGTTTCAAAGACGAAGTATTTGGTTGGATCGTATTAGTGTCTTAATTGGTAAAGTGTTTTAAAATATTTTAATTGGATATCGCGAGTTTGAGAGTAAAGTTTATCTTTTAAATGAGTACAGAGTATGTGTTACACCTACTCTTAAAAGATGGAGCCCATCTAAGTAGTCCATTGATACACTGCAATGACGTAATCAAATACTGTCCGTTTCCAATTTGAAATAACTCTGTCTGTTCTTTTGACTTTACATTGTAGACTATTGTATTTGATAAAACAATATTTTTATAGGTTAAAAAATCGCTTATCTTTATTATTATGAAAGACGAAAAATTACGCTTGATTTCTGCTGAGGTTGGATTATCTTTAAAAAAATCTTATACAAAAAATATATTAAAATTGAACTTCGAACTCTAACGTAATTATTGCCCAGTCCTCACCAGTGAGTAGGTACCTCTGTTATTAATACTTATACCTAGTGTGTACATATTATTTATTGGTCAGAATAAGTTCAAATATATCGAGTAGGCATATTCTGTATTTGGCTCTGACATTCGATTGATAATTGTATTGAAGGGCGTATGAACCATTTTCCTACTGCAAGAATTTATTGCTAAACAGTTATTTATCCTCTTTGTGTGATGCTTCACATATATTAAGGTTGATAAAATTTCAAGAACACTGTCGAGTCTTTGTAATGTGTATGTATGTTAGTCATCGTGCCATAAAATGTATAAAATTATCCATCCCTGCTTTCTTTTTTTTTTATTAAAAAGGAAATAAAAACAAGAACAAAAAGTACAAATCTTAATTTAAAACTATTTACAAAAAGAAAAGCTGATCTAAATCGCTGCCAGTTGGTAGTTTGTTTGTACTTTGCGTTATCGATCCTGCTATGCTATTCTGTACTAAAATTCGGCAGTGAATTCTCGAAGTGACTATTCTCTGTCTCGCTCGTGAAACTCACCTCGAGAATTTACCGTCGAGTTTAAGTACAGAATAACACAGCTGATTCCATAGAGTCTGAAATTACTACCACTAAAACAACAATTTCGACGCATTCTCCAAATTAGACCATATTTGTTAGACCACGCTCTAAAACCTAAATTTAAACATCCTTTCTAGAAAATATTTCTATAATATAGCGTTCCCGAGAAAAAAGTAGCCTATGTAGAGGGCTCCATACTATTGGCTATCTACCTACCAAATTTCATCGCGATCGGGTCAGCGGTTTAGGTGTGAAAAGGTAACAGACAATTACTTTCGCATTTATAATGTTAAAGTATGGGTGTTAAAGTTTGTGTGGATGTTTGTTATTCAATCACGTCGTAACGACAGAATGGATTAAGATGATATTTAGATACATCATAGCCTGGATTAAAATATAATATGACTTTTTATCTCGGGAAAACTTGAGTTCCCACGGAAATATGGGTAAAACCATGGAAGAGAAACTAGTTGTTTGTATGCACCATGGTTTGCCTGACCGGTTCTATGAGTAAAGAAAATGACATCAATGAATGAATACGGTACAAACTTTGTTTATATAATCATTTAAGGTAGGTAGGTACATTTCTATAAACCTGAGTACTTAGTTAGTTTGGAAAATTACAATTCTAGCAAAAAACCTATCAAGTGGTAATCACTTCATAACTTGTTTAATATTAGTTAGTGCCTACTTATCATAAATCGGACTTTATTCGCGTACAGTTAGTTACACATTAGAATGGCAAAGCGATTTTTCTGTTTCTCCGAGCAGTTGACCCTTATTCTATATTCATTCATTAACTGTTGTTATCATTCAAGTAATTTACATTCGACGCGATAAAAATAAAAACCTCATGCTTAAATCACGTTTTATTTAATCTTAATAAGATGAATAACAACACGCAATTCTTGAGTCATATTCAAGTAAACTTTATGTATATAAATTAATACATAGTTATCGTGTTAATTATGTATTTACCCATGTTTACCATTCGTTTCATAAATAAATATTTTGGTAAAGGACATTGACCATATGAAGTTTGTTATCAATAGACGTTTTGATATTCCAGTGCTGGAATATTCAACAAATCGAGCGATTTTTGTAGTTGTGCGACAAGGTCAGCTGATATCATTATATATCCCCATTGTTTTAGCGTCAGCGTCAGTGATCCGAAACGATAGAGTGACGCTGAACATTAATTACATTCATTTGTTCTACCTCTATAGGCGAACGTGTAGAGCTAGTTTTAACCAAACTGAATTGGTTGCCCTTATCTCTGCAGCAAATAACACAATATAGCAAATTTATATACATCAACTATATTACATAAGCACCTTGCTTTTTAAAGGAGAAAAGGCGGAAAGGAATGCTGGATGCATAAAATATTCATTTTTGTTTGTTATCTGTAGCTAACTGAACTCTAATAAAAATAACGTTTATTGAGCAGATAAGTTAAAATTCCAGTACGATATCGTTGGTCCCCAAACTAGGTATTAACTGCATAAACTGTATCTATGAATAGTGATTTTTCAGAGAAGATAAATCAGGATAATTTATTGTATTCCAAATCCCATATTGCAGCCAATTGTAAAATAAAAACCACCGTTTGATAAATTTCCTTGGCATGTTTTATACGTATATGTTATTTTTATACTTTGTATTTGTATTAATTATGCTCTCTCACTCGCTCGTTAGGATTGCTAAAGGAAGTATAAACCTAACTTTGATGTGTGAAGTTAGCTTGGTATTTTTGTAAAACAGCTGATTGTAGAGTATGCCTAAGATATATCCATTGGCTATAAAAAATATACCGCAAATACAATCAGTACCTACACCACAGATTAGTAAATAGTTACCCTACACAAACTAAGCACCTATATGTACGTACGTAGTTCCTAATGTAAGGCACGTCATAAACATTACAGCGTCTGCATGCAGGAAGTTATTGTTTTCACATCATAATTTGTGTTCATAAACTGAAATATGTTTGTTTCTCCATAAAATACAATAAAACTTTTAAGAGTTATTTTGTAATGTTTGGATTTTAAGAGATCCATTTTTTTAAGGTTCCAAAGTTTTTTTTTTTTACGGGACAGGAAGGTGGTGGGTCCAGGCCATCGACCACCCTTATGCGGAGTCAAACAGTTATACCTTATAGTTTCGTCAAATCCGTCTGCCCGTCTGGCCGACTGTCTGTCATGGTGTTTTTACTCAGAGTCGACAGCGATATCAAGCTGAAATTTAGTATAATTATAAATATGTATGACGCACGCCATCTTATGAAAATAAATTTATTGAAAAAAATATTTTTAGGGTAGATACGTGATACTCTACATCATAAGTTTGGGCGATTTTTTTTCGTCTACCACATTGTACAGGACATAAAAGGTTGTCTCAAACATTTTTGTTAGAGTTCCAAGTCCCACCCCCAATACGCTAAACTGCTACTTCTAAAAAATGGTAGCTTATAATATGATGGATATCACCGTGTAAGCTTTATTCATTGACAAGCAATTGTCGATGCAAGATTTCAGTATAATATACAATGGATTTTGTTTTAATCTATGCTCGTACCATACTGACTACGGATCCCTACCCGGGTTGTTCGGTTTTTTTAATCAACACTACATACACATTCTATAAAACGACACATTCATATAAAAATAATATTAAATAATTTAATAATAAAATAACGGAATAATACAATAAAATGAAATGTATCTCATGTCTCAATCAATGTGCTTATTCTAACAACAATACATTTTACTGATTCATCAACCAAGCTAAGAAGTTAGTTGCTAACCTAACAAAGTCAATAGGATAATATTCCCATTATAAATCCCATTCCCACAGAAGTAAATGATGCCATCTCTTGCAAAATGCCTCTTTCCCGCCCACTAGCCGTATCTTGCATGGTAACAAATTGTCTCAACATTAAATAGGTAGTAACATAGTTTTCATTGCGAGGCATAATGTGCCACATGAACCGTGTGAGCCTAAGTATCCATTAGAAAAATATATTTTACATAAATTGTTTGCTGTCTAAGCAAAACGCGGTTATGACTTAGCAACAAACTTATAGATGCACTACCTACTTTATGCTTATTTCTGCATTATAGAATTTTCCAGTTACAAAGTTCAACACGTGTATTTTGAATTTCCTTCTTGTTATTTAAAATATGGTTACTTATATGTAGTATATCAGTAAAATTGAAATTAAATTATTTACATCCAAAAAGGGAACGCTGCCAGCCTGTTGGGAACCTTGCCTATCGACAGCAGCGAGGGCTTTGAGGATGTTTTCTATATATCATAGTTTGTATTTTATACATTGATTGTAAATATGGTTACTTGTTTAAATATTAATATGAAGATGATTCTATACAAATCTTTTGAAATATTATTTTAGTACTATTATCTATTCCGAGTTTGCTTAATAAATTAAAATCAGTTAAATATAAACAATCTTTTATTTCACAGTTTTACACGTGCTTCTGTGTACTTACACTTTGTATTTAGGGTATACTCTAACGTGCCTTTCATCTATATATATACTATATTTTGTATTGGTAGGAAATTAGATAAATATTATGGAACAGTAAAAAAATAAATCATCCCTTTTTTAGGTTGAATTGTAGAAATATTCCAGGAAAAAACGGGCAGCTTGTATATTTAAAATATCAAGTGACATTTAAAAATGTAGGAAACTAATTAATTCTTGGCAACGATGAGACAAATGAAAATGGCATTTCATCTCGCAATTCATGGAAATTCTAAGGTGGTGACAAAATAAAAAAGATGACCTGGTTTACTTATTCACAGAACTACAAACAGTTATTTTATCTCGAAGAGTCAAATAACGTACCGTGGGCCATCGCTCCATTTATAAAATCGCGAAAATTCACAAGTTACGGAAATAACCTTATTTTCGGACAGGAGAATAAACACACGTGCTTCATGCCATTACGTATGCAGTTAGCTTCCGGAGTCATACTCTAATTATTTCGGCCACGTCAGATTGTGAAGAGTCTCTAATTTATTCATTTGTTTGTAACAAAGGGAGCTGTGATATTCTTATGTATTTGTCGCATGTTTCAGTAGTGAAAGTGTAGTTAATTATTTTGTACCTATTAAAGGATCTATCTATAGTGTAAGTATAGGTATGAGCTTGTTGTTTCTAATCACCCAATGATCACGCCAATATTCATGGAGTTGTTTATAATAATCGCTTGGCTGTAAAACTAAACTTAAATTTATAATATTATGAGGAAAAAAGTCACGTAAGAAAAAAACATGAATCGATTTCTTTCACGAGGCTGAAATCGATTTAAATTTTAAATCGAACCTCGATTTGTGTCAAGAGATCGCAATATTTTTTTATTTGCCAATAAAAAGTTGCCATGATCGCCTTCTGTCCAAACACTGAAATAGAATCACGATCTTATTCCCGTTATACGATTCACATGGAGTGTAAAGAATCCTATTCACCTTTCCTATTTTGTGGAAATCTCTTATAGAATTGTTACGTGCGATGATAAAAAATAAGCATAGAAAGAAAATACTTCTTGGTGTGGTTTTTATCCTCTCGTTCCAAGAGTCGCCAATCTGCTTTTGTTGCTAGCAGTTTTCATTATAAGTACATTCGATTTGTTTAAAAAACTATCCGATGAATAGTTCTTATTAACAGTTTGGGCGAAAATTATGAAAATCATCTATTTTTTATTTATTTATTTCATTTATTTATATATTCCTATGTTTACCCATTGAACCAATGAGTCTATTAATATTTATTCCTCTCACAAGATGTAGTCGTACCTTTATAATGAACTAGCTTCCGCCCCGCGGTTTCACCCGCGTTCCTGAGGGATGTTATGTTTTCCCGGGATAAAAAGTAGCTTATAGATTGATGTACTTACATTACAAGCTTCCGACAAAACTTGACGCTTGAGTTTAGTTGGTCTAACTAACGGATGTTGTGGATATCGTGAAAGTTTCTAGTCTATATATATTTAAAGGAAACTGACTGACTGACTAACATATCAACGCACAGCTGTTACCGCAGGGTCTAGTAACTTGAAATTTTGCACACGGGAATCCCATATAATGTAGGGAAAGGTTTTTCAAAACTCTAAGGGGGTAAAATAGGGCGAATTTCGGTTGAAACCACAGGGCAGAACGCTAGTAATACTTGTTTATGAAAGAACCTATAATTTATTAACTGCCCATGGAACAATACATGCGCTACGGGGTAATATCAAGTTGTATCTACCAGTAAAATGCGGCGCATTTTAATAAAGTTATAAGCCATTAGAATATAAATTAACATAATTTTTAATTTATTAATTTGCTAGAACTGTATTTTTCATGACAAAGGGTTTACAACGTGACTGATATAAGAAGGCACGTTTGTGTTGCGCACGCGCAAACATGAGCAATGTGGATCGCGACGATCGATAGCTATGGTAATATTATAATAGCGCCTGTGGAGTTGGTAATTACATCCTTACGTATCATCGATTATTCCATAAACAAAGCTCATCACGACGTATAATTTTAATACACGAGTAATTTATTACTAGTCAGTTCTTGCTAATGCACTAAGGTATAGACATTTACTGAGATTTAAAGTGGACACAATTTGAATGTTTCTTCATCATTTTACGCAGCCCAGAGATGTCCACTGCTAAACATTGTTTAAAAAAAAGACGATTTGCAATTTAAAAAGAGGTTTTATTGGAGGCCCGTCATTTGTACTCGTCTTTTGCCTGTTTTCCGTCGGGAATTCGTTCAAATAATAATAAATGGTATTATGGAACTTATGCTCTATGATTGATGAGAATCATTTAAACAATTTAGCTAATAAAATGTTTGTTGGTGTTGTGTGTTCAGACACGCTGACCTCGACTTTTATATACAATAGTCGCTTATTAAAATCGCAAATAGCGTCTGGTGCGACCATCATTATATCGATGTTTATCAACACTATACTCTTAGAGATAACATAAGTCACTACTAGAAAATACACTTTACGCCAGTTGGCGTGGTTGGTAATATACCTTATCTATCACGCCGCAGGTCGTGGGTTCGATTCCCACTTAGGACAAACATTTGTGTGCATGAACATGTCTGTTTGTGCTGTGTCTGGTTGTAATTATCTATATATGTATGTATTTACAAAAGAAAAGTAGTATATGTAGTATATCAGTTATCTGGCTTCCATAGTACAAGCTCTGCTTAGTTTGGGGTCAGATGGCCGTGTGTGAGGAATAATGTCCCAGAATATTTATATAATACGATTTATTTTAAAAATTGCTGTTTTAACTTTCATAACTTCTAGGGCCCCTAAAAATACATTGTATTAGTTGTAACATGTACCTATTTGTATTCAGGCTTATCGAATCTTAGATTCTAAATGGTAAACAAAAGACTTTCAATTCACATATGATTATAAAATATGTTATGAGACATTCCTTATAGTCTCATCAATATCTCTAAGATTTTTTTTACTTTTACTTTGAGATTAAAATATTGTCTGGTCCTTCTCTATCATATAAACGAGAAATAACAATAATAGTACTGACAGATGTACATATATGCACCACAATAGTTTGCATCTTTGTTTATTATCATTATTATATGTTTAGAATTATTTAAATACAGTTAATCAATCTATTTGAAAGTCAATCAAAGGGCAATCTAAAATTAGGAAGCATGTTTTTAAATACCTGTCCTATATAAGGTGTTGGTTGATACCATAAAGCATCAGGAAGTCATAGTCAGTTGATAATGAAAAACCCCATTCTTTAATCCCGCCGAATATCGGTTTAGAATCAATCGAAATTCTTATTCCGTTATTTATAAGTTTGTCGCTTATGTCATGGTTTGTAAGCGATAGGGTTGTTATGTCTATTTAGTTTTTTGCCAGATGCTTCGCTCGTGTAAATACTTCAACTTCTATTCTATGATAGTTTCGTTACATGACTCAGAAACAGCTGTAGAGTAGCAGTTGTAGTATTAACATCAAGAGATAATAATAGAATTAAATTAAATTCACATTATCTAGTAGGTATGATTTTTTTGCACGCAACGGACGGTTTATTCTGACAGAACATAATTTGTGTCTCATTTATCGTATAATTTATATTTAGTGGATGAAGAAGAAGAACTCCAACAATAGTCTCTATTTAATTCATACGTACCTACTTAGAATTCCTCTATGTTGAGTTTCATTAAAAGTCTATTTAGAAATAGGGTTTCATTCAATAAAACATGCCGTAAAGGAAGAATGAATGTAGATATCCATCCATTCTGATAATATTACGATGTAATTTTGAAGTAGAGTCCCGATGGACTCATGATTCAGCACTACAGTGGTCTCGCTGGAGCATTGACCCACATTTGCTGAACAGGGGACATTTGGCAGACGTATGATTTTAAAATATCACGAGCGTACAGTGTACTCAAATACAGCTGAACACTTACCGAACACCATTAAATAGTCAGTTAAAAGTATATAATCTGAACTCTCCTTTGAAACGCCCAAATGTTTGACACGAAACACATGGATGCAGGTCGCGATGGTGTACAAGGTTAAAATATTGTGTTACTGTTCGATTACTAACTATGTCAATGGCTGCACAGTGTACGCTGAAACAGTTTCAGCCTACAGTATAGGTAGTGTTTCACTAATTTTCGTCATCCGCTCTAGATTGTAACTGTTCCACGTTGGACCAAAAATAATGTCTGTTTTTTTTAATTCAATACGAAGACTATCTATGAATTGAAACTGCTAGAATAACCTTTTTTTTTAGTTTTTTTTGCCAATGACATGTTTACAATTAGTAGGTACCAACTAATCTACGGCTGTAGACAATGTCCAAAAATAAGCACAGAACTTAAATTTTTCCCCCTGTCCTCTTACTTTGTGCGTTTAAAATATTTTAGTTTCATTTATTTCTGTTGGTAGGTGGAAAATTATTCATAAATTTATTTAATATAGTAAGTAATTTTGCGTACTAAATTAATTCGTCCCACTTACTGAGTCAGAATAGCTAGGTAATCTTTGTTCTAAGTATTACCGAAACGAATTTCAAAGTCATCCCATAAATCCATCTCATACAAATCTTGAAATGAAAAACAATTCTCAGTAAAACTCTATTAAATATAAGCTATTTCAGTTTGACATCCAGAGTAACGAGCCTAATCAAAACAATGGCGCGTTTAATTATAAGATCTAGAGAGTTTCTTGGTCCAAACAAAATTCATTTTAACATACTACAAATAGGTATTAATAATAATAAAAAAGTAATATAACTTCATACACATAATTACATCCTATTGGCTTTCACTATTCCTACCTTATATGCAAACCTCGCATTAGAGATATGTTCACTTTCGCGAAAATCACAGTTACAGTCGACAATTATAATGTATTTAAGCAATAACTGACCACAAGCGCGTACAGCCTACAGTCTGATGAAGGAAGTCAACCACTAACCGCAAACGTGTAGTTAATTTTTATGTATTAAATAACTTAGCCCACTTTCTCAAGTGTTTTTTATTTACACCTATAATTTACAAATGAAAGAAAATTATATTGTTTCGCTATCCATATTAGAGACATAGAAACGAGATGCTAGACAAGTGAAATTTCTTTATACCTAGTTATATAACATTTTAATGTCAGGCTAATTGGCAGTTAGACGGCCTAAAATACTGTTTATCTAGTAATTGAGCCAAGCTATAATGTTTGCGTTTCTTCAGTGTCTGGTTTACATACTCCTACTCCTTTCACCTCAAACAATGGTTCGCAATTTGTAATGAAGAGCAGAAAGGCTCAGTCTTACTAAGAAGCTAAACATATCTACACCTTTATAAAACTGAAGTCAGTCACTTGAAAATTGGTCTATAACTTTTTATACATCCATTTTATGCGGAATATAAAACAATTCTGTTATACACAATTTCTTCAAAAGTAAAAGTTTTGAGTTTCTCTCAAGAAAGCAAATTACTTTTGAATGGAACAATTTTGCAATATAATTTAACACTTAAATCATAATTATATGATTTCTTTAACAATTATTTTCTTATTCCGTAACTATCATTAACTCTCAAATAATTTATCTTTTCTTTTGTTTCAGTGTCAACATTTCTACCCCAAACATTATGATTTACAAATGGATATTATGATAAGAGTGAAGTGCTGTCAAGAAACTAAAAATCCAAAGTGACGAAGTGCCCTGTAGGTGTCAGTTAGTGCTACGTTCCGTTCTTTTCCCTGTAACCTTTAGTGAACCAAGATGTCTGACAAGACCTCGTCGTCGGTGGGTCCGAGGAGTTTCGAGACGATTTCCGAGGAGGACCTCGCGTCGCCGTGGGAGAAACTGTTGGATGAAGTTAAAACTGCTGTCCCTACGATAATAAAGACTAATGCGTCGAGTACAACTATCTCTAGATGCGGGGAGGAGGTGTCTTCACACCCTCAAGCCGAGGACCTAGAGGCTAGCAAGTTGACTCGCTCCAAGAGCCTCAATCAGCGTAGAAACAGTAGCGGACTTCTCAGCTCTATCCCTCGGCAACTGAGAAACTCGCTCCGTGGTGTTCGTAGCGAACCTTCCAGTGTTAAAGATGTGCCAACGACCAGGAATGATAGCTCTCTTAATCTCCTTCTTAGGTAAGTGATTGTACAAATATATCATTTAATCTCACCTACATTTCTGATGAGCTTGTTGGGGAAATACGTTAAATTTATTACTTGACATACATTATACCTTATCTTTCAGGTGTTATGTAGTTAAGGGTATCTCGATATGAGAAATAGCGGCATATGTTAATATTTCCAGGCAGATTGCTTGATATCATTCTAATATTATAAATGCGAAATTGACGTTTGTTTGTTACCTCTTAACGCCTCAACAACTAATCATAATGAAATTTGGCCTATAGCGAAGAGAAGAACATTTGCTACATTTTACCCCGGAAACACGAGTCACGGGGATCAAAAATAATAATGTCATTATACATGTTGTAATAAGCGCCTGTGCAATAAATAAGTACCTACATTTAACTGGGATAAAAATTAAACAACTTGGGTATGACGTCAGAAAACAACTAGTAATTTTAACCAACTTCCAAATCTTTGATCGTCTATGAAATAAGATACTTCGATTGATCTTAAATAAACGTTTATATAACGACGACGATTACGATTTTCAAACACAAAATGAGCTATTTATTACCTCGATTCCATAAATAATTTTAGTGAGAATATTGAACAAATGTTTTTTTTTTCATCTGGATACAATTTGATTGTCACACTTCCTGTGAGTAACCTTTAAAATGTTACCATTTTTTTTTAATTAGTACCTAACCCTATTTGCTACTCTGCATTTAAATGCAGAGTGAAACTCAAGATAGTTTATTAGGTCACGCATGCCAGAGCGTTAAGCTCAGGAATTTTCATTGGAAAGTATAAGAGAGGTCAAGAACAAATAGCTCCCACATGGCTTCGTCGGTGATCACCATGGTTTATTAGTTCTTCATTCGACCCCGCTTCTGTAATTGCTGTCTATTCAAATAGCTTTCCACTTTAATGGTAACCTTTACGCTTTGAGGGTTTCATACCTACTTGCAAATGGAATCTTGACCTATTGTTTATTTGCGTAACACACTTCCTTTAGAAATCTTTAAATTAGTAGCAATAAAAAATATAATTAATAATTAAACACCTGAATCGTTAGCTGAACGCAAGTCACGACGACTGAGGCGATAATGATGCGTCATAAAAGTCAAATGATCCTTACCATACTGAAACGGCTCTTCCGTTAATGAATTATCTACTGTCAATAGAGAATAAAACATGTTGAGTGATAGCTTTCTCGCTGTGCGAATAGAGAATTGTGCAGAAAGGAAGCGGACGTCCTTATTCAAATACGAATCTTAATGATTTGCAGGAAACTCGACGCCGCAAAAGGTACCTTAGTCCGAAAACAATGCATCGATGACAATGACTAGATACTTGAAGTCTCGGGGCCATTCGTTGATCACATCACATCATCCTGTCCCCACATTTTTGCCTATATTAACGCCTCTTGTTTAATTCAAAAAACACTTTGGCATCTATATGGAATAGTTCGAATAACATCTGCCAGTGACTGTTGGATTCATTGTTCTGACAATGATAATGACTTTGGACTTGAAAACTATCGAACGAATCTAGCTGATGGCGATGATTGCTCAAATTAAAATCATTATATTGTCTTTTTTTGCGTAGCTTAATTTATGTCATGGAATTCTGCGGTTTGAGCAAAAAATTCTTTTTCACGCGTACTTACTTATTTTATAAGATGTTAATATGAAAGATATACTTACATAGGTATGACATTTGGAAACCAAGGTTATATTTTCTATTGGGGTTATAAAATTGATTATTAAAAGATTTCAAACTGGGACATATTTTAATCACGATTAGATAATCAAATGGAGTCAATGAACATAATATCTTATCTATAAAGATAACTAAGAAACGTATGGATATTATATTGTAAACAATATATACTCAACCCATCAGGTCATGGACGAATCACGCTATCATTAATGTAAAACAATACCAATTGTTATAATCGGCATTGAAACTATTGTACCGAAGTGTTGCTGAGAGCAGATTATATTCTATCTAGGTTACCCTTACGTTTATACCAATACCAGCTTTGATAGAATATTAATAAAACTGTTCCAATGCTGATACAAATCAATTGCTGCCCGATGTTAAATCTTTGTTGTAAAATAGCTTTTGTAAGCGATTTATTGCTTATTCGCTATTAATCTCACCATAGAAAGCTTTATCGTTGGTCTAGAAAGTCTAGGGCAATAAATTACCTATTAAAATTATATTCTGTGCGGATTCATGGCACGGTTGTACCAAGAACGTCGCGAGGCCATTCACTTCCTTCATACTCTACGTGATTCCTGTCCACGACGATGTACTTAAGTAGTGTATGTTAGCAAAAACAGTAACTCATTTTCATTCATTCCATATACCCTGATATGATTTTTGCATAGTCGTGACGTATGTCAAATAGGGAATGTACAGCAACCCGCCATTCAGGCGAGTAGTTCGCGAGTTGAAACTGTATACTCCCAAAGGTGCGTCACTTAATTCATGAGCATATATATTTTGATTCTTCCAATCATTTAAATGTAAAATAATAATGATAAAATCATTTGAATAGTAACAGACTAGTGCTAATTTAATAATAGTAAGGTCTAACATTATTTTCCATACCCTGTTGTAAATAACGATAATGCTCACAGCACCTGCAGCGTTAATACCTACATATTTCAAAGGCTTTGGATACTTATGTTACCATATCAGCTAACATGCGTACTGTGGTATTTAAAGTGTGCGTGTCCGTGCGCAAAAGCAAATATTAGCAATCAATGAATTGTTCGTCTCGTTTCCTGGCATGCCTTATCGCCCGTTTCACATGGCTTACCCGACCTGGATTCTAATTTCTATTACTTACACGTTCAACAATATTTATACTTTACTTCAACTTGTTAGTTGTAAAACTCAGAGTTTTCACAATATGAGAAGGTAAGTAGGTACGTATCGGCCTTCAAATACAATACATATAAAAGGGCCTGATAAAGATTTTAACTTCATTTACGTAAAGTATTAGGTAATCCTAACAAAAACATACGTATGTTTTCGTAGGCAGCTGTTTACATTCTTGGTCAAAATGTTGGACTATTTCAAACTGATACATATGTAGGTACATAGATATATCTTAGTATTGAACCAACGATGACAGGCTTGCATTACGAAATAATGACGTATTTGTCACCTGCTTAAACATGGTTTGAGAATACTTTTGAATTTATTACATGGTTTTGTATTGTTCCTATGAAATGGAAATGACAAATGGAACAAAGCGAACAATGCCTTTTATATGACATGCACATAAATAATAGGAATATACGGGAAAGATTAATTTTATAATTATTTATAAGTTTTTTTTCAATCTTGAATGTCATTATCATAGAGTTACGTCAGATTTGTCGTAAAAAAATATTAAATCATTTATATCATCAGCTCTGCGAGTAGCTACTATTAAAGATTCGGTGACTGTGAAAAGTCTTTACGTACAGTCATCATTGTGAAAACAAAGGTGCATTAACGTTATTTAAATAAATTCTAGAGACTCTGTTAGTATTGCGATGACGTCATTGTCATGACTCACTCTAGTCAAGTAATATCTGCAATGATTAATTTAGTACACCAGATGACGCTGGAGGCATGATTTACAAGGGAATTGAGTAATCAGTATACTACTAAAAATGATTAAAAATGAAAACAATCTGGTTTTTATTAACTGTTCCAGCATTTCAGTATTTCCGATAAGATTAGACAAAACAAAGTTTTATACAGAAAATTTATAAGAATAAATTAATAAACTGCATTTAGCATGAAATAATAACAAAGATATTGTTAAATGTATGGATTATGTTAAATAAAATGTAATACTTTCTAGCAACGAACAAACAAATGTAAATGAGAGAAAAAAATTGAAAGTAGCATCACTGCTAAAATGTTTCTAACTGGTACAGCGGCCAAGTCGTAGTTATTAGTAAACTAATAATTATAAAAACAAGTAGGTGTCTGACGCCAAGCCGAATTTACGTTTCTCCAGAAACGTCGACACGTTGCTTCATAAATAAACTTTATTAATTAAGAACTCAATGTGAAATTATTGCGACAAATTAAAACTCTAAAGATGTATTTTTGAATGTTTTATGTTTTTCAATTCATCCCGTCTAGTACAAAATAAAATTGTTTGTCTTATCTACTCTGCACATAAAATTAAACAGAATCCCAATGTACTTTCAAAAACAAGAATATAAAATTGTTAAGAGACAAACGCCAATCTGCGTTGTAAAAGTAAAAATTACCTAAACTATTCGACACTTGACCGAGTTTTAAGCAAAATGAAATACTTACTTAACTTAATAAGATTCTCAATCCTCTACTTCTAGATTTACAAGTAACTGTGCACAGCAGGTATTTGCCCATCATAAAGCTGTTATTATTTTTTGGGCGGTAACTCACTTTGATTTGATTGTTTACCTATAGGTTGCTGTCTTGGGAAAATTCCTCTTTTTTACTTCTATAGCCATGGCGATAATTTAAACTAAAATAATGCTAGCAATGGTTTTAAATTAACCGCTTTAACTAATGGCGTCTTTATTTTCAAACAAAAACTATAATTATTATTCCCTCTGAAGCGCATTGCGTCATTAGTAAATTGATCATTTTCGCGATACCTGGTACGGTAGGTACTTACCCTACCGTTAAGAACATAACTTTTTGCAACAAGTTTTTTGTATCAACGTGTTTATCATTTTCGGAATAGAACGTGATTCAAGAATCAAACCAGTTCATGCCAAGCCGTTGACCTATATGAAGTTCGGTTTGGTGCAAAGCTAGCGTCCATGAGGTTTTTGTTCTCAAACCATATTTTATACCTCATTCTGACGGTTATCTGTAATGGTAAACACGCAATTCAATACGAGATGAATTCAATTAGTAATAATTGATTTGGATGTCTCGAAGGCTTTTTGTGGCGTTTGATTTTTAAAACTTGTCCTCAACGGACATCAAACTGGTTCTAAGAATACATGGAAAGTTTGAAACGCATGCAAAAACGTTTGGCAATCACGTGAGGTGACGACAAAATGACGTTTAACATCAATCTGACATGAAAAATTATTATTTTTGAAATATATAAGAATTCGTCAAATTTGCAATAACATTTTAACCTCAAGGCTTTTAATAACCTAACTAGGACACAATCAATTAATATGTACTAGGTACTCTTTGAATAACTATTACAATGCCTAAATTAAAAGTTTCCTTTTAACTAAAACAGTGTAATAACAATAGGTATAAATTACTATAAATTAAGTAGTTAATAGACCAATTAAGCTAGTGTACCTACCTATAAGATTTTACTTACTTATAGTATCCTATAAAACAAGCTCGGCTTCCTTTGGAATCAGACGGGTGTGTGTAATGAATGTTCAAGGATATTAATTTATTTATTGAAATTGTAAAAATTGCTTAAGTTTTGTCTAAAAACATAACCATTGAAATTGAACTGCCATCTTGTAGTGAGTAGCGGAACTAAAGTGTGATCTACTAAACTAAACTGTAGCCGTTTTCAGGTGGCTGAAAAATGATAGTGGTATTACAAATAGCTATTTCAGCTCCTCACGTGTCACCAGACAGTCGACTTGGCAACACAACCCATTCCTATTTCATTGAGAACGAAGTTCGACCCGGCTTTAATGTCAGATATCGTCATTGGGGAATTAACAGATTTTATGATCGTCATGGAAAGATAACCACAGAATAATGTAGAGAAATAGATTATCTCCTACGTAATTGCTACTACCTACGTAATTTGTAGTACCACCCTGAGGTTAGAAATCTGTCGCCGATCTGTTGCCATTGTGTTACGTCAGTTGTATTTGAGGGCCAGTTCCCTCCAAGGCTTTGTGAGTTTACCACGTTCAGTCACATCATTACTCACAATGATACCCCTAAGAACACATTAGTCTTTCTCATATAAAAATGCCAACATCATTCATATTGTATGAGTCATTAATAACCATCTATTATAAAAAAAAAAAAATGTATGTTCTCTTCGAATTTTGAGTATTATGTGTAGGTGGTGGCAGATATCAAAACTTGTGTCTGGTAAATACCTGTTACTAATGTTATGCAAAATAGTACTGAGAAACCGAGCCATTACCATATTTACTAATCTGTGCCATTAATAAAATCATGGTCAATGATAATTGAATATTTGATCGTCTTTTATTTATAACAGAATATAAGAATATGATATGGAAGAATAGTAGCGTCATTCCTATAAGTAAACATCTGAAAGGAGATGGCGCGACTATACTCGCCTAGAATTTGATCAGAATTGTCTTTTGCGAGGAATAACCGAAATTATGGCCGTCGTTAGTTAGTCCTAAACGGAATTATGGCAATTGGCAACGAGCCCTTCAGTACACTGGGTGATTTTGTTATCACTGGCAATACTTGCAGGGGTGGAAGTACTCATCAATGTGAACAACTTTTGTTATAGGACTAACTGTGAAATCATGAAAAAATTATCAGCTGTTCCATACAAAAGTTCAATACCTACTCGACCAAAATGTATGAAGCAACCGTATTATTTTACGCGATATCAGAGTTAGCCCTATAATAAAAGTTGTTCACATTGATGAGTACTTCCACCCCTGCAAGTATTGCCAGTGATAACAAAATCACCCTGTATAAATCAAATACATAAATAAATTACCCATGCGTTAGAAATAATTAATCGTACTTTAGGTTGCACAGTTTGTCCGTTGACTGTTAACTGGTCGATGCCGTTACGTAAAATAATTAAATGACTTTAGAATCGTCATTTGTCGTTTACATAAATCAAAGACGATACGTGAATATGGAATCAAAGTGGAGGATTAATTTACTTTATTCCAGTTAGTACTGGCATCATGCCGACGTTTTAAAAATGATGTATTCTGAGCGACTCGAAACGATTATATTTCGCAAAACTTTGAATTTTTTTGTCATTTGCTTTAATTTTGCGTGTTAATTGTATTTTAACACATAACACATTAAAACTGGCAGATCTGAGAATAAGAAACTTGCCACTTATAAATCGATTTTGCCAGTCAAATGAAAATAATATTAAATAATTCTCTTCCGGTAGTTGAACAAAGGACAGTTTCTTTTGTTATCATTTTTGCTCTCTCTAGTCTCGTTTGAGTTGTCGTCTGGACTACTGCGCGAAATTTCGAGAAGCCTTATACATATGTTCTGTTATATATTTTTAACTAAGTGAAACGATCTCAATATTTTAATTACAACAGTCACGGCCTCGCCGTCGGGCTCTCTTCGATTCTTTTTGTTTTACAAATTGTTTACAACGTTTATAAAATTTCCTTATGTACCCACATCTGGACTTTGGTCTCTTTGACATTGAATCAGCTCATTTACAAAACAATGTAAGTTTTCCTTCAGACATTTGGCATTAGCTAAAATAAAGTGTGAAGTGAGGCAAAAGGCCGTCTCTCACTTTCAGTGCTGAAATACTGAATCTATGTGTAGGTATACCTACCTACGTATGTGATGTAGAGACACCTGTTTTATTTCAATGTTGATTGCACTCAACGTGAGAGGGTGACCGTCTGGCGATTCGGTTAATGAACTTCCTTTTTTTACCAGGGTCAATTTAGAACCGAATTCTAAGACGTAGAAGTCTTCAGAGAATTTTGGTAAAGTAAATAACATACCTTACCCATATTTCAATATGCTAATAATTAAATGTTTTGAATTTCGAACATCAAAATGTTTTGTTTTTAATGTTTATTTGTATGTTGCTTTACAGCCAGTTCAATTTATTATAAACTTCGATAGATATAAATAATGGGAATGATTATTTTAATTAATGTGTAATCATTTGAAATGGTAGAATAATCAGTAAGAATGTGTGGGCTACTTGAAAATCATTAAGTAATTTTACTCATTAGGCAAATTACCTGTCGATGTCAGTTTTAAATTTTTTGATATCGCTTATATTTAGGGAATAATCACCTGAACTAAGCGCACAAAATGGGCGGCTCGTTGCGGTCCGCTGCGCCCCGCCATAATGTGTGCTTACCTTTAACGATTACAACCTGTATATGTATTACAGATATATATTTAAAAGGTATGTATAATCATTAAATGAGATAGAAACTATATTAATCCACATTCATATAATAGGTAAATGCGAAAGTAACTCTGTCTATTTACTGCAGTTTGCTACCTTTTCACGAGTGCCACAGGGGCTTGGATCACGGAGATATTAGAGAACAAAGGATATATTTTATTTTTATTTTTCCGCGGGGTGTAGCTAGTTGTGTTATATAAAACAATAATCTTTAATCCTGAAAAATCAAAAAGGTTAATTAATTGATACGTGTGGCAATTTACACGTTTGATAAAGGGAAAAAATAAATATTCTTATCAATTAATATAAATTACAGTCACCTCTCTTATCGAAGGGCTTAATAGAGTCATGAACATAAGGAATGGAATCAATATTTTTGTTGTGACATGCGCCAGAGGCGAAGGCTCCTCTAAGGTCACGTTTTAATCAGAATCCTGGTATTGAATGAAGTTCTTTCTACAGTCAAAATTGTATATATACATTTATACATTATTTATTAGTATCATTTTACATTCTGAGACCACAGAAGCACGTTTTTAGGTCACGTGTATATATGTATTAGGCCACGCTACCACTTCACATGAAACATTTTATAAGATAATCCGAGACTGAAGTCCATACATAATGTATTATGAATAGAAAGTACGACTATACCTAGCGGTGATTTTCCTAAAATTAAAATAGCTATGTGTGTAACATGTATTATGTTTTACAACCATTAATATTACGTATAAGTATTCTATTAATATTATAAGTATTACTGATTTTCGCTGCGCGGTTTCACCCGCGTTCCCAAAGGATACTATGTTTTCCCGGGATAAAAATAGCGGTAGGGTGGCCTATAGCCTTTCTCGATAAAGGGGCAGTTCCTAAGATTAGCGCGTTCAACCAAACAAACAAACTCCTCAGCTTTATAATATTATTATAGTATAGATTAAGAATACTGACTACATTTACAATTTACTTGTGTCTATAAATTATTTTCCTTTGACATAATATTTGGATCTATGGCTTAACATTAAAGCAACGATAAACACTGACTTTTTTTTAAAGATAATCTTTTGTCAGGTGAAAATTTGAATATTTTTCCTTTAGGTTTTAGACTTTAGGTTCCTGTAGGTTTTTTGGTAAAACATGATGTTCTATTATATCTATTTCAATATAATATTATCTTTTTATTATTATTTAATGAAATACGTTGATGATGAATGAATTTAATTCAAATATCGATGCTCACTCATACAATACCAGCATCATTAGTGAAGACCTAAGTCAAAGCTAAGATTGGTTCTCGGTAATAAATCAGTTTATTTATAATCATACCATTTTATTTCAAAAAATTCTGTTGTATATTGAAATTTGTATATGGAAGCAATGCTTTCGTCGTGTGAATAACTACCTTCATTTGATATGACAGAATTTCCTGTATAATGTCGATAAACTCAAGACATAACAATTCAAACAAACAGTTATCCATGTTATTGGTTTGACTTGGCCTATGCTTGGCACCATTTTTTATGTGTATAATAGGTACATATTATATTTCTTTTTTCTCTATATTTTTTATTATTATTATAAAAATACCTTCAATAATGAATTATTACATACCTATTCACCTAATTTATACACATATTATAATAAATTGCAACATACCTACCAACAAAAAAACGTATAAACCATAAATTTTCCTTATTGTGTTTTTAATAGTAAACAAGAAAAAATTGCACCATCTATAAAATTACACAGTATGTTTAGTTGAAGAAGTAAACGAATAGGTAATTAATGCCAAAGATAAATTACGTTTCTTTTAATATCCCTCTCTGGAAACGCAGTCAAAATATTTATGTGTTAAGTGCTCGTTAACTAGTCAAAGTACATACCTACATACATATTATGTTACATGCAAACCATTGGATACATACCTATAACAGTTTACATCTACACTTTTTCATAATCAAAAAATAGAGTAGGCGACATGTCGCGACGCGGCCCGACTGCGGCGGCGGCGGCGGCGGCGGCGCCACAGTATCGTTGGCACAGGACGCCCTGTGTAATATTTGTTTGCGAGCGTCTTCGCATCTGTTTCATTAAACATCCGACCGTTTCAGTGTTGGACTAATTCTCATCGCAATCGGTGCGAGTGGAAAGTTCGTTGCACGTTCTATCAAACACGCAGTTTTTCTGCGACGCCATTTGAATATTCCATCTTTTCCAAACGTTTAATTCCATTAAAATGACTTTGGTAAAAATGCGGAAGTTCGTAGTACTGCTGTTCGATATCAAGGAGGTGTTCAGTGAATCTCTCATCAACGTTCTGTTGAAAGATCGAGTGGAGACGATTCTGTAAATAGCTGGAGTAACGACGGTATTATACAGTCGTTGAATAATAAAGTATTTAATCGTGTGATAACTTGTATTTAGGGTTGTTATAACATTACGCAGGCGCTGGTTTCGCTATTTTATAGTTTTGTGAGAAGACAAGACTGTTTGATAGTGCATAAAATTGTGTCAGTCAACAATAGATTTTTTTAGAGAAAGAGTGAATTCCATGGTAACTACGATGTCGGGGTTAAAAAGATGTATTAGCCAAGTGTCAATGTTGATGACTGGTAAACCGCTGAATTCGTCAGAATCGGCCTGGAGAGAAGAATTACAAAAGTAAGTCCTTCAAATTGCAGAAACAAAACTTATTCTAATCAAAGCTTCAACTGCGTAAAACAAACTAACTACAGAAAGGTGCGGGGCCTCCGACAGTAGAGCTATCCAAATATTTGGCAACAGATAATCGCAAATTCAACCTCCTGTAGGATTTCTCAGAAATGTTATATTTGGCATTAGCAACAGGTTATTATAACTGCAAATGACTATGTCAAATACATTTGAAGTGAATGCATAAATGCAAGCTACGGTTACGAGCAGTTCATTCAAAACCTTTTCACCGGTAATCGTGATCGGCCTTCGTGGAATCTATTCCAGGATTTAAATTTCTTTCTCGTCTGAAACGTGACGACATTAAGCTTCAACCAACCGACCTTCGTGTCGTTTGATGTCATCCACCCAACGAGTAGGTGGGTGGCCCCTCTACTCCACTCAGATCAGAGATTAATATGTTTTAATTCGTGCCCCATTATTTATCTTGTAACTAAGTAAAACTAGTTGGCGAATGTGATATGATCATTGCCCTATTAATTCTTGATGAAATTCGTAAACCGCAATGAAGAAAATGTCCAGACAAGGAATTTACTTAGAATGTACATAAAATACATGTCTAATTAATTCAGTAAACTGCAGTCTGTAGATAATTATATGATTAAATATTAATAAACCATTTAATGGGAATCGCATTGCAGTTCCAAACGATTTATTGAAATTATTCATCTAAATTACATGAGGTTAACAGTGCACACGATTTTCATGTCCTGCGGTTTTCATTTCAATTAGAATGCTAAATTATTGGTACAAAGCATAAATTAATCGAGTATTTGAGATATCTTGTTGTGCAAGACGTGCGTGGGTGATTAGTTAATAGTATTACAAATCGATTTGACGTCCTGTGCTGTGTCGTGGACATTCCATCTAACCTACAATAAATTTCATTTTCAATATATTTTTCGCGTCCCTAATATACTTTTAATTTTAAATACTATACCTACATTAAACATCTTATTTTTTTTTACACGTTTATGTTGATGTAAAGGTCGATATTTAATGTTTTAGATTTATAAGTGCTTACTGTTATAATTATTATACACGGGAATTTCCGTAAGTTACACAAGTAACAAATAAGGATACAATATTATGTAGAATGCAATTATTTACCAAACCATAAACCATTGGCATAAATATCAATGATAGATATAGATGTAATTTGGTACATAAATAGATCATACCAATAAAACAATTGATAATATAATTGACTAAATAAATGAAAACGATAGGTATTTTTTAGTTAAAACGTTAGATCTTCCGGAAACGCGGATGAAACCGCGGAGCGGCTTCTAGTACCTATAATAAAATTTCCATTAATTGTATTGGCAGTCGATCGGTAAATCGATGCAGCTATTTATTGATTTCTGTTTATTTTACACTATCCCTGAGTTGATGAGCTCTGTTTCATTAATGTGGTTTTCCCAAAATCACTCTTCAGAAAACTCTATGGAAATTCCTAAAAGTTCTCTAAATTACATGTATTATCCGTATTCAGGGTGAATTAAGTATATCGAAATTATTGTAATGAGTACATTTTTTTATTGCTAATACTGCAATATAAAATAAAAGATAATTAATTATAAGCGATAACTCTGATACTTACGAGTAAATTTAATAGCTATATTCAAAATAGAACCTAAAGTCAAAACTTTGCAGTTGTTTTCACAAAAAAAATCATTCGTATTATGAATTTCAGTCAAGTTACTGATAAAAAGATAACGATGGTAGTTTTACAACATAAAATTGTTATCAAAACTAACACTGGTTCACTTAATTCAATTAAATCTAATGTGTATTGCTACTTAATATAGATAAAAAACCTTTTAATATAAAAAGGCTTTTAGCACAAGTAGAAATCTAAGTGGGAAACTCTATTTATTGTCCCCCTTAGTGATGTCCTAGTTTATTTTATCTAAAGTGGTGTGAGCCCTCATAAACCGCGAAATAGCCCTGTATTTATTTATTATCTTAATGGTTTCAAAGCCTTACTTAGTGCAGAGCCATTTTACGACACCACATTTTCCATCATATTTATGAAGGATAGGTCATCATTTACAAGTTTACGTGTTTTAAAGAGTGATACGAAAGTGTACTAATGTGTTTTTCTAATGAACCAGTTTATGTTACTTGGACTACATTTCAACACGGGTAATAAAAAAATACGAGTACATTCTGGTAAAGAAAACAAAAACAATGTTTGTCTACTGACAAGTAAAATATTTTTCTAAATGACTGTTATAACTACTATATTAAATGAATAAAAATGTATTTAATTATAATTGCTATGGAAACTTTTAATAAACCCACAATAAAATAGCTTAACATTCCCTATTACTTATTTATTTAATCAAGTTCACTATTCATTGTTCTTTGTGACGATATTTTCAAAGTAAATCAATAAGTACTTACGTCAATACGTTATAAGTTTATTTACTTCCCTGTGATTTATATTAATAATAATATGTTACAATCTTCTATATATATAAAAATCAATGTTTGCCTGTCTGACTATCTGTCTGTTTGTTCTTTTTGTAACGTATCCTTCTATATGTACCTACCATTGATCCGATTGCAATGAAACTTTGGTAAGGTTTTGTGCGCCCGCGATGGTTTCTGTAAAAGGGCATTACAATGCACGCCGGGGATTAGCTAGTAGTTAATATAATATAGTTGTGTTTTCTACGCAGAAAGTAACCTACAATAATATCAATATATTCCATAGTACAAGCTCTGCTTAGTTTGGGGTCAGATGGCCGTGTGTGAGGAATAATGTCCCAGAATATTTATTTATTTATTTATTTAATATTAATATCTATCTGTCAATCAAACCGACCGTAATACCATTTAACATGACTTAAAATTGTTATAAAATGGTTATTAGGTACATTGACGTACCCGTAGTTTCGCGTGTATGCTTGTAGTAAAAGCTCCGAAATTTTGCACATCAACACTGAAAGACAGGTCGACAAAAATACAAAATTTTCTGAAAAATTTCCAATTCCCTCACGAAATACCTTATGTTATAATTAATTCAACAAGCTAGCT
This sequence comes from Tetheella fluctuosa, assembly GCA_951216915.1. Lineage (NCBI taxonomy): Eukaryota > Metazoa > Arthropoda > Insecta > Lepidoptera > Drepanidae > Tetheella > Tetheella fluctuosa. The sequence goes on from OX578224.1 coordinate 4,982,921, forward strand.
AAATATTATACAAAAAAATATGGAAAACATTTATACCCCATCAAATTGAATAATGATTGATAATTATCAAATATTTTGTTGATTTGAATACATAATGACTTTTTAGGAAATCAAAGTGTTATCTTATATCTCATTATGCACTAAGTTTGCTTTCACAATCCTCTCATATTACGTCTAAACATTTCAATAACATATAAACTAAAAAAAATACATTTTGTTTACAGATACCGTCAAGCCCGTTACGCAGCGAGGCGTGTTCGGAAACGCGTCATATTCAAGCACGGAGACTGCAACGTCGTCCAATGGAACGTGGCCAAGCGCAGGCGCCGATATCTTCAGGACATCTTTACGACTCTCGTGGACGCTCAGTGGCGCTGGACGCTGCTCGTGTTCGCTCTCTCCTTCATACTCTCTTGGCTCCTGTTTGCCCTCATCTGGTGGCTAATCATTTTCACCCACGGAGACCTCACCCCACCACCACCCAGTAATGAGACTGTCAAATTCACCCCCTGTCTCAGCAACGTCAATTCTTTCACCGGCTGCTTCCTTTTCTCCGTCGAAACTCAACACACCATTGGCTATGGCTCAAGAACTACCAATGAAGAATGCCCAGAAGCTATTTTCGTTATGTGTTTACAAAGTATTGTTGGTGTCTTCATTCAAGCTTTTATGGTAAGAGTACATTATTTGTAACTTTTTTAATATTATATTTTTATGTGTTTTTTTTTGTATAGGCTTGTGTTTGACCACAATCTCACTATGGTACGTGATGATGGTGGTAAGCACACAAAGCCTACAAGGAACTGGCTCTCAAGTGCAGCTGCCGAAACACACCAATATGGCTATTGGTGTGTACCACGTACGCCAAGCGGGTACTACAAAGTACCCTACCACCGTGCTATGACTTCCTCACGATGTTTTCCTTCACCGAAAGCTCAAGCTCATTGTAGGATTCGAACCCACGACCTTCGCCACGGCGTCCGACGTCACTACTACTGAGCTATCATCGCCTTAAAATAAATTTATCATTTTAATTAAAAAAAACGTTTATTTTAAATACACTACAAATCATTGCAAAATTGCTGAGTTTATGCTCGCTGTTACGTTTTAATATTTCAAATTATAGAATTATTGACTACGTCATGCGTAAAAAAATCTTCCTGATCCAAAGCTAATGTGATAATTTAATATTAAAATAAACTTGGAAGTGAGCCAACTTTATTAACGTAACGTACTATATGATCCAGCCAGATGTTCTCTTAAAAATAATTACTTACAAATTGAAAGTTGCCACTTTGCTCTTTACTGTATTTTTATTAGACTGTAGTGAAGTAAATTATTTCAATAAAGTCTACATGTTATTTACATATGTAGGCGAACTGCTATAGACAAATTATAAAATAGTTCAGTAAGATATCCAGTAAAGAATCTACTCTAGGCATGGCCTACCTGGGTAGGTACATACCTGCCAATCACATGGTTAAAGCGACAGTCAGTGCAACAAGGTTATTCTAATTTTAGGTGGGAATTGTATTCGCAAAGATTTCTAGACCAAAAAAGCGTTCCCAGACCCTACTTTACTCGACGAGAGCAGTGATTTGCATGCGAGACGGCCAACTGTGTCTGATGTTCCGAGTCGGAGACATGAGAAAGTCCCATATTATTGAAGCCCATATAAGAGCACAGTTAATCCGCCGCAAGGTATATAATTTCAACAAAACGGAGACTGGTTAGTGATTGGGGATTTCAGTTAGCACGCTTATTTAGATACTTCTAACTTGAGTTCGCACTGTCTCCACTCTCTAACTTGATGGGTGTCGAACTTTGAGTGAAATACTTGGATGTTCAGACTTCAGACTTCGAACCCCATAGTTTTGGAATGTATTTTCAAAACTTCTTTCTCTTGTTCGTAGGTGGGTCTTATATTCGCGAAGCTGGCACGAGCCAAAAAGCGTAATACTACACTCCTCTTCTCAAGGAACGCTGTCATTTGTCTGAGAGATGGGGAATATTGCCTTCTATTCCGTGTCGGAGACATCCGCAAGTCACATATTCTTGAAGCGCATGTTCGTGCCCAGATTATACGGAAAAAGGTATTATTAAATGTTTTGGCTGGTTGTTAATGTTTGCATTGTATTTGATTTAACTTACGTGCGTGTATAATAATTAATTAGCAACCGTTTCCTTATATTGTAAAGACCCACCTATGGACTGTAATGGCATGGCTCTAAGCTTGTTTTTTGTTGCAATAACCTAATGTATTATTTGCCTGGTTTGATGCTTCAACTTTATTTATTCGTTCTTTATTAGCTGTTCTACTAAGAATTATAATTAGTTTTATGGTTAGGTATTTGACAAAGAAGTTAAGTCAAGTTCTTTATCAGAAAGCCGAAATTAAACAAGAAGGATATTTTTCTTCATTACATAAATCTTATGGTTTCTAAACAGAAATAAGCAATTCGAGTAGCATGAGTGAAGTATCTTTAGTAACAATACTAAAAAACTAATAGTTTGGTAATGAGTAGGTAATGCATTTTAACACCATTAAACAACTTATCATAATTAATAAAAATATAAATATTACTAACATTAATTAAGTTACAAAATCTCAATTAAAATTTGATGTTATTACTTTAAAACTCAAGTACTTATTCAAATTTAAAAACACTAATGCAGTTATAGTAGTAACATCAAATTTTAAGCCATAATCAAAGGAGTATTCCAGAACGTTCGAAAATTAAACGAATAATGAAACCCTATAGATCACACGAGAAGGCGAGGTCCTGCCATTCTATCAGCAAGAGTTGAAGGTGGGTGCAGACGGTGAAGAGGACAGGTTGATGTTCATATGGCCGATGACCATAGTGCACAAGATCAATGAAAAGTCACCGCTTTATAACCTTTCCGCTTCTGATATGCTGAGGGAGAGATTTGAGATCGTTGTTATGTTAGGTAAGTCATTCTAATAAGTCATGTAATAAAGACTATATTCGATTCGAAAAAACAAATCTGAAATTAAACAAATATTATTAAATATTTGTTTAATTTCAGATTTGTTTTTTTTTTCTTATACTTTATATAGGTATCTAATCTACCTAACTAATTGACTAGACAAACTACTGATAGCATTCAATTCCAAAGAAAATGTATTAAGCCTGTGGGTACCAGTTATCCTAGTAATATTACAAAATTGTGGGTATTTTTATTTTGCAACCTCGTCAAGAGCAATGGGAATTAGACAAAACTTGGCCCATATAATATTAATTTTCACTTATTTTATTTTTTTATTATACCTGGGATTAAAAGGTCATTGGGCGTAATCCGACCCGGTCGCGGACATTAATGAAAATGGTATATAATGAAAGAGTATATATTCCCCTAATATTATATGTGGTTGTTTTTTTTGGAATCCATGGGAGAACAAAGTTTAAACCAAATATATATTTTAAATCCAATACTCATAAAGTATAATATCATATTATATTTTCCCTGCCATACACTAGTGACTAGTGTATATGTGACTATTGTATTGTGAGAGACTAGTCACGCGTTCTCACTCACGCGTTGCCAACCTGGACACATGAAGTTGTTAAGTCTCCTGTGCCTTCACCGGCTCCCATACCCTCCTAACCGAAACACAGTAATAGTAATACAAGTGCACTACTATTCACGGCGGAATTAGGTATGGTGGTAGTACTTCCCCGGGCAAACTCTGCACTAAGAGTTCTACTACCTACAAACACACAAACTACTCTCTCACACAAACTCTCTAGTTTATTTTTTATCCTGGGCTAGGCATCAACAACAAATTGAAGCCCCTGCGGTATTTTTAGATGAGATCATAGTAGATATTGATCATGCCGAATAAATAATGTGAAAAATGTGAAAAATATGAAAAAGATTTTTTTTCTTAATTCCCACATCCCACAAGAAAGCGACCCTTACCACGATAAACTAGAGACATTTATCTATAATATCCTCACAATTTCATTTCTGTCCGCCGTGGGTTTTTCTCCCATACTATTTGCCCATTGACCTTTGGGAGACTTTTCCGCCTCGGAAAAATTAAACAAATAAATAATAAAAAAGCTATTAATATCGGCTAATGAATCGGCATTGGTAGTTTTCCCTGAACTTCACACACATGATAACGATGCATTATTATATTTTTTTTAATTACAGAGGGTGTGATCGAATCAACGGGCATGACAGCACAAGCTCGGAGTAGTTTCTTACCATCAGAGATCTTATGGGGCCACCGCTTTGAAACTATGGTTACGTTCAGAAAAGACACTGGAGAATATGAGGTGAGATCTATTTAAGAATTGTAAAATACATTATAAGAGCAGCTCCTCCATTCTCTTATAAAAAACTTGTCAACAAGATAGTGTAAGGTTGCCGCAAACAGCGGACTTATTACGCCATTGCTTGGTAAACGACAGAAACGTTGCATAGCGTCAGCCCAGATTCGTGGTCGATTTTTTGTAATTTTCTTTACAGAATCACAGGGCTTCTTCTTCTAGTATAAATTCCAGTTCTAATTCTTAAAGTTTAATTCATGTAGGTTTAAAAGATAACTATAAAGATAATAACCAAACGAATAACACTTCTGCTCTAAGTAATCGACTATTGTAAAGCGTTTTTGTGAAAAATGAGTTCATGTAACTGCAAGAGCTAAAGTCACATGATACTGCTATATTATATGGTTTTGTCTACAACATATAATGTATGGATAATTTATGTAGATATGTATGTATATAGCTACTCATATTGCATGTACATATAATATATTCTGGCAATGAGCTAAATTGGCAATGAGATTATTGAAATAATGATGACAACCATCATGGCCTGTATCAGATGGGCAATATGTTCATGTAATAGGTATCAGATTATTCACCCGAATATAGTTTTAGTTTATCAACGGGCTAAATTGGCCTTACCTAGTAACATGACAGAAAAACTGATACCTAACCAATTACTGACAATGATAGGGCATAATTAATAAGACTAATGTCTTTTTCTTGAGCTAATTATTAATTGCATAAATTACTGACCGTTTATTAGAAAGATAGAAACTTTTTTAAGAAGGCTAAGAAGACCGAGCGGATAGTTAAAAGAAAAGAGTTCTATTATGCCAATAGAACTATTAAGATATAAATATTAAGATTTTTTCTGTTATATTTTTATCTTTTTGGCTTCTATCGCTAATTACATTATTATAAATATTAATTTTACACAAACACATGCCTAAATTAATTTTATCTATTTAGTGCCCATAATTATTCGTTCGGCATGCTTTTATCATTTATTTATAGAATTGAGCCACATTGTAATTGGTAATATATTTTTGTTAATTGGACACGTGAGTTTTGATTATTTTAATTAGAACACTCTATACAACAATTGGTATTACGTAACAAAAATAATTATTTATTGGTCAACAAAGAAAATTCCTTGTTACCAACAAACAATGTAAATGCTGTTTGACATAACCTAACTAACTTATAACTAAGGTAATAAAATAACTACTATAGTTTTAGCTCCTATGATTGTCATGCTAGCATAATAACAATATATATGATAATATTTGATAGTAATGTAGTAGAAACTAAGAAACATCACTATCACAAACAGCACATTGGATCGGACGGTTACATCTAAATAAGTGCCAAGAAGAATATTATTTAGAATATATTCCTCATTATTTGCTCTAGGTAACTTTCGGTTTTAAAAATACCCAAGACATCTGGTTTTGAACTAGTGATATTTTCCACGTATTTTAAAAATTTTGATTTGATTTTCAGGTCGACTATACCCTGTTCAACAACACGTATGAAGTAGATACACCTTTATGCTCTGCAAAACAACTTGATGAGTTACGAGCAACGGTTTCGACCTCGCAGAAATTAGGTATTGTACATCGCTATATTATAGATATTATGCAAACTAACAATCCACCATTTTCGTTTTGCTCATTGAACTTTAACGGAAGGGATTGGCTTTTTTATACTAGGTATTTGTAACGATGGATGAGCATGTAATTCATCAGTTTATAACCATTGATAGAGTATTTAATATTATTATCGTAGATATATTGAAATAACCTTTACACAATTTTTAATTCCTTCCTTCTAGGCTTTCTGTGCTTACCACCTTCGGCCACATCATCACCTACCATAGTGAGATTGTGGTCATACACAAGCCTATACAAAGTAAAAAAATAAATAAATAAAAAACAAAAAGTACTGTGTCTAAAGACTCTATCTAAGAATCTATCAATCACTTAGAACAAAAATACATAATAATTTATTAATTAATAATGTTTATAAATTATTTTCAGATCGTATGCTAGGAACCATTCCCAAAACCTTCTCCAACGACACATTAGATCTCAGCTCCGTGGACTCAATGTCTCTGGACGAACACATCGAAATTAAGATCCCTGAAGCGAGGGTGCAAGAAAACAGACTAATGGCGCAGAACAACTTCATGCAACACATAAACGAAAAATCTAGAAATCCGAGCCACAATCATTTAGCTGTAGAGAACGGGCAAGAACTATTACACAAAATACATAATGCATTAGAGTCTAGACAAATGGAGCTGAAAGAAGGGCATCACATGCATAGGAGCCACAGTCACGCTAGTATGAAGAAGGCCCATCATGGTCTGACCCCGAATGGTATTGGCCATGCGGGTAACGGCCACGATCATAGGACTGATGCAGAACATAGTAAATTCAGAAAGTAAGTTCAAGTACACATTGTGTTTCTTTGTGTTTATCTAAATATTTAACGGGAAAATTAAGCATAGCCAGTGCACTTGGGGCTCATTAGTGATATCTTGTAATATTTGATGATGTCACACCAAACTTTCAGAAACATCCCCAATAATTTAATCCTCAAAATTGAGTACATTATATAAGCATGAATTGCGTTTAAAAAAAGGAATTCAGGAATCTACCGTAAAGTTTAATTCAAATGTTGGATTTTTCCAGGTCCCCCAGTGAAAACCACCTAGAGAATCAGTCAGTGATTCCCATACTAGTGACAGCTGCGGAAGCGGAGCCCGCATGACGCGTGTTGCGCGAGCACAACCCTGACTCCCGCAGCGTTCCCTCCCGCACCTCCTGCGTCAAGCCGCACGTGCGGTTCACCTGCCCTGGGAACATCGAGAACCATGGAATAGATGATTTGTTGAACGAACATTAATTAAATAAAAAAATTGGGACATCTTTTGTCTCTTCAAACTTAAATCGCATAGTTTACGATAACGTTTTTTGTTGTCTTCAAAATTATGACATTTATAAAAGGAAAAAATAAACTATCGTATTTTAAAATAAAAAATACGATAGTATGTTTTTTCCATAGATTATTTAATTGACTAAAACCATAGCCTTATTAATATTTGAAGCAATTATAATAAACTTCCTATTAAAACTATATTATTATTATACATTGAGATGTTATTGTATACAATAAATAGCATCGGTTTTTTTTTGCAAAAACTTATATTCAGTCTTTGCTCTGTTCTACTTTATCATCTAGTTCATTTGTTAATGTACCAGACAGGGCTGTATTTAGACCAAGTATTTATTTAGTTAATGTTAGTAAATTTACGTACAAGCGGAGACAATGCTTGTAGGGCGTGTATTCATATTTGACATGAAGCTTTAAAAACATTATATTAATTCGTGTGCACGAGTACGTTAATGAAGTTGTAGAAATAAGGATAATTCTGTCGACAGTCAAACTAAAGATGGAAAAAGATAATTGATTTATTGTGAGTTCCAAATTTAATTCAAAATTAATTTTGGCCCCTTAGTTAAAAATACGACTTTGTAAGATAAACCAAACCGCAAATATGTTGTTAGACAGACGTTGATGTACTTACATTTGGATATAATCCAATTAAATTATGTAATAGTAGTAATAATAATAAAATAAAATACATTTCCCATAGTTTATTATGTATATTTAAAAGCAGCGTTTCGATTGTAAAGCATTGAATGTAATATCGAACTTTAAAGAAAATATTAAAACTAATATTTGTTCATATCAATTTATAATTTTTACGGTGCATATAAAAAATGTAGTGTAAATTGTGTATCGAGCTACGTTTCTTCCGAGTTGTGACTGTCTATGTAGCTTAGAAGTGCCTATTGCTTTTTCATAAAACAATATTTTTTGTACAAATAATTATGTGTAACTTCAATATGTGCTACGTACAAAATGTGTAATATAAAACATATTATTAAGCTTCTTCGTTGTATTCAAATTAAAAATAAATAACTTGACTATAGCACTTCCGTGCGTCTCACGCTTGCACTCGTTATACAAAAAAAAAACATGGGCACATATTTTCTAAGTAGAAATAGAACTAGAAATTATATATTTTTATATAATATATATAATGACATAATATAGAATGTAAAATGTAAGTGTTAGAGATACTAATACTTTCAATATAGTATACTGATATTTTTTCATATATTTTATATGACATGTTTTAGAATAGATGATTGAATAATCATGAAAATTATTTTATAAAAAGTTTGAAAAAACTAACCAAAACAAGACCTCGAGCTAAGTTAAATCAGTCAAAACAGTTGCAAAGTAATTTATTTTTCAGTATTTATTTATGTTGTGTGTTTAAATAGGTACCTACTTACCTACACTCAATAATTTCAACGTTCAAGTATTTTTGATTCACCTTCAACAACACGTTTCCTCAAAACGATTCTTCGATCAAAGTCAACCTTTACTTCGTTCGCGGTCGTGTTTTGGCCTCATATTATATTACAATTTGTTGTTCAAATATGTGTCAAAGGTATTCAATAACTATTGATATGTTCGGTAAATACGATTAACTTGATCTACAAAAATTATTGACATGTTTTTTGGAGCTTGTCAACTTTTATTAAACATTTGACTGCAACAGGGTCTTGAAATTGTTTTATTATTATGTACTTAGTATTGTATTGTCTATGGCGCAAAGACATTTTCAGGGGCCTATGCGGCGCAGGCGCTGCTATTACAAAGATTTGCCCAGAGCTTACTATTTTCCTGATAGCTATATCAGAATAAAAAAATAAAATCAAAAACAAGACTTTTATTGCATCCTTTCCGAATTTTATGACTTGCCTTTTATTTCTCAGCTGATAACTCTACCTACAATAATAAAACTTCCGAAATCGATACCCTCGTCGAAGATAACGAAATGAAAATGAAAATGAAATGAAAATATTTTTTATTCAAATAGGCCTTCACAAGCACTTATGAATAGTCTGACTCTAACGCTCGGTTCGGAAGGTTGCTTTTACTGAGAAGAGCCGGCAAGAAACTCAGCAATTACTCTTTTCAAAACCAACTCAGATTTATTACATTAAATTATTTATCTAGTCTCACTGACAATATATGTGTGTTATAACAAAAAAGAAAAGAAACAAAATGATGAGTGACATAGTTAATAAATAAATAGCAAATTTAAGCAGACCAGCCCCCACAAGCAGCACCTGTTCACAAGTATGACGCATGTGGCAGCCATCGCCCTCCTCGCACATATTGTAGGGAAGTGAGCGACCCGCCACACGACGCCGCCGCAAGCATAGGCCTCAAAGTGAGCATGACTACCATAAGCTTGCTAAAAAGAAAAACAATTTCACGGAATATGAATAAGAACACACAATATGTTATCACTGTTACCATTCACATGTTTATAGGGCAAAAAAAAAGTAAGTGTATCATAATAACAATATTAAAAAATTATGATAATATATTACACAAAAATTTATATACATACACAAAAGTAACAAATCTACCAAGCATTATCGTCTTTTAAATAATCATTCACAGTATAGTAAGATTTTTCAATTAAAACAGCTTTAATACGGTCCTTAAATCTTTGTGAAGGCAAATTTAAAATTGAAGTAGGGATTTTGTTATAGAAGCGTGCACCTAGTCCTAGAAATGAACCTTGCACTTTTTGTAGTCTATAAGCAGAGGTCACAAGTTTGTGCTTATTCCTAGTATTGATCGAGTGTACTTCACATTTTTTCAAAAAACCACTAATATTTTGATGGACAAATAATATGTTTGCATAAATATATTGAGATGCAACTGTGAGTATGCCGATTTCCTTAAACTTATCTCTGAGGGAAGTTCGAGAGCCCAAATTATAAATAGCTCGCACTGCCCTCTTTTGTAAAATAAAAATGGTTTCTATATCAGCAGCTTTACCCCAAAGTAAAATGCCATAGGACATGACACTATGAAAATAGCTAAAATAAACTAATCTAGCTGTATCTACATCTGTAAGTTGTCTAATTTTCCTAACTGCATAAGCTGCCGAACTGAGCTTCGCCGCAACAGATGAAATTTGGGAGCCCCATTGTAATTTTGAGTCCAAAGTAATCCCTAGGAATACTGTTGACTCAACAAGATTGAGGGCTTCATTATTTAACATTAAATTACAGTCTACTTTTTTTACATTTGGTAATGCAAATTTAATGCATTTAGTTTTCTTTGCATTTAAAACGAAATTATTCACTGTAAACCAATTTAATACCTTTGTTAATGCACCGTTTACATCGTCATAATTGGATTTCAGTCTATCAACACCAAAAATCAGTGAGGTATCATCAGCAAACAGTACAATTCCACAGGTATTTTTAACATAAAACGGAAGGTCATTAATATATATTAAGAATAGAAAAGGACCCAGAATAGAGCCCTGCGGTACACCCATACGCACAGGAGAACCAGATGATTTAACCCTATTTACAACATATTTATTAACATATGGTTTATAGCTCTACATTCATCTTGATTCTTTAGACTTACCCTTCGGCGTCATCATCATTTACATACATACCTACATAGATAGATAGCGGTAGTAAAACTTAAGCATAGGCTTGTAAAAGTAAAAAGTAACAAATAAGAAACCAAAAACGAACGTGCAGTTGTTATGGTCTTTAGACAGTTATGTTTGATATTTAATGCTATATGATATAATTATGGTACCTGCCAAAGGCATGGCAATCCATCGAGAGGCTTAGATACAGCACAGTAATTTTTGTATTTTTTTTTTATATAAAAAATTATAAAATAAATTAAATCTATAAAATGACCAAAATTATTGGAAAATATCGTGGGTCATATCGTGGGATACGAATAATAAATCACTGAGCTTTTAAAATAAATTGTATTTATTAGCTCAGCTACTCGACAAGAGATGGCGCTGTTTTCGATGCGCCAAATGAATGGAAATCTCAGTGAAATCATGAAAATCATCACGGTGAAATGATCGGGACCATTATTTGCTCGGGAGGCAAACATTTTTAATACGTCTCTGAATAAAACTATTATGATGTTAAGCTACAATAGGCAATTAAAAAATATTTCCTTATAATTATAATTACATAAATAAAGTGACAACAAATAAATACATTTCAGGTTATTTTGAAATATTGATGCATATCACAAGTTTAATAAATCAAAGCTGATTTAAGTGCAATACTAAAATATCTAAAGAATGATTGATATCCGACAATGTTTTTATTTCGAGAATTCAAGAATGGTTTAAATAATTAGATTTAGATTATCTAACTAGGAATAATCATCGAGTAGGCACTTAATGCTGTAAAAATAATCCAATGACTATTCTTTAGATTTTAAATAATAAATTATTATCTAAACAACACATAGATACAAATCATTGCTACGAACATACAACTTATTTTCATAAAAGTAGAATACTAAAGATAGAATTATAATAACTAATATTCTTAACTAATATTATAAAAGTGACCATGTCTGTCTGTTTGCGATATTTTCAAAGCAAAACTACTAAACCAATTTAAATAGAATGCCAATTTTCATCCCTTACATCTTGGAGAAAAACGTAGGATACTTTTGATACCAGAAACGCAGGCGAAACCGCAGGCGACATCTAGTTAATTTATATTTCATATTATTTGTCAGTAAATAATTAATAGTATCAAATAATTCGTATTTAAACGAAAGCATTACAAATAATAGTTTCATATTATTACCGGTATATTTTTAAGGATAATAGCTACATACGTGGGGCACTCAGAAAGTTTTGAGAAACTTTAAAAAAAAGTTTTATGAGTTAAGTTTTTTTTATTTAATTTTTCAAAGAACTCTTCACCAGTATCTATACAAAGTTTCATACGTCAAAACAAATTTTCGAAACACTTTTTCCAATCCGCCGCGAGACACCTTTTCTATGGCCTTCTCGAACGCTTAGTGCATGCGGCAGCCAGCGTGAAACTATCCTCCTCACGCGAAGATGCTCATGTAGAATTTCGTGAACGCTTCCCGATCCAATTTGCAGTATGTGTTGAAGCTCTTCATACGTAATTCGCCTATTCTCTTGAATGATTTTTTTCACTGCTAGCACGTTTCCTTACGTAACAGATGTCAAAGGGCGACCACTTCGTTTTTCATCCCTCAAAGTTAGAGATGAAATTCGTTATACCAGTGGTATACGGTTGCTTTAGAAGGGCCTTCATCAATAAATGACATTTGAAGTCTATCCTACGATTCATCCGGTTTAAGACGACATTTGAAATCATAAAAAATCATCGCGCGATCCTGCGATTCCTGACGCAGATCTATTTTTCAATGAGACACGATAGTTCAAATTAGCTCTTAAAAAAAGTGGAGAGATGTTTTGTAATTGGAATGTTTGTATTTTTACTTATAAATAATCGTGTTTTCTAAATAAATTATAACTGACCAGTGTCACATACATAAAAACTTTTTTTCTCAAAACTTTCTGAGTGCCCTGGTACATAATATGACCAAGTTATTATTACTAAAAGAATTAAAAGCAGGGAGTCTACAACGTAAATTAATACATGATAACATACTATCGTTTTGACATATGAACCAATTGTATTACGTAGGTACACGATTTTCGAGACCTAAAATATAGTACAGTTATAGTTTTTTGAAGTTGATCCTCTGTATCTGGCGGACAGTAAAAGAAAATTACTGTCTGTTAGTTACTGGTCGTGAGTAGCAAGGAACAAGTAAGTTTCACATTTATATCAATAAAACTAAACTTTATCAACAATCTTCTTTCGTTTCTTCTTATTCTTCTCATCTTCACTACTCGATGAAGATTGATCTTCAGGGCTATTGAAATAGTCCGGTGGATACTTGACCGTTGAGGATCTTTTCGTTAAGCTTGCCCTCCGAATGGCATCCGCGACCAGTCTATCCGATATCTTGATGAGAGGGGAGCTAGGCACCCCTTTGGAATTTAACGAGTCTCTGAATATTACGTCACTTGGGTTTGTTGACTCGATGCCCATAAAACCTGAAATAGATTGAGCATGCGTTTTAAAAATAATTTGTAATCAAAATTGTCTGAATCTAATAATTATAAATACCTATTTAGGAAATATTGATAAAAATAATATTGGTAGTAAAATAGTTATCATGAACTATTCCATTTGCATCTAAGTAGTCTTCCATGAAATTCTCATGTGTTAGTGGAGTTCAAGCACTAATTTAGTACTCTTCTGTGCATCATTCAAGTGCCTTTGAATTATACTTCTTGACCACGTTCGTTACGTCACGATGTTTTCCTTTACCTTACAAAAAACCAATGGTGAATTGGTCGGAAAAAGAAATCGAACTAATGACGTATTTGACTGTGGCTCCGTGGTCATCATAAGTCACGGATTCTCAGGATAGGCATTCTCCAGGTAGAATAGTATTGGGTATTATTTATCTACGAGTAAGTATATTTACTTAACTGGCTCGGTGCCAGGTGGTTTATTACTGCTATAGTATATTACTATAGCTTGTTCAAAAATTACGGCGTAACTAAAACCACAAATCTACAGAATATAGCAGATAGCTTTTCAGGACATTTCCCTGCCGATAACCGACAGGCTTGATCTCCTTGGCATAACCTTGACTACTTAAATTAATTTTGGTAGTTCTATTGAGGCAAGGGCAAAAACCGCCACTAAAATGCTGGGCATTCTCTTCAATGTTAAGCAGTACTTTACGCCGGGACAGTTGCTTCAACTTTACAAAGCACAAGTCCGGTCGTGCATAGAGTACTGCTGCCACCTCTGGGATGGTTCCCCCAAGTATCAGCTGGATGCTCTTGACTCAATAGACCGTCGTGCCAGGAGACTCGTTGGCGAGGTTTCGGTGACCGATGCTAAACGAACGAGGCTTGAACGTCGTATCGTGCCTGTCGGTTTTTTACAGAATTTATTTTGGAGAGTGTGCGCAATTACTGTATAACATCATTCCTCCGTCCCCATTTCTCCATCGAACCACAACACGTCGGGAGGACTTCCATCCACACGTTGTTGACATCCCGCTTATACGGACACAACGCTTTGCTTCATCGTTCCTTATGCGAACCGCGAAGGAGTGGAAGTCACTTCCGGGCTCTGTGTTTCGTTACACCTATAACCTAGATGTCTTCAAGGCCAGAGTGAATAGTCTTTTTCTGGGCAACAGTGCTACATCTTTGGCCTCGTATTGACTCCTCCTGGGGTCAGTCGATGGCCAAAAATAAGCCCATTTAACATAAAAAAAATATATCATATACTTTTACAATTTATTTTTGTTTAGCTGCAGTAATCCGGTATTACTTATAATTTATTATTAGTATTTACAATATGAAAGTATAAAATTAAGACTATAAGCCTAATCCTAACTAATATTATAAATGCGATAGTGAGTTTGCTTGTTTGTTTGTTACCTTTTAACGCCTAAACCACTGATCGCGATGAAATTTGGTATGCAGATAACGGTATGGAGAAGGACATAGGCTACTTTTTATCCCGGTAAAACATAAGATCCCTGGTGGGATCACGCGGGTGAAACTGCGGGGCGGAAGCTAGTAATTGAATAAATTATTAAAATTAAATTGTAATGTAGATCGGGTAGATAGCTAAAACCTTTTTGTTGCAATCCGAGAGATCTAGGGAACTATGTAGGTAATTCAGTTACCTAACTATTAGATAGCTATTATTCGTTGTTTTATTTTTATAAATTTCTGGTAAATAAGTATCATCATCATCATCATCATCCGCAAGACGTCCATTGCTGGACATAGGCCTCCCCTAATGATCTCCAATAGGACCGGTCTTGATAAGTATGTATTTATATAATTGTTATTACGCCCAAGTACGCAATCTTTAGACCAAGATTAGTATGACGTGACGTTACTAGCAAAATAATGATGCCTAATCTAGATTAAACTTAATTCTAGCAAAGTATTAAGTAATCGTAATTTTTCCTGCAATAATTTTATTACATTACGGTATTATCGTAAATTTTATTTCATCTACTTGTAGATACCTACATATTCTGACAGAGGTTAGTGCCGTCATCTACAAAAATAACTTTTTTTTTAACGAAATGTCATTTACCTCTAGTTATTAATGAATCATACATACCTTTTCAATAACATACAAGTACAACACAATACCACCACAAGTATGACAAATATACACATTTTACCCATCTCCCAGGAAAACTGCTACATAATACGTACGCTACGACGTTGTAGACCTTGTGAAAAATATTCATTTGTTTTCGTAGAGGTTGCCTACGCCGCTACGCCGTAGTGTAGTAGCAATCAAAAGGTATAAATCAAACAATAATCAACGACACAACATAAATAATTATTCATTCAATATTTACATACAACAACTATCGAAATTTCAATAATATCATACTTGACAGAAAGTTTCATAAACACTTGTAGTGTATTCAAACTATTAACACATTATCACAATATTTTATTCCCTTTGATAAAAATATACACAAAATATTGGTAACGTACGATTCTACCTTCTTGATATTACTTAAAGCAGTGATTTATTGCTTAGCAATTCTTATTTAACTTACATTTGAACATTTAACATATTGGAATGTTTTAAATTACATGTAAAGTTACATAATATTTGCACAACCTTACACTATAACGCTATTAATTTATTTGAGATTCTGTTTTTCATTTAAAACTGACTAGTGGCACAGTGGATTTTAATACTATTACCATCTAAATTTTGCACTGAATATTACTAATAGCCTACTGAGTTTTGTAGTAATTTACCTTACGAGAATTATCATTTTATTTTTTAAAACAAACCTTATCTATTAGGTCATAGGGATCATTTAATGAACAGCCTTAAAATATATCTTAATCTATAGGGTGACAGTAAAATCTCCATCGTTCTGCTCCGCCTTGGGTTCGGCCGGTGGTCGGTCAGGCATTTTCAGCATTAGCTGGTGGTCCGTGCTCTCTGTATGACACCACAAAATACAAACACATATAAACACATAGACTTCAAAACATATTATTATATTCTTTTGTAATATCGTACCATAGCTAACATTAGTAGTATTAGGTGGCCTGTCCAATGGAGCGGAGATAGGAAAATTTTACCAATTGCACATAATTCACGTGCGTCGTGCGTCGGTGTGAGGGTCGCGTCTTTTTATTTAATTATATTGGTCAATTTTTCCTTGATCCTATGGACAGGCAGCCTTAGATGGGTTACAGATATAAAATATTAAATAATATAATTACGTTGGAAAGTGAATAAAAAAAAAGTTTTAAAATTAAATCTACTTTTCAAATTAGTGCCAAAGTCATGCATTAATAAAAATCGTTATTTTTTTATGTTGTCATAAAACGTCTTCTAGAAAAAAATAAGATACTTATAAGTTATCTAATAATTTTAATGATCCATATTGGTAATGTTAATTATTTTTTAGTAGGTGTTTAAGCATTTATTATTATTTCTACTCTTTTATAGGTACTACAATTATGAACATACCTAAAAATTGTATATTATTATGTATTATTTTTACCAGTTTGATTCATAAAAACAAAATCAAAATATAAATGACAAGTTATAACATTAATTATATACAATTTAAGTTTTAGTAGGTATAAAAAAAGAACTGACACACTTCAATACCATTTTAAAGTTTTTAATGTTTAATAAATAGGTATCTACGTTTTAAAATTACTTTTCTCGTACAAATGAATGATCAGGTTTGGCACAAGATAAGATAGTATAATACCCGTGGGATCGTTTCTATTCTACTAATGGTATTGAACAAACTGATTTCTGGAATATGGTATTACATTAAATTTCTGTTAGCATGTATTTTGGTGATGTAGACTATAAGTTCAGTATTGTTACAAACCTGTGGTTTTTAAATGCTGTGTTATAATGTTTCATTTAATATATCTTTTTTTAACTGTAATAAAAAAAAATAACCTATATTTATACGTGTTAATATTAGTGTACAGTCAGCGTCAAAAGTAGCTGTCATAAAAAGCTATTGACATTTTCATGACAGTTTCTATGAAAAATATGAACTATGTAATGTGACACGGTACTAAAGTACACAATCTACTTTTGACGCTGACTGTACCAATACCTACACTCCTTACGGTACAATAAAGTTTCAAAATACAAAATTGATTTACTTGAAGCACGTGATATTCATTAATGGAAACAAGGTGAGTGCAAACACAAAGTACCTACAAACAGGTAAATGAGAAGGCGAAATTCTTTATAAAGGCCAGATACGGTTTTCATGATAAGGCATGTGTAAACACTCGCTTCATATCAATCATCGTTTAATTAAACTAATGATAAATATCATACGGTACTATGGAGTTCATTAATGTGCAATTATTGTATAAAATGACAAACATTCGCCATTACGTGTGAAAGTCAATTATCAATTATCTTTGATTTTCATTTTATGTATTTAATTAACTGAGTAATATTTTAAGTTTGGTAATTATGAGAGTGCGATTTGACATTGAAAAAAAAAACGGTACATTGTATTGCATAGGTATGAAGTCGACCTAAATTAGAAGAAGTAGATGAATATTCAAATAAAAAATTGGTGCATTAGCGTGATAATATCTCTGCTGTAATAAATAAAATATTCCGAGAACCTTAACAAAAATTGTTAAACACGTCTCCTGTCCAACTAAATTGAGTACACATAGAGAGCGTCCAGCAAAGGTTTACAACCTGATAAAAAAGAGCGCATTTAAAAAGATATATTATGTGCCAGTTGATTTCTACACGTTAATGATTAAGATAAGAATAAATAATGTAAAAATGATTCATATTCAAATATTGTCTTCAGCTGAAGCGGCTGTATTGAATGTAACGATTAAAGTAATGGCTCTCGTCATCGGTCGATACATTATTATTTGTTGTAGGTACTATACTAAAAAGTGACAAATGACAAACGTGGAGGCGAAGAGGAAATAATAAAATATACTAGTAGAAATTAAAAGAAACAACACAAACTTACTCGTTCTTTTTTCAAACTATAGGCGTGCGGCACATTATGTTGTACTTATAAATGTTTACATAAATGTAACGTCTGTGATCTAAATTCGACCATTTTTAGGGTTCCGTATCCAAAGGATAAAACCGGGACCCTATTACTAAGACTTCGCTGTCTGTCCGTTCGTCTGTCTGTCACCAGGCTGTATCTCATGAAGCGTGATAGTTATACAGTTGAAATTTTCACAGATGATGTATTTCTGTTGCTGCTATGACAACAAATACTAAAAACCAGAATAAAATAAATATTTAAGGGGGTTCCCATACAACAAACGTGATTTTTTTTCCGTTTTTATAGATAATGGTACGGAACCCTTCGTGCGCGAGTCTGACTCGCACTTGGCCGGTTTATTTTACATCATGGCATTGATAATAAATATGTAAATACTTAATATATAAATAATACTATTGAAAAGGTGCGACAATTTTCGATATTCACGTAGATTACCTGCAGTAAACAGGCACGCCTAGTGGAGAGATCAATGATAGATCAATTTAAATATATATTCTCATTAAAATACGTTTGTTTATTTGTGTTGGGAACGTAACAAAATACTATTAGAATAGTACTAGGTTCAATGAAAGCAATTCCTCAATTTTATTCCTCTCCACTCCAAAAACTACGCATGTGAACCAAACCAGCTTCGAAGCAATCAAACAATGATATATAACGGTCAAACAATCCAAACCGTCGAATCAATTACGTTATAATGTTCTCAAGACATCGACAAAACAAATGTGTCCTGTATCAAAAAGGGGGAAACAAATTGGCAAAATGGCACATCCTGCTGAGATTTGATAATGGTACAATAGGAAACCGTGTATAGGGTGTACCGCGTTGAAGTTAATACAGGACACTTTAACGAGCTAACAAACATGTGTTAGCACCTTGCCACGATGTATTACAATGTCTACGAATCAAATGTTATAATTTTAAAATCATTTCTAAAATTGGTTCATTCACTACTTATATTGCATGCCTTAATGTCTGAACTATTTATTTATAACATACTGTCTGCGACTTCTACAATATTGATATTTTTTAGAAAAAAATAAAGAAAAATTAAAAATACTAAAGTAACAGCTTATATGGGAGAAAAGGAAGAAAAAAGTTGTCTTCACTCGAATGGGATAAGCGCAGATTAGTTTTCATGTTTGGTTAGAAGTAGATGATTTCATAAAATGAACTCATTCAAAGTATAAATTCAAATTAGGATAATAAAACATAATTAGCAATATATTTGAGCACATGTAATTATGTTAAAACACGTAGCATAGGAGGTGTGATTTAAATAATTGTTGTGCCATGAAATACTTCGAACATAATTAGCACCTCGGAGAACTTGTGGTAGAGAACTATATATTGTGGTTAAAGCATAGGTACCTAATATATATTCTACTAATTCAATTAAATATAACTCGAAGAAAACTTGTCAAAACGAGACATTCATAACTTCATATTACCTAAGTACCTACCTACTTGATTCAGTAAATATGAAATTAGTTTTTGGTATAGTGTAGTACAATGTGCCTATGGCGATATTTTGTGATAAATCAATCATCTGCCGGCCCATTTCCAATTATTTGGGTTTGGCACATTAAGAATGCCTATTCCACTCAACTCTTTAATTTAATCCATCATCTCAGTCATTAAATTTATTCTATCCACAATCCATCTATTTCTTCTTCTTCCCTTAATTATGTCCATCTATAGATAATCCTTCTTTTTAGAAATGTCCAAAATGGAAGACAAATTTGTCGCATAAAATTATTTTTTTTATATAAAAAAGTATACATATATAAATGTTAAGTTTATAGAGAGCTACTAAAGTAGTTCCTTTTTGGACATTTATAAAAAAACATAATTTACTTTCATGTGCACATTACTTTCATTCTCCTCATAAACAATCATACCCATACCACTATAAATCTTTGTGATAAATGTCTCCTACAATTTTCGACCAAAATATTAAATACAATCCATTTAAAAATTTATCTTTAGGTTTTGCTTTTATCTTTCCTCATATAAAAAAAAACTCTTATCACCGTTGATGTTTTCAAAACCATATGTGCACACTTGAATATTTAAATCTAGTTACGTTGCTCAGGAACTAAATCTGAGCATGAAGTGTACATATGTACAGATCGTGTATATTATGTAAAGATCGTTTACATACAATATATGACACGCTTCATGAGAAATCACAAGTATTACTTCTAACAAGCTATGAATAATAAATTATCTTATGTATTAATACTATCTGCATAACATTAAACCATTCTCACCTATAACTAAAATGCTACATATAAACTGAGTGTATCTGTATTGTATATAGGTTAAAAAAACTATCTCATTTATATGCAATAAATCCTTTATAGTAATAAATTAGACATTATCACGAGAAGCAGCAAACAAGACATCTGTTGGTATGTTGACCCTAGATAAATACCAACTATTGCAGATAATTCAAAATAGCACATAACGGAAATATTTTAATGTAACTTTCTTGCACCCGATTCTATTATACCTAGCATATCACACTTTTGTCAACTATTGGTATGCGTATAAATTTATTTGCATTAAAAATTGTGCATTGATTTATTAAATATATTTAGGCTTTGTAATCTAATCTAAAAATATATGGCACACTTATTTAATACTAAAAACATAAAATTGAGGATTAATAAAGGAAGGAGGAACAATAAATCATACATTTATAATTCGTCAAATTTGGTAACACAAAACCTTTATCACAAATAAGCACATTTAAAGCTAACTCAACTAAACTTTTGCACACATAACCAACTACCACCAGATTTAACTCTAAAAAGGAACTCACCAATAGATCTACGATCAGCCTGACTGCCGTAGAACTCGTCCAACTCTTTGGCAGAGCAGAGCGGGGTGTCCACTTGCGTGGTCTCCTCGAACTTCGAGTAATCCACCTCGTAACCTTGACGCTCACGATTGTATGTCACTAGCGGCACAAATCTATGTCCCCACATTATTTCACTCGTCGTATAACTGGAACGCGCCTGTGTCGTTTGTCCCGTCGACTCTATCGTTCCCTCCAATATTACAACTATTTCGAACCTCTCCTGAAGAACGTCCGCCGCCGAAACACCATAGAACGGACTCTCGGCGTTTATTCGATGCACCATTGTTATGGGCCAAATGAAAAATAGATTACTGTCGCATCCATCCGCATTCAATTCCAATTCGGTTTGATAGTGTGACAGTAGCTCCCCTTCTTTCGTTGTCCTAGATCGTATCAACTGGGCTCTCACGCTAGCTCCTATTATGTGTGATTTCCGCAAATCGCCCACTCGGAACATTAAGCAAAGTTCGCCGTCCCTCTGACAAACTACAGCGTACTTTGAGAATAGAAGCGTTTGCGTTCTGTGCTTTGGTCTCGTCATCTTAGCGAACACTATACCTACCATGAAAGCTTGAATCATCACTCCCACGATACTCTGAAGACACATTATGAATATGGCCTCGGGACATTCTTCGGTGGTTGTGCGAGAACCGTAACCGATAGTGTGCTGGGTCTCAATACTGAAGAGGAAGCACGAAGTGAAGTCGAAAATGTTGAACACGCATGGTTTCCAATTTGAAGTTTCTTGCATGGGTGGTAGGTGATCGATGTCCAGATCACCATGTGTGAATGCGATCAGCCACCAGATTAAAGCAAAGCCTAACCACGATAAGATGAACGAGAGCGTGAACACCAACAGAGTCCATCGCCATTGAGCATCGACGAGGGTTGTGAACATATCCTGGAGAAATCTCAATCGCCGCTGAGATATACGTGATTTAAGTATGTTACACTCTCCATTTTTTAGTATGGCTCGTCGCCTAGTCCTCCGTGTGACTCCATGTCTGTGTGAACGACTCCTGCAAACAAACAGACAAACATATAATACGCCGCTTGAATGATTCTTATTATTTATCTACACTATGTGCTCCTGTATAAGTGTGAATGTCTAGTTCACGCTTGCTTCGCCGCCGCCGGTGCGACGCATGCGACCTTCGTCAATGTTAATGTGGATAATGTACACCGGTTAACATAGAAAATTCCTTTCTTATGTAAATGACTTCTATGATTATGACATAAAACAGAAAAATAAATAGCGAGTAAACGAACAAAAGCGAAACAGTACGGGTGAGATTCTGTCGGAGACGGCACAGGTTGGCGGGCGTCGACGAACCTCTTGCTGCCTGTGGGGTAGTAGACCCCTGGGGAGAGGTTTCCATTAGCTGGTACTGGTTTAATTTTGAGCCATTCTTCAGGTAGGAGCTGGGTCTCCTCGCGGCAGGCGGGTGACTCTGGGTCGGCGTGCATGTCGGGTGCGGGAGTGGCGGCAGCGGCGTCGTGCGCGCGTCTCACTCGCAGCGGACAGTCTGCGCCATCATCCCTCGGTGCTCTCGAACCTCCTGAAGCATCGCGCGCGATAATGCCTCGGTCACGACTGACTCTCTCATGCCCGGCGGCACAAAGACATGCTAAACGTTGTATAATTGTATCGCTAGATTCTTTATCGAAAATTATCAGCTCATACGGGAAACAAATTTCAGCTAGTATCTGCGTTGACGTTGTCTAACCTACAGCGTGTGCTTGTTTTGTTGGGCGTGATATTATCATGCAGCAAATATGCTCAACTAGATAAATTAAAAGGAGCCTGAAATATCTTGACTACCTAATATGTTTTTTGATATAATTTTATTCATTGAGGAGATTGGTTTTTAAAATTGTCTCTCGAGATTTTCCTATAACATGATGTAATGGAAATCTTGTTAATATCAATTAGTTGTTAGAAGTAATGTAATAGTTAATTTACTTTTAATTTATTTGCACTTGTTTACTGGTGTGTTATTTACTACTTCACCACATCATAAACATTTTTTTGTAGTCTCTCTCTACCTTAAATAATAATAAAATGAATGTGTTAGTAAAATAATTAACATTATTTAAGAAAAACTCGGAACCAAATAAAATTATTCGGTCTATTAAAGATATTCGTTATTTTTTGGAAAATATATATTCAACTGATCTATGTATTTTTTTGAATAGAGATAGTTTATGGGCCGGTGTGACATATTGGTTACTTTTTATCCCGGGAGCGCGAGCGAAACTGCGGAGCGAAAGCTATATTGTACGTTATAAATAGTGATTTATTTATTATCGGATAGTTGTCATACACCGTACGGTTACGTGATCATGTGAACAGATTGTAGTAAATCAAGCGTTTTATTTTATTTTTATTTATTTAATATATTCCGGAAAAACAGTTAACTCTATTCAGAAGGACATTTTTAAGGATTGTATCTTCGCATAATTTACATAAATATTGAATTTAACATGATATAAATATATATATATATCATGTTAAATTCAATTAATTCTTTGTATAGGCTTGTGTTTGACCACAATCTCACTATGGTAGGTGATGATGTGGCCGAAGGTGGTAAGCATACAAAGCCTAGAAGGATCTGGCTCTCAAGTGCAGCTGCCGGAACACACCAATAGGTGTTTGGCGACGGATTTTCAACTTGAGGGTGGTAGTCAGCCAGGCGGGTACTACAAAGTACCCTACCACCGTGCTATGGTTTCCTCACGATGTTTTCCTTCACCGAAAGCTCAAGCCCATTGTAGGATTCGAACCCACGACCTTCGCCGCGGCGTCCGACGTCACTACCACTGAGCTATCATCGCCTCAACAAATTTTATTTAACTAACAAATAGCATACACTTCCAGTTATAAAAACTGGATAAGTGCAAACCTGTATCGCGCACCGAGAGGGTTCCGTACAAACTTGTAAGTAGATAGTTCGTCCACAAGCAATCGAGTCTCGTAATGTTTGCCCGTTTGTTTTAATTAGTCCCCAAAACTTATAACTACAACATTGGTATTTTTAAGGTGAGATTTAAAGAAACGGTTTGCCCTATCTTCATCGATATACCTACTTCATCGAGGTACCTACATCACGGTAGTTTGTAAACGCAAAAAATATGTTTTTATGTTTCCCTTTTTTGTGCTGTGAGACCTTACTTTCTGCCAATTTTTAAGATTCTAAATTATGAGGAAGTACCCTTATTGTTTTGATTTATTTGCGAGTGATAAAATATGCGGTATAAATGGCCGTATTTTTTTACAGCCCTTAGGAATGTAGACCAAAGTAGGTATTTGATATTTCAATTTAGTAACTCTACGCGTTACTAAGAAACCGGCCTAGTGCGAGTCGGACTCGCGCACCGAGGGTTCCGTACAAACTTCGTCCATCGTTCGTCCATCACGGGAAATGCACAATTTTATTTATTTACCTTATTTGAGGTTAGTGCCAATTAAGCTAGACCTCTAAATTGTATCAGCGCCCATACAACTCGGAGGTCTTTATTAATTGGCGTAACTATGTATGTATGGGGACACCCTTTAATTTTCAACTTTTTTATATTTTGGAATTTTCCTTTTATTTGTGTTGTACAAAACAAATAAAAGGGCAAAAAATCGCGTTTGTTGTATTATGCCCCCCTTAAATATTTATTTTATTTTAATTTTAGTATTTGTTGTTATAGCGGCAACAGAAATACATAATTTGTGAAAATTTCAACTCTCTAGCTATAGCGGTTCTTGAGATACAGCCTGGAGACAGACAGACGGACGGACGGACGGACGGACAGACAGCGAAGGGGAAAAGGGTCTTGACAGATAGAACGAAGGACAACGACGTGATCCTATAAGGGTTCCTCTATTCCTTTTGAGGTTCGGAACTCTAAAAACATGATGTCGTTGTTATTTATTCGAAAAGAGTATTAAAAAATTAAAAACAAAGCTAAAAAGCGACACGGACCGAAGATAATATGAAAAAAGCGATATAACGAACAAAGAACGAAAACTCCTAACAAGATTGGGTCGAACATCATCCTACACAAAAAAGCATTTTTTTAATGTTTTATTACTTAGTTGTTTCCCGTGGCTTCATCAACATTTCTGAGATAACCTTCCTGAATAAACACGCTATTTAAAACAAAGATTTTTTCTAATCGGACTGGTAGTTCCTAACATAAGCGCGATCAAACATAGGTGCATACAATTATTCAGCTTTATATATAAGTATCGATTAAAGTAAAATTATAGAAGTAAACTAAATCCAAAGCATCCAAAAAGTCCCACCGAGACCCTATTACTACAGTCCATCTATCCGTCGTAGAGTTCACAGAATACGAGAAAATATGACATGTATCATGCCAAAAAAAACATTCGAAAGAATGGCAAGTTTTTACGTTCCTGCTCCACTTAATAGCAGTATAGTTATCACATTATATAATTAATAATATTAAGCAACTTTAACCAAGAAATAAACCAGCATTAGTATAATACAATGTGTCTATGGTAATGTATGTAAGGTACACGCGACACATATTTATTGTGCGGTAGCGGAACCCGCGCGGTGAGGTCGCCTAACTAACCTAATCGCCTAACTTTTTAATCGAATTTATGAAACGCCCTGTAAATAACAAGAACGTGGCACCCCAAACATTTCGCTAAAATAGCTAATTTGACAGTGTGCAAATTGGGCTGCTAATACGAATCTTTTACCTGTACTAATTTGTTGCTCTCGATCATTTACTGACTGAAGGTTGTTCAAGGATCTATTCAAAAGGATTCTATGTAAATAATTAGTACCGTCCCACCTTTATGTTGCAATAAGTACCTATCCATGTTATTTAATACAATTTTCTTCGAGACAATGTTATTACATAGAACAGCCTTGTTTTCGACTTGATAATTTGTTAAATCTGCCGTATGTCTAGTAAAACATCATCGCATCGGAATTATAATGAAGAAACACAATACAAAAAGCTTAAATTCAAAACAATGCTTGATTCTATTTTTTTTTTTCTTTTTTCTTGTTTAACTTAAGAATTATTACGATGTCGATAAGATTTCACAATTGCCTTGTAAGAATATAAATTATAGAATAAAGGCAAAAATGTATGCAATAAAGTAATAACGCCTTATTTTTGCAACATATTAGGTAAGTTTTCCTCAATTCGCGTGTTATTTCATTAGTTTATCAATCAGATTTTCATTATCAGCCTAGGCATATATGGGTAAAATAGATTATATCATATTATTTATATGTCTGTCATATTAGTACATATTTCCAGCAGAATTAATTTACACCACGCCTCCGTGTAAACATGATTGATCACGATTTAATAAAGCATTGTAAATACTGCGACACTTTAGTCGTGATTATAAAATAAGCACCTGTCTTGTGACAAACTTATTTTTCCGTAGCTATGTTGTTGTAATTATTAATTTGGTACTATTTATCTGGGGGCGTGACTGCTGAATGCTGAAAAGTATTATTTTCACGTCTCGTAATCGGATAATTGTTTATAAACACATTAATATTTTAAATAATTTCAAAAGTTTGCTTGATTCGTTGAAGATTTTAGATTCACTATTAATTTTTTATATTTTTTATAGGTGACAAACGAGCATTCAAGGTACCTATATTTTAATTTAGAAAGTGTCTAATACTATGTTATGTCGATGTACCTACTTGTCTATGCAGTTACTAATGACGTACAGAAAGCATTCTGACTACACCTACTGCGCATAAACAATTAAACTATAATTTTATAGTTTGATGAATATTCAGTTTATATTCAGAAACCTGTACAATGAGGTCGTGTCTCGGTGGCAGAAGAAAAAATAAAATTGGGATGTTGACTGACATTCAAATCAGCAACTTTTTATGAAATGTCAAAACGATAGGTTTATATGGAGTTTTGTATTAACCCTCCGTGAGCCATGTGTCAAAACTATTCCATATATTTTATACTGTCTATATGTGACTGACTTAAATATGTGTTACGCGTAGTAGGTCGGTAAATTTTCTACATGCAAAGCGTTAAGTTTGATTTACCTTAGTGCGCATTATTTTTAACTTGACTTTGCTTTGCTTTAAGACGTCCCTTACAGTAGGTATTATACTCATTGAAGATGGTAGCTCGAATGCAATAATACCGAATGCAAGGGGGCAATCATGCACTTGTTTGCACAAGTGAGCACGTGCCACAATCCTAATAGATATAGATAGATAGAACTAAAGAACAGTGTCTTTTTGAAAATAGACCCTACGTCATAAATCCAAGATTTGAATTCAATTGGTTTGATCTTGACTGTTGACTTGAGTTATTTTTTATGCGTGTTTTATAATAAGGGTTTCAAACAGCGTAGTAAACTTGTTAAAGATGTATATGAAAACAACAAATAATGAAGGATAAAATATGCACTTCAAATAATAATTATTATGTCACATTACATTTATCTGTTACCAAGTATTAAGTCGTATATATTTTATTGCAATTATAAAATTATTTTAACTGCAAATAGTTATATTTACATGGACTTTATTACGTTTTATAATTCTCCAGTGGAGTTTATGTAAGCCGTTTTAATTTATATGATTTTGGTACAACCGTGGATACAATTTCGAATTTTTTTAATAATACGTTTATCATAATAATTATAAAAAAAAACATGGCACTCAAATAAACGAATTCAATGCTAGCCAATCTCGAATAGAAATCGTTAATTTCAGAGCATTGTATTTGGTTTCGCCATAATTATTGTTTTTATTAAAACCTATTTTTGATGGTGTTGGTAATCAATTCCCTGATCCTTTCCTTTCCTTCTTCCTCACACGCACGCCTACTATATATGCGCGTCGCATTTTGGACGCGCCCACCCGCTGTATGCCTGGCCGAAAAACTGAAGAGAAAAGAAAGGAACAAAACCGAATATAAAAATTGACATAATATACTTCAAGGAACATACATCAAGAAATTAATTATTCGCTGATTTATTGGAAATAAAATAAAATACAAGAAAGGCCAGGACAAGGACATAAAGACAAGGTAAGGCGTGCATAATTATCCACCTTTACCACCCTTTTTCCCTTGATTGCCAACGCCAATATTTTATATACAGTCCACACCGCTGTTTCTTACCAGTATTTTTTATTGGTAAACATTAATTGAGAGCAAATAATTGACGTAAGAAAAGCTACTATCGCGTTTGCGTTTACTAAATTGTTGTATTGGAGAAATACTACTACTAGTAGTATGGGAGATTAATTCCACCAGTATTATCGGTTATACATTATCAAAATATTTTGTGGGTAGGTACCTACCTACGTAAGCAGAAGAAGGGTTATAGGATGAACCTTTATCGCACTTAAATACCAATTTAGTAGAGCAACAGGAAAATTTGCACGGAATTATAATTAATATCAATAAAACATATCACTGATAAGTATTTTGATCAAATCTGATTAATAACATTATCTTATAAATTTGCAAATCACAATGAAGAATATAAGCGAATGTCCATCGTTATGTTACATGGGATGGTATCTAATGTTTTTAGAAAAAGTTTAAAGAAAATAAACAAAACACTCGGATAAGAAATTCTTGAAGCAATTGTTTCAAATCAAGGAAATTATACTATCATCGTACAGTACCTACCTAATCATATCTGTCATAAAATTGTACAGGTCATTGTTGCCTTTATTGTGATTGTGGTAATGATTTTAATTGCATATCATTCCACTTTACCATACGGTTTGTAAGTTTTTAGGTCAAGGATTTTTTAAATAATTTATGTTGTAAGTTTATGACGTAATAGGAAAGAAACTGTATTGAACTTTTAATTCTTCGGGGAAACTAGTTATATAAATAAATCACCACTTTTGAACCCGGATCTCGTCAATTCATAGATAAACATTTTTCAACTTCATCAACCACATTTTTATATTATATTTTTCTTTGACAAACTTAGTTTTGCGACGTATTTTCATTTTATCATCACTCACATAAAAATCCCCTCTTGTTTACCTCAGATCACTAGTAATGTTAAATGGTATTTTTTACTAAAATAGATATTGGCTCTTGTCATTTACAGATACTTCATTACTTTATTACAGCCGAATTATGTTTGTCAAGAAAGCCAGAACACTTGTCTTGTTGTGGAAAGGTTTTCCAGATGTGATTAATCAAGATTATCAAGATTGTCGACGCGTATCTGTGTTTGCAGATTTTGGTGGCTTTGGTAGATTAACTATTATCCCAGTGCTTCAAACTGTTTACACGATTATTTGTGGACCTTGGAGTGACGGGTTTAAAGTGAAAATAGTGAGAAAAGAGTGAGCCACACTATAGTACTGATAAAGGTGACGATGCGTGCGTTACGCAAGAATTTTGCCATTTTATGATATAAAAACCTTTTAAAATCCATAATTTTTTAGTCATGGTCAATGGGCCGGTTGACATGGAGGTTGACATAGAAGGTACTGTAAGCTCTGCTTTGGCCATGATAGTTGGCTCATTAGTGTTCCTTATGCATAAAGTTAACTTTATGGGAAACTGTATTCAATTATTGCTGACACATAAATCAATTTAAAGAACTATTCCACTTTTACATAGTTTTTGCATGACTAATGAGATTATCTTTAGTAGGATTAACTAGTTAGGTGCTCGTCATCACTAGTTTGCAAAAGAGGTTCTCGTGCCGTTTTGAGAGATCCCACTTAACAGAATCATTATCTTTCTTTGACGTGGAAACCTTTGAGTACTTTTATATCTTTGGTTGGATTTATTTAATTTAACGCTAAACCGATAATATTGTGTATTTCTCTATCTAATAATAAGGATTAAGCTGGATCAAATTCACATTTAAAAACATGTAGAGAAAAGGGGACTTGAAGAAGGACTAGCCTTTCGTAGTAGATTGCTCACTTGCTTATATTTTTTTATATTTCTTTACAATTACTGCAATATTAATCTTAGAATCTCAGCTACTATTTTTCTTTTGAAAAATGGTTGATGTTATTTTCCATATAGGTACTTCTAGGTTAAAATTATAAAACTATACTTATAGCAACCTCAAAAGATTTTTTGTAACGGAATGGCTGGATAAAAAACCGTTAAAAAGATTTGAACTTCACTGACATTGACTTTTATTTATGACTAGCTAATCCCCGAAGTGTGTTGCAATCCATTTTTTATCATAAACTAATCAGATGAATGGTTTAATTACGCATATTTACAATTACCAACGTAGAATAAAAATCTCTTGTATCTTGCATATTAAAAAAAAACTTATCCAAGAATTAATTAATAAGAAACGGCTCTACAACCTAATTCTAATTCATCTATATCTATATATTATTAATATATAAAACAATGTGGGGTTAGTTACACCACTTATAACTCAAGAACGGCTGGACTGATTTTTATGATCTTCGATTTGTTGGATTTGTCTCCGCCCCGAATAGCAGAATAAGATAATAAGATCGGTTTTTTAATGTATTCTTAACTAATATTGTCAACTGTTTCTACATTGTAATTGACTCTACAAGACATACCTTGTCACACCGATGATTAAACTATACGAAAGTGGAACAAACTTGGTAAACAATGATAATGTCTCCTTTATCACTACACTATTTACGTCTACGACGCATTTTTATACACTTTTTAAAAACGTCACATTTTTTTTAATCACGTCACTGACAACAGATTTTAATTGACTGATAAACACACGAGTCTTATTTATAGAGTAAAAAATAAATCGCGTTCGAATTTCAAAACAAAAATAAGTATCCTCTACCTATCATACCATAGGCGTCAATGTGCGAATAATACACATTTTACAAAGGTATTTCGATAAACTGAAGTATTTATCTATTTCTCACTGATTAGATATCGGTACCTCAAGGATTATGATTCACAAGAACCTACCATACAAAAATCGTTGAAGGTATTCAATATAATTATTGTAATTGTATTCGCTCGCTAGAAGTAATAAGAGCATTTGGTAATATCGTCACAGATTTATTGGACATAAGTAGGTACATAACCTACATTAAATATATATTTAGTTATATTTATGCTTTAAAATAATCTTAACAATAATAATAATTTTAACTAAGTACTTGCATGTATGAAACATCTCAGAGGAAATACTAATTCTAGGAATAGTTAATACGGTCTTTTCGTTTTTAAATAGCCCCGTCTATTTTTGTTTTATGGCATTAAAAAGTGACGGGTATATTTAAAATTTAGGTTTAACTAGATTTAGTTTAAACCATCTCACGTAATGAAGGGGAGGGCTTACCACAACTCGCAGGGAGAGGTAATCCTACTATATCCTAACTAAAATTATAAATGCGAAAGTAAGTTTGTTTGTTTGTTACCTTTTCACGCCTAAACCGCTGAACCTATCGTGATGAAATTTGGTATGCAGATAGCCTATGGTATTAAGAGGGGCATAGGCTACTTTTTATCTCGGGAAAACATATTGATCCCTGGAGTACGCGGGTGAAACCGCGGGGCGGAAGCTAGTAATATTATAAATGTGAAAGTTTGGATGGATGGATGGATGTTTGTTACTCAATCACGCCAGAACGGCTAAACGGATCTGAATGAAATTTGGCACAGAGATCGATCATAGTCTGGAATAGCAAATAGGCTACTTTTTATCCCGGGAAAACATAAGAACCATCGGGAATGCGAGTGAAACCGCGGGGCGGAAACTAGTCCTAAATAAAATACCCTAGTGATGTTTATGCTAGGCTAGCTCAAAGTTGTTGCTCTATTGATGAACTTGAATGTAGTAAAATAGCTCCTTGAGTTGGAACTACCTACATAATTATACCTAGTTTCTTGGTCTCTAGTCTTATACCAACATTTGCACAAATAATGGTGGTTTAAGTTCGATGTAGATACTTTGTTTCCTCAGTAGATGCTTCTCAGTTATTTAAAACACTAGTTCACTATGGGGTAGAGACAGTTTTTAACGTTTATTTCCTTAGTCCTTAACGCGAGACGGATCTAATTTTTCAAGTACTTAAATATTAGTTTTATTATTATATATCACTACTTTATATTATTTTATTATATACAATAAGTATTTACAACAAAAATACAAACTATAATACATAGAAAATTTCCATGAAGCTACCGCCGCTCCCGATGGTTACGACTCCCAACAGGCTGGCAGCGTTTTTTCTTTGTATGACCAATGCATTGGCAGAAAAAGCTCCCCACCCGACGGTCTCCCGAATTCTCGATGAGTTTAGATAATTAAATCTGAGCGAATCAGAAAGCTTCGGAAGGCTTCGAACCCCCCGGACCCATGGTTTCTACCACAAAAGGCCTTTAATGTTTATACCTATATACAATTTGGTTCTTGATTTTTTTTCCGCACTGGTTGCAGCGGCCTCAGTGACTTTACAAGCTCCATCATAACTCTTTAAAAAATCGAGATTATTAAAAGTTATAAAGCGCATATTATTTGTGATGATAGCCACATTATTATGTGATCCATGTACCTACCTACGTAATATATCGAGACCAATAACAATAATGCAACTTATCATTATTCTAGTGGTTAAAGGTAAATACTACAATGGTGAATAGTAACTACAAGGTTACAAGTAGCAATCGATTGTGATTTTATGACGCCTAGTTCTTACACTAACAATATTAGCTTTAACAAGGGGCTAGTGGGAAAAGTGATCTTGAGTTGAAGATATTATAGATCTTTTTTAGGTTACGTGTCAAATATTGTCTAATTCAAATCCTACTAATTAAAAAGATTGTTGTGCCGATTGTAAGATAAAATTTAGCACACATATAACAGGTAACAAACAGGTGAAATAATAATTTCAGAGCATATAGAGTGCGCTTATGTATGATTTCATAGCCAATGAATAAGAGCCGGAAATTCAAGTATTTCGGTGAAAAACAACATCAAAGTTTCCAGCACAAATTTTCATGGTCACTTATTCGTTTATCTTCCAACTCGGATACCCTTGTGGCTAAAGTCAATAGGCCAGTTGGTCCGATTCCTTTGTGATCAGTCCCATACAATCAATACGGTTATCTAAAATTAATATCCCATAAAAAAAGCATATTTCAAATCAAACTTTTACATGCGATTCCTCTACTTGATATAATTACATTGATTGTATAACCTTTATATTGTTCACCTTTCGTTTACATTTGTATAGGATTAAAGTATAAGAATCTTTTGTCTCGCGGACGGCAGCTAAGGAAAATTTATAGTATGTAGGCATCATACTTTATATGTACCTATCACTTAGAAAACAAAGCCTAAATTTAACGATTTAACCTTGGATTGGGAGAACTCTTCGTTATTTTGTTTCATTTTCTCATTCTGCCGATTATAAAATAAATATCAATAACCGAGATAAATTATTATATATCTCACCTACAGGTATCCTGACGGTAAACCGTGCTCTGTCCAATTGAACTGCTATAAGTAGGTATCCTGTGAAGGCTGCTTGACGGATGAATTTGCGGCGCTCTCAGAAACCCGCTGCCTTCAAACGCAGCCAGCATCGGAGACTCCACCACTGAACTGTCAAACGCGCTGGTCTCATCTGTCTCCTCCTCGATAACACCTGGCTTGTAGAATATTTTACCAGCTGATAAACCTGATTTACTCTTCCCATCTTTTTGATCGTCATTACGAATTTGCATCTCATAAGACGATGACGGTTCAGTATTCATTTTCACTTGTTTAAAATCGTCACAATATCGTCCTTGAATTTATTTTTTTAATGGGGGCAGTCATTTTGCACGGGTTATGCTTTCCATATGAATGTGACATCATGTGCTGGATTTGAAGGTGTCTTCTTCGGAGTTTCAGCCGGTTCCTAGAAAAGATGTAATATGGAATTAAGTGTAATGTCTGGTATTTTATATGCGGATTGAATGAAGTCTTTTCTCAAATTTAAGATAGGGTAAAAGTAAATTAGGTAGATCAAGCATCCCAAAATCCCCTGCTATTTATATTTCAAGAAAATTGGAGGAATTATTCCTCGAGTACACTAAGAAGAGATTTTCCGAAATTCGGCCACTAAGAAGGTAAAAAAAACCGACTTCAAAAATAAATCTAATAGACTACATGTTAACCAAACTTGTTAATAAAACGAACTAAAAAGTAAAAAATAAATTAACTTTCTTCGTCTACGTTATAATAAAAGCGTTATATAATCAATAGAGATAAAATATTAAACGAAGTAACAATACACCTGCAAGAATTAAAAGTTCTTGATACCTACTCTAGAGTTCACTCTAATCATATGATTCAATTAACTCAGTTCCCTCACGTGTTTAATTTACTATGATACTGTGATGTAATGTTGAATATGTGCCGGCGACATACGTAGGTAGGTACTAATTTCTAATACTCGTGTGCATACTTTGTAGACTGCCTTTTACATAAGGTTGTTAAACATAACATGCTAAAGAAGATGTGACATGATTTATAATTAAAAACAGATTTTTTTGTTTTAGATAAAATAATTATCACATTTATAATTATAATTATACCCAAATCTATTTTTTATCAAGAATCCTATAGAATGCACTTATGGGATGTTTAAAATTAAATGACTTATAACTCCATCTGACGTCGAATAGAAAAATTACATAAATTTCAAAATATTTAATATATTTTTCTCTGTAAGTATATATTGGAACTACTTTGCTTCATGCTACTTTGCTTTTTTATGTTTTACAAATATAAGTAAGTATAATATAATATAAGTAATTTATTGATTTTCAAATTTATTACCCTAACACAGTAATGGGTTCAGTAGCGACATCTATTGATGAGTAGAAAGTCCAGTATGTATAAAACGAATGTAAATAGCCTAAATCGATCTCTTTCTGATCCTGCGCCTATCATATTAAGTACTAGTCTAGTCTTCTAGACTAAATCAACTATCATTCAAACAATATCAAGCAGTTCAATAAAAAAATATTGTTTCTTTTCCAAAAGTAAGTAGGTAATACCTACTTTTATGATCGCTCTTCTGTGGTATTATATACCAGATTTCGTTTGACACGTAACGTACTTGCACTCCATAGGATGTGGTCGATCTCCATACTTTACTCAGTTAACGCCCTGATGACGGTTGTCGGATGTCTTTATATCCTCCCACTGAGATATGTGCACATATTGCGGAAAACCTCGTAAAATAATCTTCATTCTGCGTTAAACTTGGATTGTAAAGAGGAAGACACGGAAATTAAGGATGTATCGCTCTTTATTTCATGGCCACTTAACTAATTTTTGATGTTGCACGCGCTTTCAATTGAAATAGGACTGTGAGAAATTAATAGCTAATCGACAAATAAATATTATAAATGTGAAAGTATGTGAGGATGGGTGGATGGATGTTTGGATGTTTGTTACTCTTTCACGCAAAAACTACAGCACAGATTTGAATTAAATCTGGCACACAGATAGAAAGTATTCTGGATTAACGTATAGAAAACTTTTTATCCTGGGAAAACATAAGATCCCTTGGGTTGAAACTGCGGGGCGGAAGGCGGAAGTGAGTAGGTAAGATAATATTTTTTTTACAATAAATAGCCATTCGTTCCATTCCATTTATAAATAGAATAAACATCGTCAATTCAAAACAAAATCGTTAATAATAGGGTTTCCATGATCATAATGGTTAAGTTGCGTAAGGATTCTAAATCGTCTTACCGATAACAGTAACAAAATAAATACCTACATCGATATCAAAATTCTGCATGCACAATTGCACATCACTCACATGTTGAATGAATGTTATTTCTTCAATCCTACCGTTATATGCATTACCATATTGTTTTCCAAGACCTCACACCGTGTTAAAAAGTCAATGAACTTTGGAAGTTTCTGGCGCACTTTGATAAAAAAATAGCTAGGTAGATAGGTACCTGCTTAATGTGTGTGAAACGACCGTACCTGCACATTTGCGAAGGTCGATCTCAATTGCCGCGTCTATCTAGTAATTAATAATGAGCTTGTGGTACCGTGGCCCTATTCCTTGCAATATACGATCACTTAGGTACTCATAATGTATATTAGACTAGTTTTTCCATAGGATTTTGCTTGTATTACAGCATCTTATATAGGTAAGTATTTTTCTTTCTGCGCACCGATTTATAAAAATAAAATTATCCTTGGACATTTTTCCCCAAATAAGCAGAGTTTTAATTATAGAAACTAGATAAGTGATATACTACATGCATATTTAATTTACATCCAGCTTCAGAAAAAAACATGTTCATGCACACTAATATCTGTGGGTGGGATACGAACCCACGACCTGTGGCAGGCATGGCCTGTTAAAATACAGCAATAATTTACTGAAGTCCTAATTCATACTGATATTTAAAACTTAATCCTAACAAGGAATCAATCGTCTTCAATCTTAAAAATGTACGGTTAGACAGACAGACATCGTATTTTTGTAGATATTGTTATTAGTTCATGACCTCCGTCACATTCATTGCTTTGCTTCGGAGCTAGAATACAGGTGTTTGTATTATGATTCCAATGTGAAAATACTTTAATAACCAGGTTAATCATGTCGTAACGCACTTTGAAGGCTGTAGGATAGTTATAATAGGATGTAAGATAATTATTACAAACTGAACATTATGATGCTACACAATGTGCTTTAACGTTTTTATTTGAAGAATGAAACAGGTAAGTTAGCCTTCTTGCGTATCCTCGTAAAGTGCAAAAATACTGTATGATCCTGCACCATTTTTTTATGCAAAAACTCATAGATGTGTAAGTTAACGATTAATGAACTCGTCGACTTTTATTCGAAATCTATTATTTAATTTTATTATGAAAAGCTATGTCGAGTCAGGGAGCCTGTTTTATGGGCCGGATAGGGACATAGGCTACTTTGTATCCTGAGACCGCGGGTAAAACCGCTGGACGGAAGCTAGTGAACCTACAATTTAAAATCATGGTAAACTAACAGACAAATGGAATAACGACTAGGTACAAATTCTCATTGTGCGATAATAATGGACATTATAAACATGCTACGTGATTACGGT
This sequence comes from Tetheella fluctuosa, assembly GCA_951216915.1. Classification (NCBI taxonomy): domain Eukaryota; kingdom Metazoa; phylum Arthropoda; class Insecta; order Lepidoptera; family Drepanidae; genus Tetheella; species Tetheella fluctuosa. The sequence goes on from OX578224.1 coordinate 5,020,277, forward strand.
AATAGAGCAGATCGTTTTATTTAATACCAGGAAATTATGACAGCTAAAACAAGAGAAAGCGTCGTTTACGAGCATAAAATTATAATTCGTCATGTTTTTTTGTTAATGTGCCATGGAGGTTTCGTTAAATGAAGATTGAATATTTAATAGCAGTGTCTTTGTCATAGAACACTACAATTTACACTAATAGAAAAAATCAGCATTATATTAAAGTAGTAGAACTCTTAGTGCAGAGTTCGCCCGGGGAAGTACTACCACCATATCTAATTCTGCCTTGAAATTGTAGTGCACTTGTATTACTGTGTTTCGGTTAGGAGGGTATGGGAACCGGTGAAATTACAGGCACAGGAGACTTAACAACTTCATTTCTCAAGGTTGGCAACGCGTGAGTGATACCCCTGGCAGGAAAAATATAATATTGGATTTTCTTTGCTGGTGGTGTTAGGAGCGTCTATAGGCTACGGTAACCGCTTACCATCAGGTGGGCCGTAAACTTGTTTGCCACCTAGTAGTATAAAAAAATAATTTAAAAAAAACTATTTTAACGTAGATATAATTGTGGTTTTAGTCATTGAGATTATTAAATTCTAGACACAGTAAACTTTTTGGAAATTAAATGAAGTGCAAGGTTCTGAAGACTCCCTGAAGAGGTCATTATGTTACGCCCTATTCTGTGTCGATAAGTAAATTATAATAAATTAAAAATATATACGTAATTTCACTGTTGAAGAACTTTAAAAATGGTACAGCCTCGGATGAAAGAAAAAATATGTTGGATTGATTGGCAAACGCTCAAGTGGTCAAAGTCCTATCAGATGGCCAGACAGATCCACTTATATCTGAACACCAAACTCTACGAGATTTGTAAAACCAAAAGTAACAATCTTGATGATATTCTAAACTTAATAAAACTGACCATAACTGACATACCTTTAGACACGAGTACTAATGAAACAGTTTGTAAGATTTCTGATTACGATTCATATAATTCTATCCTCATATTTATTGCCAATACAAGCATAGCGTTTAAGTCTTAACATACTGAATTAACCTTATAACATTTAGCAACTATATCTATTTGAATTGTAGGTATATGTTAATAAACCTGTCTACTCTACAAAGTTTATTTTTGTTATAGCATCAAAATGATGCTAATATTGATAAAGTTATATTTTCTCTACTTATTCTCGCATTTCTACGAAAAGCGCTTTATGTGCTTTTCGAAAATGAGCGAAAAATTATTATCATGGAAATCTATACATAATCTATCGATCTATCGATTATAAAAGAATAACTGACTAGCTGGCTGACATATCAACGCACAGCCTAAACTCCTGGGGCTGGGACTGTGAAAAGCATGTGGGTTTAAGCATGTATGGAAGGGTTTTTGAAAATTTTACCCCTAAAATAGGGGTAAAATAGGAGTTTGTGGGTGAAAAAACTGGGTGGAAGGCTAGTGTATATATAAATACTGAAAAAGATATGACATACGTCGTGCACATAATAGAAATCCAAACAAACGTCATAATTATAATAAAATCACTCGACGTATTATAACAACCAACTTGACGACGATATTTATTGCAACATGTTACAGTTTGGATTGCTAAGAGCGAGACAGGAAGCATCTGTATTGGGACACCTAACGACGAATCAAGACCGAACTGAGGTCCCATTCATTCGGGTAATTGTTCCATGGATAGCATGTGTACCCGACCCACTGATTTGATTAGACCATGTCTCATCTAAACCTAAATGGATTGGATACACTACTACTTAAGTGACAGGTCGTAAAGAGCAGTTTTAATAACAACACAACTTCGTCACATAATTTGGCTTGGGGGAATCATTTATATAAATATTGACTCTACATTTTGAGGAATTACATTTTTTTCTTTTTTGAAGAAGGATCTAACTACGCATACGTACGTTCACAATTTAGACTATAAAAGTACAGTCAATTAATGTAGAACTGATACTAGGATACCATAAAAGGTAATTACCTACTCAAATCATTCAAATTAGTAGTCTCAAATTTAATCTAACGATTTCTGGTCCTTAACGTTTTGGAAACTTAAAGATTTCAAAAAAGAGAAAGATATTTGGAACAACATTCTATTTAGTTCAGAATGTAAATTGCAATAATGAATGATCTTCAACCCACGCGTGAGTCAACATGAGATTATTGTCTTGGAGATATGTTGTCGGCAGGGTGACACTTTGTTCACCTGCATATGGACCAATAATATAAGAGCTCACACATTTTTAACCAGCAATAGTTTTATTACTTTTAAAATCAATATTTGAGTATTCGATTCTAAACTATTTGACATTTTTTTATACTATTTCTAATTGGGATAGTAAGTATTTATCTACAAGAATAAAGTGTATAGACAGCTGGTTATGTCACTTAATACATCTGAAATAATCTGTACCTTTATGATTTGGATGATACATACTGGGAAGGTAAAAGCTTAAAGCTACCAAATTATTACTTTTTATAGGCTTGTGTTTGACCACAATCTCACCGTGGTAAGTATGTGTTAATGTGGTGGAGGTAGCACACAAAGCCTAGAAGAAACTGGCTCTCAAGTGCAGCAGTAGGAACACACCGTTAGGTGCTTGGTGACAAATTTTCAACTTGAGGGTGGTAACCAGCCAGGCGAGTACTACAAAGTACTCTACCATAAATACCACAGCTATGTTTTCCTCAAGATGTTTTCCTATACCAAAAGCTCAAGCTCATTGTAGGATTCGAACCCACGACCTTCGTCACGGCATTCAACATCACTACCACGAAGCTATCATAGCTTTAAAATTGATGCCATAAATAAATTACTTAACACTACCTTCGTGTTTCAGCACACTTAAAGCATTATTCCCCATTATCCATAAAGCCTAAAGAGATAATAATTCGCTTGTTATCATTATCCGCGTTAGTGCGTGACAATCGAATTAGCGTTAACGTAAAAAAAAACGCTTTCCTTTGCCAACACTAATATAAAAGCAAAGCTCAGTTACCCTTTATTTGAGTGATGATATCTTGTAGATTCAGCTGCTTAAATCTCTAACCTGTATACTATGTTGTGAAGTTTGAAATCAATAATTCTGAAACCGTAGGATATCTATATACATGAGGCATCCTTTACAACCAGGTTGAATACGATTACTCTAAAAGAGGATTTATTATCCTAATTTATGTTTGTACCTATGTGTCGCAGTAAAATAGGAAAAACCATGATAAAGTAATATACATAGTAATATAATTATATTCCGGATGATAGTTGTATGAAACTGTATCACATATATCGCACTAGGGGTATAACTATGTTATGGCATCAAAAAATTAATAATAATGAATAAAACACTTACATACAGATACTTAGTACAGAAATTGTGATTTACATAATTTAAAATAAAGCAAATACCTAGCAAAGCAGTTAAAGTAAAGGAATTTTTATAATGTGTTCTTGATTACTTAATCTTAATTACTTAATTAAGAGAAGAGAAAACTATCTTCTCTTCTCTTATTATCTTAAATTCTTGTTACGGCAGAGACCTACCGCATGAATGCGCGTGGTCAAAGCACGGACCGTTCCACAACCCGCACCCCCCTCGTCAAGTCGGTCGACAATTATTTTAATAATAAAAAATAATATTATTGAGGTCATATATCTAGTAAGATGCCTATGAGACGCTTTTGTACAACTATCATCCGGCATATGACAATATTATCACTAGGGTTATAATTAAATAACGTTTTTAACTGTCTTCCTGCGACATGCAACGATGTGAAAGCTATAGTGGCAAGATTAAATTAAAATAGCTGTATAATTTTAAGCTCCTTCAGTACCTAGGAAAATACCAAAACGTATACTGTATTCAATGTATAGGCTCCTATCTAAGAAACGTGTTTGCAGAATCTACCGCGTTTACTAACATTAATGTTCGTAGTAAAGTATCGAGTAATTTTATGTATGCAAATAGTGTTCATGACATGGTCCATTATAACAGTTACTGTCAAATCATCATTATTATACAATATGAAAACATGAGCCAGTTTTTAATACAACTATGCAAACCTTTTTAGGTCACATTCGTGAGGAGAATAATGGAAATTCAATATATTGCAACACCTGGTTTATGGTAAATGTTCCATACAACAGGTTGGGGCGTGACCATCATATATCAGCTTAGATATAAATGTAATATTGTTAGTAAGTAGGTACCTAGCTATTTGTATTTAAATTTCAAATGAGTTTCCAGTGGCATTCATAAAAGTTATGTCCAGAACTATTATCTGAGATGTAGCATTAGGTACGTATCGTATATAACTTTTATGTGATTTATATTATTGGAATAATAACTTTTTGTTGTTTACTTGTTCTGACATATATTTTGGTAATTGAAAAAGCTATTGAATTCTTCAGAAACTTATGCTTAAACCTGAGCACTTCCAAAATCATCACACTCATAAAATTTAAATAAGTCTTTGAATCATTGCCACTTACCATCTTCATCACAAACTACAAGGTGCATCTCCCAAACGGTTTCCCAATCTTGACAAAAACATGCTCCATCATCATAAACACACAAAATAACTGGTTTTATACAACTTTTGATTAAATATACTGGTTTTCGCGTACTGTTTGCTGTCCCAGGGTTGTCAGTGGCAGAACCCTCGGCGTGTGCGCATCGAGCGCCAGGATAACGTCAACTGGCCT